>OY728132.1:94147369-95347369 GCA_963277665.1 Viscum album | reverse complement strand
GTAGGTTAAAACTCAACCCAAAAGGATTTTGGTAGGCTCAAGCATACAAGCATGCTATGAATTTTCTCCAGTATAGTGTGGTTCATCCACTCATCTGACCCATTATGTTATAAAGTTTACCTAATAGTATGAGGTTTTAGAATACCCTCAAAGTCACATAATTTCACTAAGTCAGATGATAAGTACTCTAAGAAATTGTTATTTATCATTTCCTTAGCTCTTCTACTAAGTTGATTTTCAACAAGGAATTTCTATGTTTTAAAGGTTTTTAGGATCCTTTGTTATTTTTTTATAATAAATTTTTTTACTTGTTGAAAACATATTTTGTTAAGTATGTTTTTTTAGAATGTGAGAAAGAGTTTCTGGAAGTTAAATTTTTTTTGTTATGAAGTTGATGGATGAGGTGAAGGAAGTTTCCTTGAATTTGTTAAGAAACTTTCCTAAAGTAAAATGATTCTAATCCATTATAAATGTTTCCAAAATCATAAAATTCATGATCCAATATTAATTTTATAGATTAAGATGTTCTAGATAAAGACCACAAAACATTGGTTTCCAGATGCAGACTTTTGGACATAGATTACTAGATGGAAGGTGATGGGATAAAGAAGTTGCTAATGGGGAGAGATGTACAACTTTTATACAAGTAATAAACCACAAGAATAAGATCATTGGGCATAGAGTTTTATACATAGTTCTCTAGATGGACCAGACTGTACAAATATGTTGTGGTATGAAGTCCATAGGAAGAGACAAACAACATTATTAATGAATATACAAAGAAAAGTTTACTGGATTGAATATGGATGAAGTGATCAGATGAAGAGTTTATAAAAATTTGAAGTTAAAGAATAAGTATGATGGTAAAGATTCAACACCTAAAAAGGAAAATATTCTATGATAGAATAATTTAGAATTTTCAAGAATACTGAAGAATATCAATAAATTGAGTGCAACAGACAAAGACAACTGATGTTTCAAAACATACAGTTTGTACAAGTTTTAAATAATAAAATTTTATGTTACATGATATATAAATTTAAAATTTATAAATAATTCTATGTTATGAGTGAAATGATTTGGGTCCATCAGATGATGAACCATTGGATAAAGAAAGCTATAGGATGAACATGATCCGAATAGAGGCATGGAGGTGCAATAGATGGAGAAGGATCCATCAGATGAACAAGAATCAGAAGAATATTTTTAATATAAATGGAGAGATTATTTAGAGATTCTGTATTGGAATTATTTTTTAAAATCCAAGAAACATATAAATTTTGAGCTAAGTTAAAGTGACCAGAAAGAGAAATACCGATTCATCGAATAAACATTTCTTAATTCCAATAGATAGAGGATGCTTATGAAGAACACCATTCGAATAGAAGCCAAGGGTGGGTGATCATATAGATAGAAAATGATGAATATGTTCTTATGAAGTCATCAAAAAAACGTTAATTAATGGATTTCTAAGAAACTTTACATAATTATCTATATTCTTTTTAACATGTTGATGTTGAGATGAATTTCTTTTAAATTGGTTAGTTATCTGGACAAGATAAGGGATTTTATATATTTTCTTTAACACTGAAGTTAAGAAAGTTTGAAGAAGGTTGGAATTGATAAAAATTTCACAAAGGTTAAATATTTTTCTAGAATAATCCATAAGTATCAAGAAGCTTATAATCAATTGTTCACGAGTGGGAAAATAAAATTTATTTCCAGTCTTTTCTAATTTGAGTGCATCTATAAATAGGGGTGAAAATCACAATCGTACTAACACTATTAATCAAGATAAAAAAGTAATATTATTTAAAACCTGAGAAAATAGAGAACCCATTAAAAGAAAGGGAAACAATACTTAAGTAAATAAGGCAAAAGGTCATAATTCCCCCATAATCCTAAAGGTAAGAAAACATCAATGAAAACACTAGAATATTACTCATCACCCCTCTCTCCATACAATGAAACAATGATAAATGTGAAGAATAATGCACTGCCCCCTCTACTATAAAGTTTCACCATGATGGAAGAACAACATGGCAGATCACCTCTACAACCAACAAAAACATGTGGATGATATGTATTTGAAAGTTTTAAGAACACCTTCCCCTCTTTCAATCCTCCCACCCAACAAAGTATGAGATGAAATCACATCAATTTCAAGTTAATGCAACACAAAATAAGATTGAAAACACTAAGAAAGAGTCAAATAAAGGTGACCATCCATCCATAAAAAATGATAACAGATGAATGAATGATGGGTTTTATCACACTCATCCCCCTTTCAAGGTTTTCAACCTAGTGACACCTACAAAATGCTTCCAAATGAAACATGGGACAAACCAGTATACACAAATAAATATATAACCCATAAAACAAGTAGAACCAAGAACCAGAAAAGATCACCACCCAATTTCCAACAACTAACCACTAAATCACTATCAAAACATGAAGATCACCACCCAGTTATCGGCCAACAGACCTTCAACAGCAAAAAACTGCATTAATTCAACCGCCAGTTTCCAGTCATCATTGGACGTTTCCACTAGTCACCTTCGTTCACTACCACCAACACCATCATACATCGTTATTTGACACCACATACTATTGCCATAAATATATGATCCATGATCACCTCTTGAGGTCCAAGTCACTACATTCACAATACACCAAGCTGAGGCAGCCTCAAACGAGCCATCACCCAACCTAAGTCTTTAATTTTCCATGACTAAATACCGTATATGTCATTAACCTACCGTGTAAAGAAAATCAACTAACCATAATGGTTAAGTGACTATGTGGAAGTAACCATATGATGAGATCCTAGTGACCACATGTACAATCAACTGACTATGTGTTAGATAATTAGTTATGAATTGAATTTGAATTAAAGTTCTAGTGACTTCACGTGCACTGAACCTACCATGCATTAAAAATTCAAGTGATCACATGAAGGATTAAAACTACCACATAAAAAAAAAGTTTCCATGTGATAGGTGTGTATAATTTCTCTAAGTCTTTAAATAATATCATGTGTATGTATTGTAGTGAACTCAAGAACAAATTACCCACTATATGAATAAATGAAGTAACTGTAAGATGAAGTGAAGTGACTATATGAATTAGAGAACCTAACATAAGTAGAGATGAATTGAACACATGAAGAAAAGAATATATCATGTAAATACATGAAGCTAAAGTATGAATATATGAACCTACCACATGAAGAAACCAAGTGACCGTAATAGAAAATGAACTGACCATGCTAAGTCACCATGCTAAGTAACCATGTAAAGTAACCATGAGCCAAAGTAACTATTATTTACGTGAAGATAAGTGAACATGTATATCTTAAGAAGTGGAGTGTTTTTAGATCTACAAAATTTATATTTGGATCATTAATTACAGATCCGATTCATTTAAGAAATAAATGATCATGATGATTAAAAAATGAATATTTTTTAATGGTTAGTTTAGAGAAAATATATCCTTAACATACACAGCCTCTCGTGGAAAATAATAGTTAGTGAATAAAAATGTTCTTGTGATATATAGATAGATACAAGACTCACTATAAAAATTCCATGACACTTTTTTTTTCTGAAATATCTATTCAAACTCAATTTATCCCTTTCAAAGACAAATCTAAGGATTACTAAACTACCGAAGCTGATCATACTAAGTTTCATCATATCTTCTTATGTTATACCCTTTTCTATTTAATTATATCTTGTATTTAGATATGTATTTATTATAATATGTTTATTTTTTTACAAAGACTCATGTACTGTATTAGAAAGTTCTAGACACACTCTCTCATTATTTTATATATGTTATCCCATGTAGAACTGAGGAATATGCAGTGTGTATCCTACACTGATGAAGTGTAGTTATTTTATATACAAATTTATCTAGGTTTTAATCATTTTATTATTTAATAAAATTATTGGAATTGAGTGATTTAAAATTGGAGATGAATAGGTATCAACCTGAGACAAAACCTCTTGTTTTATTCTATTGTATGTTTTCTTGCTTTATTATACACTATTTTTAAAGAAAATATGTTTTTTTTTTCAAAACACAATTGAAAAACAATAATTTTATAGTTAACATTAGCATATGTTTTATATATGGTTTTTGATATAAATAATTTTTTTCAAAAGTTAAAAGAGTTTTAAAATTGTTTTAATTGAGTTGTGCTCAAACTTCTAATAATTTTTTTAAAAGTTAAAATTATATACTTATACTATTTTAGTTAAGAGAGATGGTTTTATAAATTAGAGGATTTAAGTTTTAAATCATTTTTAACATAAATTTTAATTAGAAAATCAATTCACTCCTTATTGAGTTATACAATCTGAACAATAATTTATATCAAAGGAATTAAAATTACATTTAACAGTGATCCAATTATTCCAAATGATAAAAAATTCCTGTTATTTCCAAATTTATTCATTTTTGGATAAAAATAGGCAAGAGGGAACTACCACTAACCGGACACCTTATTTTAATGGAACCAATTATTCTAAATAGAAAATCAAGATGAAAATTTATATAGATAACATGAGATTTGATATTTGGACCATAATTGAGGACAAATTTGAGAAGCCTAATGCTACTAGAGTTGACTAGAGTGATGAAACTAAGGCTGCTATGACTATAACTATAAAGACATGAATAAATTATACTATTCATTATGAAAATATTATTTTAATAGAATATCTTATTATTCTACTACATTTTAAATCTAGGACCCACTTACTGTTTCTCATGAAGAAAATTCAAATGTAAAATAAATTCACTTAAATAATTATACCATTAAATAAAATATATTTTTGATAAAACATGATAATAAAATTTTTGATATGAATCTCATGTTTAATGAGATTTCGAACATGATTCATGCACATGGAATGAAAATTGAAGATAAAACTCAAGCGATGTAACTTCTATAATTTTCACCTGATAGGTGGAGAGGAGCCGCTAATTCCATTATATAATCATGTGAAATATATAAAAAACTAGTGAAGGATATTATTGTAAATATCATAATGAATGAGGAGGATCTTATAGTGAAAAAATAGGAAGAATATAATCATAGAAGGAAACAATTTTCATTCAATAATTCTAACTTAAAGCTAAAAGAGAAAATAAAAGATAACAGTTTGAGTGGGGATGGATCACATTTAGGAAATTATGATAAAATGGATCACCTAGATAAGACATTAAAAAGTTTCTACACGAAGAATAAATTCTTCAAAAAATAAAATTATGGAGGAAATCATAATAAAATAGGGAATCAGAAAAAGGAGAATCAATTTGGTGAAGTGGCCTATTATGAATGAAAAATAAACATAAAGGTATGTTTTCCTAAACTAAAATATATTAAAATATATATAGAAAAATTAAGAAGGATAAAAAATTCCATGAAATCCACCAAGAGCACCTATGAGGATAGTTTAAGTGACTTTTACTTGATCAGAGAAGATAAGAATGAAAGAGATAACATGTATTTTATGAAAAGAAAATTTGAGGTATCAAATATCATTTATGTATCACTTTTTCATATTTAAAATCATTCTAAAACTAAAAATAATGATAATTATATGAGAAGTGAGGATTTATTTTAATACTATAATATGATGGAAGAAATTTTCAATGAATATAAATATAAATATAAAAGTTTAAATAAGTAAGATTTCTTGTCTATTCGTTTTAAATTTTACTTTATTGTAAAAAAATAAAAAACAACCAGTTATTAAAAGAAACCAATGAACTCAAAATGTCAATTAGAAACTCAAAAAGGATCCATACAGGTTTCAAAATATTAGAGATACCTTGACTTGGACTCTTGGTAAAAAAACCACACCCAAGTATACAACTATGATTAGTTACCAACCTGGTCATAGGAAAACTTATAAGAATAAATTTATTCCTAGATTAAGCTTTAGTAACTTTATAAACAATTATTATTTTTATGGACCCAATAAAGTTTAAATTTATAAAAATCTAAAATATTTTTATGGAAATTTGGTTAAACAAATTTTGGTTCAAAAATATATTATTAATAACACTTCTAGATCCATGAAAATATCAGTACCAAAATCATGTATTATTTAAAAGTTTTAGGAAATTAGCTTGAAGAGTACCATTAAACATCTATGGTAGTTATAAAGTGTAATTTCTTGATACATGACTGAGGACCACTCAATATTTAAGATCTTTATCAAGGTTTATGGTGGACAAGTCACTTTTTGTGAAAAGTCTAAGGGAAATATAATTGTACTTGGTTAAATTATTAATTCTAGTAATTTATGATTTTTAAAGTCATATTTGTAGATGGGTTAAAATATAATATTCTTAGAATCTCAAAATTATGTGATTATTGTTATCATGTTAAATTTTAAAACAATACTTTTAAATTTTTTGACTCTAAACATGCTTTAGTTTTTACCACCTTGAATAATGATAATGTTTATGCAATTAACATAATTATTTTCCCAAAATATTTATTATTTAATTACATTTCATTAAAATACTTGGATATGAAATAGGAGACTAGTACATTTATGATTTTATGCACTAATAAATTTAACTAGGAAAGGATTAGTTAAGGATCTTCCAAAAATATAATTCCTCAAAGAAAAATTCCACAACCCATTTCAAAAGGGGAATCGACATAAAATATATTTCAAATCAATAAAATATGTTTAAAATTTTAAACCCTTAGAGTTGGTTCACATGAAATTTTTTATACCTTCTAGAGTTTCTAAATTAAATGGGAATCACTATGCTTATATTCTTATAGATGAATTTTCAAGATACACCTGGGTATTATTTCTCACTCAAAAAAGTAAAACACGTTTCTATTTTTCCAAATAAAAAAAATATATAGAAAATATTAGTGGAATTACTATTAAGACCATACATAGTGATCATAACATTGAGTTTTAGAATCAAGACTTTGAATCTTGATGTTCACAACATGGTTACAATCACAACTTTTATTCTCCTAGGAATCCATAATAGAATGGTGTTGTAGAAAGAAGAAACAAAACTCTTAAAGAGATTACTCAGACCATGCTGAATGTGTATATCCTACCTATTTATTTTTGGGAAGAAGATATCAATATATTTTTCTATATTATCAATAGGGCTCTTTTTAGACCAATTTTGAAGGAAACCCCATATGAGTTATAGAATGGAATAAAAAAAGTTTAATTACTTTAGATTTTTTATATGAAAGATATTTATTTGAAAAAAAACTATATTTTAGACACATTTTCATCCCAAAGTGATGAATTAATTTTTATTAATTATCCAACCACTAATAAATCATAAAGAGTGATTAATAAAATAACAAAAATTATGGAAAAATATGTACATGTAAAATTTGATGGAACCGATCAACATGAGCCTAATAAATATTTAGAAAACCTTGAGGAAGATATTTAAAATTTGAATATCAATGACTCAACCAAGCCTAATGATAGTTCCGTGAAAACTATTGTAGAAAAATCACCCATTTATAATGAATTTTTTGAACTAAAACCTGTAGAACAAGATAAAGTTCCAAGTACTTATATCCATAGAACCATTAGGACTCCTTGAGACCATACCTTAAATGTTTTGTTGGATGTATTGATAGAGAAAATCATACTAGACATTCTCTTATAAATTTGGTTAAACATCAATCCTTCTTGTCACAACTTGAACTTAAGAACATTGATGAATAAATATATGATGAATTTTGGGTAATTTTTATGCAAGAAGAGTTTAATCTGTTTGAGAGAAAAAAAGTATGAGAACTAGTAGAAAGATGTAAATATTTCCTAAACATTATAACTAAGTGGGTGTTTAAGAACATGGTTGATGAGTCTAGAAATATAATTATAAATTAAGTAATACTGGTTGTACAAGGGTAAAATTAAGGGGAAGGCATTGAATATGAGGAAATATATGCACCAGTATCAAGTCTTGAATCCATTAGAATATTTCTTTCTTATAAAACACATTTTAATTTAAAATGATATCAAATTGATGTTAATAGTTCCTTTTTAAATGTTTATATAATTGATGTTTTTTAGAACAACCACCTATATTTTAAAACTCTCATTTTCTAAATCATGTTTTCAAATTAACAAAAACACTTGATGGTTTAAAACATGATCCTAGAGATTGGTATGAAAGTCTTAGCTCATTTTTGATTTCTAAAGGTTCCACTAAAGGTATAGATGGTCCTAATTTATTTATTAAAATAATTTTAAATGATGTTTTAGTAATACAAATCTATATTTATGATATTCTTTTTGGATCGACTAAAAAATCTTTATGTACTAAATTTTCAAAATTGATGCCAAATGAATTTGAAATGAGTTTAATGGGTGAGATAAAATTCTTCATTGGTTTTTAGATTTACAAAATAAAAGGATGGAATAATTTTAAACCAATGAAAGTACACTAAGAATCTTTTAAAACCTTTTTTATAGATAGAACTAAAGGTTGGGATACTCCAATGAGTACAGGTTGTAAGTTAGATCTTGATAACACTAGGAAATTAGTGGATCAAACCACCTAAAGAGGTATGATTGAATGTTTACTATACATAACAACTATCCAAATAAATATTATGTTTAGTGTGTGCATGTGTACATGTTTTTAAGAAAATAAAAAGGAATCCCATTTAGATTTTGTTAAAATAATTTTTAAATACCTAAAAAGAACAACCAATTTAGGATTATTCTACTCTAGAAGATGATCATTTAATTTATTTTTTATTCAAATATAGAAATTTGTGGTTGTAAGTTAGATGGGAAAAACACCTCTAGAACATGTCAATTTTTGAGCAAGTATCTAGTTTCATGGTGTAGTAAAAAGAATAACTTTGTTACATTATCTACTATCAAAGATGAGTATATAGTTATAGGAAGTTGTTGTACATATATTATATGTATGAAACAAACATTACTAGAATTTGGATATCAATTTTGACATGTCCCTATAAATTGTGATAATATAACTGAAATAAATATTTCTAAAAATCTTATATCTCATTCATGGAAAAAACATATTAATATAATAAATCACTTTTTGAGAGATCATTTTAAAAAGGGGTATATTAATCTTTAATACATTAATACTGAACACCAACTTGCTGATATATTTACGAAATCATTGAATATTGAGAGAATGGATTATATTAGTCATGAATTAGGAATGGTAAACTTTTTCTAAATATTTAAATTTCATTCTAACTCTTATATTTGTTTAAATTATACTCTAAATGATTATATTAAATATTTAGTATTAACGTGACCATGAATTATAGTTCATATGAGCAGTTATGTTACTGTGAGTTTTTATTCATAAAACTAGTAAAGTGACCATGACTAGTTGGTCACGCGGTCACTATACCTATGTGAACTTTTACTCAAATGATCACTATACTTACTATAGGTTTTTACTCATGCGGTCAAAATACATACTATGAATCCAAAATCAGTAGACCTATCATGCCTTTGTTACCATGAATACATGGTTAATATATCCACTATATCTATTCCATACTTAGAATTTTTATTAATTTATTTTTGGAAGTAATTTTTTATGTTTTTTATTATATTATATCTCTAAATGATTGAAATAAAAATAAAAATTGTAATAATAAATTATGGGTATCTTTTCCCAAAAATCCATTTATTCTTTTTGAAGCCTTACCTTATCTCAAACCCTACTTTCACAAACCTCTATCTTAAACCTGAACCTTATGAGAAATCCAATTAAAGTGTGATAATACTGAGGATAAAATGAGCACCCAATGCTGTACCTCACACTGAAGCACCTCTTGAAAAGAAATTGAAAAAGTATCAAGGTAGCATGAGTCCTGTAGTGAAACCGTGCAACCCACATTTGGTGGATCGACCAGTTTGTGCTAAAAAAATATGTTTATGCTCAGTAAATATAGTGGAGAAAGTCACTAGTATATTGACCAATTCAAAAAAATTATAGGATGATTAGTTTAAGGAAAATGGTAAACCATTCTATTTGAGGCTAGTTAAGGAATTATATTCCCATCTAGAATTTATCAATGGAAAGAAACAATACACTATTAGGAAAATGGTGAATGGAGAATAATTTGTGTTTTATTCAAAAATTTGGGCAAAGAGATTATGTGTACCACATAAGGGTTAATATAATGATCACCAAATCTCAAACCCTATAAATCATGCCATTTTCAAATTCCAAAATTATCTATAGGAACTAAATGGGAATGTGACACCTAGAAGAGGAACCATATTATATATTAGTGGTGAATATCAATTATTGGATAAATTCATTCAACATTTGATCTATCTTAGGAAAGGGGAATTTAGTATCCTGAGGCACCGAGATTAATTATTTATATTCTTGATGGAGAATGAGTTTTAGATCAAATTTTCAAGGTACATGATAGAGAGTTTAATTGATATGTATAAGCCCTCTTTGATGTCAAATTTTCAACCATATCCAAATTTTATTTCATCCCTTTTGGAGTATAAAGGATTAGTTCTTCAACATAAGGAAAATATAATTTCTTCAGATAGTTTATTCCCAAATCAGAATATTTCTTAGCATATGAGAGTAAATTGGATTCCCTAGAAAAGAGAATGGATGGATGGTCGTGAGAAATTATATGAAAAATTTTTCCCTTAAAAATATCCAATTAGACCAAGGGATCTAGTGGATCTAGGTCTTTATCCAGATGAAATAGATTAATACTATTTTGATGATGAAGTTTCTGTTACTAAGAAGAAGTGGAAGAAAAGAAATAAGAGATGGATATAGTTGATCTTTATGAGGAATCCATGGAAGTACATGAAAAATTAAGATGTGCATTTTCCTGTGACAACTTTTGGACCACTTAAATATCCTCTACACTTACCTTAATTTGAGGAAGAGTCATAAGACAAAGACCCTAAAGATACTAAAGTGTCTGTAAGTGGTTTTGTGGATGAACCTAAACGGGATGACTCTAGTGAGTCAGAATAGGATGAAGATAGTTTAGATAAGTCTCATATTATTCATATCACTCCTAGACTATGTATACATAATTCACTTAATAAGGGGACAATTCCCCAGGATTAGTAGTGCTTGGTCTGGACTACTCTGATTTCAATGATCATGTTGACCTTAGGGGAATTACACCTCAAGATGGGGGACCTTTCATCCCTTATACTCAAATAAATTTGGATATATATTTGATTGCTGAGATAGATTCTCAAAATAGACTTGAGGTATCTCTTTTTAGACCTTAAATAGACCGAACATTGGAAGATTTATTTTTTCCTACTCTAACTAAGAAAGTTTAAGAACCTATGAAAAGTAGTGATACAAAACTTGATGGATCTCTCTAGAAAAAGATTGAAGAAGAATTTGTTGATGAAGCTAAAGCCCAGTCTATAAGACATAAGACTTTGGATATTGAGGATGAGGGTAGGATGTTGTATTATGATCCATATATTTCTATACATGTTTCTACCCCTTATGTTCCTTTTGAGTCCCATATAACAAAATATTATTTGGATGAATTCAAATCAAAATTAATGAGGGATTTGAAAAAACTATTTATTGGTTTTTAAAAATTACATAGAGCCAATCAAAGGGGAAGATATTTAAAGGTTGGTATATTTAGTCATTTCTCATCTTCAACCTAGATTTTATCACAAGATGGTCCTTATGAGAAATATAATTTAATAATTGAAAGTAAAATCTGGCACTTTATAGGTATATATTTCATATATTATATTTAATTTAGACCAAAATATCAAAATTTAGTGTTTTAGGATTCTACATCTACTACTGCACCTTCTAATTCTCACACCACATCTATTGATGAAGGTAGAATCAGATAAATCATAAGGGATGAGTTAAAATTTGTTTTTTATGAGTTTTAGAAAACTAAAGAAGTGGTGTTTGAAGTATTTCAAACTCATGTTTTTAAGAATTTTGTGTTGGTGATAAAGGATATAAAACAGGACAAGAGAGATAGTGAGACTCTTAAAAGAACCATTGATTTCTATCTCAAAAGGATCTTCACCAAGTAAGACTTGAAAGTGATGTTTAGATCATTGGATAGTGATTTTATGATGCATCCCTTGACCCAATACTTTTAGTATCAGGTTGAATAGATGATAGTTTTGACTCTTGTTTTGGAATCCTTCATGGAAAAAAGAGGATTATTTTCAATCAATGGAACATGGATCTAGAGCAGTCAATGAATTTACCAGGATGCTAGATCCCTACCTATACACAACCAACACATCCATCCTAATTCATCCCACCTTACCTATTACCTCAACCCCTCATGATACTATAACATCCTCCATTAATCCTTTTGTATTATCTCCTAGAAAAGAATCCTAATATCTCATACTCGTCTCAAGGTGTGTGGTAATTTAGGACCCTACTATAAATTTTGTACAAAACCTTACAAACCTACCCAACCTACTTCTGATTATACCTTAAGAAGAAATGATCCTATTCTTATTACTAGAATCTTGGAGGTGTCTAATTCTGAATCTAATTATAATTCCTAATAGGGACACTCTATTTGTAATATTTTTTAACATCTTTTGATATTAATGAAAAATATTTGTTCATATTTATACTTTGTAAGTTCTTAGTTATTTTGGTATTTCTTTAAGTATTTTTTTACTATTCCTTTCTGTATTTAACCTGAATTACCTATTTGATAATCCCAAAAGGGGGGAAATTCTTAAATTAATTGAAGAGATTAAAATACTCACGTGTTAATTATTTGAAGATATGTGATGCTTAGAGAATATATTCTTATAATATATTAAATTTATTTAATATTTCATCATTTTTTGATCATAAAAAGGTGGAGGTTGTTGTCTTATTCAAGAAACTTCTTATTTTAGTGATACCAAATCATGTTTTTTTTGTTTCTAATAAATTACATGTTTTATGACTGTAAACTGATTTCTATCCAAAATGATAAAATTGGATTAGTCTTGAAGTTACCATTTCTACCTACCACATGTGTAATGAACCTAAAATTTAAAGAAACTCAACTAAAAATGAAGGTCAAGTGACCATGTAGAAGTGACCGCATGTATAATCAACTAACCATGAATTATATAACAAGTCATGAAGTGATTGTGCAATTAATTTTAAGTGAATGCATGTGTAATAAACCTACCGTACGTTGAAACTTCAAGAAACAACAAGAAGGATTCAACCTACCACACGAACAACCAAATTACCATATGAAATGTGAGTAGATTTTATCAAGTTTTGAACTAACTATGTGTGTCCATATTGTAGTGACTATAAGAACAAAGTACCTTACACTTGAAAAAATTAAGTAACAATAAGAAGAATTGAAGTGACCATGTGAATCAAATAACCTACGACAAGTATAGATGAAGTGACTGCATGAAGAAAAGAAGATACCATGTGAAGTTTTGAAGGTACCACATAAAGAGATGAACGTACTGCATAAAGAAACCAAAATATAACAAGAGTAAAAAAAGTGATTGTGCCAATTCACTGTATACAGTAACCATGTGAAGTAACCGTGAGACAAAGTAACCATTCTTTAAGTGAATATAGGTGACTATTTCTAACTTAAGCAGTGGAGTATTTTTAGATCTCTAATGCCTATATTTAGAGAATTAATTATATATCTAGTGAATTTAAGAATTAAATGAGTACGAGTATTAAATAATGAATATTCTCTAATGGTTAGTTTAGAGAAAAGGTCCCATTAACATATAGATCCTCTCATGTACAATAACAGTTAGTGAATATCTATGTTCTTGAGACATATAGATACACAAATGTCTCACTCTGAACATTCCACAACACTCTATTTTAAATAACTATTTATGTAAACTTAGTTGATCCATTTAATAGATAAATGTAAGGACTATTGAACAATCAATGCTGATCAGACTAATCCATATCAAATCTTCTCACTTTATAGCTTTTATCTTTATGTTCAAGCTTGTATTTAAATCTAATCCATTGATTCTTTAACAAAAAATCCTGTATTTTATTAGAGAGTACTAAACACACTCTCTCATTATTTAAATTTATTATCCCATGTATAACTATAGAGGAGTATGTGTGTATCCTAGACGAATGGAGTGTAGTTGTTTTACGTAAAACCTAATTCAGGTTATGGATCAGGTTATTATTTAATAAAATGCTTGGCAGTAGGTGATTTCCAAGTAGATAAGACTAGGTCTTTAATTGGGGATAAAAATCTTGTTTTATTCTAAAATGCGATTTATAATTTTTTATACTCTATTTTTAATGAAAATCTATTTTAGTTTTCAAAACATAATTACAAAAAAATACTTTGTTAGTTAACTTTAGCATGTGTTTTACATACGATGTTTGATATAAGTAAATCTATTTCAAAAGTTAAAGAGTTTTAAACTTGTTTTAATTGAGTTCTGATCAAACTTATAAGAATATTTTTAAAAGATAAAATTATAAAATTATACTATTTGATTTTATTAGAATGGTTTTATAAATTAGGGGATTTATGTTTTAAATTTATTTTAACAAAAAATTTAATTAGAAACTCAATTAACCCTCCATATTAAGTTGTCAACTCTGACCAACATAGTTCTTTATAATTTGAAAATCTATATAATTTTAGGATTTTTCTGCTAATATTGAAAATAAGGATGATAGTTCTAGAAGTGAAGAAGAAAAATGTGAAGAAACTTATATAAAGAATCAACTAAGATCATAACTCATTTAATGTATTAATAAAAAAACAAAACTCAAGAAAGTGATCATAATTTTGAAATAGGAAAGTGGAAAGAATAATGAAGGAATGAAATATGTCCTTAAATATAGAGATTAGTATATATGGATATCAAAGAACACAAAATGAAAGTTATTAAACAATGAAAGATGGTTGAATATCTTAGTAAGAAAATTTCTACTAAGGAATATGTGGATTTTAAAACACAATAATTATTTATTTATGTTTAAATTACCTTAAATAAGATGAGATAAAATTTAAAAATGATTTATAGATAAAGGCCAAATCGTCTCAACATGCTGAGAAAAATCTTCCCAAGAATCAGGTGACATATATATCCACTAAAATTAAAATTTCTCCTGATTATATTAACCATGAAGGTGTTAAAAATAATGTTAGTAAATATTGGTTTGAGAAAGTGTAACTCCATAAAATTCTAAGAGAATAAAATTATATTTGATAGCATATGCGACACACAATTCCAAACTTAGAAGAAAATATAACACCTCGAGAATTTATGATATATTTATTTTTAAATAAATTCAATATATTCAATAGCTTACATTACACAAAACCCTGAGTTTATATTGTGTTACATGAAACATTGAGTTTAGCTTGTGTTATACGCAACACTGAGTTTAGCTTGTGTTACACACAACACCAAGTTTAAACGAAATGTGAAATAATATTAAAATATTATTAGTTAATATAATAGTTATAACCTAGCCATTAAATTATAGGGTATGAATAAATATAACTAAATTATGAAAATTATTCTTATCTATTTTTTGGGAATAAATTATAATCATTCAAAATAAAAATAAAAGTTTTATGAAAAATTATATTTTTCTAAAAGATGGTTTAATCATGCTTTGCACACATAAGTTTAAATTATTATTATTATTTTTATCAATTTTTGAAAATTAATTTCTAAAAATAAAACTAATTTTTGAAATTATATTATTAAAATTATCTTATGATGATTTTTTGGAATTTTTTTAAAATGTTTTATTTTTGATGAATAGTGAAAATACAGAATTTTAATTGAAAAATGCATTTTTGTTTAAATTATTTATAAAGTTAAATTATATTTTAAATTAGGTTAAAAGTAAAATTAGTTCAATTATATATTAATTAATCCAATTTAGTTAATTGGAATAATTTTCATTTTGAATTTTGATATAAAAACTTTATAAACCTTTGAACATTTTCTTTTTAAAATCTCACTTTCTTATCACGTCTGCGAGATTAATTTAAAATTAAAAATTTATAATTATATGAATTTAATTTGGGAAAATAGACTCCATATTTTTAATCATCATAATTTATAATTTCTAATAAATTCAAATTAATTTTTTAACAAATTTAATAGTGAAAATACTAAAAACTAATTACTACAGTTAAGGTAAAAATGAATTTATTAGGGGTTAAACTAAGTTGATAAAGGTTAAAAATGACCTAAAAAGGTTTAAAAAACCAATTTATGGACATATTTCTATCTTTTATTTTCTATTTTCAATAATATGATATTTTTAGGCATTTTTCCTGATAGAAATGTGGGTATGATTGAATCTTTTCAAAAAATTACAAGTGTGACACTCACATCACTTATAAAAGGACACCACATCTCCTCTCTTATTCTTACATTAAAAACTTTTGGGTCAAAATATAACTTCCCAGATAACTTAATAACTTCCCTCCTCTCATTCTAGAAGCATTATTTTTGTGTAAAAATCCAACCTTGGATGGATTTTAGTACAACCCTAAAGAGGTTACCCAAAAAAGAGGTAAGGTTCTTCAACAAGCATTTTTATTTTATTTATTCCTGCACCTCCTTCAATTATTATTAAAAAATTCTCATATAATAAACTTATTATATTCTATATAATGAGGTTTTTTAATGTTATGTTCAGTACCTTCAACCATATCCACTTCCACCAAATGGGTTACAAAATCATCATTTGTGTGTACAGTGAACTACAGTCTCATAAACTGGTGTCATTCATTTTTACATTACCACCTATCATTATTAGGTATGATTATGAATATAAAGTATATATATATATATATATATATATTATATTTATAACATAATTATACCTATTAAGCCATTATATCATATATACCTTTTTTACTTTCCATTTAGTAGTGGATACAATAACGTTGCTCGTGTGTATGGAGGACTACCGGCTCATGAAGCGATGTGATTCATATTTCAATAAAATTTTACATAGAAGGTGATAAGGATAAAGTTAAATATTCACTAAAAAAAATTATGGTTAGTGATGGTTTATTTGCGGCGGTTCTAGTAACCTCCAGGAAATAAATCCAGCTAAAAAAATTTATTATAACAGTGGTTTCATAAAACTACAATGATTTTTTTATGTTTTTAATTAGTGGAGGTTTGAATTAAACTCCTTTCAGACATTTAAAAAAACCCTAATCCCTCCCCCTCCCCAAATCTATATATGTGACCCCAACCCCTTCCCCCACCTCCCTCGACCCCTCCTCTCTTCTCCCCAGTGGTGACCCCGAGCCCGTGATGCCCTTTCCCTCCACCCCTCCTCCTCTCCTCTACTCGACAATGACCCTTGACCCCCGTGACTTCCCTCACCCTGAGATCATGACTCCTGACCCACGAAACACCCCCTCCAACCTCCTATATGTTCAGCTTTCCAACGATTCAAACCCCCCCTCCAACATCCCTTACCCCAACTCGGTTCCCCTCTTTGAAATCAACACATACCCTCCAACCTCCCTTTTCCTAGGTCAGATCCCCTCCTCAGTGGAAACGCAGATCCCCTAAATATTCCATCACAATCACCATAATTTTATTAATGATTAACATTAGATGGACAATGATGGGTGATAAAAATAGTAAATAATTTGGTTTTTATTCATTGGATATTAATTATATATGTAATTTTGGTTTATAATGTTTTATTTGGATTTTCCAGTTAGTTTTTTGGATTTATAATAATATTTAAGTTTGGTTGTTTTGTATTAAATTGACACAATAAATTCTTTTATGATATATGTTGGTAATGGAATCTTGATCATTCATAATTTCATGGTTTTTATTTGATATTAGTGAATGCCGCTTAGTTATATATATGTTAATTCCTCCAATTTTTAATTGATACATAATTGAGGTTATTTTCCAACTCAAGACCAATTGGTGGTTGGGTTTGGGGTCACACATGGTTTCATCACCAACCCTGGCAAGGTATATAAGTATAAAGGCCTTGAAAATGAGATATTTTAAATTTATCAGAATGATTCATGTTTTATTCATGTATAATAAATCATTTAGTTTAATAAAATATATAAAATAATGATATAGTGGTTAAGGTTAAGTATTTACATGCATGATAATAAATTTCTAATTATGGTAACTAGAATATAAAACATAGTTTCATTAATTTTATTTTAACTAACATGATTTTTAATAAAACTAATTATAGTTTGTAGCTTGTTTTTTATTGAGTCAAGTAACTAATTTTTGATCATTTGATTTTGAAAATCAAAATAGATATTATTCAAAATTTTGTTAACATTATATTTTTTATGTTTAGCTTAAATTTAAGGAACATCTGATTTGATTTTATGTGAATATAGTTGATTTATATAATTTATGGAACAACATGAAGTCACACTAAACCAGTTCAATAGAATATAGACATATAGAGTTGAATATTTTGGGTATTCATGAAATATCATGATATCTAAATAAAGTATACTTTTAATTCATATTTTTAAAGGGGTTCCCTTGTTCTTAGTTATATCATGGGAAATAGTTCAGACATTAATCAATGTAGCTAATTTTTTAATGGAATGAACCCTACTTAGTTACAACACTAATGTAGAATACATCATTATCTTTTATTTTATTCATCCCATTTATCTATGTTTATGATAAATAATAATTTATTTGATTCATGTTTTTATATTATAACATTAGTAATAAAAAGTTCATTATTTGATTCATCAAAATTTCCTTTATAGTTGTTATGAAAGAGTAAATGGTGAAGTTGGATGATATTTAATTTTGATTTTACTTGTTTTATTAAACATTTATAAATTTATATCCAAATTTATAGGGAGAATAAAATCTAATAGTTATGGATAAAATTTGGATTAATTTACCTCTAAATATACCTCGATATACCAAGGGTTTGGAAGAATTTTTAGATTATGAAATTGAAAACTGATCAGTGGAAGTAGAATAAAATGTTTGTGTCCTGATTGTAAATTCAAGTGATGGTTGAATAGAAACAAAGTATATGAGAATTTTATATTGAAATAGTTTCTTGCTCAATATGTATGTTGGATTAGGCATGGTGAATCAAGTGTTATAGAAATTAAAAACATTTAAAATACTAGAAATGAAATACAAATTGACACGAAAGATGAGAATTCAGTTTGAAATTTGTTAAATGAAACATTTGATTTTACAGAATACAATGTAAAAGATTTCAATATATCAATATAACCTTCAATTTATCCTGAGTAGGTTAATCTTTCTCATAACTTTAGTGACCAAAAAAATGATATTTATGAATTAGTTTAAGATGGATAATAAGAGATGTATGAAGGGTGTGCCAAGTATTCAAAATTTTCTTTTATACTTAAGTTGTATAATATCAAGTGTCTCTGTTGAATTACTAACAAGGAAATGTCCATGATTTTAGAGTGTATTCATGATGAATTTAGTGATCCTAGGATCTTTACATCATTATATGAGTTAAATAAAGTAATCAATAGACTTGAAGTTTATTATATAAAGATACATACATTCCATAATGATTTAATGATTTAATAGGGAGAAGAGAATGATAAATAATAATGAACAGGATGTCATAAAAGAAGATGAAATTCAATGAACATCAGTGAGAGTATAAATCAATGTAACCCCAGGAAGAAAAAGAAGAAGAAAACTCATGTAAATATATTGCATTAATATCCTCTGAAACCATGCTTTAAAATATTATTCATGTCATCTAAGACTCTAGATGACATGAAGTGGCATGCTCAGGATAGTAACAATGACTTGATGAGACATCCAAAAGATTCAACATCATGGAAAATGTTTGAATCAGTATATCCAGATTTTTCTTTGAATCCTAGGAATGTATGTTTTGGATTGGATTATGATGGTTTTAATACTTTTGGTACTTTAAGTATTATTATATAATTTGGACAGTTGTTTTGAAACCCTATAATCTACCTCCATGTATGTGTATGAAGAATACTACTTTAATTATTTTGATGATTATTCCTGGAAAGAAAATGTCTGTAAATGACATTGATGTTTAACTTCAACCTCTAATAAAATAATTATAAGAATTATGGGATAATGGAATGGAAAAATAGGATGATTCAATGAGACAACTATTCAAAATGAATGATACTTTAATATGGACAATTAGTGACTTTCCTAGACTAAGAAATTTATTTGGTTGGAAAACTCATACTAGTTTTTCTTGTCCAGTTTGTAATTTTGATTTTGAACCTCAATGATTACCTCAAAGTCAAAAATGGTGTTTTATGTGTCATCATCACTTTCTTGATTCTTATGATAAATTTTGGTTTAACAAGTCACCATTCATTAGAGATATTTAAATGATAAATCCACTGATGGTGTTATTTGGTTCAGAAATATTGGGACAATTAATGAATGTTATTGAAGAATTTGGAAAATGTCATCAGTTTAATGTGGGGGGAAAAGGGTACGAGGTATAGTATTTGAAGAAAATGGAACACAAAAATGGAAGAAAATAAATATATTTTTCAAACTTCCTCATTGGGAGTTTAATTTGATACATATTAAGCTTTAAGTAATACATATTGAGAATAATGTATGTGACAATGTAATTTTTACAGTGCTTAATGAGCAGGGTAAATCTAAGGAACACCTTAATGTTCGCACGGATTTTGATTCAATGAATATATATCATGGTTTGTGGGAAAATTAGAATGGAAAGTATACTTCAACTATTTTTATAATGAAAAATAATGATAAAAAAATATTTCTTATAACTTTAAATAATTTAAAAGTTCCAGATGGATATTTTTTGAAGTAACATATCAAGGTGTGTTGACTTGAAACATCAAAAGTTACATAGATTTAAAAGTCAGGACTCACATATTTTTATGGAGAAGTTGTTTCTATTGGATTTTCATAATACTTTACCTAAAAAAGTAACTGCAGTTCTAGTTGAGTTTTGTACCCTTTTTAGAGAGTTTTTTTGGAAAAACTCTAAATCCAACTTTTCTTGATAAACTTTAAGAATGAATTGTTTTGATTCTATGCCATTTAGAGATGTTATTTCCCCCTTTATTCTTCATTGTCATGATTCATTTGAATATATATTTGGTTGAAGATGCTAAACTTGGTGGACCAATACACTATCAATGGATCCATACAATTGAGAGATATGTTGATATTTTTTTTATTTTCATTAGTGAATTCGATTTTATCAAATCATTGATTAATTTTTTTAATATGTTTCTTTTTTTATCAGGTAATTAGGTCATTTGAAATCATATATGAGGAATAAATCTCAAACATAATGCTCTATTGCTGAAGGTTGCATAGATGAAGAGTGCTTTACCTTCTATTCTAGGCATTTGGATGGGATTGAGACTAGATTCAATCATGATGGATGTGCTGATGACATCTCCATGAATTTTAGTTCAAAAAATCTGTCATCAGTACTTCCAACTATTGGATGAACAATTTGAAAGGGGTCAAATTTTACACAAAATGAATTGGCGTTGCTACAAGAGAATTGATATGTGTTACTCAACAGTGTTATTATAGATCCATTTATTGAAGAATTATGACTGTAAAAAAAGAGGTGACTAAGCGGTCGAACTCAAAATGAGCTGGAATTAACAAAAGATTTTAATAAGGAGATTGTCTAATGGTTCACCCATCGTATAAGTATATACTCAAATTCATATTATTTACATGTATTTATTTTGTCTATGTTAAAAGTAATATCTTATATCTTTTTTTCTAGATAATGAATGTTGAAAATTGAGCTAAAATATCAAATGATTTGAAATTTTTGGATCGAGGTCCTCTAAGGTAGGATAAGAGATTCAATTCCTACAATATTCATGGCATAAAGTTTCATACAACTTATCATGAAGAAGACTTAAAAACTCAAAATAGTGTTCTATTTACATTTCCAAAGGTGGGATACTATGGGAAGATAATTGATATAATTTAAGTAAACTATCAAGGCTAGTTTTTAGTTTTTCCATTTAAATGCAAGTGGGTCAATATTGAAAGGGGTATAATGAAAGATTCATTACATTTTACTTCTATCAACTTATATCACTTTACAGATAATGGTGAGAGTACAGAGCATGATCTATTTATCTTAGCTTCACAAGAGAAGATGGTTTATTATGTAAAATAATGAAATAAATGAAGGTTGGATTGTTTTTTTACACTTAAAACAGAGAGACTTATATGATATGGGTGATGAAGAATAATTGGTTCTTTGTGATAGTGAACCTCATCAACCACAAAATATTGAACAATTTTTTTTCTTAAAATATCAAAATGGTTGAACTTGCAAGAGATGGTGAAAATGAAGGACTCGTCGCAATGAAGGATGATAAAAATGAAGATAATTAAGATAAATATAATTGAATGTATAAATTGGTAATGAAATTATATTAATATTTCTCATTAATAAGTGTTTCATACATATATAAATTGTTCTACTTTTTTATTTTTTTTTTGTAAAAAGATTTTATTTTTTCATTTTTTATATATTTAATATACCTTAACGATTCGCAATGTAGGAATTCCAAGAGAAAAAAAATCAGGATTCAATCAGGATCTCAGAGCATGCCACCACCACCATCATCTTCTATGGATCATAGTGATTCCATTGTACCCAAAACTGCTAGTGAGCCAACCATTTCCATAGATGTCCCCACCTGTTTCACCTCTAGTGATGTATTAGTTGGTCACCCCTCCATCTACGGGATATTGGCGTGTTACCATTACTAGTATGCATGCTATATTTCAAAAAAAACTTTTTTATTTTATTAAAATTATAATGAATTTTTCAAAAAGATAAATACAATCATAGAAGGGATACAAATATGAACACAAAAGATACATGGGAGCCGAAGGAAATCAAGATTATCGTTCCATTTGATGAGTTTGGAGTTCCTGCCGATGGCACTACTTGAATATATGAGAAATTTTTTGGATTGATTTCTTATGAGACAATGAGATTTCCCATTAATTATAATGATTAGAGTCATATCCCCACAACTTGAAAAAATGAGGTATTTGATAGTCAAGTAAAGGTAATATTAATTTAATATTCCTTGATAACTAATTTAAAAGACATGAGTAAATTTTTTAATATACATATAACGTGTTATATTTTTTTATTTCTAGGTGTTTTTTCATTTTTATGTCCCTAACTCCATTTCATGCCCATGGAATTTTTAAAGAACACATACAACATCCATAGAAAAACTAAAATGAAACTTTTATATAAATAACACACATTTCGAGTTATACTGACCACATCTTGTGTCATTTTGATGTGTGGTTGACTCCTACACATTAAAAATAAATTATAGATCATTATCCATTAGTTGGAAAATAATCTGAGCTTTTTTTTATCAGTTTTGACACAGTAAACACTTATTAAAGGTACACAATCCTTTAAAAAAGATTTGAGGGTCAAAACCTAGAAAATAATGTTGGATTTCACTGAAATTATGGAAAAAATACCATAGATTTAATTTATAAATATATGAACTGATGATATGTAATTCTGAATTATGATTTTCCTATTATAGCTATAAACACATTTTTAGTGTTTTAAAACACTAAAACGTGTGTGGAATGATCAAAACTAGTCATACAATGTTGTATTGTCCTAAAATCATAGGGAAATGGCCATAGATATAAATTTTAAATGTAGGAACTAACTAAACATAATTCCAAATGACAACTTTCCCGTTATGGATGAAAAATGAGTTTTTAGTGTTTTAAAACACTAAAAAGTGAATCAAATGCTCAAAAATAGACAAAAAATTTCCGATTATATATAAATCTTGGAAAATACATTGTATATTAAACTATGAAATTTAGGAACTGACGAAACATCATTCCAAATGATGGTTTTCCCATTATGGACGTAAACATGTTTTTAGTGCTTTAAAACACTAAAACATGTGTGGAATGGTCAAAACCAGAAAAACTAATTCTTACTATCCTATGGTAAAACGGTAATAGATTTAATTTTAAAATTTTGGAATTGACGGAACGTCATTCTGAATGATAATTTTCTCTTTATGGTTGTAAACATATTTTAGTGTTTTAAAACACAAAAACATGCATGGAATGGTCAAAACCAGGAAAAAAGTGTCATATTGTCTTTAAATTATTGTAAAATGACCATATATTTAATTGTGAAATTTAGGAACTGACGACACATAATTCTAAATGATGGTTTTATTGTTTTGGCCGTAAACACATTTTTAGTGTTTTAAAACACTAAAACGTGCATGGAACAGTAAAAATTATGAAAATGACCTTATATTGATGTTAAATCCTAGAAAATACACCATATTAAAATGTAGGATTTTATAGAACATCATTCCAAATGATGGTTTTCCCATTATGGCCGTAAATGCATTTTTAGTGTTTTAAAACACAAAAACATGCATAGAAAGGTCAAAACTATGGAAAAGACATCATATTGTTTTGAAATCAGAGGAAAAATACCATATATTTAATTTTGAAATGTAGGAATTGACGACATGTCATTCTGAGTGACAGTTTTCCTATTATGGATGTAAACAAGTTTTTAGTGTTTTAAAACACTAAAACATTTATGGAATGGTTAAAACCATACAAATAACATCATATTTTTCTAAAATAGGGGGAAAACCACATTATATTTAATTTTGAAATGTAGGAACCAAATACACATCATTCTAAATGAAATTTTTTCCATTGTGACCATAAACATGTTTTTAGTGTTTTAAAAAACTAAAATGTGTGTGGAACAGTCAAAACCAAACAAACAACATTGTATTGTCCGTAAATCATAAGAAAACACAATAGATTTAATTGTGAAATGTAGGAACCAACAAAATGTCATTCTGAATAAAAGTTTGCCCATTAAGACCGCACACACATTTTTTATGTTTTAAAACACTAAAATGTGCATGGAATAGTGAAAACTAAGAAAACAATAATGAATTTTCTTAAAATCATAGGAAAAAACCATTGATTTAATTTTGAAATGCATCAACCTACTAAATGTAATTTAGAATGATGGTTTTCCTATTATGGATGTAAACATGTTTTTAGTTTTTTAAAACACTAAAACATACATGGAGTAGTAAAAACTAGGAAAAATACCTCAAATTGATGTGAAATCATGGAAAAACCACCGTAGATTTAGTTGTGAAATGTAAGAACTAATGACATTTCATTACAAATGAAAATTTTTCCATTATAGCCATAAACACATTTTTAATGTTTTAAAACACTAAAACATACATGGAATGGTCAAAACTAGGAAAACAACATTGGATTTTCCTAAAATCAGGGTAAAACCACCACATATTTTATTGAGAAATGTAGTAATTGACAACATGTCATTCCAAGCGGTGTTTTTATTGTTATATCTATAAACACGTTTTTAGTGTTTTGAAACACTAAAATGTGCATGGAATGGTCAAAACCAGATAAACGATGTTATATTATCATGAAATAATAGGAAAATGATTTTATATTTATTCGAGAAATTTAGGAACTGAATACACATCATTCTGAATGATGGGTTTCCCATTATGGCCGTAAACACATTTTTAGTTATTTAAAACACTAAAACGTGTGTTGAACGGTCCAAACCATAGAAAATGACCTCATATTGTTGTGAAATCATAGGAAAACCACCAATTAGTTATTTTTGAATTATAGGACATGCTATGATATCAAAATCTTTTAAAAAAAATTTATTAAATAAATTTCAAGCACACCACACATCACTTTAAAAATAAATTGGAATATTTACTCATCCATTTTTAGTTTCAATTGTTGAATATTATCTTAAATTATTATGTTTCTCTTTTCAAAGTGTTTTACATTATATATTATTTGTTTTGTGTTAAAATTTATTATTTTTTATTAACAAAATAAAAAAAATTATGTGCAACATTTTGAATATATTCTGTGTCTTTTCTCCTTTGCATTTCTTTTCTTAAATGTTTGGATTTTCATTGTAGATGTAAGATGTCAGTAGTAGGTAGAAGGTTGAGAATTTCGATCCATGATATTTTTCAGAAGGTAGTCATGATAGTTATTAGTTTCTATGGTATGTTAATTTTTTTTCAATTATTCTATTGTAATTCTGATTTGTTATGTTTAGATTTAATTTTAGTTTCATTTTTTGTTACAATTAGTGAGATGACATGGTCAGTTTAGGTTGATGAGATGATGTAGAGGTAGAATGATGTAGTTAAGGTCATGAAATGGTTGTATATTAGGCATGGGTTGTTTTTGAACATATTTTATATGTATATATTGGTGAATGAGGTATTTTTTGATGTATGTGGTGAATGAGACTTAGGTTATGATTATTGTGGCTATTTGTATGATTGTGGATGTGTCATGTATGAATGATGGGTTTATCATATATTTATGTTTGAGTTTATAGAATTTCCATTATTATATATTTATTGTTTTTTATTAAACGTTTTTAAAAAAATCAAAAGAGATTTAGCAGTGGTTTGTTGTAACCGTCGCGAAACATATATTATTGAATGTATTTAGTGAAGGTCAAATTAACCACCACTAAAAATAACCTTCTCTAAATGATTTTAGGTAGTTAATTTAATTTTATTTATATTCCCAATGGTTATTTTTTTATTAAATAACTGAATCTAATTAAACAACAAACCGCCACTAAATTTTCCAAAAAACACCGTGAAATAAAATAAACCACCGCTAATTGACTAGAGACCATGCAATACGCGATGGTTTTAAGAACTGTTTCTAAACAATTAGGCGGTGGTTTAAACCCCAAATAACCATAAATTTTTTAGAGTGATTACATATGATACAAATTAAATAATAATTATATTAATTAAATATTTATAATTTTTAAAATATAATATATTATTTTACCTTTTCACTCACTTAAAGATTATAACATCGTTTGTATATGTGTGGACTACCGCCTTCATGAAGCGATGCGACTCTCTTTTCATCACCACAACACATGAATGATATATATAAAAATATTTAAATAAATAATATGGTTTATATAATATTATGATAATTTTGGATATATAAAATATTACTTACCTCCTTAATATGATGATCATTGAAAAATGGAAGCGTTACTCATGCACACATATAACATACCGTCTCTATGATCGTAACATACTTCATTTCTCAAAACCATATTTCATTCTTAGTCTTAGAAGTATAAATAATGTAAAAATATGATAATTATTTCATGATTGTTATTCTTGAGATTATAGAACTATATAATATGCACAAGAACCAGATCTTTCATGACGAAACACATGTGAGAAAACAAGGCAATTAACACCCAAAACAATGAAAATAATGAAAAATTATTAACAAATAGGAGATAAAATGTTTTAAAAAGATAATATATAATATTATAAATATTAATTTGGTTCTATAATAAGTTAATAACTTGTTTAAAACCACTATAAAGGATTTTAAATAATATTTAACCAAAATGAAGTGTGAGGTAAGTGATTTTGTCTTAATTTACATTCCATTGAGACTCATTTGTTATTATGCCCCAATCCAATTTTATGTAGTGTATATAATTCCAATTTTACATGTAATATCATGATTCATTCATACTTCATGGTATTTTAAGTTTCACTTTGAATCATTTCATCAAAGGTGATTTGACTTTAAAATTACCAAGTGGTAAAAGTTATTGTACAATCTCACTTTCTTTTGGATTGTTAAATTTATCTTGAAACAATCAATTTATTTTAATAATTTTTCATTAGAATTTAAATTTATATTAAATATACATATTCTTGAATTATGGATATGATTATTTCATAAAATGTATACCTTTTTTACAAATGGTGTTTACTTTGAAGCGTTTTGATTAACTAAAGAAATATTGATAAATCCATATCCTTTACTCAATATGGATACTTGATGATAAGGAACATTGTTTATGAATTAAATATATTATTTTATATATGAGGAATTATTTGGAAATTAAATACATGGGTGGGTCCTAGTTAATGATATCCCCTCGATGCATCGACAGTCTCATGATGTGAATTAATAAGCTAATATGAACTCATTTGGAAAAAACCAATGGGTTTGTAACTAGTAGTTTAAAATGGCTGGTGAAAGGTATTGATAATAGAGGTATCATGATGCCTAATATCATAGAATCCGATAATTAAGAATATATTTTATTATTATTTTAGTTGTTTTGATCTATGATATTTTAACAATGATATTATCTCTCAATGCATTTCATTCTCAGTTATTGATTAAATGGAATGTGTTTTCAGTTATTTACCTTGACATATTCATTATGACATATATAGTTATGATATTAGTGTTATTGATTAAATGTAATTTTTTTTCAATTATTTAACTTTCCATCGATTATGCTAGTCAATTATTTAAATGTCATACATGTTCATATATTTATCTTTCCATATTGTTTATTCCTTATTAATTTTTCTTCATTTATTCATGATAGCTTCTTCTGTACTTAACTCTTATTGAGTATTTGAGATCACCCTTATTTTCTTCCTTTCATAGGAATCCATGATGTCTACTATGAAATATATGCAAGAACATTATATAGGTAATAATTATATCTTGAAAAAATATGTTGAAAATTGTATATTCAAATGTAATTCAAGACTCATGTATGTATCTAGTTTTCCAAGACTAATAAACTATTTGGCCCTCCATGATGCAATTCATTTTATCTTATTCCAATATAGTAAATCAGACATCGAATTCGAGCTACTGGGGTTGGGGTCACTATATTTTGTACCAGAGGAAGTTTAGTAGAAACCATGAGAACTAGATTAAGAAAAAAATAGATTAAAAAACATAACCCTATAATATAATTCAAGGATAAGTATATAAGAACATCCTAAAATTTTGGTAAGGTAGATATTATGAAGTTTTTTTAGAAATAAATCCATATATAGATTCTAAAAGTATACATAATTTTGACAGATATGTACATAGGGGTAATAACTCTGGAAGGGGTGTATTGGGCTTGACCTAATCCTTACTTGGTGCACGAAAATGGGTCTTACTGCGCACCTGGTTTGACACTCTTGGGGGATATGATTATGATAATTCAAATTTCATTTATGAACCATTATAAAGTATTTGAATAGATGATGAAAATGAACGAACTGGGACAAACCTAAGGTGTATAATATTCAAAATAATGTGTTATAATTTAGATATCTTATAAATAGATATATGGGTTTCCCACTACGATTATTTCTGCTCACACTATGTTTTTTAGTTTTAGTAAATGGTTGGAATCCAAAGGAATCATGTTAACATTAAACATAAAGGAAAATGTGGTGTATATGAGAAACCAAATGGGATGATGATAGGAGTGAAATATATCATGATTATGCCTAATTAGTTGTCCTAAAATATGATTAAAAACTTATTCATTAACAAACTCCCAAACTCACCAAAGAAGATAAGGATGGAAGTTTCTAAGAGTTTGAGTGGTGAAGACCATAGAGGTAAGAAGGATTGATTTCAATCATGTTAGAAATGTGGAAAGAAACACTAAGGAAAGTGTCTCAAAGGAAAGGTTAAATTCTTTATGTGTGTAAAAGAAGGTCATAAAGAAAATAATTGTTGAAGAAAAATCAAGAGCATGATGGAAGGAAATAAATATCATCCTAAGGATCCATTTATAGTTTATTTTCTTAAATATGGGGAGCCTAGTAATTATTTGAATCAATTCCCGATTCTAAAGGTTAAACACTATACCAGTATGGAACCATGTTGAAATAAAATGGATGATATATTTATGAATTGGGACTCAAAAAATTAAATTATAGAAGTATTTTTCCCCAATGGTATTTTGGTGACAGTAATTATGAAACATCTAAAGATTATGTTAAATTTTATAAGCATATGTGTCTTCATTAACATAAGAGTTTTGGATAAAATTATGGTTTTATGAGTTTATGATTGATCAAAAGTTCAATGTCTTAAACACCTTTTTATGTATTATATGATGGGATACTACCAAGATTAAGGATATTTTGGGAAACAATTATGGCAATTATATGTTTTAGTGGAAAATTTATTTGAGGAATAATGTATTTAACTTTTATAGACATAAGTTTAAATTTATTGATAGAATTTAAGGTTAATATGATCATTAATTACATTGCAATAACAATAAAATAAGATTATAAGAATATGTGAAAAAAGTTGTATTGAAAACCAAAGTAAAACAAGTTATTTAATGATTAAATTTATTTCAATTATATCCATCATATTTTTTGGGGAACATTATAGGAATTATATTAATATAGTTTAGAAAAAGGAAAAAATCATGTTAGGTGACAAACCATCACATATATAAAGGTATTGGGGATTGAAACTAATTCTAAAGAATGATAAAGGTTTATCACCTACCACTGGACTACATGACATCCTGGTTAATATGTCATTAGTTAAATGACTTAAAAAATAAATATTAATTTGTTACTGTTGTGGTTTATAGATTAATGTATTATATTAGATAACTTTCCTAACCATATTTTCTTGGAAATAGTTAGAGATAGATGAAAATAATTTTCACTCTTTTATAGATCTCACAATCCATTAAAAGTTCATTTTAGTACTTCAAGCATAAAAAAAATCATTTTTGGATATTCATTTCTTGGAGTAAGGGATGAATAGGAAATTTATCAAAGTAAAAGAATGATGAAATTATGATTATGAAATATAAACTTATCAAATAATTATATTTCCTTATATTATTAGATAATAAAATGATTCCTCAAATTTAGGAAAAGGATCTTGAAACAAAAATGTTATCCTATTATATTTATATTCGGTGAATTAGAAAGTCTTTTAAATCATAAAAAAATTATGGTTTTTGAGCCTCTAAACTCTCTATTGATCATTAAATTTATTATGATCAAATACCTCAATCACTCTCTATAAAAATTTATTATTTTCTTCTATGTCCATATCTTTATATTTCACCAATTTTCTCCTACTTATAAACCAAGTTATGTGTTATTTCATATGGCCTTTATACTTCCCATTATATCTTATTAAGTGGATATTTTATTAAAAATCTTATGATGTGGGTTTTTAAAAATTGATATTTCCAAATGTAGAACCCTTTATTACCAAGATCAAGTTTAAATTGAGATGACATAATTTATTTAAGGTTGAGATAATGTAACACCCCAAAATTCTAAAAGAAAAACATTATATTTGATAGTATATGTGACACTCAATGCTAACCGTAGAAGAAAATATAACACCTTGAGACTTTATAATATAGTTATTTTTAAATAAATTCAATAAATTCAATATATTTAATTACACACAACATTGAGTTTAGTCTTCATTACATGCAACACTGAGTTTAGCTTGTGTTACACGCAACACCAAGTTTAAACAAAATGTGAAATGTTATTAAAATTTTATTATTTAATACAATATTTATAACCTAGAAATTAAAATGGAATGTATGAATAGTACAAAATAAATTATGAAAATTATGGTTATATATTTATGATAAATAAAATAAGAATCATTTAAAAGAAAAAGAAACGTTTTCTGAAAAACTATATTTTTCTAAAAGTTTATTTAATCACTCTTTGCACACATAACATAAAATTAATTTTTTTCTATTTTTAGGAAATTAATTTTAAAAAATAAAAATAATTTTTTAAATCATCATATCAAAATTATCTTAGGGTTATTGTTTGATATTTTTTTGAAATGTTTCATTTTTTTGATGAATAGTGAAAATACTGAATTTTAATTAAAAACTGCATTTTTTTAAATTATTTATAAAGTTATATTATATTTTCAATTGGTTTTAAAGTAAATATAGTTCTATTATATATATAAATTAATCCAATTTATATCCCTATAATAATTTTAATATTGAATTTTTATATATAAAATTTGTAAACTTTTGAACATTTTCTCTTTAAAACCCCGCTTTCTCATCGCATCTACGAAATAAATTTAAAGTTAAAATTTTCCACTTATGTGAAATGAATTTTTTAAAATGGATTAAATATTTATAATAATAATTATTCACAATATTTTATAATTTCAACTTAATTTTTGACCAAAATGAATAGTGAAAAAATTATAAATTAATTACCACTGTTAAAGTAAAATGAATTTACTAGAGGGTTAAACTAAGATGATAAGGGTTAAAAATGACATAAAAACTTGTCCAAAGCCCATTTATGTTTATATTTATACCTTATATATTCTATTTGTTTTTATAATTTACCATTTTCAAGGATTTAAACATGATAAAAATATGGGTATGATTGAATATTTTATAAAAATTACAAGTGTGCCACTCACCCTACATATAAATGGACACCTCTATCCTCTCTTATTCATAGCTTCACACCCTTTTGGTTTAGAAAATACCTACCAAAATTGCTTAAAAAATTACCTCATATAATCCTATAATCCTTATTTTTGGAATAACTCTAACCTAGGAAGGATTTTGCTACATACCTAAGGAGGTTACCCGAAGTTGAGTTAATGTTATTCAACGAGTGTTTTTATTTTATTTATTAATCCACCCGATTCAATTATTAATAAACCATTATGATATAATAATATCAATATATTAAAAATAATGATATTTTTTGTATTAGTGGAATGACCTACAACTATCTTCACTTCCATCAAATGGGTTACAAAATCATCATTTGTGTGTATGGAAAACTACCATGTTGCGAACTGATGTCATTCATTTTTTCCATTACCACCTCTCATAGTTGGGTATGATGATGAATATAAAGAATATATATGATATTTATAACATAATTATAACTATTAAGTCATTATATCATACATAACTTTTTTACCCTCCCTTCCATAGGGGATACAATAACGTCGCTCGTGTGTATGGAGGACTACCGCCTCATGAAGGGATGTGATTCATCTTTCACTAAAAATTTACATGGAAAGTGATAAGGATAAAGTTAATGATTATATGTGATATGTATGAAATAATTATTATTTTAATTTCATATTTATAATTCTATAAATATATAATATCATTTTACATTTTCACTTAGTTAAAGATGACAACATCGTTTGTGTATGTGTGGACTACCGCCTTCCCGAAGTGATGTGACACTCTTTTCATCACCACACCACATGGATGATATATATAAGTATATTTAAAGAAATAATATGGTTTATATGATATTATAATAATTATTTAAATACAAAATATTACTTACCTCCTTTACATGATGATCATTGAAAAATAGAAATGTTACTCATGCGTATGTATGACCTACCATCTACATGATTATAATGAACTTCATTTCTCAAAACCATCTTTCAGGATTGGTATTACAAGTATAATTGATATCAAAATATAATAAATATGTCATGATTATTATTATAGAGATTATATAACTATATAATATGTGTAATAACATGATCATTTATGACGAAACACGTATGAGAAAACAAGGCAATTAACACCTGAAACAATGAAAATAATGAAAGATTATTAACGGAAGGGTGATAAGATGTTATAAAAGGATAATATATGATATTATAAGTATTAATATGTTTTTTTATAACTTAATAACATATTTATAACAACTATACATAAGATTAAATCAAATTCAATTAGAAGGAAGCATGATGTAATGCATTTCATCTCAATTTACATTCCATTGAGACTTATTTGTTATTATGAACCAATTAAATTTTATGTGGCATATATAATGCCAATTTTAGATGTAATATCATGATTCATTCATAATTTATGGTATTTTAAGTTTCACTTTGAATCATTTCATCCAAGGAGATTTGCCTTGAAAATTACCAAGTTGTAAAATTATTGTAAAATCTTAGTTTAATTTGTGATTGTTAACTTTATAATGAAATAATCACTTTATTATAATAATTTTTCATCAAAAATTAAATTTATATTAAATATAACTATTATTTCATGATGAATATGATAATTTCCTAAAACATATACTTTTTTTACATTTCGTGTTATGATTAATTGGAGAAATATCGATAAATTTTATCCTTTACTCAATACAAGTAATTGATGATAAGGAATATTATTTATGAATTAAATATATTATTTGATATATGATTAATGGTTTGGACATGAAATACATGAGTGTATATTAGTTAATGATAGTAACTTATAACATCCTGACCTTTTCTGAAGTCATCTCTGGCACGTTTTTAGGTACTTTTTGAAGCTTTTAAGTACCCACTACTATAAAAACGGGCAAGGGAAGTGCCACCTTTTATCAGCACTAAGAAAAAAGTGCTGATAAAGGCTACCTTTATGAGTGCTAAAATTTTAGCGCTGATAGAGGGATTCTTTATCAGGGCTTTTTTAGCGCTGATAAAGAGTCCCTGTATCAGCGCTAAAAAAGTGTAGATAAAGAATCACTCTATCAGTGCTAAAATTATAGCGCTCATAAAGGGTACCCTTTATCAGCGCTAAAATTTTATCACTGATAGAGGGATGATTTATCAGTTCTTTTTTAGCACTGATAAAGGAAATCTTTATTAGTTCTAAAAAAGCGGTGATAAATCCTCCCTCAATCAGCGCTAAAATTTTAGCACTGATAAAGGTAGCCTTTATCAGCGCTTTTTAGTGCTGATAAAGCCGTTGTGCCATATTTTATAAAATCGGGTGCACAGTATCCTCTGTTTATCATGCCCTCAAGCCCTCACGGTACTGTACCCTTATGAAAACTCCCCCCCGATATTATCATTGTCGGACCTCCGCCACTATCCCTACTCCTAATCCCCCCCTCACACCCCTTCTGTGGATCCTCATCTGCACTCGACCCTACTTATCCCCCTCTCTGCTCGACCCTACTCCTCACGAACCCTACTCCTCCATTTCTCAATGGTTGGAATCTCCTCTCGTGCACCTCCTCCTCTGGCGGTCACGCCTTCCCCTCCTAACGTAGCACATAAGGCTCCCTGACCGCTCGACGCTTCCTCTCTCCCTGCATCGCGGGTGTGATCTACTCTAGGTAAATCTTCCACTTCTCCTTTTAGGTTTATTTTTGGTGGATAGGTTTTGAAGTGTAATTTCGGTTACTTCATGAAGTAGTTTTGTCATGGTGTAAAGATCACTAGGTTATTCTTATATAGGGATGTCCCTAGATTAATCTGATATACCCCCCTTTTGGGGTTATCTTATGCGATCTTAGTTGTGCTGTGAGGGGTGGTAATGCGATGCGATGTTCTTAAGTTTTTTTAAGTTCATCTTACATGATCCTTTTGGTTAATCTTACATAAGGGGTATTATAGAATGATTCTCCTTTATACGATATAGAAACCTAGGTGGTAATTTTTTAAGTTGTGTCTATTTGAGTTCTGTTTCACTATACTACCTTCTATTGCATCGTGGTTTGGTTTAAGGTTCTTTGAGTTAGAGGGTGGAGGATGAGGATCACACTGTGATCCTAGATAGTTTGAGTGCCATGACATGGTTTAATTGTTTGTTTGATGGACCTTATTATATTAATATCAATTTTAAAGTGGTTTGACCCTATAGATTCAAGGCAGAACATTCCATGGATTTTGGATCAGAGTTGTATCATGGAATGGTGACCTTTTTCACATCATCATCCTTTAATTTTATAGAATGGTTATAAATTTATGCCTTGTATCAAATTATTTATTATTTAAAAAACTTTCCTAGAACCCTAGGTGATTAGTGTTGTATATTTGGATATCTTTAGCCACCCTTTGATTGGTTTTCTTCCTAAATTTTAAGAGATCAGCCTCATTAAAATCTAAGGTGAATTTCTTTTCTCTTATTATTGATTCTCTTCTTGAAATTTATTCTTAAGAAGGATGTGACAACAATGCTGATTCGGTTTTTGTGTTTTTTTGTTGTGGTTTTAATGGTTAATGTTCATATATAGGCCTTTTAAATTACCCTCATGTGTTAAGTCATATTTTATTTGACTATTCTTCTCATTCTTATGAAATATTTGTTAAATATTTAGTTGAGGTTGGGGACATGGAATTTCTCCTTCTTTATTATGTGTAAATTGTGGAATTATCATGTTATTTGTTTCCATTGGATGGATAATACTGATTAACCTAAATACTATAATGCATGACACTAAAGGAAATTAAAGTGAAGAGGGAGTTTTTCATGTGAGTTATGAAGTTATATAATATTTATTATATATTTATGGATTTATTGGTGTTGTTTCTAAGTGATTTATTCTTGATGTTGTGAAAGAAATTTCTTATTACTAATAATATGTTATAACCACCTTTCATAATTTTCTTGTCACTTAAGGTAGGTAATGAATTGGTTGTATGAAAATTTGTAATTAAAGTGTTATATTTAAACTATAAATTCTACTTTAATATGAAATAATGTTTAAGGGGGAGTTTTTAGTGTGAATTTATTATATGTTTTCCCTTTCCTGCTACTATGTATGGGGTATTTACCACTATGATTATAAGGGTGATGGTTGATTGATGTGGTTGGGAGCATGTGGCGTGGTAATTAATACGGTAGTGATGGATGGATTATTGTGTGGTTATGATAGCAATGATATGGATATTTAGGTAGAAAATAAGCGGTTTTATGGATTTTAGAATGTGTTTAGTGGTATTTTGTGTCATGAAAATTTAGTTGTTATTGGGTGGTATTATAGTTTCCTTTTGGCATGGAATATGGTTGGAATAAATGAAAACAGTAATGAGTGATGGGTTAGAAATGATAAATGATAGTTTGTTAAATGATTAATGATAATTATTGGGATAATTATGTTTAATAAATGGTTAAATATAGAATAAATGTTATTAATGATTAATGAATGGATTATAGTGGGTAGTGATTTAATAATTGGTTTTAGATTAAAATAGTTAACAATTGAAATGCATATGGTAATAAAAATACAATAAATTATAATGTTAAATGAAATGAGAAGTTGGTAATTTTGATATGGATGCTTATGTGATTTGTTGGGGATTATTTGTGCAATTATAATGGAAGTGGTTATTAGTGGGTGGTAGTAACAAGGCAATGGTTGATGTGGGTGTTTGCAGTGTTAGTTTGGTGTAAACCCTTAGGAAAGATTTATATGTGACTATATACTTATTAAATTTTCTTATTATTTCTTATGCACCACCACTTGAGTCGAGTAACCTGATTGAAATCCATATGGGTACTTTGGTTCTATGTGTTTTTCTCAATATCTATGTTATAGAGGGAACACATATAGAACCACTCACTCTTCCCTTCTCCCCCTTCACACTTAGTATGAGTTGTAATGGCTCATAATGGGTGTATATATACGACCTATAATTATTTTAGGTTTTGGTGTATATGTATTCTTGTTGACATGATTATGTGTATTTGGTGTGGATACATAGTGGGGGTTGTGCATTGTAGGAGGAGAGTATGATGTTTATGTCCTTCATGTTCACGATATCATACTGTGATGAGGATGTGATGTGTGTTTGTGATGTGGATATGGTTTTTATGTATTTGTGACATGTGTCTGTGTGGATGTATGGTTATGAGATTATATAGAAGGGGTTTAAGCATAAGAAATATTCCATTAGAGTGTGAGAATGACCATATTAGTGGGGAAGTGGATGTGGGGTAATTTATTAATATATATTCTTTTGATATTATGTTAATATACTTGAATGTGATATTGGGTGAGTGATCCTTGGTGAGGTTGGGTGATATATGACCATATATTGGTGTGTATTAGTTCTGTTATTTATTCACTAAAGCATTAATATATTTCATACACATTTTCATGAGAGGTTTTGGGAAGGATCCTAGTGAGTATACTTGTATTCTCACCCTTATTTATATAATTATTTTTATAAGTTTTTAAAGATGGATTTGGTGACAAAGATGGAAATTACTATATCGAGGCTAGTAGTTACCACCAGAGCCACTGGTGTTGGATTTGTTTTTGATATTTTATTTTAGATACCTTTTTTATGTATGAAATTCCCATGAATTATGGATTGGGTTTTATTTTATATTATATAGAGTAGATTGGTGGTTTATCTCTGTTCTTGATATTTAAGAGGGAAACACCTCCCATTTCTTTATTTTATACCCTCAATGATAGTATCCAACCTATGTATCATTAGAGGTAGGATTCATGAATTACACATATTTTCACTACCATTTTAGGAGCGGTTCCTAGTGGTGGTGAGTTATGATAGTGTGGTATCAGAGCTTTAGTTGAGAGTTAAGATGGAGTTTGGAATTAGACACTCATGGGGATTGAATGGGATGATAGGTCAATAATATTTGTCAAAATTTTCATATGGAATAACATGAGAGACCATCTATGACACAAGTGATTACCCCCTGTGATTTAAAGTAATTAACTTGAGCTTACCAAAAATATTAGGCATGATGATATTGAATGTAGGGAAGAGACCTAGGAGTGGTAGATGTATCATTCTTGATTATTCTTGTATTTGAAAGTATTGTTTTGTGTATTTGAAACATAAATACTAATATTTGAGATTCAAATAGGATGGAGATGAATAAAGATTGGATGAATACTAATCGTTTGACAATAGAGTATTAGAATGGAGTTAAAGAGTTCATCAATTTTGCAAAGGATCACGCAAAGGATCCCTCTCAAATCCTTTGTACGTGTTTACATTGTTGTTATTCTAGACTAATTACTATAGAGGAGTTGGAAGAACATTTGATATGTCACGGAATAGATCAGAGTTATAAATCTTGGAATAAACATGGAGAAAAAGAGAATGTAGCTACTGGTTGGGATAAAACTGCGTATTATGGATAATGAAGAAGACCATATGGAGGATGTGATTACAGATGTCAATGATGATGAAGATTGTATTGAGTAAATGATAAGGAAAATTGAAGATGAAATCCGCGATTGCCCAAAATTGTTTGAGAAGTTAAAAAGTTGTGAAAAGACGCCATTGTATGCTAGTTGCACTAAATATACATCATTGTCAGCTGTACTGAAGTTGTATGAATTGAAAGTAGGCAACAGATGGAGTGATGTAAGTTTTACAGAACTACTTGCTCTCTTGAATGAAATGCTCCTGGAAGATAATGAGCTCCCAAGCTAGACATATGAAGCTAAACTAATGCTACGCTTGATGGGTTTGATTTCTAAAGGAATACATGCCATTCCCGAAAGAATGTACATTGTTTCGCAAGGAGAAAAAATCACTTACATAATTCCCAAAGTGTGGTTCTTCTCGATAAAAGAAAGATGAATATAGTTCTACAAAAGTTGTATGGTACTTTCCAATCATTCCAAGGTTTAGGAATCTATATGGAAGTGAAGAAATTGCAAGGCAATTGTCATTGCATGCAGATAAAATAAATAAATATGGGAAATTACATCATCCGGCCGACTCTCCTCAATAGAATAAAATTGATCATGAGTATCCTGAATTTGGAAAAGAGACGAGAAACCTTTTCTTGCGTTATCTACAGATGGAGTGAATACTTTTTGTTTTCAAACTAGCACTCACAGTACATGGCCTGTTATGTTGGTAAATTATAACTTTCCACCCTGGTTATGTATGAAGCAGAAATTCATCATGTTATCTATTCTTATATTAGGACCAAAACAACCAGGTAACGATATTGATATTTATTTGGCTCCTTTGATCGAGGATTTGAATTTATTATGGGATTCAGGTGTTATGTTGTATGATGCTTATAAAAGTGAATAATTCATGTTGAGAGCGATGTTGTATGGGACAATAAATGATTTCCCTACTTATGTAAATTTTTCAGGCTATAACATTAAAGGAACTGAAGGGTGTCTCATGTGTGAAGAAGACACATAATCAATTAGGTTGAAACATTCATCAAAATCTATGTTTCTAGGACATCATATATTTCTACCTCATCAGCATAAGTACCGATCTTGGATGACATCATTCAATAGAAGTTCAAAACAACGTACAACACCGTCTCCACTAACAGGTGATCATCTATCTGAGAAAGTAAAATATGTGAACACTATTTTTGGTAAACCATTTTCGAAAAATCTTATGAAAATTTGTTGGAAAAAGAGATCAGTTTGTTTGAATTACCATACTATAATTTTTTGTACGTCATAAATTTTCTTGATGTGATGCATGTTGAAAAAAAATGTATGTGACAGTGTTATCATAATTTTTCTAAATTCCCCTGGAAAAACAAAGGATGGAATTAAGGCAAGGTTGGACATGGTTGACATGTGAATACAAGAAGAGTTGGCTCCCGTGTAGGGTGAAAATCGAATGTTTCTTCCTCCAGCTACTTACACTCTTTCTAGTGAGGATAGATATCAGTTTTGCAACTTTTTCAATGATATAAAGGTTCTATAGGGGTATTCATCAAATATCAAGAACATTGTGTAAATGAATTATTTGAAGTTAAAAGGTTTGAAATCACATGACTGCCATGTTTTGATGTAAGATTTAATTCCTATAGATTTACGTTGCATTTTTTCCAAGAATGTTCATCATACGTTAACCAAAATTTGTTTCTTTTTCAAAGCTATATATAGCAATTTTTTAGACCCGGTGAAATTTCCAGCTATGGAAAAAGAAATTGTCATCATATTATGTGAATTAGAAATGTTCTTCCCTCAAACATTATTTTATATGATGGTTCATTTGATGATTCCCTTGGTGAGAGAGATTCGAATTTTTGGTCCTGTGCACTATAGATGGATGCACCCCGTTGAATGGTATATGAATATTTTGAAAGGGTATGTCAAAAATCAAAGTCAGACAGAGGGTTGTATAGTGGAGAGATATATTTTCGAGAAAGCTATTGAATTCTATACTGAATAACTATCTGATGTGGAAAGCATTGGTCTCCTGAAATCTCGTCACACTGGGTGCATTGAGGGTGATGGAATTTCTGGAAGAGATGTTGTGAAAATCAGTATTACAGATCGGGAGAAGGCCCACCTTTATGTTTTTCATAACAGTTGGAAGGTTGATCCTTATATTGAAACTCACAAATAAATTATTAGGAAGTTGAATCCATCAAGGGATGAAAAATTGATATCTAATACACATAATCACCGGTTTATAGGATGGTTTCAGGATCATATTTTTAAGGAGTTATATGGAAATCCAAATTCAATTTCAGAACAACTTCGATGGCTAGCCGCCAGACCTAGTGTGTATGTATTATCTTAAAATGGTTATGTAATTAATGGTTATACATTCTATACAGATGAACATGATGAATATAGTACCATGAAAAATAGTGGAGTTACAATTGTGGCTGAAGCAATTCATGTTTCTGGTAGTAAGGAAAGAAATCCAATTTATGAAAATATGTCATACTTTGGCATTATCAAAAAAATATGGGAGTTGGATTATATGACATTCCAATTGATGATTTTTAATGCAAATGGGTTTATAACTAAAGTGGTGTTAAAATAGATGAATGGGGATTTGTGAAAGTTTATTTTAGTAAATAAGGGTACAAAGACGAACAGTTTATAATGTAATCACAGGAGGTCCAAGTTTTTTATGTTTTAGATCCCACAAAATGAAAGTGGTCGATTTTTTGGTTATCGTCCAAAACTACTGAAGGGTCTAATGAAAATTCAGTTGAGGATGATCGTTTCAGTGATACGTAACAATCATTTCGCAGCGGTCCCAATGTAGATGATGGTTTGTATATTAGAGGAGACCCTAATGAAGGGATTTGGATAATCAATAGAGGTTCCAAATCCCTTTAGCCTTTGAAAAATAGAAAGAGAGTTCAATAAATAGGTTATATTTTATTTGTAATACAGATCTTGTTATCTCATGTTATTATTTTATCATTATTGAATTTATGTAATATAAATTAACTATTCAAACACTTTTGTAGATAATGACTTCTGCACATTCTAGTGCTCCTAACCTTGAGGCTGAATAAGTCTCTCAAGCTGCTGCTGCTCCTGCTCCTCCTATTGTGGCTGCTCACAGTGCATAGCAACAACAAGTTTCTAAACTTGTTGCTGCTCCTAGTGTTGAGGTCCAAAAACCATCAAAACATATCGTTGCTACCATTTCAGATGATCATATATATGATGTTGTTATCGATGAAATGGTCAGGGATGAAGGACCGATGTCGTAGAAAACATAGGTGCGACGTAGTTTGACAGTGTTAGCCAAAGTTCTTATGGTGAAAATCAAAGGAATAAAATTTTATGTCGGATGGAATGCATGAGGCCAACATGTGAATCCCAAAAAGGATATGTTTAGTAGTTACATTGGATTTGTCACTCGGAAACGTGTGCCTATTGACATAGATTCATGGCACCATGTTGTGTTCGGGCTGAAGGCTGTGATCTGGGAAAAAATTACGGTAACATTATGATATTTTTTTTAATTTACTAGAAAATAAAATAATGAAACAGTGTCTTACTCATCTCAATCTCTTAGAAAGTACATTTATAGTAGATGCTTCACACAACAATTATGTACTAAGGATTGTAGGAAGTACTCATTGATTTTTTCTCACTATTTTAACAAAATGTCACTTGAAAGATTCTAAAGGTAAAATAAACCCGCACCCACCCCTTGTTTAAGCTCACTTGATATCCCAAGAAGCATGGGATGAATTTATTGGCCGCCATGGGTATGAGAAGTTTCAGGTACATTGTGGGTGATAATACGTCGTTTGAGGATACATGTATTCATCACTTTGATTGTCAATATTTCATTTATGAAACAACAAATCAGTACTAGAAATAAAGAATGTGCATCAAAACCAACATACCCCTATCGTATAGCAAGGATGGGGTATGCTTCACTAGAAAAGAAAATGATACGTATTTTAAATTTACAGTAATATTTTTAGGTTCCAAGAAAAAACATCATAATTATCTTTCTATATTTATATGTAGATTGATGAGTCTAAAACCAAAGACACTTCCATCCCACATCATTTGCTATGGAAGGAAGCACATGTGAATAAGGAAGGGAAGATAGTAGATGAAAACACTCAAAAAGTGTGAGAAATATGTGTAAGTATGACATGAAGATAAAAAGATTTGTTTTAAAATTATATTACATAAAAATAATTAGTTATTTTCCTATATTCGATAGTCACAGGAATCAACTACTCCTGTAGCAGATACAGACCTATTATCGATGGATTTGAAGCGGCTAGAACAATACGGTCGTGTCAGAGGTGCGGGGTTTGTGGTGAGACACCAAATATATTTTGAGAAAAAAAAAGAAACGGATGATAGATATGAAAAATTGAAACAAATGAGAAAAAGACTAGAAACTCTTGAAGAACGATTTCAATGGCAGGGAGAGTTGCCATCAACTTTTATGGGTGGGAACCAAGGAGAAGACACAACTCAGGAACAACCAGTGTGTGAAGATCCCGCCCCACCCCCCACTAGATTTGAGGCAAGCCATTCCCCTCAAAGAGTTGTCTTAGCTGTGGTAATCAATATTCTAATAATTATTCCCAGGAAATGTGAATTAGACAAACACTAATACTTTTATTATACTGAGATTCTACAGGGTGATAATGAGTGTGATTTATATCTTTCAACACCCACCTATCACCTTGTAGAAAGGGCTATAGTTTTCAACATCCTAGAGGACAAGCTGCATAATATACCACTTCCGAAAGATCATCTGAAAGTGACGATTACTATATCTCATGAGACAAATGCAGAGCTACCTATTGCACTTGATGACAATGATATTCATACAGTCGAAAAGGCTATTGGTACATTCATTTCAAGGCCATCACAACTTGTAAGAGTACATGGGGACAAAGTGGTATTTATTTCCTTTTTTATTCAATATAAACCTTTAAAAATTAATGAAAAAAGGGTCTGAACCAACGAATGTTATTATAGACGGAGAAAGGTAATGGGGTGATGAGAAATGTTGGCTCAAAATCATCTAAAGGATTGACCAACCAATCCCAAAGAGCCACTGAAAGCACAATAACATCACCTATTCTCTATCCACATTTACTAGCATTGAAGACACATGTGGATACGAAGCTAAGAGGTGGTAGTAGTCATATAGTGGTTTTCCAAAAGAATATATACAGAGAGGAAAGTCAAGATTTCATTGCTGCTAAAAATGTAAATGAGATCTTTGAAAATGGTTGGCTAGGCATCATAGTTGTAAATTTATATATGAGGTATGTCTTCATGAATTGATTTTATAAAAGCTGATATAATGTGAAAATTATGACTAAATTCATTTTATATTATTGACAGACGTATATATGAAAAATGGTTGAAGGAATTTCCCCATGAGTAAAAATTCGGACTCGTTAGTCCTCATACCACATCAACAAATCTAACGAAATTAGAGCCATCACAAAAGGATGAAATAGTGAACGGCTTGCTGAAAACATTTGAAAGAAATATTACAGATGAAATACTCTTCCTAATACCAACCATGCAGGGGTAAAACTCTACAATTAAAGCATATAAATTATATTTTCACTTCTTTTATTACTTATTACTTTTTGTGTTTTTAGGCAACATTGTCTGCTAATTGCGGTGAACTTAGATACTCCAAAGATTTATTTTCTGGATTCAATGCAAGGATATCCAAAAAACCAACCACACATGATGGAGTTTGTGAATCTATAAGACCTTACATCCTATGTTTTAGGTCTAAACATCAAGTAATATAATTTATATTATATTTTACTGAGGATTATGTTATGATAATGTGGTGTATCATTATCGTCTAAAAAAAGGAATGAGGATAGGGGCTAAGCATAAGGAGGAAAGCAAGTACTATGTCTGGAAAAATATGAGGGTATATATAATAAAATTTCACTATCCAAACACATATCAACACAAGTTACTTATTCTCCTAATGATAAATTTTTTTGCAGTGTCCAAAACAAACAAACGATAATGATTGCGGTTATTATGTTTGTAAATTTATGAAATATATCATTTTCATCAACAAACTAGCATCCCTAAAGAGGTATTTTAAAAAACAACTACTATTTCATTTAAATTATTAATTAATTATTTATTTATATATTTAGTAGTACTACTATTACTATAAAAATCCTTGTAATCCCAAGATGATATATATTTTTTCAGAAATGAGTGTGTCGCATACCTGATAGAAGATTGTACACAAACAGTATGAAGATCCGACTTGGGGACATGTACAAGTGGCAGTCATTTCTAGGAGGGGTTAAGGGGATAAAAAGATGAAACTTTGTTATATGTAAATGTTATTAGGAAAATTTTAATAGTTATAAATAAAACAACCTTTCTCCAATGAGTAATTTTCCCATTTTAACAGATGAAATGCACCAGCAACATACAAGAATGATGAACCACTTTTCTTTGGGCTTTGGATAAGAAAAACCAATAAAATATCTAAAATACATTTAAATCTTAACAAATACATTCTAATTGTGTTGATCCTTTTTAAGAATGATCCATGGGTGTGTTTTTGACGTGTATGAGTCAACCTCACCTCAATTCGAGGCACGGTGTGACTGGTATCACTCAAAGTGTCTCTCTTTTGTTTAAAATGGACAGAATTTTAAGTGAAAATAACAACTAATGTATGAAAATCCAACCAAACGCATTCGGATTGGGTTGATCCTTTCAGATAATGTTCCATCGGTCACCTGTGACTTGTACGAGTCAACCACGCCTCAATCCGAGGTACGGTGTGGCCGGTATCACTCAAAGTGTCTCTCATTTGTTTAAAATGGATAGAAATTTAAGTGAAAATAGAAACTGATGTACAAAAATCTGACCAAACACATTTAGATTATGTTGATCCTTTAGGAGAACTATCCATGGGTCACTTGTGACGTTTATGAGTCAACCACACCTCAATCCGAGGCATAGTTTGGCTGGTATCACTCAAAGTGTCTCTCTTTTGATTAAAATGGAAAATATTTTAAGTGAAAACAACAACTGGCCTATAAAAATATTACCAAACACATTCAAAGTGTGTTTATCCTTTAGGATAATTATACATGGGTGTTTTGGTGATGTGTATGAGTCAACTCCACCTCAATCTGAGGCACGGTGTGACTGGTATCACTCAAAGTGTCTCTCTGTTGTTTAAAATGGACAGAATTTTAAGTGAAAACAAAAACCGACATACGAAAATCCAACCAAAATAATTTGGATTGTGTTTATACTTTAGGAGAAAGATACATGGGACACTTTTGATGTGTAAGAGTCAACCACGCCTCAATCCAAGGCACAGTGTGCCTGGTTTTACTCAAAGTGTCTATCTTTTGTTTAAAATGGACAAAATTTTAAGTGAAAACAACAATTGACCTACATAAATCTGACTAAACGCATTCGTATTATGTTTATAATTTAGAATAAAGATAATTGGGTGCATTGGTGATGTGTAAGAGTCAACCCCGCCTCAATCCGAGGCACGGTGTGGCCGATATCTGTCAAAGTGTCTCTCTTTTATTTAAAATGGCCATAATTTTAAGTGAAAACAACAACTGACGTACGGAAATCCAACCAAACACATTCAGATTGTGTTGATAATTTATTATAACGATCCATAGCTGCGTTGGTGAGATGTATGTGTCAACCCTACTTCAATCCAAGGCACGGTGTGACCGGTATCACTCAAAGTGTCTCTCTTTTGTTTAAAATGGACAAAATTTTAAGTGAAAACAACAACTGACATATGAAAATATGACCAAAGGAATTCGGACTATGTTGATACATTAGGATAGAGATCCATGAGTCACTTTTAATGTGTATGAGTCAACCATTCCTCAATCCAAGGCATGGTGTGGACGGTATCTCTCAAAGTGTCTATCTTTTTGTTTAAAATGGACAAAATTTTAAGTGAAAACAACAACTGACCTACATAAATCCAACTAAATGCATTAGGATTGTGTTGATCCTTTATAAGAATGATACATGGGTGAATTGGTGACGTGTATGAGTTAACCACGACTCAATACAAGGCACGGTGTGGCAGGTATCACTCAAAGTGTCTCTCTTTTGTTTAAAATGGATAGAATTTTAAGTGAAAACAACAACTAACATATGAAAATCCGACGAAAATAATTCTTATTATGTTGATACTTTAGAATAATGACCCATGGGTGCGTTGGTGATTGTATGAGTCAACCCCTCCTCAATCTTAGGCACGGTGTGGCCGGTATCACTCAAAGTGTCTCTCTTTTGTTTAAAATGGACAAAATTTTAAGTGAAAACAACAAATGACCTACAGAAATCTGACCAAACGAATTCATATTGTGTTGATCCTTTAGGATAAATATCCATGGGTGAGTTGGTGACATGTAAGAGTCAACCCACATCAATCCGAGGCACGGTGTGACTAGTATCACTTAGAGTGTCTCTCTTTTGTTTAAAATGGACAGAATTTTAAGGGAAAACAACAACTGACCTACATAAATCCAACCAAACACATTTTTACTGTGATGATAATTTAGGAGAATGATCCATGGATGCATTGGTGAGATGTATGTGTCAACCCCACCTCAATCTGAGGCCCGGTGTGACCGGTATCACTCAAAGTGTCTCTCTTTTGTTTAAAATGGAAAAAATTTTAAGTGAAAACAACAACTGACATACAGAAATATGACCCAAAGCATTCAGATTGTGTTGATACATTAGGATAGAGATACATGGATTACTTGTGAAATGTAAAAGTCAACCACACCTCAATACAAGGCACGTTGTGGATGGTATCACTCAAAGTGTCTATCTTTTTGTTTAAAATGGACAAAATTTCAAGTCAAAACAACAACTGACCTATGAAAATACAACCAAACGAATTAGGATTATGTTTATCATTTATAATAACGATCCATGGGTGCATTGGTGACATTTATGAGTCAACCACGCCTAAATCCAAGGCACGGTGTGGTAGGTATCACTCAAAGTGTCTCTCTTTTGTTTAAAATGGATAGAATTTTAAGTGAAAACAATAACTGACATACGGAAATATGACCAAACACATTCGTATTGTGTTTATCATTTAGAATAATTACCCATGGGTGCGTTGGTGACATGTATGAGTTAACCTCGCATCAATATGAGGCATGGTGTGGCCGATATCACTCAAAGTGTCTCTCTTTTGTTTAAAATGGACAGAATTTTAAGTGAAAACAAAAAATGACCTATGGAAATATAACCAAACACATTTGTATTGTGTTTATCCTTTTTTAGAACTATACATGGGTGAGTTTGCGACATGTAAGAGTCAAAAGCACCTCAATTCGAGGCACGGTTTGACAAGTATCACTCAAAGTGTCTCTCTTTTGTTTAAAATGGACAGAATTTTAAGTGAAAACAACAACTAACCTACAGAAATCTGACCAAACGCATTATAATTGCATTTATCCTTTAGGATAACAATCCATGGGTTCATTGGTGATGTGTATGAGTCAACCACGCCTCAATCTGAGGCACGGTGTGGTCGGTATCACTCAAAGTGTCCATCTTTTGTTTAAAATGGGCAAAATTTTAAGTGAAAACAACAACTGACCAACATAAATCTGACCAAATGCTTTAATATTGTGTTCATCCTTTAGGAGAATTATCCATGGGTGTGTTGATTACATGTATGAATCAACCTCGCCTCAATCCGAGGCACAGTGTGACTGGTATCACTCAAAGTGTCTCTCTTTTGTTTAAAATGGACAAATTTTAAGTGAAAACAACAACTAACCTACAGAAATCTGACCAAATGCATTCAGACTATGTTTATTATTTAGAAGAACTATCCATGGGTTCATTGGTGACATGTATTATTCAACCCTTCCTTAATATGAGGCATGGTGTGACCAGTATCTCTCAAAGTGTCTCTCTTTTGATTAAAATGGACAGAATTTTAAGTGAAAACAACAACTGACGTACGTAAATCTAACCAAATACATTCAAATTGTGTTGATACTTTAGGATAAAAATCCATGGGTGAATTGGTGACGTGTATGAGTCAACCCCTCCTCAATCCGAGGCACGGTGTGTCCGATATCACTCAAAGTGTCTATCTTTTGTTTAAAATGCACAAAATTTTAAGTGAAAACAACAACTAACCTACGAAAATATAACCAAAAGCATTTGGATTGTGTTTATCCTTTAGTAGAACGATCTATGGGTTCATTGGTGATGTGTATGAGTTAACCTTGCCTCAATCCTAGGAACGGTGTGACCGGTATCACTCAAAGTGTCTCTCTTTTGTTTAAAATGAACATAATTTGAAGTGAAAACAACAACTGACATACTGAAATCCAACCAAACACATTCTTATTGTGTTGATACTTTAATATAATGATCCATGGGTCACTTGTGACATGTAAAACTCAACCACACCTCAATCTGAGGCACGGTGTGGCTGGTATCACTCAAAGTGTATCTCTTTTGTTTAAAATGGACAAAATTTTAAGTGAAAACAACAACTGACCTACAGAAATCTGACCAAACACATTCAGATTGTGTTTATTCTTTAGGAGAATGATCCATGGGTGTGTTGGTGATGTGTATGAGTCAAACTTGCCTCAATATGAGGTACGGTGTGACCAGTATCACTCAAAGTGTCACTCTTTTGTTTAAAATGGACAAAATTTTAAGTGAAAACAACAATTGACCTAAGGAAATCCAACCAAACGCATTCAAATTGTGTTGATCCTTTAGGATAATGATCCATGGGTATTTTCTGATGTGTAAGAGTCAACCAAACCTCAATCCGAGGCATGGTGTGGCCAGTATCACTCAACGTGTCTCTTTTTTGTTTAAAATGGATAATTTTTTTAGTGAAAACTACAACTGACCTACGAAAATCCAACCAAACGCATTCATATTTTTTTGATCCTTTACGAGAACAATTCATGGGTGAGTTGGTGATATGTACGAGTCAACCCCACCTCAATCCGAGGCACGGTGTGATTGGTATCAATCAAAGTGTCACTCTTTTGTTTAAAATGGACAAAATTTTAATTGAAAACAACAACTGATGTACGAAAATCCAACCAAATCCATTCAGATTGTGTTGATCCTTTAGGAAAACTACCCATGGGTCGTTTCATTACGAGTAAACCCCCCTGGACACCAGGCCACCCCCTAGACACCCATAGGAACATCCCCCACCCCCTGGACACCCACCCACCCCCTAAACAGCACCCCACCCCTCTTAGACACCACCCCACCACCTGGACACCCCCACCACCCTAGACAACCCCCACCCCACCCCCCATGGACACCCCAACCCCATGGATGGACCTCACCCCCTGGACACCCCCACCACCCTGGATGCCCCCACCCCTCCTAGACACCACCCCACCACCTAGAAACCTCCCCCACCCCCTGGACACCCCACCCCCATGGACAGCCACACCCACCACCCAAGACACCACCCCACCCCCTTGGACATCCCCACCAACCCCCTGGACCGCCCCCACCCCCTGGACACTAACCCGCCCCTTGGACATCCCCACCCCCTAGAAATCCCCCCCCCCCCAACACCCTGGACACCATCCCACCCCCTGGACACCCCCATGGGTAGCCCCCCACCCCTGGATGGCCCCCCAACCCCCTGGACGACCCCCACCCCTGGATGCCCCCACCCCTCCTAGACCCCACCCCACCACCTGGACACCTCCCCCACCCCCATGGACAACCCCCACCCCTCAAGACACCACCCCACCCCCCTTGGACAGCCCCAACCTCCTAGACCCCCACCCCCTGGACACCCCTATCCACCCGAACACCCCCATCCCCCCCGGACACCCCCTACCCCCCCTTAGACAGCCACCCCAAACCTTTGAACAGCCCCAACCCCCTGAATTCTGAATTGAATTGTTTATATATTTAATTAACTTATGAATTATGTGTTAATGGTGTATGGGTATACTTTTTGTACGGGTATACTTGGTGTAATTTCCTTATGAATTATGTGTTAATTTTTTATGGGTATACTTGTTGAGATGCTGAATTTTTTGTAGGTCTTGTTTGGGTGTGCTGCTGCAGAATTTTATGTTACAACAGAAAGGGAATTTATCAGTGCTGATAAAGGCTCCCTTTATCAACGCTAAAAAAGTGATGATAAAAACCACATTTATCATTGCTTTTTTAGTGATGATAAAAGATACCTTTATCAGTTCCTTTTTAGCACTGATAAAGGATCCCTTTATCTGCCCCTTTTTAGCACTGATAAAGGAGACCACCCTTTATCAGCACTAATCTTTACAATGATTTTTTCGCATTGTTAAAGCCCATTTTGAGAGCTGATAAAGCCCATTTTTTGTAGCAGTGACCTTTGATTTGGAGTAGTGTCTTGGGGTGAGGTTGGGTGAATTAAAAAAAAATAAAGGATAGTGAGGTCCACACAGTTTGAGAATAGTTTGAAAAACCGTGCGACCAAACCGTGCCAAGCGTGCGAAACAGGATAGAGAGGTATGCACGATTTTCACATGGTTTGATAAACTGTGCAACCAAACCATACCAACCATGCAAACCTAGACTGAGGGGTCCGCACGGTTGGTGCATGATTTTCTATAATTAGGATCCTATCCTAGGAAACCGTGCATGTAGAATTTAATATCTGAAAATCCATTTTAACACCAACCAAACCCCCCGATACTCCTATATTTTGACCTTGGATCAGGCTTGACAAATTCTAGGTGATCCTAGAGCCTTCTCGAGGGATTCTAGGGTGATTTGAACATTGTTCTTTGAGATCGAAAGCCTAGATTGAAGATCTACTCTCTTCTTGGTAAGTGGATTTCATCCTATTGCTTCTTCCATTATTTCCTCTATTTTCCTTGTTCTTTTAATGGAATATCTCCACCATTTCCATAGATCTAAACCTATGAGTTGAGATCTAGATCTAGGATTGTGGATCTAGATCTAGTTTTTCAGAATCTTGATGCCTTTGATCTTAATTTTGAATTAGGGATTTAAATCCAAAGCTTGATCGATGACATTGTGCACTCAGATTTTGGGGATTTCCGTTGGGCTAACACCCATCAATAAACTAAGGTAGGTAGTTTAAATAGAACTCCCATAGTCGTGATTTTGATACGTGTATGTGAGTTTATAATTTTCTAGCATCCCTTGATAGTTGATTTCCTAAATTTGAGTAATTTGGAATGTGTAATTGACTTATGGTTTCCTTGTTGATTAATTGATAATTGAATCATGGAACAAATTATGGGGGAGGGGGGTTTCCCTAATAGATATTTTTGATATCTTTTATGGGTTGAGATATTGTATTTGAGATATTAAATTGATTGTGTTAAGATAATTAATTGGTTAAATTAATTATGAAATGATGTTTGGCTATGTAAGATAACTAATTGTGAGAATTAATTATGTTCTATGATTTTGATCAAAGATAATTAATTGTGAGAATTAATTATGTGCAATGATGTTGAATAAAGATGATTAATTTTGAGAATTAATTATGACAAGTTGAGATTTGATATGGATAATTAATTGTGAAGAATTAATTATAGAATGAGAATTGTGTTGATTGATTAATTAATTGATGAAATAATTAATTTATTATATGCTTAGTTAATTTTTGAGTTAACTAATGGACTTTGAAATGTTTAACTAATATTTGTATTAGTAATGGAATTATTTGGATAATTCTTTTGAATTAAAGAATGATTAAATGGCTAAAATTATTTTGGTTCTAGACATGGGATTCTATACCAATTAGAAGTTGGGACTTGGAAATGACGTTCCTCCCCAATAGTTATCCGAGCTTGAGATTATGGGGTGTTAGGAATGACAGCCTACACCGAATGAGATAAGGAGTTCTAGGGATGATGACCTACACTCAATGAGATTTTAGGGTGTTAGGCATGGAAACCTACACCAAATGAATGATAATAATGAATTATTATTCAAATGAGATTGTGGTTCTTGACATGACATTCAAACCCTAATGAATGATAATAATGAATGATGATTCAAATAGAAAATACGAGTTCAAACAGGGTCAAATGTGATGATTAAATATTAAATGACAATGTGATAATTGTTTAATTAGGCATTGCATTTATTTCTTCATAATATTTCATACACTATATTTTGAACAGACTTGTTTTAGACACCATTGGTGGTGGCCTATTAAGTTATACTAACACCCTATTTAGGCCGCCTAATTTGAACCCGAGAAGACTTTGTTGTTGTAGGTTAGGATAAGGGCAAGGCCCTGGGATATGTTGTAGTTTGGGATTGGAGCATGGGAAAGGGAACCAGACATGGTTTAGGACCCGCTGTGGAGATGTTGTGTCTTTACTTTTAGTTACATTGTAGACACTTGACACTTGAATTTCCATATTATGTTTTACCTTTCAGCTAAGTGTTGTATTTTTTGGTTTTGAATATTATATTCCATTGTATTGTTTTGGTGATTTATACACTTATGCATTTGGTTATTGTTATTTAATTCCATTGGTGTTTTATTATGATAAAATATGGTATATTATCCCCAAGACTGACTTACCAGACCCTCGCTGCTAGTTGGAACCCTCTAGCATACAGGGAGGCACGCTTGAGGGAATGTGGAAACCAGCTCGGGGCACTGTTTAGTGGAACCCGGGTCGGGACATCACAAAGTGGTATCAAATGAGTTTTATTTTATTTCTTCTTATTTTGTCTTACTATTTTGGGAAAGGTATATTTGATAATAATAAGAGTCAAGTCTTGGTAATGCACTCGTGCATGGGAGTTTCAAACCCATGTACGGAGGAAAATCTGAGTACTCAGGGTGGGATTGTTGTGATTGTTGTTTGTTGTTATAGTTGGATATTATATCACCTTGGGTGACATATTTGTGGTTTGATGTGATATTTGTTTTGAAAGTTGTGGAATTTTGATTCATGACCTAAGGAGGCACGATACTTGATTCTACATGCATTATTCTAGGCACTCAAGGTTGTTCTGACATGCATCATTCTAGGCACTCACGGGAAAACATATTATGGGTAAGTTGTTGAAATTGAATTGTTTTCCCCTATAGTGAGATTGAAATAATGATAAAAAATGAGAATAAATGAGTGTTTAATGAGAAACTTTATTGGTTAAATGGGTATGATTAATTAATTAATTTTTTAAATAATTAATTTGAGATAATGTGATTAATTAATGGTTGGATTAATTAATGATAATGAATGTAACCTTGTAAACCAAGAACTAGGAGTAGGATGGTTAAGGGTGGTGATAAGGCCTCAATGTTGACCTTGTGGAAATAAAAGAGAGAAAGGGCATGTTGAAACTTGTTGTGTTAGTTTCTTCCCTTATGTAAATGTTATAAGGTTGCATTATGAGACTTAAGATGTGTGTTTGGATTTATAGAGATATGCCTCCACGATGCTTGTTTAGGGAAAGGACGAGGGGTATTTCCTAAAACTAACTTAGAGACAAGGAACTTAAGGCACCATTGGTGAAAGATGATGAGGAAGTGGAGAAGTTCTAAGATAAGATTACTCATTTCATGAAATTTATGGAGAGAGACCTAGGGAAGGTTCAGAAAATCATGTCTGAGTTGACAATAGAGTTTCAGATGCATCTCCCTCATAATTTTACTAGAGAGGGTGGACCTGAGGGAGCTGAATTCTAGATTGAATCCATAGAGATGATACTTGACCATTTGGAGACTTCATATGGGAGGAGGGTCAAGTTGGATGCTTGTATTCTACAAGGTTCAAAAAAGCACGGGTGGTACATTCAGGTACGATCTAGATAGAATGATGATATGTTTTGGAAGGACTTTCTGGAGAAGTTATTGGAACAATTCTATCTAGAGATGCTAAGACAATATAAGGCATCAGAGTTTATGCATCTGACCCAAGGAAGCATGTCCATAACGGATTATGCTGAACGTTTCACATATTTACAACATTTTTATCCAACTTTGGAAGTAGATGAGGATTCTTTGGAAAAATGATTTCAGGATGAACATAGTTGTGAAATTAAGTCCCAAGTAAATATATTTAGACTGAATAAATTCTTATAAGTTGTTAATCAAGCTCTCATTTTAGAGGATTACCTAAAGGAGGCTTTCCGTAATGGACAAGCAGCTATCACTGGATGATCAAAAAGTGCGACTTCCGAGAACATGAAGCGCCATTACGAGAACCTTAGTCGGGACAGGGGAAAGCAAGGTGGACAGGCAGGAAGAACAATTACACTAGATCTAAATTTTGTGATTTTCCACCAGTACGATAGGTAGGGACACTATCATACACATTGTCCTTGACCACCAGTGGAGTGCCAGTTTTGTGGCAATATGGGGTACCTATAGATGTTCTGTAGGAAGCAGTGAAAAGATAGTGCTAAGGGAGCATCTGATCAGAGTCATAGTGTGGGAAGAGGGTATCCTACATCATATAGGTATGGCAGCTGGAGTTCTACTAGTAGAGGTGGTAGAGGTAGTGGATGAGGCACTTCAGGGTATGGGCACCCATATCAGTAGAGTGGTGCTACTCAAGGGAGTCAGACAAAGCCATAGGGGAGAGGGGCATGGCAATTACATGCAATGAACCAACCCTTGTGGAGAGAGAGGTTAGTCCATCAATAATGATAGGTACTATTCTAGTTACTTATACTTTAGATATGGCCTTGTTTGATACTGGTGCCTCTCATTCCTTTTTATCTACTAATCTTGTTAATGGCTTGAGCCTGGAGGTGGATTCCATAAGTTGGGTGATGCATATTGATACACCAGTGATAACACGGTCTAGGGATATCTATTTATTCAAGGAATGTTCAATATAGACCAGAGAGTATCTTTTTCTTTGGGATATCTATGTCCTTGATATAATGGTCTTTGACTTGATTATGGGTATGGATTGGCTAGTCGTATACTGAGCCAACATAGTTTGTTACTGCAAGAGAGTTACCTTTTTTATCTCTTGAGGGTGACCGGTATGTTATTAATAGAGAATGAGATATCCATGTAGGAAGAGTGGGGGAAATTACTCAGCAACTGGGAGAGCTCACGGCCTAAGTTTCTAGTCTTTTGCTGGATAATGGGAGTCGTGGGAAAGACTTCTTTCCACTAGTAGTAGAACTGTTTTAGGATGTCTTTAATGAATACTTTATAGGATTTCCACTAGAGAAAAATGTAGAATTCACTATTGATCTCATTCCAGGGGCTGATCCAGTATCTATTCCACCTTACAGGATGGCACCGACTGAGCTTCAAGAGCTGAAAATGTAGTTGTGGGAGTTAGAGGATAAATGTTTTATTTTTCTAAGTATGTCTCCTAGGGGATCACCTGTTTTGTTTGCAAAGAAGGCCGAAGAGAGTTTACACTTGTGTGTCGATTACTAGAAGTTGAATAAAATGACCATGAAGAACCAATATCCTCTTACATGTATCAATGATCTGTTTGACCAGTTGAAGGGGGATTGTCTGTTCTAAAAGATAGATATGAGATTAGGGTATCATTAGATGAGAGTTCAGACCTATGATATACCAGGAACTGATTTTAGAAGTAGGTATGGTCTTTATGAGTTTTTTGTAATGTCTTTTTGGTTGAAAAACACTATAGAAGTATTTATGGACTTAATGAATAAGATCTTTCATCCGTACTTAGATCAGTTTGTGGTGGTGTTTGTGGATGAAATCTTGGTGTACTCTAAGACTCATGAAGATCATTCCCAACATCGCACATGAGCCTCAACCCAGTTGGTGAGGACTCCTTAAGTGCATTCAGGAGACCTGGGATCAAATCTAGGCGGAGGCTAATTTTTGGACTGTAGCAGGAACTATAGCAAGAACTATTCGGCACTATAGCCGGAATTGTTCGGTACTGTAGCAGGAATTTTTCAGTACTGTAGTAGGCACTGCAGAGGGAACTGTAGAAGGCACGGTAGAAACATGGAATATTCCCTTTTTTTGGCCTTCGGGCCACCGATTTGGTCCCTGAGTCCTTTAAGGCTTTTGGGCCACCCTGGCTTTCAGGTCAGTAAGGCCTTCAGGCCACCTCAAGGCCTTCAGGCCACCTTAAGCGCAGATGAAAACCAGATAACCTACAAGGAACAATCTTCAGAAGGAGTATGAGAAAAGATATTTCACCATAAAAGAAGCTAAACAGATTGCAAGAATGAGAGGGTTTGACACCTGCCATCGGGACAAGCCTGTGCATGCACGGTAAAGCCTAGCCGAATAGCCATGCAAAGGTGGAGAGCTGATTTGACGATGACGATGCTGGGGAGGAGCAGTTCCAAGTAGTTAGTCTTGGTTGTATATAATGTTTGAATCTTACAGGCATTTAATTCCTCTAAGCCCTATGAGCCATGTAATACTTATTCCTACGGGCCTTGTAAGGGTTCCACCTCACCCCTTGAAAGGTGGATTATCAATAATCAATAAAAAATGAAGGCCTTCGAGCCATTGGATGGAATATAATTCCCAACATCTTGACATTGTATGGGGTACACTGAGAGAGAATTGGCTAAATTCCAAGCTATCTAAATGTTGGTTTTGGATTAACCGTGTACACTTTTTGGGACACATCATCTCAGAAGGAGGTGTGGTAGTGGACCCTGAAAAAGTGCAGGTAGTAGTTTCTTGGGAGCATCTCAAGAATTTTTTTTAATATCTGAAGCATTTTAGGATTAACTGGTTATTACATGAGGTTCATCTAGGACTTTTCTTGATTAGAATAAATGATTTCATTTTTTAAAAATAAATGGGTAAAGTTTGATTGGACAGAATCATGAGATAATTCTTTCTAGGAGTTGAAGAAGTGCCTGACATCGACACCAATTTTGATCTCACCTCTGTCAGGTGAGGATTACATGGTGTATTGTGATGCTTCTAGGATAGGACTTGGATCAGTGTTGATGCAATGGGATCAAGTCATTTCTTAGGGGTATCTATAGTTAAGACCACATAAACAAAATTAACCTATGCAAGACCTCAATTTGGAAACATTGGTTTATTCTCTTTAGTGTTGGTGACACTATATTTTGAGTGAAAAGTTTATAGTTTTTACAGATAAAAAAAGTTTGAAGTATATCTTTTCACAGTTCGAATTTAATCTTCATCAGAAAATATGGGTAGATAATATGAAGTCCTTTGATTTTGAACTGGCATATACACTTAGAAATGGGAATTGTGTGGATGATGCCTTGAGTAGAAAAACTTAGACTCAGTTGGTACATGAGTCGAATGAAGAGTGAAATATAATGAACTTGCTGGCAGAAATGCACGTGGCAGTTCTGGAGAGTCAGGAGAGGATGACTCTGGTTTCTGTAGCAGCGGAGTCTACACTCTTGAGACAAATCAGGGACAGGTAGTATGGGGATCCAAAGTTTTTATCCTTAAGGGAAAGACTTGAAGGTGGGGAGACACCTTCAAACTAGATAATAGATGAGGATGCAGTCATCTATGTGAAAAATAATGTTTTTGTGCCTACGAGTATGAGATAGGAACTTATGCGATAATTTCATGCATCAAGGTGGGAGATACATCCTGGGGTGACAAAAATGTATCATGAACTACGATGATAGTTTTTGTGTATAGGCATAAAAAAGGAGATAACAGGATTCGTAACAAGATGTTTCACCTATTTGCAGGTGAAGGAAGAGCATCAATGACCTAAAGGCCTATTATAGTCGTTACCTGTTCTAGAATGGAAGTGGGATGAAGTGACTATGGATTTTGTAGTATGAATTTCAAATACTCTTAGGAATAATGATTCTATTACATGGGAGAAATTGGGAGAAATTTATGTACGAGAGATAGTTCATTTGCATGGGGTTCCACGAACTATAGTTTCAGATCGCAATTTTCTCTTTACTTCTTGATTCTAGAAGGCATTATAGAAGGCACTTGGTACATAGATTCTGTTAAGTACTAAATTCCATTGATAGATATATTGGCAGTCGGAGCGTACCATATAGGTGTTAGAGGATATGTTGCGAGCATGTGTTCTTGACATTGGTGGTTATTGAAAGAAGTAATTGGATTTATTGGAGTTCACCTATAAAAACATTTATCACGAAAATAGATAGATGGAACCATATGAGGAACTTTATGGAAGACCTTGTAGATCACCACTATGTTGGTTAGAGGTGGGTGAGTTAGAGTTGTTGGGACTAAGTCTTGTTCATGAGATATCAAAGCAGGTGTAGTTGATTTAGAAATGTATGGACATGAATCAGAGTAGGTATAATTCATATGCTAATAGACAGAGATGGCCCCTAGATTTTATCGAGGGAAATTGTGTATTCCTTCATGTGTCAATAAGGTTGGGTCAACACAGGATAAAGAGGCAAGGAAAGTTAGTGCTCAGGTTTGTAGGACTATTTGAAGTGCTGGAGAGAATCGGGCCAGTGGCATACCGATTAATACTTCCACAGAAATTCAGCTCTATTCATGATATTTTCTATGTGTCACAACTATGGTAGTATCAGACCGACCATTATCATGTTATTGATGTGGAATAGGTTGACCTCAAGATAGATGCTTCCTTTGAGGATAATCTAATACACGTGATGGGTCGTAGTGAGAAAGTGTTATGCGGAAAGACTGTGCCATTATTTCATGTGTTATGGAAACATAGAGGTGTTCAAGAGGAAAATTGGTAACAAGAAGCAGGCATGAGGTCTCGATGGCCCAATATTTTTAGATTAGAATCTTAGAGAAGTCTAGGAGTGCAGCTCAAGGGTGAGCTGTTATAAGGTGGGGATATTGTAAGATCCCAACCTTTTCTGGAGTCATCTCGGGGGTGTTTTTGGGTACTTTTGAAGCTTTTAAGTACCTTTTATTTAGAGTAGTGTCTTGGGGTAAATTTTGGTGATTTTTTAAGAAAAAATAAAGGATAGTCAGATCCGCACGATTTGCACACAACTTGAAAAACTGTGCAACTAAACCATACCAAACGTACGAAACTGGACAGAGAGGTCCACATGATTTGCACATGGTTTGAAAAACCAAGCGACCAAATAGTACCCACTGTGAAAACCTAGATATAGGGGTCTTCATGGTTAGCGCATGGTTTTCCCTAACCGTGTGCCTCTTCCCAGGAAACTGTGTGTGTGGAATTTAATATCCAAAAATCCATTTTAAAACCACTTGACCCCCCCACCCCCCCCCGAGACTCCCGTATTTTGACCTTGGATCAGGATTGAAAAATTATAGGTGATCCTAGATCCTTCCAGAGGGATTACAAGGTGATCCGAACATTGTTATTCAAGATTGAAATATCAGATTGAAGATCCACTCTCTTCCTAGTAAGTGGATTCCATCCCGTTGCTTCTCTATTTCTTTCCTCTATATTTCCTTGATCTTTTTATAGAAGATCTCCACCATTTTCATGGATCTAAAACTATGTGTTGAGATCTAGATCTAGGATTCTGGATTGAGTTCTAGTTTTAAAAAATCTTGTTGCCTTTGATCTTAATTTTGGTTTAGGGATTTAAATCCAGAGTTTGATCGACAACATTGTGCCACTCATATTTTATGGAATTCCATTGTACTAACACCCATCAATAAAATGAGGTAGGTGGTCTAAATAAAAATCCCATAGTTTTGATTTTGATATGTTTATGTGATTTTATGATTTTCTAGCTTCCCTTGATAATTGATTTCCTAAATTGGAGTAGTTAGGAATGTGGAATAGACTTATGGTTTCCTTGGTGATTAATTGATAATTGAATCATGGAACAAATGGGGGGTGGTCGCCCAAATAGATATTTTGGAGATTTGTTATGTGTTTAGATATTGTATTTGAGATATTTAATTGATTGTATTAAGATAATTAATTGGGGGAATTAATTATGGAATGATGTTTTGATATGTAAGGTAATTAATTATGAGAATTAATTATATTCCCTGATGTTGACCAAAGATAATTAATTTTGAGAATTAATTATGTGCAATTATATTGATAAAATATGATTAATTTTGATAATTAATTACGGAAAGTTGATATTTGATATGGATAATTAATTGTGAAAAATTAATTATGGAATGATAATTGTGTTGGTTGATTAAATAATTGATTAATTAATTAATGGATTACGTGCTTAGTTAATTTTTGAGTTAACTAATGTCCTTTGAAATGTTTAACTAATCGTTGTATTGGTAATAAAATGATATGGATAATTCTTTTGAATTAAAGAATAATTAAATGGCTAAGATTATTATGGTGATAGGCATGGCATTCTAGACCAATTAGAAGTTTGGAATTGGACATGACATTCCTCCAAAATAGTTATCCAAGCTTGAGATTATGGGGTTCTAGGCATGAAAACCTACACTGAATGAGATAAGGAGTGCTAGGAATGAAGACCAAAAATAAATGAGATTTTTTTTGTTAGGCATGGAGACCTTCACCAAATGAATGATTACAATGAATGATGATTCAAATGATATTGTGTTTTATGACATGACGTTCAACACAAAATGAATGATAATAATGAATGATGATTCAAATGAAAAACATAAGTTGAAACAGACTAATGTTATGATTAAATATTAAATGACAATGTGGTGTTCCATTTAACTAGGGCTAATGTTATAATCTCAAAAGTATCAAAATATCATGGTGAAATCTTACACTATCTCTGAATTTTTCCTTTCCCTTGCATTAGTGAGATACGTAACAAGACTAGATCCCCAAACTCAAACTGCAGAGGTCACCAATGAAGATTGAAATAGTATTTCTATCTTGAATATATAGTATCTATCCAATTTATAATCAATTTTACCTGCTCTGAAGTCTCTTGAATGATACATGGTCTAATCTGTGCTACCTCCTTTTCCTCTAACTACCAAAGAGGTGATCGACATGACCTGCCGTAAAAATTTTCATAAGGTTCCATCTGTATAATATCCTGATAGTTATTTCTGAAGGTGAATTAAACCAAGGGTATATGAATCTCTTAAGAACCACCAAAATCAAGGAAACATTCTCTAAGAATGTCCTTCAGAACCTGTATCATGCACTCTAACTGGCCATCAGTCTGAATGTGATATATTGTACTCAGAATCACCTATTTACCCAATCCCCACTATAAGATATTATAAAAATGAGATTTAAACCAGACATATCTATATAATACAATGGTATTATTAACCCCATAAAGAAGAAAAATATTAGGGGTATAAAGTCTCCCAAGATCATCTACTAAGAAGGTCTCCCTGGTTGGATGGAAATGGGTGACCTTCGTGAGCCTATCCACTACAACCCATACCACATCCTACCTCGGGGTGACCTAAAAAATCCACTCACAAAGTACATCACAACATCATCCCATTTTAAACTTGAGAATGGAAAATTGCTATAAAATCCCAAGTGTTCCTCCTTCACCTGTAGATAGGTGGAACACTTCATGATAATACTAGCTACTTCCTATTTCATACTCGGCCACTAGTACCAGGAACTTAAGTCGCGATACATCTTGGTGACATTGACAAAGTCCATCACAACATCATCCCATTTTAAACTTGAGAATGGAAAATTGCTATAAAATCCCAAGTGTTCCTCCTTCACCTGTAGATAGGTGGAACACTTCGTGACAATACCAGCTACTTCCTATTTCATACTCGGCCACTAGTACGTGGAACTTAAGTCGTGATACATCTTGGTGACATCGAGATGTACTTCCCAAGTTGAGGTATGATATTCTTGAATAAACTCTTCAATTATATTTTCTGTAACCCAAAAAATACCATGAATATAAATAATTTAATTCTCTCCAATGGTCTAACTAGGAGGCATATCCTAACCAGCCACATGCTCTCGAAGGACAGGGCCCTCATCATTAGATAACTATCTCATCCTCACCCTATACAAAAAATTAAATATAATAGATAAATAATAAAGGAAAGTATGACCAATACTATCCTACAAATCCAAGTTTATATCAAAGAATAAGGTTATAAGTTTCCTTCAGCTACTGGCCTCTTAGAATACCTGTATGTTAGTCCTCCTTCTTAGGGCATCAACAAATGCATTTTCATTTTTGGGTATATATGCAAGTTCTAAAACAATGGATTGTAGGTACTCAAACTAAATTTATTTAATAAGACTCAATTAATGCTATGTAAATATGTACTTAATTATTTTTTGGTTAGTGAACACCACAAAATAATCTCCATGTAAGTAATGACTCTAATAGAGAATGGTATGAATAACAACAGATAACTCGAGATAATGTGTCCGATAGTTCCTCTTGTGTGGCATAAAACTATGAGACCCGTACACAAAGACTTGATCTTTCTACATTATAATTACTCCTAGACCAATACCCAATTCATTGAAATATATAGTATATATCCTTCCTAGATCTAGTTGAATCAAGACGGGCATTGAAGTCAATCACCTTTTTAGCTCTTGAAATTTTGTCTTGTAGACATATGACCATATAAAATTAAAACCCCTCTTAGTCAAGACCACAAGATGTGTTTATAAGCATGAAAATTATTTTAGGAAATGAATATAATATCCATATTTCCCTAAGAAACTATTTATATCAAATACTTTCTTGGGATGATCTTGGGAAACTATATCTCTCACATTCTCTGGGTCAATTGATACTCTTGTGGCTAAGATAATATGACCTACGAATTGAATCTTATCCATCTAGATGTGGAAATTTATGAGATTATCATATAACTTATGCTCTCTCAGTGTATCCAAAATGATCTTAAGATGTTTGGAATGGTCATTACGATTATGAGAATACACCAAGATATCATCCAAGAATACCACCACAAATGAATATAGAAACGGATGGAAAACCTAATCCATCGGTTCCATAAAATCTAATGGTGCATTCTTAAGACCAAAAAAGATAACCAGATACTCATAAAGACCATACCTAGTACAAAAATCTATATGATTTATGTCTAAAATCATAACACATACCGGATGATAACACTATCTAATATCAATCTTCGAGAACACCTGAGATACTCTAAGCTAGTCTAAGAATTCATCTATCCACAACATGGGATACTGGTTCTTAACCATCAAATGGTTCAATTTTTGATAATTCACACATAGAATAAGGGTTCTGTCTGCCTTTCTCATAAAAAGGACTAGTGATCCAAGTGGATAAGTATTGGCTTATATAAACCACCTTGTCTCCAAGTCCTCTAATTGCCTCTTGAGTTCTTGTAACTCAATATTAGTCATTCTATAAGGCCCAATGGATACCAGTTCAAATACTTTAACTATATCGATAAATAAATCCACCTCCTGTTCAGGTGGTAAACCAAAAAATTCATCCAAGAAAATGTCCTTGAAATGATCAAGAATTGGAGGGTAATCTTCCTGACTCAATCCCTAATATTCTTGATAAAAACAAGCAATTTGGTCTATTATCCCACCTAACTCAAGATACTCTCATCCATATATAACTACATAGATATCTCATTTACCCTTTTTAATAAAAAATCCACCCTATAGTGATGTTAATGTTACCCATCAATGATTAAAGTTAACATTGGCATGATAAGAAACTATCTAATCTATCTCAAGTATGACGTTAAACCCTTTAATGTCAAGTAAAATAAGATTCCATACGAAGTGACACCCACCTTTCTCAAGGGTGAATAATCTACACTGCTGAATATCCTCTAATCTAATTCCCAATAGAGTATAAATCATCACAACACCATTATAAAACGGAATATTGAGTCCAATATTGACCACAATAGGAAAAAATATGAAATAATAAAAAGAACCTAAATCGAAAATATGAGATACTATAGAAGAGGATACTGGGATCATAACTCTCAATATAGACAACCCAACACTATTCTCCTCAAGTGTAGTCTATACATAAGATATCTAGCCTGAACCACGACCCTATGAAACAACCTCATTACCCGAAGCAGGCTCACTCTGCTATCATGGTACAACTGGTGCATGTATTCCTCGACCATGGACACCACCTCATCTTAAATGATTGACACTACTCCATATCCCTGCCATATGCAGAGCTATGAATCCTGCTCCTAAACTAGGAGTCAGATTCGACCCCCTTCCACTGACTACTAGAGGGAAGGTCCTACAAAATCACTATATATACACCATCCCACCACATGTTCAACACTTGAATGGGTCTCTATCTCATTGTCTCATCATATTTCTTTGTCTTCTACACTGATGATATAAGAAAAAATTACCAACACTCACACTTTTTATTGTATTACCCTCACGAGAAGCCTTGAAAATCATTTTATTACACTAGACACTAAACCAATGGGTCAAGAGGCTACACTGCCTTTCTCTTCACACCCATCTTCCCTCAGATTATGTTCAGTAATTAGTGCTTGATTCACTATCTCATATATGGTAGTCAACCAAAACACATTCACCTAAGACTTTATGGCATGCATGAGACCTTCCTTGAAGCATCTCACCCTAGATGGATCATCAGTAAGATATATGATCACAAAGTGCTAAATCTCTATAAAACGTTCCAAATACTCTATAATAGTCATTTTACCCTTCTATATATGCATAAAATCACTAGATCACTCTTCCCATAGAGTCTTGAGAAATAATTTCTCATAAAACCTGGTTTAAAAATCCATCCAAACAATGTCTCAAAGCCCATTAGCCTGGTTTAAAAAATTCCACCAGCATATAGCTACTTCTAGAAGCATGTATGTTGTGAGCTTCAATCTTCTCTTAGGAGGTGTCTCCATAATCTAGAAGATTGAAAAAAAATTATCAATCCATATCTCACTAGCTTGTGGACCACCATCCCCTGAAAAAGTGGGGGGATGCTATTGTTGGAACACACTAATCATATTTTCCATAGACAAGGATGGTTGTGGGGCTCCCTAAATTGTCTATAAAAAGTTTAGGAAACCATCATGGAAATGGGAATTAGTACCAATATTTGGTACAACTGGTGATGCCACAAGATGCACTACTGTAGGTTCTACTAGTGTCTTACAGCTTACCACCTCTAGAGCATGGTCTCTACTACCCTCCTGAACCATGACTAGAGTTCATCATGGTGGAATATCCCTACAAATTCCAAGCACATGCTTAAGTCAAGGTTTGGTAACAACCAAATCAAAAATATAAATATAGGTCAGGTTTAAGATTATTACAAACAAGATACACCCCTATCTGAACTCCTAAAACAAGGACTATATTATAGAAACAATCATAAAATATACCAGAGATACTACCTACTACCCACTCTAAAGTTCAGTCTGGGTCAAGCTCTCTATTTCATAGCATGTGTCCCAATATATAAACTACAAATTATAATTGGAAAATTTATTTAGCAACAACATTTCCATTTCAAATTTTCAATTTAATTTAAATTCATATTTATATTACAATTCTATTTAAATGGTTGGACCAAATGTATCACAACTTTATACCTATAAGGGCCCATAAAACTTATAAACTAAAGCGTGGCATCAATTTAATCACAACAAAAACACATTCCATTCCATGAAACCAATGGTCCATGAATCAACATTCCATAATTTACTACTTAGGATGTCTATTTTATCCTATATGGGAAAAAATATTTAGGTTATGGTTCTAACCCTATGTTACAATTATTTTTCTTAATCCCTTACACAAAATATTAACCAAGTATCAATTATATCATGCAAGGAACACACAACAATGTAATGAATTCAAGAAATGCATCCTATATGATATGAAATATGCATGGAATGTGAATCCAATAATGTGATTAAAATTATTTATAATCAATGATTCCTTGCCATATCAGGCCAAGGAAAAAAAATTACTCAGTCATAGAAATAATAACATCACATATCATGTGTATCACCAAATGGTGGAATTAAATCAACTAAATAGGAAATAACCAGAACATCATATCCAATTCGAGGAAATTTTTTCCTTTCCTTGTATGTGGGATAACTACTCCCAGGCATAACTCTTTACCAAATTCTAACACATTCTTATTTATCTTTTATAACATCTGAAAGAGTAAGGCATAAAAAGAAACTAAAAGAATAATTCTACGATACCACTTTTTAACACCCCATCCCATAATCTACTGAGTGGTGCCCCAAGATAGTAGATCACATGACCTCAACCGCACCTCCCTATATTCCAGAGGCTACCCACCAGTATTGAGTTTTATGATGTTATAGTGGAGAGACTATAGCCTCATGATTAGTATTATACAGTGATATCACTAGTGAATAAATAAGAAGAAGCAAAATATAAATTAGTGACATAATATAAACATACATATATAAGACAATAATAATAATAAAATCCAAAGGAAATGTCATATAAAAATGATGGTTGTTATGTATCTATACAAAATGCTAGTAAATACATCGAAATATGAAAATGGTAAAATATATGTATCAAAATACAAAAAGACCAAAAATTACTATCACTAGATAGCATCATGAGCCTAGCTCCATATTTTCCTCCATACTTCTAAGAATAAAAATTCAAGCATAAAAAAGTGGGTTCTTGACCCAATACCTACCTTATTCCATAAAGTCTTTCTAGGTGTCCAATGACGACCTGAATAGTGTGTGAGGTAACACTCAGTAGGCCACCACCAAGGCTGTCTATAATAAGTCCAGTCTGTCAATATACTATGAATTAGTGTCTAATATATAATAGGTATAATAGTAATTAAGGTAATGTTACTAAGGTTGAAGTGATATTTTACAATCTATAAACTATAACCATTTACCCTTAAATAAGGGTCAACTATAATCAAGAAGTCGTAAGCACATGATAGCTGTAAAGCATGGTAAAACATCCACTGTGGCCTATGCCAATTAATCAAGTGTCGGACCACAAGGTTTGGATCCAAGGAGTAGAAATGTATAAAAAATCCAATATAGTCCAGATCCTTGGGGTATAAATGTCCATGGAATCCTCAAAGACCTATGCTTTGTAATCACATGTCAGACCACACAGGCTGGATCGAAGGAATAGAAATTTCATAGGGGACCAATATAATCCGTATCCAAGGAGTGGAAATGTACATAGAATCCAAGGTCTAATAATTTGATCAAGTCATTCAATTAATTTTAGGATAAATGATGCAAGGCCTGACATGTGACACAAATAAAACTAGCTATAAAATGATGAGACTTTACAAGAAAAGTTATATACCACCTACCATATACTCATGGTAAAACACTCATATAGTTTCAGCTCCTAACTTGGCTCGGATTGGAAGAAAATGGAGAAATAGATGAATTCCCTATAACTAAGGAATATTATCTTTCCCCAAAATAGAACCATCTAAATGAATAATAATGATAAAATAAGCATAAGGATCTAATTACTTACTAGTCTCTATCCAATGAGACCAAAAGTTCTTGAATTGGACATCAGATGATGAATCAGGAAAAAAAATACTATGTTAGGCTTGAAGAAGAAACTCTATAAGAGGAGGATACATTATATAAATGAAAATAAAAGGAGGGGTTAGACACTTAAAGAGATAGGGGTAAAATTTCATTTCCCCTTTAAATTATGGTTCACACAGTTTGGTTGCACGGTTTTCCAAACTGTGCACCACACATGTGACCCTCACTATCTTAAGAGGGAACCCGCACGGGTTATGCACACGGTTAGGAAAACCATGCACAAACTGCATCACATGAGACTATCCAAGACTCCCCTCACATAGTCATGATGCACAATTAGACAAACTATGCACTGACCATGCATTAGGCCTCTATTAAAAATTATAAGTGGTCATGAATGGGGGTTCGGCTTTGGGTGGATAGTTAGGGTGAACCGTGCACCCTCTACTATCTTTTAAAACTCCCAACACAGTTATTAGTAACTGTGTGTCCTAGGTAGCACGATTTTTACTAACTATGCATCCCAGCTCTTTTTCCCAAAAAGTTGCGATCCTAGATCTGAACAAGCCTCGTAAACCACTGGAACTCCCATGACCTCATTATGAATTCACATTTGGTAAAAATGAGGGAATTAAATGTCAAATCAAAAGATTTGTACCTCATATAAAAACCCAGAATCCTACACCTTCTCTACCTGCAAATCTCATAAAAATGGATTGTTTCTTACTCAATCATATTTACACAATATATTTTATATTTTACTAATGTAAGTTATAAATGGTCCACATCCCTTTCTTGAACTTGATCAATCCAACCACACCTCAGAAATATATGTTTTAATCCATGACCATACATAACTTCATTAATTTTATTCAATATTCTATAGTAATAATCTACATCAATGGATAGAAAACTAATATCATTTATTTACATTACATGATTTACTTCAGCATAGATAATGTGAAATTAAAATCCCATAGCATCCAAATATTTGTAATGATGAGCCATAACAAATGTACTATCAACTAGTTGGTTGAGTTCTTTAGTCAATAGACATATACCTGATTCATGAATCTTGTGAATATTAAAATTTCATATAAGTCAATGAAATGAGATTGAGAAAATGAACCTCAAATACATTATAAAAATATTAAATCAATTATATATACATATATGACTGTTGAAACACTCATGAAATGTGTTGGAAAAAAGTTATTGGATTTTATGATCAATGAAATGAGGCCATTTTTGTTTCAACTTAGTGATATGTGTCATAAATTAAAACATAATAAAAATAAAGAACAAATTAAATATATAAATTCAAGACATAATAGAGCAACTATACAAATTACTATATCAATGAAATAAACTAATGGAGTATTGAACAACATTTATCAATGAGCTTGAACCCACTCACCATTGTCCATATCTAAAGGTTTTCCATCTTCAATTGGACCTTCATCAATCTAGGAGGTTTTATCTAAATTTGTTTCAACATATTCAATATATAAAGCATAAAAATTGGTGAATTCATCCATTACATACCTTTTTAATAAAAAATTATAGATGAGATCTTTTCACACATACTATTTCAATGTATTAAAGTATCATTCTATTAGATAAATTAACATGAATTTTATGATACCACTAATAATGAATTCAAAAGTTAAATCTACAGTTAAGTGGACCATGAAATTAAAAAAAATAAGAAGGTAGAAATAGTTTCTCTAAGTGACATATTTTAAGAAAAATATTTTCTTAATAGATTTTTCAAATTATTTGTCCATTTATTTCTTGAATCAAGTTGTCCAAAAAATTATAAACATTAATAAAAAACTCAACAACATGGATATGAAAATAATCAATAATTTTAATTTGGATTAACTATTTAAGTAGAATATTATTATAATTAATTTTTATCCCATGTAATTTCATTCTCTTCCCATTGAAATTATTATAAATATTAGAACAATAACCATTAGGCACCTTTACTATCTTCAAAATTGATAGAAACAACTTTTTTCTTTTTTACACATCGTGTACTTTAAAGCTTGTGTGTATTCACTATTACCCTCAACCAACTATAAATTTAATGTTTTTCTCAATAACATTTTTTATAAACCATGTAGAGCATTATTAATCTCCTTTGATTTCCTCTCAATTCCTGAAATAGTGTATAGTATATTATCATACACATTTTTATAAATATGAATCACATCCAAATTGTTCCTTAAAATATTATTTTTCATATAAGATAATTCAAAGAAAATACTTCACTTATTCTAATTATGATTGTTTTGTCTATTTTTAGAAGGAATGTATAGAAATTATAGTTCCAAAAAATCCATAAAATCATACACTGAGTGTATATTTTTTTGGTTGATTTGTGCCAGAATTTGAACCATGGATATTATTTATGGTGCTAGATTTAACTCTTTATTCCCATAAAATGACACTATATTTTATGGAATGATTCAATAGTGGAATAAAGAATATGTGACCAAGGTATGACCACTTTCTATAGTGATTAATACATTTTGATTTATTAATTTTATTATAAAAGGGAAGATGAGTTCTTCTTTTTTACCCCAACTTAATATGTTAGCATATTCAAGGAAGTCATATATTTCCTATAATAAAGAAACCTAAAGTCTAAACATTTCATTATATTCCAAATAAAAATTCATTACACCATAATTCCAAAATTCATATAGCTTAACAATCAATGGTTTCATATATTTTTTTATAACTGGGACCTCTTGATCTATCAATAAGTGTGGAAAACCAAAAAAAAACAATTGATTCATACATAACCATGAGGGAAGGTTGTATGAAACCAACACCCTTTAAAATGTCCTATGTTTCACACCAAAAACAGAGCTGAAAAAATTTAAACCATATGATCCCAAACCTAAAATAATATTACAACAATCCTAGGAAAATTATATGTGTCTTTGATAAAACTCCTTCCATATCTTCTAGGAGAGTTAACTAATTAGCTTATTTGTATCTATATGAACACAATATCTTCAGTTTAGAAATTTTATCAGACACGATGAATCACCTAAACCAAGGTTTCAATGGGAAGTGATGTATATTCTTGGTGGAAATCAATTTCCCATGGTTTAGGACCCTACCTAGAAGAATTTTATGACCATGATTAATATTATTTTCCTTCCAACGGGATGAGTAAGAAACAATAAAAGAATTTAGCTAAAAATTATATATTCTAAACAATATAAATATGTTTTGGCACACATCAATGGTATCATATATAGAATTAAGGTTATCCATCAACTTTCAAATCTTGGTATTATAAACCCTGAATCTCACTCCAACAGGTATGAACTTCTGCAATAGTACCAACAATATACAAAATGTGGTGTCTTTCTAGTGATTCAAGGTATTTAATTATACAAATTTAATGATAAATAAAAATTTAGTGAATTTAGCGTATCCATGATATAATTTTTTATGGAAATCATCAATAATTTCATAAAAAATCAACAATTATCCATCTACAACAGAACATGGATTACTATCTCCAATGTCATTGTTCATGATGTTACTCTCTTCAAGTAGAAATTCGTGTATTATTTTATTTAGAATTATGTTAATTGGATTGACTATTATCATATCGACATCCATATTGATACTTTATAATTAATGACATAGAACATACTCTTCCCCATGATGTGTCCCTGTCTTATAGTTTTTCAAAAATTCATTTAGAAATAGATGTTTCCTGACTATATCTCATTTAAAGAGATATCCTTTTATATATTTTATTTATTGGAAACTAGTCAAATTACTTTAAAATCCAATGGTGAAATGAAAAATTATTTAATCCCCTAAAAATATCCAACAGAAAATATATTTAGTATCTCAAACTATATCTTATTGATATTTATATCTATATAAAGACAAATAATTTAAATATAGAAACAATATTTTAACAAAAAATAAACAATTCATTTATATATACAAAAAACATGTTAATATGAAAAAAACATAGAATTTTTTTTAAATATATTAATATCTTGATATAATAAACTTTAAAAAACTTTAATGTATTATGTAATTCAAATAAAAATAACATGGGTAAAATATTACATCATTGTAAACCATTATTTTGTTCAAAAATCAAATAACATATAAACAACTTTAACTCTATTCCAATCAATTAAACTCAAAAATATAAACCAACACAAAAATTTCACAAAAACTACTAAAAATGAGATAATAAATATTTCAAACATAAAAAAAATATTCAACTTGAATATAAATAAACATCCATTTATTAAAAATTCCATATTAATGATTTTAAAGTTAAATAGTCTTAAAAACCAAATCATATAAGTTACTAACTTTTGTTAAAACCAAAAGTGTTAAGTGAAAAATTATTTCTCTAAAAATTTAAAAACCATAACTATAATATGTGACATTTAAATAAATAAAACATGAAAATAGTTCCACACTAATCCAAATAAAAAATCAAAAAACCAACTCTAAAATTAATTATTAACTATAATTTAAATTTTTTTTACAAAATTTTTTATAATATCACCATCTAGGTATGCACACTTAATTTATAAAAAAGAACATATCTAAAAATGAAATTAGTAATAAACAATTAACTTAACATTGAAGAACATTTAATATTTATATACTAATAAAAAAACAAATTTATTTCTTTTAATAATCATGTATATATATACATAATTATTAAAATTATAATTATAGATTCAAGAAACTTTCTAAACATTACAGACTCATTTAATGTAAAAATTCTTAAAAAAAACTTCTATTGTAATTTAGGGAGGGGAGTGGTTGCGGGAATTATCCAATAATATAATACATAATAGTAATAATAATCAAAATTTAAAACATGTATTTTATAATTATTTTTAACAATAAAAAAACACAAAGAATTAGTTTTAAAAAATCATTAATTATAGAAGTTATTTATGTATGGATTTCATCAAAAACCATATTTCTCTAAATCATGTTCAATAAATTCCTGATTCCATCATTACCTATAAAAATAATATTTCCCAGAAATTATTCCAACCAAACAAATATTTAAGATCATTTCTATATTTAATTTATAAATTAACTAAGAAGGGGAGGTAATGCGACAACCAATTGAATAAGGGGGAGGGAGGTGCGATCGGTTTGAGAGAGATGAATGTGTGGAACCACTGGTCTAGAGGGGAATCACATCTTGGAGGAACCACAAGGGGGCGTTTCATAGGCATAATAGAATCCATATAGGGGACGTACATCTCCATAGGTGAGGGATATATATGGGAGTTTCATAGTAGGATGAGTGTTAATGAGAAAAACCCAGTGAAAGGATTTGGGGTATTGTGGGGGGAGTGGGTTAAAAGGGGAGGAGTGAGGGGGGGGGGGGGTAGGTGTGGTGGTAGGAAATAAGGGGAATAGGGGTAACTTTTCAGTTTTTTTAAATGGAATAGGGAACCCAATTTGGTTGTCACCCATTTTCCCTAGCAATAAAAATAATTTTTTCTAGTAGTGCTACCACAATGCCTCTTATTATGTATCATTGCAACTATGAGCACTAAAGCCTCATAAACTAATGTTGAATTACTATTTGAAGTTGTTTATCATTTTTTTTATTTAACAAATTTTATGAAATACTTTTCAACATTGAACAAAATTCATTATATATTATTATGATGTTCATTTTATATATAAAATACTTATTTATATTTTCATGTATACTAGTGTAAATTCGTTAAAAAATGGAAACAATCTTTATCAATTATTTTAAAAAGAACAAATAAATATGACCCTTAATATTTATATAAATATTATTTACATATAAATACACACACATATTCCTAAATACGATTTATATAGTAATAAATATATATTTATATAAATATTATATATATATATTCATCATTATTTATATTTATATATGTAATTATGATTACATGTGTATATTATAAAATATAAAAATATTAAGTATATATAAATAAATATATAAATTAATTAAATATAATTTATATCGAAATTTCTTTTTTTTTTCATATGATATAATTTATAATAAAAATATGTAATTATAATTTATATATCTATGTATATATATATATATATATATATATTATGATTTAAAAAAACACTCATGTACCACCACTAGTTTGAGGTATTTATATTTTTTAATGTCTTTTTAAAATATTAGGAGGTTGATATTGGTTTTAGGAAGTTTAAGAGGGGTTTTAAAGGTTATAAAGTAGTTTTTATGGGTGCATGGTTTAGGTAAACTGTAAATTATTCACATGTAAATTGTGCATTAAAAAATATGGTTCTAGGCAAAAAAATTGTTTTTTAAAACCATTCCCTAACTATGAAACACTGGACATTTTTTGATCATTAACAATTTTCTTGGCTGGTGCACAATTTTCTAAACGATGCATCCAAACTATGCAACCCTAAGTTTCTATAGTAAAAACCATAGGATTAGTTTGTGGTTTCCTAAATTATGTAGTAAAACCAAGAATTAATTTAAAAAATCCCTAAAAATTATATTATACACTTGTTTTCCCCTAAAAAAACTCATTTCCCCCCTCCTTTCTCAGGCTCTCAAACCTTAGGGCTCCCTTTGGAGATTTTGGTGATTTCCTTCACTACAGAGCTCCCTCTTTTTAATATTAGAGTGTTTAGCCTAGGGATTTAAGGTAAGGATTTTGTTTCTCCTTTAACTCTCTTTTATTATTAATTTAATTTGATAGAAACCATATTATGAGGTTTTCATTATTGGATCCATTATTTAGGGCATGTTGTGATGTGGGTTTTGTTGTGAACTATCATAGAAGAGTTTTAAGGATATAGATAAATAAGTGCATGGGGGTGGTTTTGTATTGGAGACTATTTTTGTGTTTAGTGTATTCTTATATATTCACTTATCCAAAGAAATTTATTTCTTGTTATTTTGAAAAATAACTATTTTATTTATTTATTCCAAATTACTGTAATGATATTTGTTTTTTAATTTATTAGAATAAATTTTTTTTGAGGAAAGTTAGTGGGTGACACCAATAAAGTGTTTGATCAAATTCCTAAATATTTAAATGAGGTTTAAAATTATTAATTGGTTATGGTTTAGGCTTGTAATTGGTGGGAATTAATATGAGTTTTAGATACAAATGAAGGGATACTTATTGGATGTGACTTTGAAACCAGTGCAGGAATTGTGGCACATGGATTATATTTCCAAGTGATGACATGGGCATGGGGGCATGGGTTTCTTCTCACATGTTTTAGCGGTTAATTAGAACAACATTTATGGGGAGATACATTGGGTTCATGGAATGTCTCCTAGAATGGAAGGTCGGTGTATTTCATGGGTGAGTGAGTTTTTGGCATGAGTGTGTGAGTTATGGTTTGGGTGGATTTGTGAAAATAATAGGTTAAAAGGGGGGTTTTTAGTTTGGATCATTTATATGATTTTTATTTTCATTTTTTATAAGTATTAAAAATCTCTATTATTTTATATAAAATGTGATATGAATTTTTTCTTAATTGGAGTGTATTGGAAGTCTTGGAGGGTTTTTAGTGGATTTTTATTCTCATCCCCTACAGTTTCATCATGGTTCATATACAGATGGTGTTTAACATGATGTAGGTAAGTGAAAGATATATTAATTCACTAGTAGTGAAATTTTATGTTGTGTACTTAAGTGTTGGATTTAAGATTTAGAAGGAATCAATTGTGTGGGTATTGGGTCAGATCCACTTTATCGCATTTTCTTTCCTTTTGATTTGTTTGGTACTGTAGAATTTTTTGAAGATATTGTCGGTTGATTCTATTATTGTATAATAGTTTTTTTATGTTATTGGAGTAATGTATTATTTTTTTCCATGTGAGTCATATTTACATTTTTAATGGAGTTAATCTAGTGCAATTTTTGACTTATGTAAGGGTAAATCTTTCCCAAATGATATTTTCAATCATAGGAATTTATTTCCATCCTTTAGTGTTTGGGGAATGTGCTTAATGTTAGTGGAATTTTGATTCTAATATTGGTAAAAAGTGGGGTTAGGATTTTTCAAATGGTATTAGATAAATAAAATATCTAACCAATTAGAGTTTTAGGATATACAAATACTCCTTCTACATGTTCATCATTATATTATTTTTAGTGTGGTTCATTTAAATGGTATAATTTTGGCATGATCCTTCAGTTGTGTGGTGTTAATGGAGATAGGATATGCTGTGACTTGAATGTGTATGATATGAAAATAAATATATAACCTATTTATACCAAAATTCAAGTTACCAGGGTGGTATATGTATGAAAAGTGTTGTTAAACTTATAGGCACATTGTCATAGCATCAACATGGGTTTAACTGAAGAGGGTAGGGTATCATGCACTAGTAAATAGAAAATGCCTCTAGGATTTCATCATCCATTTGATATGTTATTAGTCATATATTAGAAATTATTAATTGATGAAAATGTTTTGCGTGTTTATGTACATTGTGAAACATATAATGAGAGTACTATGTGATGATTGAGATTTAATTTTGATAACATTTTCTATGTTTGTAGAAAGATGCTACTAGTCCGGAGACCTAGAAAAAAAATATGGAACTGATGAAAACATGGTCCTACCTGAACCACAAGTGAATCTATAGATTGTATAAAGAATATTATAAGACTTTTAGGAAGTTAAAATAGGGAATAAAATTAAAGAACCATGTTATGTGGATTAGTCATTATAATTTTAAAAGAAACACCCACTAATATTTCATGGTGACTCCATACCTGAAGGAACAAAATGGTGGATTAAATAGATAAATAAGATCTTTTATTTCCTTGGTAATCAATTAGATGATAAATTAAATCTATTAGTGTATATTTTTAAAGGATTATCATGATAAAGGTGGGACCTATCTACTCAATATAATGTTTAAATAGTCCTTAAATAGGATGTGTTTAAGGAGTTGTTTAATAAAAAAATAGCCACACAAATTACAAGTATCAAAGACAAAATATTTTTTTGATATTAAAGAGATCTATTAGTTATGGAATATAAAACTTTATTTACTTAAATTTCTCATTTTACATTGAAAGTGATGGATAGTGACTCCCCCAAGGATTGTAATTTTGATTTGGGTTTATGAACTAGGATTCACTCTAGAGTCATGATGTTCTATATTAATAATTATATCGAGCTCATAAAAAATGGAATGGTGGAAGAAAAAGGCACTGCAAATTTCTTATAGAGGGGAACACCTTTACCTACCTAGGTACATGTGGAAACACTCATAGTGACACTAAGAATACAAGGGATAATTACTCCTTAGGTAGTTGAGCATCAAAAAACTATTCCATGGGATTGGTTTATTTTTATCCACATTGTAATAACCAATATGATTACTTATGTTTTGGTTATTTAGAGAACTTAATACAAGAGTTTAATGCACCACCTTGAGACTGTCATAACTAGGGATAAATTTTCGATATCATATGTTTCTATAACTAACCCAATGCCATAAAGAGTTGATTATTATGATTAGATTTAGAACACTCGCACTCAACTAGGAAGACATCATCAAAGAATTTCTTATCATCATATTATACTTGATCAGGGAGATTATATGAGAACCCATATGTCTTAGTAGGCACCATCTTAATAAGGGGTATAACTAATTCATAAAAATATGACTTCCACTTTTTTTGGCATTGATCAGGCTATAAATAATGAGATAGTGAGCCCCTCATTGGTGCATGGTAATATTTTCCTCGACTCAACATAAATATATGCATTGTTTGACATAGTATTGTCCCATTATTTTATTCATTCTAATTTTATAAATTTAATGGGGTTACATGTGGGAATGATACCTCATGTGATGAGTATCAAGACTGTAAGAACCCTAGTTTTTAGAATGGGTCCAAATCCTGACCTTGTTTGAATTTTTGACTGGTTTTTGAGGAAACTGGAGAAAATGGGAAGTTTCTGGAAATTTCCAAACTACACGCCGTGTACTTTTAAGTACATGTCGTGTATATGTTAAGCGAGTGTCAGCCGTGTGATCACCGAGTACATGCCGTGTGATGACCGTGTAAAAATTTCTTACTACATGACGTGTAGTTTTCAACACACCATGTATCCCCGACCGTGTGGTGGCCATACATGGCGTGTAGGACTGTTGGCCGGGTAGAACCAGGTACACGCTGTGTTCCCCCTTGGACACGCCATGTAGTCTAGCCGTGTATAAGGGATATACATGGCGTGTGGGTAAGTCGGAGAAGAAGAGAAGAGAAACCAAGTACACACTATGTACCCCTAGGTACACACCGTTTACTCAGTCGGCAGGTTTAGAAAGTAAGTCGGCAGAATTACAACCATCTTATGAATAGTTTGAATGATATACATAGTGTGTAGTCCTAAAGTACACGCCGTATACTTTGTTTTTCTCTTAAAATGGGCAGTAACCTCATTTTGAGGTTCTGGACAGAACCTCCTCCCCCAAGTCGGCCGAATCTTCAATCTCTCCCCATTTCTTCGTCTGAAGTCAGATTTGATCATGGTTGGATGTGTTGGAACCCCCTCGGTAAGGCCTCGATTCCTCTTTGGCTGTTTTGTCTGATTTTTGTTCTATAAAAAGTTATAGGAGTTTGAGTGGGTTTGAATCTTTTGTAGATTTACTGTGTTTTAGACCGAATTGGAGGTTGTTACCGAAGGAGTAACGTCGTATGAGTCTTAGGTAGGTGGTGCATACCTCATTTTGTGTTTTTACGGTTTTTTGGGTGACACATACTTCAACACGTTTTTGGGTATTTTGAGCGGGACCCGTTTTATCTGCTGTTTCATATTGAGTTGTTTGTTAGACCAATGGGATTCCTTTGGGTAGGTCCTGTTACCAGTTTGCATGAGTGGGGCCGGGTGAGGGGCTGTTGCTCGTCGGGGCATTTTGGTCGGGGAACGCCTGAATGGTTTTAAGTGAAATATTAATGTGTTTAATTGTTAATTTAATTTATTAAAGCCTGATATAATTTCTAGAGGCATTTAAGATCTCAGTGCTGGTATGGGTCAGTACCGTGCATAGTGCAATTTAACTACTTAAGTTGTTTTGCCTGATTATGTGTTCTATTTAAATTTGATATATATGAAATTGCTGAATTACATATGCTGGACCCTTTTGGTTGTGTTGGGCTTGGCCCGGTTACGCTTCAGTGATGCTGATCACAGGTTGGGGCTTTGCGTAGATTACTTTGGGTGGTTTTGACCATGGGTTTGGGCATCATGGATGTCATCTTGAGGTAGTACGACTATCAGGTTTGGCATGGCCCGGGTTACTAGGATGGTGATGCCATCAAACTTGAGTGAAAAGGTCGCGGGGACATGAGGTGTTAGATGAGTTGGTGGATTAGTTATTATTTTAGTGATTACTACTCACCCGGAACATTGAGTAGTGTGCAAATAGAGATACTCCGTGATGAGGTGGTTTTGACCAAATGTGTGGGTAGATGCCTCCGTAGTTACGGTTAGGTATTTTGGTTGGGGGTTCTTGCCGTAGAAAGCCATGTGGGAGTTGAGGAGCCTTTAGAGGATGGGCGTGCCTTTGGGACGTCGGTACTTGAGACACAAGGTGCCAGGAGGCACATGGTGCCGGGTTACAATTTTTGGGCGTGCCTTCGGGACGTCAGTACTTGAGACACGAGGTGTCAGGAGGCACATGGTGTCAGGATAATGTTCTTGGGCATGCCTTCGGGTCGTCAGTACTTGAGACACGAGGTGTCAGGTGGCACATGGTGTCGGTTTACACGACAGGGATTCCGGCGTTGGCCGAAGAAGGTGACACTCTATGGTGGCTGTTGAGAACCAGTGGAGTTTGTGTTTATTTGTGCATTGTACTATTTACTGATTTTCTAAGAAATGTATAACTTCTTAAACACATATATTTGGTACTCACAGTTGGGTGGTATCCTACTGAGATTTGTCTCACACCCTGCATGGGCCCTTCGGGACACGTGCAGACTTTATGGATTTACGTTCAGGAAAGAGGCCAGCTTCAGGAGGTGGGCTGCGTTAGTTATTTCATGGAGATGGTATGGACCTTGAGGTCATCCCTAGATTTGTTTACTTTGTTTTGTTTACTTTTCTGTATCGGCATGCTTACTTGTTGAAGCTACTGTTGGTTATCCATTGGCTTCCTTTTTATATTCAGTTAAGTATGACCTGCTTTGGATGCATGTTTTACTGTTCAGTAGTAGTTACATGTTATCAGCATGTTGTTGTGTTTATTTCCGCTGCTTTTGTTTATATTTATTGCTTCTGTTGTTTATCTATCTTGATTATGCTTCCGCTCTGCGGGTCTGGTTCGAGTCCATTGAGTCTTTCTTTATGCTGCATCTTCACTATTATACTTGGACCAGTACCCTTATTATGATTCTCCGAGAGGGTATAGCCTCCCCACTATACCTAACAGACCCTCTCTTCTAGTCGGCAGCCTTTAGCGTTCAGGGGAGTTGCACCTAAGGTAGTGACACCCGACCCGTTCGGCACTGTTCGGGTGGCTAGTCGGGTCTGGGTCGTTACAAAGACAACCATTAGGAAATAAGAGTGTAGAGGGTTTCAACATTTAGTTTCTTTAATTAGCATTGAAATGGGAATCAAACATTAAGGTGGGAAGTGAATGAAATCTATTTTAATAGGTTTCATCCATATATTATTATCTATAAAGAATATTGTTGAGGTTTATTTATGAAACCAAGAGTAGAAATATTCTTGAAAAAGTGCATCAATACAGTGATGTTTCCACAAAAATATTCCCAGGACTACCGCCTGAAGGAGAAGTTAAATTTTTATTAACCTATTACCAAGAATAAATCCTATTTCACTTCCATATTATCAAGTGAAAAAAATTTAACTACATAAAATAAATTTTAAATTAGTGGAATTATAAAGGAAGGTCTTTACTATACCAAGTGCATTGCCTTAGGTCACTCCAATTTTATTTGTAAAGAAGGATGATGGAACTTTTTGACTTTTTGTTGATTATAATAAGGTAAATCAAGTCAAAATAAAAAATAATTACCCTATTTTACATGGACCCTTACCCCCAAAGATTACCCCTCATGGTCCAAAAATGAGGCAAGGGATATGGTGACTAGTCGAGTACCTCCACCAGTAGGCCCTGGTTTAGCGACTAGTGCCGAGGGTATAATAAACATACATATGGGAGGAATTAACCTCTATGATAACATGGGTAAGAGAGAGATAAAATAGATACACAAAATAACACATAATCATAAATATGTATAAATAAATCCCAATTGAAAATATGAAATTTCATACAGTACTATAACAACTTAAAGTAAAACTATAAGTACCAAAAGGTAAAATGATGGAAACCATGAAGCCCAAACAACTCCTACAAAACCATGAGCTTGTAATATTAAACCTGATCTCCAAATTTCTCTGGATGACCTAAAATTAGAATATATATATATATATATACATAGGATGAGCATATAAGTATACTCATTATGATCCTCCCTAGAGCATCTTGTGCAAAAGATAAAGAAAGAAAACTAAAGAACAGTGAACAATAGTAAAACTAACTCATCACCCAAATTGGTATATTAATTTTCCAACCTAACCATGGATAAATACAACCAAGTATCTCATAAAATAGATCATATAATATAATAATGAAACATCAAGGGTACTCCACTTATGCTTCCCTAATAGTTTTCTACTATATCCCAACATTGCACATCTTGGGCCATCTCTCTCCAAAATAAGACAGCCAGAAGATACCTGGGAATGGTGTCACAACATGAACCTTATGTATCACATCATTACATAATCCCATACACATATCCAGATATATAGTAACCAAGTAGTTTTTGATATCCACCACAACTGTATGACATGTATCATATATTGAGTTTTATAGCTCAAGCCATTATAGCCCATACACCGAGTAAGGTACAATAAGCCATCACAACCTATACACATCATACCTATAATAATACTTTGGATACAATATCTGGATATACATTTGTTTTAAATAACCAAATTACCTAAAATACATCTACATATATATGGTAAAACTAGAGACCATGCGTAATAGAACAAGTGACTACCAAGAGAAGAGTGTGGGCCCAGATGGGGTAGTTATCCATCCATCCTCTCATCAGGATATTGAGGAAAACACCCTCCCAGAGTCTACTAGGTTTCAATTTACCTAACCTAAATGGGTGGGGAAGCATATGAAATTATAGAATACACAAGATATAATAAATATCATAGCCAAACTAGGGTAATAACCTAATATTAGACTCAAATTTAGCTAAAACCGCTCGGACTCTCGACTATCACTACTAAGACTAGATATCCTATAAGTACTCAAGAATTTTAAAGACCTACATTAATTTATTATTTAATTTTAATAACATCCTTTCATTTATTAATTTATTTTCCATTACTTAACCATTAACATTATTCCACATTACACTACATTAATAATTTGAGTAAAGTTCATTCCCTCTATGCATATCCCAAACCGAGTCCATGGTTTATCATGATTAACATATTTTCAAAATTTTCATTCCATCAACACCAACCCCAAGGTTTAAGAATTATTTATTCAAAATTAGAATCCTTATATATCTAGTAACTATAGTAAATCCATCCTAAGCTACCACCAATAAGAAACATGAAGCGAAGTACACCCTACTACCTCAAGTAGTGGGGAAAGGAATGAAGATAAAATAATCAACCCATCCATCAACCAGTAAATATATTCATAAGAGAGCATCCCAGATCTCAACATAACATCAATAGGTAAGACTAGATTCAACCCATTCTATCATCTCTGGTTTCATCCCTAACACCCAAATGCATAGATCGATGCATCTCTCCATCACTGGAGTCAACTACTACCACATCATCTAGGACTCCCTTACCCACATTACATAATCCCTCCCAGGCTCATAAAACATCTGTTCTTACCCACCCCATAACATCATAAATTTAATCTCACAACCAAAGAACATAGCATAAGTAGTAAGAAACAAAAAATAACAACCAAGAGGGTAATCTAGGCCCTAAAATAAGGCATCCAAACATCACACATAAACGAGATCTCATGGATCCAACACAAGGCACACATCATTCTAAAGAATATGGGAAAATCATGCCATAGAAATTATCTTCATCCAAAAACCAGTTCTTATTACATCTTAAATTAACTAATTCATTTTTCACAGGTTCCAACTATGGAAAACCTAAGACATACAACTATAACAGGCTATCAAAAGCTAAACATGCTCATATAATTAAAATCAGTTTCACCAAACTATGAGAAGTACCATTCCAATATAACATGCCTTTTTGTTTATTATCAACCACAATCATTAACATGTTCCAAATTACTTAACAATTCCATTAATCACATGGAATAACATTTTTAATTTTACATGTGCATTTCATCAATTTGATTACCAAAAAATTATAAGAAACACCAGATTCAAACATGCCTTTTCTTTACTTATTAATCCAATTAATTGATTAATTAAATATTTAAATTCATTACTATTTACTATTAAGAACAACATGCTAATCCATAGCATAATAAGATATGCTAGAAGGCATATAAAAGATATCACACTATATAGAAAACCAAGAGGCAAACCAATATTAGAGTACAAATTACATAAAAATGTGATCACTAACTAACTACTTATTAGTCTAGTTAAATCATTATTAGGTTCATTTCACTGTTATCCAAAGGGATAAATCATTCCAAATTTATGATTGCATATAAATAAAATAAGAGAACCAGTGAATATATTTCCCCAAAGGTATCAAAATTCTTTGCACAAGAGCATACCAATGTTGAAGATCATGATCACCTCTCTCAAAGGAAGCTTCATCCATCAAAGGACACCACAACAAAACCACTCCAACAAACAACCAATAAAAACTCCATTAGAAACATGGATAGAGACTGCACTCACATGGAAAGAAGAAGTGTGAGAATCCAGATCGAAGAACAATGATAGAAGAGGTAAAATATTCCTTGGAACACCATAGATAAAATAAATAAGGCCAAGTATCAATCCCCATAAAAGGAACCCCCAAAATTCAAAATGTAGGTTTTTTGACTGCTTAAAAAATAAGAGAGGTTATAGGTTTGAGAAAAAACCCAAGGTGTCATAGCATTTAAAGGTGTGATGTATAGGGTATTTATACATCCAGAAACCCTTTCACATTATGTAAATGTCAAGATTCAGATCTTTCTAAAAAAATTAGTAACCTTTAAGAATTTAATCCTAAAAATTTACAAATCATGTAATACCGTATGAACCATCCCAAAACAAGACTTGAATGGATTTCAGGTCGTGAAATGGCCTTGCACAATTATTGAACTGTGAATACATGATGAGAAACACTTATATGTTGTTATTCTCCATGATTCTAGATTTTAGCAGTCAAACCTCTCCAAACCAACTACATGCCTCCTCCTAACACCATGAGATTCATAAACACACAAAGGGTCAAACTAAATATATTTATGCCCTTACATTATTTCTAGAATCAATGATTTGTTTAATTAATTAAAGGGATCCAAGTGGTTCTCTAAAATTTATCTCTAATCAGGATACCATCATCTCTATGTTAAGAAGGGGGATATTCTAAAGATGGCATTTTTATGTTTATATGGATATTATGAATACTAGATAATTCACTTTGACCTTAAACATGTTCCAATTGTCTTAGCGACATTTAAAATGTTCAACTTTCATAGAAACCATGAATCTTTTTATCATTTTATTTATTAATAGAATATTAGGGTACTATCATATAATGGATAACCATGAAAGAAACCTAGAAACTATGTTGAGAGAATTATAGGACCATCATCTTTTTACAAAATTTTCAAAGTCTAATTTCTAGATAGTAGAAGCTTGATTCATTGGGTATGTGATTTCTAAAAAGTTATACTAGTATACTCTAAAAATATTAAGGATTCCATTTATTAAGAGAATAATAAGAATGAATTTGTGGTATGTATGTAGAGACTCTATTTTTTTTCTTTTAAGAATTTGAAATAAATTTAGAAATATTTTCAGATCCTCGTGATGAGACGACGTGTGATTCTATGGTTCAGTGAGCCCAAAATTAATTTTATAAAAATATTAAAAATATTTTATATCATGCATGTACATTTTTTCATAAATAATGGAATACCTATTGAATAGAGTATCAAATTATAAATATGAGACTACTATTGAATCTATAGGATGTTGTTTACCCTTGTCATGTCCTAAAGTTATTCAGCACTAGACTTTCATATGAGACAACTGTTGGTGGGTATGTTAAGTGGATTAATTAATTAATTTTTTTAATTAATTCATTTAATGAAGAAATCCAATTTTCCTCTTTAAATGTCTTATTATGGAAAATATACATGGTTATCTTCATAATAATAGGATAATTGAGAGGTTGTTCCTTTATTATTTATTGGTGGATTGAGATCGGATGATGGTCGATGATCAGATTGAGGTGAATCAACAGGTAGTAGATGCATCAGATCATCCTCATTTCTAGTGAACACATTATTCACTAATGATTGATCACATATTGATGTAGGAATCATTGATTTTGGTTTCAACCCTCTTTATTAAATTGTTACGTCATGAATTTGATATGTTTATCTCTTTTTGGCCATTGCACACCCTTCACATGATCCCCTTTGATGAATTAATTTTATTACTCAATTTATTATTCCTCTTATTCCATGATCTCACCCTAGTTTCCCTAATTTGAATTATTTTTCTAAGAATTCCTGACCAAAATTTTTTATAACCTTTATTATGATGATTTTCAATCATCGTTCTTTGCATTATTTATCATTTCCCTATTTATTCACGATTCAACTTTTCTGTAGTGGTTTTGAGCATGATTGAACCCCCCAAATTCATGGAGATTGGGATAACAATGATTGGGTTGGAAATTTTCCAACAGATCGAATTTCCTTGAAGGATGCAGGTGATGATTCCCAAAGATCTGGGATCTGGGAATGATCAGTAATGTTGAGAGGCATACGAGAAACACGATGGACCACTGTGAAAGGCTAGTTTTTTTATTTCCAACCAATGGAGGGATGATATCAATGGATGAAGGCGATTACCACCATTTTTGGGTGATAAAATGGTGGATTCAACATTTTGAGAACAAATCAAGGTAATGCATGAAGAAACTAGATTTTATAAAAAAATGTTACTACACGGAATGTAGTCTGACAGAGACATGCCATGTAGCCCCACCAAGATGCATCAGTAAAGGTTTTAGGGAAAATATGGATAAAGAACATGTGCTCAGATTACACACCATGTGACCCTACTCAGGAATCCATTCCTTGTGCTATCTCTATATACCTAGTACACTATGTGGGAGGACATGTCATGTACTCTAGGAGTAAACAGGCATGGGTCGATACCAAGGAATGTCCAGGTATATGACTAAGTACACAAGCATGGATTGATAGACACAAGCATGACCAGGAGCACACGACTCATCCTTGGGAGGCCGAGACATGTCATGCAGTACCCTTAAACATTGTATAGTACTAAATTTCTAGTGATCTATGTGTTTTAAAGGACACAACCAAGATTCCAAGTGAGTTCACATTCCATGTGGACCCCCTTACAGACCGTGTACTTCTTTATGAAACTTCTACCACTAATATCACCTTCATTTTGACTCATATTTTTACCTTGGAGTAGCCTATACTGAGTTTTTTTATGAATAGAATGTGATGGCATCCTTGTAGTGAATTTTGAGATATGATGTGATATTTTATGAGCATAACGATTCTTTAGGTGATTCTCCATGATTAAAGTAATTAGTTAGGATCATTAGAGAGTTTATATATAGAGGTGGTACTCCCCTGTCACACAAGGGCATAAGTCCTCTATCCATGGAGATGGTACTTCGCTCTCTCACTAGGGAATGGTTCCTCTATAATAATTGTGAAAATAAAGATTTGTAACTCTACTTTCACAACAAGGCATGGGTCCTCTATCCATTAATACGTCACTTCCCTATCATACCAGGGTGCAAGACCTCCATACTCATTGTACAAATATAAAGGCGATACTCCCTTATCGCACCAGGGAGTGAGTCCTCTATCAATGGAAATGGTGACCCCTATCACACTAGGGCATAAGGTCCACCATATTTTATGAAAAAATATAGATACAATACTTCTCTATCATACTAGGCCATGGGTCCTCCATCTTTTAGATATTACACTCCTCTAGGTCATGGACCAGTGGTGAGGTGTTGGCCCTCATCATGACTTCTTTATAAAGACACACAAGATACTGGGTATTATTGATGTACCTTTGGAGCTATAGGCACACTCATCATCTCGGTATATGATGTGATATATGGATCCCCTTTCTCTTTTATCTGGGTTTCTTATATGATCATACATCTTTGTTAATGGGTTTCATTTTCCTCTTGCTTGGTTTGAGATGACTACCTCTATCATGTCTTCTATTTCTCCATCTTTAGTCTTTGGTGCATCTTATTGGGTATTTATATAATCACCCCAATATGGTATTTTCCCACACATGTTTTGTATTATGAAAATGATATATTGATCTATAGTGGAATTGGTGAAGCTTATGGATACTTAGGTGTATTTTACCACATACGATGGTTGGGTCTTAGAGATTAGAAGTCAGGCTCTCTAAAATTTATTTGTTTTCTAGTTATTGTTAAGTCAGGACATATTTTCTAGTTGGGAATGTATTTTTTAATTTTCATTTTGGTTTACTCTATCCAACTCTTTTTTATTCCCCAAAGGTTATTATATGTTTTATTTTTTACTCTATATGTTACTATATTTTATTATTATTCCTCTACACTTCTTCATGGTGATGGTTGGGTGCAAGAATACATGTACTTTAGGTAAAGACCTTACATTTTAGTTTTACATTCTCAATTCTTGTCACAAGACCCTGGCCTATAGAGGCAGGATTGGGGTAGTTATGGCTCGTCCTTCTATCATCTAGGTGGGCCCTGGTGGGTCAGGTCATGACATATTGATATTAGAGCTGGTTTAACCTCAGGATGGTGTTTATATTCTTGTCCCCTTATTATGTTTTGTTTATGAATTTTGGGCCACAATTTCAAAGTTTCTTGAGTGTGTCTTTCAATATAGAGAACCCAATGTTGGTGTGCTGGCTGATGTATCCATTCATGAGGAATCTGACTACATACTTATTGACTCAGGTTGTCATTCTTGATTCAGCTCTCTCTATATATTTTATCATCTAACCATGGTACATCGGGATTAATTTTCATGATAAATCCATGAAGATAGCCAACCAGGTTACTAATTCAGGATCATGATGAAAATCCAATGATTGATGAGTCCTCGTTTCATGTGTCATCTTGCAAGATCTTTTCTCCAGTTTGGTAGGTATCAACACCCCAACCTATCGAGTAGTATATTATAACAGCATTGGATGCTGAGTATGCATGCATGATTAGCATGCTCCATGAGTTCTAGCACAAGAGGCCACTAAGGTTCCATGGTGAGATAGATCCCCAGGGAGTAGAGGACTTGATTGTGTTAGTGATACAAGTTTTCAGACTTATGTAGACCCTGACTAATCAGATGGTTGTGCTAGTAGCCAGTAATTTCCATAGATTAGTTGGGAAATGGTGTAGTCTAGTTATGTAGACGTATGATGATTAAAAACTCTCATTTTATGACTTCTAGCAGTAGTTTCATGAGGATTACTACCCAGAATACTTGTGCTCAATTAAAATTTAGGAGATGTTGGAGCTACAATAGGGAGAGATGATAATTTTTGAGTATGTTTCAAGCTTTAATAACCTTACATGGTATTCCCTTGACATAATTCAGGGTGGTTACTTCTAGGATTAGAAGTTCAGGAAAATTCTCTATAGAGACATCTATGACAGTGTGGTACCCTTGTGCATTCCCACATATACAAGATTGTTGGATAATGATATAGTGATGAAGAGCTTCTTATATGAGGATTTCCATGCATATGGTGTCATCAGTAGGAATCCTAAGGCTGATTCATATACAATATCTGGCGTATGATAGGTGTCTATGCACAAAAAGCATACTCATGCTCAGACTTAGGCACGTGGTCATGCAGCTCAAGGAATATATAGAGGACTAGGTCATCCTAGATAGGGGAAATGCAATACATGGGATGATCAAGGTCACATGTCATGTGATTTCATAACCTGACGTGCTAAGGAGGGAAGATATATAGTAGATGGACCACCATGGTAGAGGCATCACCATGATCAGGGTTCTCGTTGGCGAGGCTAGGGTGGCTCCTAGAGAGGTAGAGCTGGTATAGAAGAATGTGGGTCTCTCAGAGTAAGATCTACTAGTGGTGGATGATGTTATGAGATACTTACACCACCACCACTAGGCATCCCACACGAGGCACATGGAGATAGAGGTTGGGTCATTGGTTGTTTCAAGTTATGGAGGCTTATGAACTGGTACCTCATTATATGCTTAGAGGTATGATCTTTGTTTATTTAAATCTTTATTCTATAATAATAGACATAGTTTTGAGTCATTCCTTCATATAATTACTCTTGGTGTGATCATTAGAGCTCCCATTCAAGACATTATTCCAGCAGCTTCGACTTGCGGTTCTTATAGGGAATGCTTATTTTGTATTTCTTATCTTCCAGTAGTGTGAGCTATCACTTGGTGTATATAGTTTCTCATGGGACCACTTTTTCATCATGATGAGACCTTATGAAGTCATCTTGGGTGTGGAATAGTTTTATATGGTTTGATCCCAAATTGACTACCACCATAGATGAGTTAGATGCCTTTGGATAGATGTAATGATATTCTACTTTGGGGATAAGAGAGATCTCATGATGGAGAAAGTGGTAATTGAGTGTAAGAAACTGAAACCCATCACCCATTAGTTGGATATTTTATCCCTTAGTGTAGTGGGCTCTTCGGGAATCTGGATTCCTATAGTCATGGAGGATTATATGTACATCTTCCCCATGTACATTTTGGGACTACCTATGAGATGGGAGATGTATTTTTTTGCATAAAATTTTACCTCTGGACCATTTTTATATCTTATCTGGCATATCTGATGGCCCTTATTGAGCTCTAGGAGCTGAGGGTGCAGTTGGAGGACCTTTGAGATAAGGTTTTTATTAGACCCAGTGTGTCCCCATGGTTAGCTCTAGTTTTGTTCGTAAAAAAGGAAGACAAGAGATTATGTATTTTTATTGATTATCATCACCTAAGATTGGCCACAATAAATAACACATACCCATTTCAAAGGATTGATGACCTCTTTGATCAGTTGTGAGGTTTGAGATAGTTCTCGAAGATCAATCTCAGGTCCAACTACCACCAGTTGAGGGTCTACGTGGATGATATGTGGAATCTAACATTTTGATGTCTCTACAAACACTATGTGTTCTAGGTTATACCTTTTGGTGTGATGAATTTCCCTTACGTTTTTATGTATATGATGAATTAGATCTTCCAACCATACTTGGATCAATTTTTGGTTGTCTTCATTGATGGAATACTCATATACTCTATGTTATCAGAGGAGCACAAATAGCACTGGAGTATGGTCCAATACTTTCTTTGGGAGAACCATATTTAAGGTAATCTCTCAAAGTTCTTTTCTGGATCCATGGGATTCAGTTTCTAGGGAATGTTATTTTTTTGCATGGATTAGTTGTGGACCCAGAAAAGATTGATTTTTCACTTTCTTGGGAGCCTCCATAGATTGTGTCTAAGGAGAAGTCTTTTCTTAGATTAGAATGGTACTATATGATATTCATGGATGAAGTTTTTAGGATTTAAACCTCTTTTACCACCTTGATTTATAAAGGGAAGACATTTACCAAGATTGAGTAGTTCCAAAGAGCCTTTGAGAAGCTTAGGCTTAGGCTAACTATTGATCCTATTTTGAAACTACCAAAGGAGGTTGTGGATTACGTAGTGTATTATGATGCCTCTAGAGTTGGGATCAATTGTGTGTTTATGCATAGAAAAGTAGTGATCATATATGGTTCAAGGAAGTTGATATGCCATGAGCCGAACTACATGGCTCGTGAAATGGATTTGGTAGTGATGGTCTTCAATTTGAGGATGTGGAGGCACTATCTTTTATGATAATTCTTTGTAGTTCAGTCAGACCATCAAAGTCTCAAGTATGTCTTCACACAAAGAGATATAAACCTGATATAGAGTAAATAGTTAGAGTTACTATTAGACTATGACATTGAGATAGTCTATATTCTTAGGATAGGAAATGTGGTGGAATATTCCATCAGCAGGAAGTCCTGTTCTTATTTGGTAGAGGAGGAATATGAGTAGTTGGATACCATGAATCTAACCCTAGTGGATGAGAGAGTGTTATTTATCTATAGGCGATAGTGTTGACTCCTCCACTTATCTAGTGTGTAAGGTAAGATCAGTTGGGAGATATCGACTATGAGGTTCTTCATGACCATATATCCTATGAATAATCTCCAGATGGATTATATGAAAAAGGAAATAACGTCATCCTTTTCTAGGGATGGACAATGGTTCTAGTTGAGATGTGATAGGATATGGTGAGGGAGTTTTACACTTCTCGTTTGGATGTATATCCCATTGTATGAAAGATGTACAAGGAGCTTTAGCAGTAGTTTTGGTGGGATGACATGAGGTTGAGTGTTGTTGAGTTTGTCCCCTGATGTCTCACATTTCAGTAGATGAAGGCTAAACACCAGATCTAGGTAGGTTTGTTTTATCCTCTTTATATCCTGGAGTATAAATGGGATGGAATATCTATATACTTTGTGAAATTTCTTATGTAGATAGAGAGGGTACATGATTACATCTAGGTGGTAGTTTACTGACTTACCAAGTCAGCACACTTCCTTTCTATCAGGGGGTAGAGTTTGAAGGATAGTTTGGGGGAGTTGTATGTGTGAGAGATCTTCCACGATCATGGGGTTATTTAGAAGATTTTTTATCACTGTCATGCATGGTTCATGTCATGGACGTGGATTGGTCTACATAAGGAATTAATATCTCATTTAAGCATGATTAGAAATTTTCACCCCAAAATAGATTGGAAGATCGAGCACACTATCATGGTGTTAGAGGATATGATAAGGTATTGCATGTTAGATTTTATCCAAAGCTGGTATGATCACTTACCTTTAGTAGAGTTTTCTTATAATAACTTTTTTCACTCTACTATCGACATGAAACGTTTAAAGGCCCTGTATGAGAGACCCTACATGCTACCATTATTCTAGACTGAGATTAGTGAGACATATCTTGTTGGTCTAGAGATGGTGTAGGAAATAATGGAGAAGCTCCAGGTGATCTGTGAGAGGATGAGGACCAACCATAGTAGAAAAAAATCTTTCATAGATCAAAATCGTAGGCCCCTGGAGTTTGGGTAGGGAGACCATGTTTTGTTGAATGTATCCCCATGATAATAATTATAGAGATTAAGCCAAAGAGGCAAGCTACCCCAAGGTTCATCAGGTAGTTTAAGATCCCACAAAGGGATGGAATGGTTTCTTACCACTTATCTTTACCCCCATAATTGGATTAGGTGCATGAAATCTTCCATGTGTCATAGCTAAGGATATACATGCAAGATCCTATACACGTTATTGACTGGGGAGAGCAAGAAAATGAGGATGGAGACACCTTCATAAAGTACCCAATGGAGATCTAGAATCAATAGGAGAGGATCCTCCATGGATGGACTATTCCCTTGGTTTGTGTGTCATGGAATCATGGGAGTATGTAAGAGAGATCTGTAAGAACACAGTTCTTATTTTTGAGGTACGGGTTTCTTCTTTTCTCCTTTCCTTAAGTTTTTTTGAGAAAATAAGGAAAATGGGGAAAAATACCAAATTTTGGAAAGTACACGCCGTGTACTTTTCCACACGTCATGTACTTTGGCCGTGTTGAATGAGTACATAGGGTGTGTAGCCATGTCGGTGACGAAGGGTGTAAAATCTGACTACACACCGTGTAGTGGTATTTACACGTTGTGTAGTCAGTCGGTTGAGAAATAGTAAGGTGGTGGGAGCAGCCACCAGCTGGGCGACAGTACACGCTGTGTTGTCGAGGATACACGCCGTGTGCCCATGTCGACAGATGAAAAGTTTGACAGTGCCGTCAGAGCAACAACTAAATGAGGGAATTACACGCCATGTAGTCAAAAGTACACGTCGTGTACTTTGTTTTTTTTCTCTTAAAATGGGCAGTATCCAACCCTGTTCACATGATTGGCTTAGAACCGAATGGGAGTTCGGGAGAGGACAACCGAACCTTCATGGATCAACCGATTGAGCACCGGGAATCTGATTCCACTTTCGTCGATCACGTTGAGACTGTACGAGTAAGAGCTTACTTATCCATGCGTAGTTCTTTCCAATTATTCCTCTAAGGGAAGTTATTTTAGTTTGAGCGGGTTTTCTGCTCCGTCAGATCTACATCGTTCTTGGGCATTTCTGGAAGCGACGTTCGGGTATACCATTCTTGGGTGTTTAAGGTAGGTGTCTTGGTGTTTAATTTCCAGCTGTTGTGCATTTGTGTGTATGTTTGTGCTACGAACCCATGTTGGGGTGTTGTGTGGGTGAGGAATTGGCTGTGTGAACACCTAGAATTGTATAGGTAATTAATTGTGATAATAAAATGTTGTTTGGGATCACTGCATGGATCCAGAACCACCCCGGGGGTGCGTCCCTCTGTTTAGCCGTTTGGCCAGGATACCCGAGGGTATTCCATTATAGTAATGTTTTCTAAATTTCATTGAGTTGAATTGTATGTGAATTTCTTATTTACATGTTGGTCATGGCCCAGTTACTTGTTTAGCCTGAGGGAATTTTTTGTTTAGCCTGAGGGCATTGTTTGTTTAGCCTGAGGCCAAGGTACTGCTTATCCTGAGGGAAACATCCTATTTCTCCTGAGGGAAAATTTTCATATGCCTAAGGGATGTGACTTATGTGCCTGAGGGAGAAACTTCGTACACCTGAGGGAAATTTCTGTTATGCCTGAGGGAAATGCTTGAGGGCAAGATTATGATTACCTGAGTGTAAGGGTTTGCGTGTATAAGGACTCTAACTATTTACATAGAAATTCATCATGGTTGTTTCTTAATAATAAATAATGAAATGAATATTAAAATGGAAATATAACTGGTAATGTTAGTTAATCTTGAGTACTGCTTAGTTTATTGCATTTACTTTTGCATACTGTTGTTTCATCTTTACACACAGTTGAGCACGAGCCTTTGGTGGGGGCCTACTAAGATTTATTTCTCACACCCTATTTGGGTCATGGTTTTCGTCCCAAACAGATTACTATTCTACAGGTGTAGATAAGGGAAAGGGTCCCTATACAGGTACTTGATTGCTGTTGAGGAGTAGGAGGGCATGGGACTGATCCTAGGCTCGTGATGCTACTGGCTGTTATGTTTTGCTTTTCTGTACTTGTACTTCAGTTGTAATGTATTTTATTGCAGTGTAACATGTTCTGGATATTTTATAGAATAGTGACATGCTACATCTTTATATATATATGACTGCTGGTTTCCTTTTTTTATCAGTTATCCATTTTAGTTATATATACTGTTACTACTTTCGCTGTTGTTGAATGTTTATATTATATTTCTCTATGCTACACTTTGAAAAATGAGGGCATAGTTTCCCCACTATCAGACCTGGGCCCTCGCTGCTAGTCAGCATCCTCTGGCGTTTGGGGAAATGGGCTTGAGGTCATGTGGTGAACCGGGTTCGGGGAACCCATTGAGTGGCACCTGGAACAGGGACGTTACAAAGTGATATCAAAGGGATTATTTTCTTTTACTTACTATTTGGAGCCTTAGTCAGGGATAGGATGGGAATGGTAGTTGGTAATAAGCTGTTCTCGAGAGTAGCTAACCCGTGTACAAGGAAAATCCAATTTACCTCGTGTTGCAATTTTTTGATTTTGTAATCTTACAGTTGATTTGTTTATCACTGTTGGGTGACACACTTGTATTGTGCTGTTTATATGTTATCCATGGGTTTTATTTAGTTGCAACCCGATGAGATGAGGGTACTCCATCTCATGCATCATTTATTCACATGCTAGAAATCACATGCCATGCATAGTTCCATGCCATGTAGGTGCATTAGAAATTTCATGTTGTTGTGATAGTGGTTGTGTTAGAAAAATATTGTTGTTGTGATAGCTGCTTGATAAATACCTGTTATGTGATAGGGTATTTTTGTAAGAGCCGGTTTATAGAATAGAAACCAAACTTTGGTTTTTGGGGTGTATGGGCCCTAATTGACTGGAATTTGGGGGACCGTTAGCTGTTTATTTTGTTATAACATAGATAAGATGTCAAACTTTTATTCGTGGGGATTATGGACCCTCACGGATCGGAATTTGACACTTAGGTGTTGTTTTGCAGTATTTCTGGGTTCCAGGGAAGTTCATGAGGCATACTTTCTAGAAAAACCCAGTATACACGCCGTGTAGTACCTTAAACACGCCGTGTATGGACTTCTGTTCGGGAAGAAAAGAAAACTTTTTGAGTACATGCCGTGTACCCTGAGTACACGCCGTGTAGTCGCTTCCCATGTCAAAAACTGTGTGGCGGTGACACGGGGAAGGGAAGCGCTTGGGGAAAACACGCCGTGTACCTGATGTACACGCCGTGTAGTGTTGAACCGTAGTCCGTCCGTGTAACTTACAACACGAATGGAGGATACCATAGGACATACACGCCATGTCCACTATGGAACACACCGTGTAGTCTGACCTGGGATCCGACTGTGTAACTAACAACACGGGTCGTTGTAATCCTTTAGAGTACACTCCATGTGTATATAGAACGCACCGTGTAGTGTGAGTTGTGTGTCCGTCCATGTAACTAACAACACGGGTCGGTGGAGCTCATCTAGTATACGCTGTGTACCTGTGGGACACGCCATGTAGTCTTTTCCGAGGACAGACCGTGTGGTTTTAGCCATGTGGTAGGGAAAACAGGGTGGCGTACACGCCGTGTTCGGGTGTCATACGTCGTGTAGTATCAAGCCGAGTATTCGGCCGTGTCACAAACGACACGGGCAGTTTGAAATTTACTCCATACACGCCATGTAGATTATATACACGCCATGTAGTTTTGTTCAACTGGAGCCGTGTGGCTAAGCCGTGTAGAAGGACCCGGGCAGGGGAAGAAAAGTCTGGTACACGCCGTGTAGTCAGTATACATGCCATGTTGTCTTGTTTTTTAATGATTGAAATTCATTCTTCCTCTTATTCCCTTTTTGGTCCCTCATTTTTTAGTCTTGATAATCTTGTTTTAAGGTGTGAATTTGACCTTTTAGAGTCATGCCGCCGAGACGACCACACGTTGTTTTCCAGGAGAGAAGCAACGATTATACTTCAGAGATGGTGGGACAAAGTCTACCAGTGGATCCTCCAGCAGAGCCAGATGCGGCGCCAACCGTTATATTGGACACAGGCATAGAGGCGCAGTTCCGTGAAGGCTTTATGCGGTTCATGCATACCTTTCCGGGAGCACAGCTAGCTTCCACATCTATGGCTGAGCTGACTCGTATCTTTCAGCAGAAGCATCTTCCTACTTTTTTAGGGGATGGCGGACCATAGGCTGCGGAATCTTGGATAGGATTGATGTAGAATATTTTCGAGCATCTTGAGACGCCTCCAGGGCAGAGGGTCAAGCTCGCGACTTACATGCTGCGTGATTTCTCCAAGAGGTGGTGGGATGTTACCACCCAGACAGAGCATCACAGAGACATGGAGTGGGAGGATTTCCAGATAGCCTTATATGACTTCTTCTTCCCAGAGATGCTAAGGGCAGATTAAGCCCGAGATTTTATGAATCTGTAGTAGGGCACTATGCCGGTGATGGATTATTCTACTCATTTCACCGAGCTTCAGCGTTTTACACCCGTTCCGGTGGGTGATGAGACGTTGAGGGCCAGGCACTTTGAGGATGGTCTCTGATATGACATCCGAGCGTTGGTGAATGTTTTTAGGTTTCCTTCAGTACATGATATTGTTAATCAAGCACTGATTACAGAGAGGAACTATTAGGAAGATAGTGGTGTGGGATAGGGTGGTTCAACACTAGTTTCTAGTACTATTTCTACCGGAAAGAGGAAGCCCCAGATGGAATTCTCTTAGGGTGGAAGTACCAGCCAGAAGAATGCTTCCGGTGGCCAGGTCATGTGCTAACAGTGTGGTAGAGAGGGGCATAAGTGGCAACAATGTCCATGAGAACTAGTGGAGTTCCAAGCTTACGGCAAGATGGGTCATTTGCAGCGCTTTTGCAGGGCGTTTCCACCAGTGGCTAGTGAGAGGGGTTCTGTACAGACTCTGTGTGTGGGAGCAAGACCAGTGGATTCTTACCAGTTAGGGAACTGGAATACGTCAGGGTATTCAAGCAGAGATGATGTTCATGGTCATGGTATCCAAACACCAATATCTCAGAGGCAGTAGGGTAGGACAGCTCAGGGTAGCCAAGCTGTGTCATAGGGCCGCAACACTGGGCAGGCATATGCAGTGCAACAGACCCAGTAGGAGCAGGATCCCGGACCTTCTACAGTCATAGGTACAATTCTAGTAGCTTATGTCTTATCTTCAGTACTTTTTGACACAGGTGCTACACATATCTTCATATCTGTACCCGTTGTGGAGAGCCTCGAGCTTAGTGTTTCTTCTTATTTTGCTGTTATGATGCTAGACACTCCGTTGGGAACTAGAATAGCTAGTATGTGTCAGTGCAAGAAGTTCCCCTTGAGGTTGGTGGGTGTCACTTCCATTGGGACCTCTATGTCTTAGATATTATGAGATATGATGTCATTCTCAGGATGGACTGGTTGGTTCCCTTTCAAGCATTTGTGGATTGCTATCGTCGCAGGGTGAGTTTCACGTCACCAAAGGGCAGAGATTTTCTATACAAGGGTGAGTGGGATGTTCAGGTGAGTCGAGCTGGACCATATCATCATGGGCGAGGTGGTATCACAACCCAGATTGAGAGCTTATATCTGGATGACCAGGGTACTTGTCAGAAGTATTTCCCTCTAATGGTTGATTGTTTTAGGGATGTCTTCCCAGACAACTTTTCAGGTCTTCCTCCAGAGCGTGAGGTGGATTTATCTATTGATCTTCTTCCAGGAGAAGCACCGGTGTCCATTACTCCTTATAGGATGGCTACACCTAAGTTATAGGAGCTCAAGAGGTAGTTAGAGGAGTTACAATCAAAGGGTTTTATCTGACCTATTACTTCTCCTTGGGGTTCTCTAGTCCTTTTTGCAAAGAAGGTGGACGATACCCTCAGACTCTGTGTGGATTATCGAAAGCTGAACCAGTTTACAATTAAGAACCGATATCCCTTGCCAAGGATTTATGTTCTTTTTGATCAACTTCATGGAGAATGAGTGTTCTCGAAGATTTACCTAAGATCAGGATATCATCAGCTGCGCGTGAGACCATCGGATATACCACTTACATATTTTGGGAGAAGATATGATCTGTACGAGTACTTGTTTATGCCGTTCAGACTCACGAACGCGCCAAAAGTTTTCATGGCTCTGATGAATCGTGTGTTCCATACTTATCTGGATTCTTTTGTGGTATTATTTGTGGAATATATCTTGGTGTACTCTCACACTCGACATGACCATGCCACCCATCTTGAGATCATATTGAGTACACTAAGAGAGCATCGGCTATATGATAATCTCTCAAAGTGCCACTTTTGGATGGACCAGATTCACTTCTGAGGTCATATCATCTTAGAGGAAGGAGTTGCAGTAGACTCAGAGAAGGTTAGAGCAGTAGTTTCCAAGGAGCATCCTAAGAACGTTCTTGAGATATGGAGTTTCTTAGGGCTGGATGGTTACTACAGATGCTTCATCCAGGACTTCTCTCTCTTAGCAGCACTGTTGATGAGTTTGACTAAGAAGGGTGTGAAGTTCGTTTGGTCGGAAGCTTATGAGATAGCCTTTCAGGACCTGAAAGGAAGGTTGACGTCAGCACCAGTCCTGATACTTCCAGAGCAAGGGAAGAGCTATACAGTTTACTGTGACGCATCAGGTATTGGACTGAGAGCAATTTTGATGCATGGCGATCGAGTTGTTGCGTACGGGTCTTGGTAGTTGAGGCCACATGAGAGGAATTACCCGACGCATGATCTCGAATTGGCTGCAGTTGTGCATACGTTGTGCTGTTGGAGACATTATCTCTTGAGAGATAATTTTGTGGTTTTCACCAACGAAAAAAGTCTCAAGTATATTTTTACTATGCATGAATTGAATCCGAGGCAGCGAAGGTGGGTCGAATACTTTCATTCCTTTGATTTTGAGCTTGCCTATACACCTGGTAAAGGTAATGCAATAGCTGATGCACTAAGAAATAAGACTCAGATACAGGCTATGCAGGAGTCCAGTGGAGAGTGGAAACTCATGGCCTTGTTCTCTGAGTTGCATTTGAAGGTGCACGACAGTCAGGGGTAGACTTATCTTTCATATTTAGCTATGACTTCTACCCTCCTGGATAGAGTGAGGATGAGACAACTATCAGATTTTGAATGCCTAGTTCTATGGGAGTTGGTGGCAAGTGAGGACCCACCTCCTGGTTGGACGGTAGGTGGTGATGAGGTTCTGCATTTCCTTGGACAAGTATGGGTTCCAGGGAATATACACGAGGAGCTGATGCGAGAGTTTCATGCTTCAGCTTGGGAAGTTCATCCCGAGGTTACCAAGGCGTACCGTGACTTGAGATGTCAGTACTAGTGGCTGGGTATGAAGAGTGATGTATTTGGTTTTGTTATGAGGTGTTCCTCCTTTCAGCAGGTGAAGGCGGAGCATCAGAGGCCAGCCAGACTATTACAGTAGTTAACCATCCCAGAGTGGAAATGGGATGATGTCGCGATTGAATTCGTGACTGGGTTGCCGAGGTCACCTAGAGGCAATGATGTTGTGTGGGTTGTTGTGGACAGACTCACGAAGGTAGATCACTTTTTTCTGATCGAGGAGACCTTCGGTGTTGACAAGCTCAGAAAGTTGTATATCTGAGAGGTCGTACGTCATCATGGGGTCCCTCATTCTATCATTTCAGATAGGGATTCCCGATTTACGTCTCATTTCTGGTAGAGTTTTCAGAGGGTACTGGGTACATAGGTGCTTTTGAGCACAACTTACCACCCTCAGATTGATGTCCAGTTAGAGCATACGATATAGGTGCTTGAGGAAATGCTGCGTGCATGAATACTGGACTTTGGGGGCTCTTGGGAGAAGCACATACCCCTATTCAAGTTTTTCTATAATAATAGTTTCCAGGAAACTATTTAAATGGAACCATATGAGGATTTATATGGTAGGAAATTCCGATCACCCTTGTGCTAGTTAGAGGCGGGTGAGACAGCTTTACTGGGACCACGTCTCGTGCAGGAGACTTCTGAGCAGGTTCAGTTGATTCAGAAGCGGATGGCTACCATGAAGTCTCATCAGAATTCTTATGTTGATCGCTGTAGACGACCTTTGGAGTTCGTGATTGGGGATCAGGTTTTCCAACATGTTTTGCTGAGGTTGGGACACAGACGGATCAGGAGACAAGGTAAACTTTCATCAAGGTATGTAGGGCCATTTGAGATTCTGGATAGAGTCGGGCCGGTTGCCTATCGGTTGCAGTTACCACAGAGGTACCAGGCCATGCATGACGTCTTCCATGTATCTCAGTTGCACCGCTATCATTCAGACCCGTCTCACGTCTTTCAACCCGAGGAGGTTGAGCTTCATGTCAATTCATCCTTTGAGGAGAATACAATTCGTATCGCTGATAGGAGCACGAATGCTCTCCGAGGCCGGTCAATTCCTCTCGTACGGGTGCTATGGCAGCATGGCCGAGTGCAGGACAAAACCTGGGAGCGGGAAACTGATGTACGTGCTCAGTGTCCATAGCTATTCTGAGCTTTATCTTCACCACCATTGGAAGGGAAATTCAGGGATTAATTGGTTTAAGGGGGGAAGTTTGTAAGAACCCGGTTCTTATTTTTGAGGTACAAGTTTCTTCTTTTCTCCTTTCCTTAAGTGTTTTTGAGAAAATAAGGAAAATGGGGAAAAATCCCAAATTTTGGAAAGTACACGCCGTGTACTTTTCCACATGCCGTGTACTTTGGCCATGTGGAATGAGTACATAGGGTGTGTGGCCATGTCAGTGACGAAGGGTGTAAAAACTAACTACATACCGTGTAGTGGTATTTACACTCCATGTAGTCAGTCGGAAGGGAAATAGTAAGGCGGTGGGAGAAACCACCAGCTGGGAGACAGTACATGCCGTGTAGTCGAGGATACATGCCATGTACCCATGTCAACGGATGAACAGTTTGGTGGTGCCGCCAGAGGAACAGTTAAATGAGGGAAGTACACACCATGTAGTCCAAATTACACTCCGTGTAATTTGTTTTTTCGCTTAAAATGGGAAGTATCCAACCCTATTCACAGGATCGGCTTAGAACCATATGGGAGCTCAGGAGAGGATGACTGAACCTTCGTGGATCAACCGATCGAGCACCGGGAATCTGATTCCACTTCCGTCAATCACGTTGGGACCGCACGGGTAAGAGATTGCTTCTCCTTGAATAGTTCTTGAAAATTATTCCTCTAATGGAAGTTATTTAAGTTTTTAGTGGGTTTTATTCTACATCAGATCTATGTCGTTCTTGGGCGTTTCTGGAAGCGACGTTCGGGTATACCATTCTTGGGTGTTTAAGGTAGGTGTCTTGGTGTTTAATTTCCATCTTTTGTGCATTTATGTGTATGTTTGTGCTACGAACCCATGTTGGGGTGTCATGTGGATGAGGCCTTGACTGTGTGAACTCCTATAATTTCATAGGTAATTAATTGTGATAATAAAGTTCTGTTTGGGATCACTGCATGGATCTAGGACCACCCCGGGTGTGCGTTCTTCTATTTAGCCGTTTGGACAGGATACCTGAGGGTATGCCATTGTATTAATATTTTCTAAATTTCCTTGAGAGGAATTGTATGTGAATTGATTATTTACATATTGGTCATGTCCCGGTTACGTGTTTATCCTGAGGGCATTGTTTGTTTAGCCTGAGGGAATTGTTTGTTTAGCCTAAGGGCAACGTACTGCTTAGCCTAAGGGAAAAATCCTATTTAGCCTGAGTGAAACTTTTCATATGCCTAAGGGATGTGACTTCTGTGCCTGAGGGCGACACTTCGTACACCTGAGGGCAATTTCTATTATGCCCGAGGGAAAGATTTTGATCACCTAAGGGTAAGGGTTTGCGTGTCTGAGGACTCTGACTGTTTACATAGAAATTAACTGTGGTGGTTTCTTAATAAGAAATAATGAAATGAATTTTAAAATGGAAATATAACTGAAAAATTTAGTTACTTTCGAGTACTGCTTAGTTTATTTCATTTACTTTTTCACACTATTGTTGCATGTTTACACACAATTGAGCATGGGCCTTTAGTGGGGGCCTACTGGGATTTATTTTTCACACCCTGTTTGGGTCATGCTTTTTGTCCCAAACAGATTACACTTCTGCATGTGTACATAAGGGCAAGGGTTCCTATATAGTTACTTGATTGCTGCTGAGGAGTAGGAGGGCATGGGACCGAGCCTAGGCTCGCTATGCCGCTGGCTGTTCTGTTTTGCTTTTCTGTACTTGTACTTCAGTTGTAATGTATTATATTGCAGTGTAACATGTTCTGGCTATTTTATAGAATAGTGACGTGCTGCATCTTCATATATATATATGACTATTGGCTTCCTTTTTTTATCAGTTATCCATTTCAGTTATATATATTGTTACTGCTTCCGCTGTTGTGGAATGTTTATATTATATTCCGCTACTCTACACTTTGACAAATGAGGGCATAGTTTCCCCACTATCAGACCTAGGCCCTCACTGCTAGTCGGAAGCCTCTAGGATTTGGAGAAATGTGCTTGAGGTCATGTGGTGAACCAGGTTCTGGGCACCCGTTGAGTGGCACCCAGAACCGGGATGTTACAAGATCCAAATAACGGGAGAGGTAGATGAAGGCTTAGAATCCACACCTTTTTCTTAGATTTTTCTTTTCAAGGATATAGATATTTGAAAGATGGAATAATGTTGAGAATCTATTTTTTTCCTTGTAAGACTTTTAAATATACTAATAAATACTTTCAGAGCAAGTTGTTGAGACGAAACATTATTTCGAGGCCTGGTGAGATTGTGATTAATTTTATAAAAACATTAAATATATTTTATATCTCATGCATATATATATATTTTGAAATAATGGTATATATCATGAATAGTATCCTAGATCATAAATTCAGGACTGTGGTTGAATCCGGAGCATATAGATTACCCTAGGAAAAACATAAATTTGGTCAGCACTGGACTTCTAGATGAGGAATCCATTGGAGGTTATGTTAAGTGAATTAATAAATTTATTTAATTAATTAATTAATTTAATTCCCAAAACTAATTTTCCTATTTAAATAGATCATTATGGAAAATTTTTAGGGTTCACTGCATAACTTTGGGATCATTGAGAGGAGGTTCCTTCCTTCTTCATTTGTGGATTGAGATTGGATGATGACCTGTGATTAGATTAAGGTGAAGGAATAGGTAGAAAATGCAACAAGTCTTCCACTAGAGAACACATTATTAAAAAATGATTGATATAATCTTGATTTAGCACTCATTAATTCTGGTTTATGTCCTCTTGATTAAATTATTAAAGTATAAAATTTACCTACTTTTCTCTTTTTTTTGATTACACACCCTTTTCATGATCCCATTTGACAAATTAAATTGTTTACTTAATTTATTATTCTTCTTATGACATGATCTCACCCTATTTTCCCTTATTTAAATTCATTGGATGAGAATGCTTGTCCAATGATGTTTTTCATCCTTATTATGGTGATTTTCCACATCATTATCCATGTTCTTATCCATTGTCCTACTGGGTCATGATTCGACTTTTCCACGGTGGTTTTGAGCACAATCGAACCCCCAGATTCACGATGGTTGGGAAAAATGATTGGGATGGTGATTTTTGGATGGATCAAGGTTCGTTGTGGGATAAAAATGATGATTCTCATGGATTTGGGATTTAGTACTAATCTGTAGGGATGGTAGTCATACATGACATGTGACAGACCATCGTGGAAGTTTATATTTCGATTTATATCAAATAGAGGGTCAAAATTTAAGTCCATATGTTATTACCACCATTTTGGGTGGTCAAATGGTGGATTTAGTGGAAGTAGAGTAGATCTAGAGAACACATTAAGAAACTGAAGTTTCTATAAGAAATAGATCTATACGGTGTGTGTTATAGTGAAGAAACACATTTATCCCCACCTAGCTATGGCGGCTATGCTTTTGGGGAAGATAAGGATCACATGTCGTGTGGTTGGACCACATTTCATGTTACCCACCCTAAGAATCTAGGTCATGTGTGAGTTGCACACACCTATGAACCCATGTGGGAGGACACACCATGTACTCTAGAAGTACATGGGCATCGTACGATACCTGGGCATGGCTAGGTATATAACCAAGTACACAAGAATGGATTGATTGATAAAGGCACGACAGAGAGCATGTGTCTTGGCCCCGAAAGGATAAAACATGCCACGTAGTACCCTTACACTCCATTTAGATTTACATATATAGTAATTATTGTGTTTTAATGGACACATCCATGAGTCTGGGTGAGGTCACACTCCATGGGAACCCCCTTACACATCATTTACTTTTTAAAACTTCAACCTCTCATATCTCCTTTGTTTCGACCTGAATTTTGTCCCACAAGTTGCCTATACTGAGTGTTATTCTTTGTAGAATGTTATGGTGGCATTTGTAATGGATTTTGAGATACAATAAGAGATTTTATGAGCATGATGCTTCTTTAGGATAAGTTCTATGATGATAGTGATTAGGAAGGATCATTGAAGAGTTTAGATACAGAGGTGGTAGTCCCCAATTATGCTAGGGTGAAGGTCCTCTATCCATGGAGATTGTACTCTCCTATCACACCAAGAAAAAAATACTCTTTAATCATTTTATAGATACAAAATTAGTACTCCCCTATTTCACCAATTCATTAGTTCTCTATCCATGGAGATGGTACTCTCATGTCACACCTGAGTGTAGGTCCTCCATACTCATTGTACAGATACAGAGGCGACACTCCCCTATCTCACCATGGCATGAGACCTCTATCCATGGAGATGGAACTCCCCTATCACACTAGGGGAAGGGTCCTTTGTATTATATGAACAAATATAGAGGTATTTTTTCCTTTTCATACCAGGGAATGTGTCCTCTATCTTTTTGATATTACACTAAATCAGGTTGTGGAGCAGTGGAAAGGTGTGATCCCTCCTCATGACTTCTTAGGAAATACACATGAGATTATTAGAATTGATAATGGAACTTTGGATCTATAGGAAGACTAATCATCCTAGTATGGGCTATGAGATGCAAATCTCCTTTCACTCTTGTTTGGGTTTCTTATATGATCATATATATATATATATATTTGTTGTTGGGTTTCATTTCCCTCTTTCTTGGGTTGAGATGACTACCTCTATTGTATCTTATATTTCTCCCACTTCAGTTTTTTGGGTTCCCTACTGGGTATGTATATACTCACCCATGTATGGGATTTTTCAATACGTGTCATGACTTATGTAGATGACAAACATATTTTTGGTGGCATTGGTGGATCTTAGGGATACTTGTGAACATTTGACCATGAATAGTGGTTGGGGCTCTAAGATCAAGAGTAGGTCTCTCTCATATTTCTTTCATTTCCATTTATTTTTAGGTTAGGACATATATTCTAGTTGGGAATTTATTTTTCCCCTTTCATTTTTGTTTACTTTTTCTCACTCTTTTGTGTTCCCTAGAGGATATTGCATGCATGGTTTTTACTCTAGATACTACTTTATTTTATTATTATTCCTATATACTAAAGTATAGACTTGGTTGGGTGAATGCATATAGGTACTTTAGGTAAATTCCTCCCATTTTAGTTATGAATTATTTGTGATTTTCACCAGCCCTTGACCTATGAAGGTGGGGTTGGGTTAGTTGCGACTCAGCCTTCCACTAGCCAGGCAAGCCCCGATGGGTCGGGTCATGACAATGTAGTTTTTTAGATTAATGGGTTATTTTTATTTCTTTGTCTATGATTTATCAAATTTGACATATCTAATATATTATTTGATAGATAAGGGAACTCTATTTCATTAAAATGGTGATTTATAGAAATACTTTGAAGAAAATAATAATCACCTCACTTAGGAACCTATTCTTATCATTATAAAACCCACAGTGGGATACATTATTTATTAAGATACTTCTAGATCTGGATTGAGTTTTATTCTTATTTAGGGATACCATATCATATATTATGGCTCACGATAATCACAGACACAAAAAATGAACTATCCAATGCATGATCTTGAATTATCTATAGTGTTCATTGTGTTAAAAACATAGTGCTACTATCTATTTGGTGAAAAGTGTATTGTGTTCATTTCTCACAAAATATTGAAGCACATTTTCTCAAAAAGTAGTTTAAACCTCAGGTAGTGACCTTGGATTGAGTACCTTAAAATAGTTGACTTTTACAAGGATTACACACCCGGGAAGAGTAATTTAGGGGCCAATACCTTAACGCATATGTCATATGATGAAGTAGTCAAGGAAACACATGATCACTAGAAATTAATGGGTGTAATAAACATCATGCACATGGATTACACTGACCAAGATAATGTTATGGTTCTCTTTCCAGTGACACTCATTCTTGACTTGGTCGAACAAGTCAAGAAAGTTCAGCTGTCAAAAATTGATTACCTTACCATTATATAAAACCTTAGTGGTGGGGAGACCATTGATGGATGGAAATAATATACAATATATTATGTTTTTGGGATCAAATTATAGTTCCTTATTCACTATGGGAAGAACTTATTTGTTTTTATCATCACTATAATTTGTTTATAAATCTAGGAATTTGAAATATGTACACATCACTAAGAACCAATTTTTGTGGATAGGTATGAAGTGGAAAGTGGAAGAATATATCATGAAGTGTGTGAAATATTAATGGGTAAAGATAAACACCAATGAATAGTATACATATTTCAACCATTACCTATTCCCACATGGAAGTTGGACCTATATCCATGGATTTTTTCACCACCTTTCCTATGGAAGTTTGAAAGAATGATTTCATCTGGGTGATTATTGACCAAATCTACAAGTTAGTACACTTAATTCTAATTTAATAGAACAATTTAATGTAATATTTGATATAATTTTATATCTGAGAAATTTTCAAGTTACATGGTGTGCTAATTTCTATCATCTTTGATAGATACCCAAGATTTTGTTTATGATTTTGGCAATCATTACAACAATATTTATAAGCACCATTAACCATGAGCATGAAAAACAATGTTCAAATGGATGAGCAGTCAAATCATAAAATTTAGGCATTAGATGACATTCTCAGAGCATGTGTGTTGGACATTAGTGATTTATGAAAATACTATTTTCCTTTAGTAGAGTTTACATATAAAAATATTTATCATGTGATGATACACATGTATCCTTTTAAATAGTTGTATGACCATCCATTTCACTCTTCACTAAATTGGGTGCAGTGTAGAGTAACTTCTTTGATTAGACCATGTAAGAACCCAGATCTTCAGTTTCAGGTACAGATCTCTTTTATAGGCTTTTTAAGGAAAAACGAAGTTTCTGGAAATTTTTAAAGTACATGCCATGTACTTTCTGAGTACATGCCATGCACTCTTTTCCCTCCCGAATCCGTGTGCTGGCCGTGTCCGTGCCACACACACGGTGTGTAGGGGTGACGTAAAGGCCGATTTTGGCGGAGTACGGAAAAACCCACTACACACCGTGTACTTTTTTTATTTCATTAATCGACCCAGGGTCATGCCTAATGCTCAATAACTTCTTCTTCTCCACCTAATTCCGTATAGAGCATCTGAGGAGGCTGATTCTTCTCCAATCCACCGATCCATCACCGGTTGTCCAAATCGAACTTTGTTGATTGCAGAAGAATCGCATTGGTGAGTTCTTGGTTCTTCTTTGGCCTCGTCTCCTGATTCTTTATCTCATGTGAGTTATCTGAGGATGACCATTTTAGAAATTTTTGCAGATCTACTCCGTGCTAGGCCAATTCCCTGTCCGAGATTCAAGTATATTGATCTTCAAGGATCGAGGTAGGTGGTTTGTTTCCCTACGTTGAAGTTCTTTGAGTTTTGGTTGTAAAAGTGCCGGATACCCATGTATCGGGTATCCCGGGTTTAGGATTATGATCCTATTATTTGTTTTCCCTAGATTTATTGTTATATTAAGATTAATTTTTGCTAATATATGCTTGATTTCATGTTTGAGGATCACCCCACAGGTGTTTCTCCCTCTGTTTGGCTGTTTATCGCCATTTGGCACCATTTTCCTATGAGGCAAACCCTATTGCAATTGTTAGTTTACTCGTTATCACTAATTGCATGTGTTTCCTGCGTTTTAAATGTTTTTATGCATGGTAGCTATTATCCAAGTAGTTTTTGAACTTACTTAGGGCTTCTAACAGTGGATTACGCATGACTGGACTGCTCAGGGCTGTGAGAACCTGGTGCGGGAGATCAAAGAGGGAATAGACGATTAAGTGCTTCCCTAGAGGGTTTGTTGGTTTTAGTTCATACGTAGGACCTATGGGAATAGGAATTTGTGCTTCCCAAGAGTGTTCTTAGTTTACCCACTCATCGAGACCACATGAGGAATTAGACGTAAGTGCTTCCTCAGAGAGTCTATAGCTATCGTTTCAAGACCATAGGGGAATTGACGTAAGAGCTTCGCAGAGTGTCTGTGCCTTGTTTGATTACTCAACTATAGGGGTCTTCTAGTTTAAGCCACCTAGAGAGTCAGTGTGGATTTTTATGGTTGGTTGTGACAAGTCCACCAAGCCAAACAACAAGCTTGGGTTTTAACAGCTTTTGTTTAGGTAGTCTTTTTAGATACCTATTGTGTTACTTACTTACCTTGGAATAAGAAAGATTTACTAGTTTTCTCTGGTTGTTTAATTAAATGAATGTGAATGGTAATTGGTAGAATTAATTTCTGGTATACTCTTAGTCCATCAATGTAATTATTTTCCTTTACTTTTTCTATATTACTTACTGACATTAGGGCAAAAATCTTGTGGTGGTTTCCTACAGGGATTAGTCTCACACCCTATTTGGGTCCTGATTTTCGGCCTAAATAGATTATATGGTTGCAGGTGTAGTTAAGGATTGTGGTCCTTCTACCTTGGGTACTTGATTTCTGGTTGAAGCTGGAGAGCATGGGACCGGGCTTTGGCCCACGATGCTGCTGGAGTTTCTATTTACATTTAGTACTTTGGTTTTAGTTGTATTTCATCACGTTTTATTATTTATTGATTTCCATAGATACATGTACAATTCTGCATCATTATTATATCAGACATTACTTCTACTTTTAGTTCGGTTGTTGCATGCTATTTACTGCTTCCACTATGGATTATCTTTATTCTTCTGCTGCATGCCTTACCAAATAAGGGCATAGTTTCCCCCACTAACTCACCAAGGCCCTCGCTGCTAGTCGACAGCCTCTGGCATTTGGGGAAACACACTTGAGGTTATGTGGCGAACCTGGTATGGGGCACCAGTTATGTGGCTCTGGATTTGGGTCGTTAAAAAGTGGTATTAGAGGAGTTTTCTTCTTTTCTATTGACTCACTATTTTGTGACAATAGACAGGGATAGGAAGAAATGGGTAGTTAGTAATTAACTGTGCCTGGGAGTAATTAAACCTTGTACATGGAAAAGCTATATTACCTCATAATTGCAATTTTCAATTTTTTCCAGTGTTACAGTTTATTATATTTCACCATTGGGTGATACACATGTTTGTGCTGTTACCGTTTATGTGATTGTGGTTCTATTTTTTTGCAACCTGATGAGATGAGGGTGTGCCATCTCATGCATCATATGAGAACTGAGTAGGAAATCACATGTCATGCATTTTACCATGCCATCTAGGGTGCATTAGAATTTCATACTGTTGTGTTAGATTCCATGATAAATTATGCATGTTGTTGTGATAGTTTCTGTGACAGATATACTTGGTATACTGTTTTACTTGATATATTCATTTTTATGATTCCAATCTTTGATTCACGGGGAGTATGGGCCCCCACGGATCGGAATTTGGCACATAGATGTTGTTTTTCAGTGTTTCTGGAGTTCGATGTAGTTTCTGAGCTACTGCCCGGGGAAAAACCATAATACATGGCGTGTACTTTATTAATACATGTCGTGTAGTTTTTAAACCATGTTACTGACTGTGTGAACAAAAACACGGGGTGTTGGAGAGTCTTAGGGGACACGCCGTGTACCTTAAGTACACGCCGTGTAGTAGTCAACAGTATACCCAGCCATGTCACTAACAACACGGGTCGGGGAAAACCGTTTAGTACACACCGTGTAGTTTTCTCCTAGGTACCCGACTGTGTCACTAACAACACGGTTCGGTGTTATCATCTCCTACATACACTGTGTTTGTTTGGAACACACCGTGTAAGGGGTTAGCCGTGTGGCCGACTGTGTAACCTGCTACACGGGTCGTCGAGCCTGTCTAGTACATGCCGTGTGTTATAAGAACACGCCATGTAGTTTCCTTCTGGGTACCGGGCCGTGTCACGAATAACACAGGTCGGTGTGATCTATCCTTATATAGGCCATGTTTGTTCGGAACACGCCATGTAGGAGTCATCCGTATAGCTGGCCGTGTAACCACTACACGGTCCACCGAAACCTGTATAGTACACGTCGTGTCTTTAGTGAACACACCGTGTAGTTTAGAATTAGGAGGACCGTGTAGGTTATCCGTGTAAAGAGACTCGGGTAGGGGTTGGAGTTCAAGTACATGCCATGTTTTGGGACAACACACCATGTAGTCTGGGATGTTACACGACTAGTGGGGACGGAAGTACACACTCGTGTAAATGGCCTTAACAAACATGTCGTGTAGTTTAAATACACGTTGTGTAGTCCTATTTTGAAAACTTAAGTGTTTCTCTCTCCTGTTCCCATTTTTTACTCTTATGTTTTATGTTCTTGTTAATCCTAAATCTGGAGTGTGCTTTTGACCTTTTAGGGATATGGCACCAAGACGTCCTCCCGTTGCAAACCAGAAACCAGGCAGTGACCGTACACCGGATATGGAAGAACAAGGACTACCTATAGTTCCGCCAGTCATTCCGGACATGGAACCCGCATTGATTCCAGACGATGGTGCCAATTCTCAGTTCAGATAGGGTTTCATGGGGTTCATTAAGACCTTCCAGGGAGCTCAGAATCCTGCCCCATCTATGGAAGAGCTGACGTGAGTCTTCCAGCAGCAGCATCCTCCCACTTTCATAGGGTATGGAGGACCCCAGGATGCTGAGTCATGGATAGAAACTATGCTTTCCATCTTCGAGCATCTGGAGACACCCCTAGATAGAAGGGTGAATCTCAAGACTTACATGCTGCGAGATTCTTCCAAGAGATGGTGGGATGTAGTCTCGCAGGCAGGGCATCAGCGGACTATGGCTTGGGACGATTTCCAGCATACGTTCTATGACTAATTCTATCCGGTGAAGCTGAGGGACTACATGGCCAGGGAGTTCATGAACCTGTAGCAGGGTACTCTTTCCGTTATGGAGTATTCCTCCTTCTTCACTGAGTTACAGTGTTTCACTCCCGTTCTAGGAAATGACAGGATGTTTTTGGCAAGGAAGTTTGAGGAAGGCCTCAAACCAGAGATCATATCACAGGTGAAGGTCTTCAAGTTGACTTCTATTACTTTGATAGTCAACTAGGTGTTGATCACCGAAAGAAATCTGAGGGATACTGGAGCTATTGACCAGGGCGGTTCAGCATCGAAGGCTGATTCATTTCATACTGACAGCAGGAAGCACCACCGAGAGTCTACTCAAGGTGACTCGAGGAAACAAGGTATTTCCTCTAGTAGATAGGATCTTCCTACTAGAAACCAGGTGGTGTGATATCAGTGTGGAAAGAGCGGGCATGAAATTCCTCAGTGCCCGAGAGATCCAGAGGAGTGCCGAGCCTGCGGCAAGATGGGTCATCTGCAGCATTTTTTTAGGGTTCTTCTTCCAGCAGCTAGTGAAGGAGGATCATTTTCTACTCCTTGTACATGAGTAGGATTACCAGTTCCGCAGCAGACTGGGGGCTGGAGTCCTTCAGGTCGTTCAGGCCAGGGTCGAGGTCACGGACGCGGTGGTCAGGCTCAGGGCAGATCAGCTCAGGGATATCAGGCTGCTACACAGGGCTGCGATATTAGCCAGATGTTTGCAATAAAATAGATTCATCAGGAGCAGGATCTTGGACCTTCCACAGTTCGAGGTACGATCCTAGTAGCCTCAGTTTTATCTTCTGCACTTTTTGATACTGGATCTTCTCATAGCTTTATTTCTATGCACACTATGGACAACCTTAGACTTACTTTCCTTACTTTTGAGGATACTTTGGCACTAGACACTCTTTTAGGACATAGAACTACTAGTGTGCGTCAATGCAAGGAGTGCCCCCTTGAGGTTGGTGGGTGTCACTTCTTGTGGGATCTTTATATCCTTGAGATGATGGGTTATGATGTCATTCTCGGAATGGACTGGCTAGTTCCTTTTCAGGCCTTTGTCAATTTTTATCATCGCATTGTGAGTTTCACGTCACCAGAGGGTGGGTACTTTCTTCACAAGGGAGAATGGGATGTCCAGGCAAGCAGAGCTGGACCAGAGCATCATGGGTTGGGTAGTGTTACAACCCAAATTTCCAGTTTATATATGGATGATCAGGGGACCTCTCAGATGGACTTTCCTCTGGTAGTTGACTGTTTTCCGGATGTCTTTCCAGAATACATTTCAGGGTTTCCTCTGGAGTGTGAGGAAGAATTCTCTATTGAGCTTGTTTTAGGAATAACACCGGTATCCATACCTCCTTATAGGATGGCTACACCTGAGTTGCAAGAGCTCAAGAAGCAGTTGGAGGAGTTGCAGGCTAAGGGTTTCATATGACCCAGTACTTCCCCTTGGGGTTCGCCTGTGCTGTTTGCGGAGAAGGCGGATGGTACCTTATGACTTTGTGTGGACTATCAGAAACTGAACCAGTTGACAGTCAAGAACCGATATCCATTTCCAAGGATTGATGATCTTTTTGATTAGCTTCGAGGAGCCAGGGTATTCTCGAAGATCAACTTGAGATCTGGCTATCATCAGTTGCATGTCAGACCATCTGATATACCTCTCATAGCTTTCTGAAGCAGGTATGGTCTGTACGAGTATCTAGTTATTCCGTTCGGTCTCACGAATGTGCCAGCAGTTTTCAGGGTGCTAATGAACAAAGTTTCCCATCCTTATTTGGACTCTATTGTCATTGTCTTTGTGGAATATATCTTGGTGTACTCTCACACTCGACACGACCATGCTACCCATCTTGAGATCGTATTGAGTACACTGAGAGAGCATCAGTTATATGCCAAGATCTAAAAGTGCCACTTCTGGATGAAAAAGATTCACTTCCTGGGCCATGTCATCTCAGAGACAGGAGTATCAGTAGACCCAGAGAAGGTGAGAGAAGTAGTTACCTGGGAGCAGCTGAAGAATGTCTTTGAGGTACGAAGTTTCTTAGGACTGGCTGGTTACTACAAGAAATTTATATATGACTTGTCACGCTTAGTAGTGCCGTTGACGGGCTTGACTATAAAGGGTGTGAAGTGCATTTGGTTCAAAACTTGTGACTCAACCTTCTAGAAGCTAAAGGGGAGATTGACTTCAGCACCGATTCTAGTTCTGCCAAAGCTGGGAAAGTGTTATACAGTTTTCTGTGATGCGTCTGGCATCGGTCTTAGAGTAGTGCTTATGCAGGAAGATTGTGTTGTTGTGTAAGGATCTCGGTAGTTGAGGCTACATGATAAGAACTATCCTATGCATGACATGGAGTTGGCTGTTGTTGTTCATGCTTTGTGTTGTTGGAGGCACAATCTCATGTGAGACCATTTTTTGGTATATACCAACCACAAGAGCCTCATGTATATTTTCACATAGTGTGACTTGAATCTGAGACAGTGGAGGTGGGTCGAGTACCTACAGTCTTTTGACTTTGAGACTGCTTATACGCCTGGGAAAGGCAATGCTGTGGCAGGCGCACTGAGTAGAAGGAATCAGATTCAGGTAGTTCAGGAGGCCAGAAGTGAGTGGCAGCTCATGGCTATGTTCTCTAAGATGAATTTGGAGGTGCATGACAGACAGGGTCAGATAGTTATTTCTTCTGTAGCTGTTACCTCTACTCTTTTAGATCGAGTTCGAATGAGGAATCTATCAGAACCAGAAGACCTAGTCCTACGGGAGGGTGTGTCAGATAGAGACCCTACTCCAGGGTGGACATTGGGTGATGACGAAGTGCTATGTTTTCATAGCTGCGTATGGGTTTTAGCGGACATACGTGAGGATTTGATGTGGGAGTTTCATGTTTCACCTTGGGCAGTTCATCCTGGTGTCACCAAAATGTACCGAGACTTACGTCGTTAGTATTGGTGGCCAGGTATGAAGAAGGATGTGGCAGGTTTTGTTATGCGATGTTCCACCTGTCAACAGGTGAAGGCAGAGCATCAGCGACCAGTGGGGCTTTTACAACAGTTACCCATTCCTGAGTGGAAATGGAATGATGTCGTGATGGACTTCGTGACAGGTTTACCGAGATCGCCTTGAGGAAATGATGTGGTTTGGGTTGTAGTGGACATGCTCATGAAGGTTGCACACTTATTGCCGATCAAGAAGACCTTCAGTGTTGATGAACTGGGATGGTTGTACATCTGAGAGATTGTACGTCTGCATGGATTTCCACACTCCATTGTTTCAGATAGGGATGCATGTTTCACTTTGCACTTCTGGCAGGGGATACAAAGGGATTTGGGTACACAGGTACTTTTGAGTATAGAATACCATCCCCAGACTGATGGCCAGTCCGAGCATACAATCCAGGTGCTTGAGGATATGCTCCGAGCTTTCATTCTATAATTTGGTGGTACTTGGGAGAAGCATATTCCTATGGTGGAGTTTGCCTACAAAAACAGTTTTTAGGCAACTATTCAGATGGCACCATACGAGGCTTTTTACGGTAGGACGTGTCGATCACCTTTATACTGGATAGAGGCAGGAGAGCCATCTTTTTTGGGACCTCATCTTGTTCAAGATACCTCAGAGCATATAGAGTTGATTCGGAAGAGGATAGCTACAACACAACCTCGACAGAATTCTTATGCTGATCAGTAGAGACGACCTTTGGTGTTCAAGGTTGGAGATCAGGTTTTCCTACGCATTACCCCAAGGTTGGGACATAATAGGATTAGGAGGTACGGAAAGCATTCACTAAGATACTTTGGTCCGTTCAAGGTTCTGGAGAGAGTCGGGCTGTTTGCTTACAAGTTTCAGTTACCTCAGAGGTACCAGGCCATGCGCGACATCTTTCATGTTTCTCAGATTCGACGATATTTCTCAGACCCGTATCATGTTCTTCAACTCGAGGAGGTTGAGCTGGAGCTGGATGCATCTTTCAAGGAGCATCCTATTAGGATTGTCGATCACAATATGAAAGTTCTCCATGGCTGGTCTATTCCTCTAGTACGGGTGCTATGGAAGCACGAGCGAGTACAGGATGAGACCTGGGAGAGGGAGGCTGATGTTCGATCGCAGTGGCCAGAGTTTTTCGAGGATTCTTCTCCTACGCCTTTTTAGGGAAATTCGGGGACGGATTTCATTGAGGGGGGAAGTTTTTAAGAACCTGGATCTTCAGTTTCAGGTACGAATCTATTTTATAGGCCTTTTAAGGAAAAATAAAGTTTCTGGAAATTTTTGAAGTACACGCCGTGTACTCTTTTCCCGCTCGAAGACGTATGCTGGCCGTGTCCGGGCCACACACATGGTGTGTGGGGGTGACGTGGAGGCTGATTTTGGCAGAGTATGGAAAAACCCACTACATGCTGTGTACTTTAAAAGTACACTCCATGTACTTTTTTTATTTCATTAATCGACCCGGGGTCGCGCCTAATGATCATTAACGTCTTCCTCTCTGCATAAATCCATCCAGAGCATCTAAGGAGGCCGATTCTTCTCTGAGCCACTGATCCGTCACTGGTTGTCCGAATCGAACTCCGTCGATTGCTTAAGAATCTCAGCGGTGAGTTCTTGGTTCATCTTTGGCCTCGTTTCCTGATTCTTTATCTCGTGTGAGTTATCTGAGGTTGATTTTTTTTGATGTTTTTGTAGATCTAATCCATTCTAGGACAATTCACAGGCCGAGGTTCAAGTATATCGATCTTCAAAGATTGAGGTAGGTGGTTTGTTTCCCTACATTTATGTTCTTTGAGTTTTGGTTGCAAAAGTTCCGGATACCCATGTATCGGGTATCCCGGGTTTATGATTATGATCATATTGTTTGTTTTCCCTAGATTTCTTATTAGCTAACAATTTATTTTTGCTAAAATATTCTTGATTGCATGTTTGAGGATCACCCCACAGGTGTTTCTCCCTCTGTTTGGCTGTTTATCGCCATTTGGCACCGTTTTCCTGTGAGGAAAACCCTATTGCAATTGTTAGTTTACTCGTTATCACTAATTTCATGTGTTTCCTGCTAGTTAAATGTTTTGATGTATGGTAGCTATTATCCAAGTAGTTTTTGAACTTACTTAGGGCTACTAATAGTTGATTATGCATGACTGGAATGCCCAGGGCTGTGAGAACCTGGTGCGGGAGATCAAAGAGGGAATAGACGATTAAGTGCTTCCCTAGAGGGTCTGTTGGTTTTAGTTCATACGCAGGACCTAAGGGAATAAGAATTTGTGCTTCCCAAGAGTGTTCTTAGTTTACCTATGCATCGAGACTGTGGGAGGAATTAGACGTAAGTGATTCCTCAGAGAGTCTGTAGCTATCTTTGCAAGACCATAGGGGAATTGACGTGAGATCTTCCCGGAGTGTCTGTGTCTTGTTTTATTACTGGACTATTGGTGCCTTCTAGTTTAATCCACCCAGAGAGTCAGTGTAGATTTTGATGGTTGGTTGTGACAAGTCCACCAAGACAAAGAATAAGCTTGGGTTTTGTACTGCTTGTGTTTAGGTATTCCTTTTAGATACCTGCTGTGTTACTTGCTTACCTTGGAATAAGAAATATTTACTAGTTTTCTCTGGTTGTTTAATTAAATGAATGTGAATGGTAATTGGTAGGATTAATTAGTGGTATACTCTTAGTCCATTACTGTACTTATTTTCCTTTACTTTTTCTATATTACTCACTGACAGTAGGGAAAAAATCTTGTGGTGGTTGCCTACAGGGATTAGTCTCGCACCCTGTTTGGGTCCTGCTTTTCATCCTAAATAGATTATATGGTTGCAGGTGTAGGTAGGGATTGTGGTCCTTCTACCTCAGGTACTTGATTGATGGTTGGAGCTGGAGAGCAAGGGACCGGGCTTTGGCCCGCGATGCTGCTGGAGTTGCTGTTTACATTTAGTACTTTGGTTTCAGTTGTATTTCAGCATGTTGTTTTTTCTACTGCTTTCCATAGATACATGTACCATTCTACATCATTATTATATCAGACATTGCTTCTACTTTTAGTTCATTTGTTGCATATTATTTACTGCTTACGCTATTGATTATCTTTATTCTTCCACTGCATACCTTACCAAATGAGGGAATAGTTTCCCCACTGACTCACCAAGGCCCTCGCTGCTAGTTGGAAGCCTCTGGAGTTTGGGTAAATGTGCTTGAGGTTATGTGGCGAACTGGGTACAGGGCACCAGTTATTTGGCTCAGGATTCGGGTCGTTGCAGACCAAGCCTTATGAAAGATAGCACTGAGAATATTCAATTCACCTATAAATAAATAGTATAAACCTAGACCCTTTGGAAATATTAATCATATCATCATTGTATTATACTATCATTTGAGGTGGGAGATCATGTATTCTTGTAGGTGTCTCCAAGGTTGGGATATTATCTCCTTATAAAGTAAGGAAAATTAAATCCTTGATGAAAGGTTTCTAAGGAGTGGTTAATGATTAATCAAATAATCCAAAACATACAAAAACCTTAAAACACAAGAACATCATTCCTTTGAAACTAAAAAAATATAATCTATAAATTAAGAATGTGTACCTTACACTGAAGTATTTTACTAATTTTTCCTTTTTATTGTGCTTGATGGAGATCACTAAATAAAAACTCAAAGGATTTTACCTTCGAGGTATGTCCATTGGTTTCACCAAATTACCCAAACTTTGTAGGATGTAGTGTACTATAATTTATGATATTATAGTATCTGATAAGTAAACAGTTAAGGGATAAGAGATCTTAAAGAAGGGAGGATTTTGGTGAGAAACTATTAGTGAATCAAAATCCTATATATCCACGGTATAGACTCCTTTATATAGGATATGGGGATTCTCCATGAGCCATGAATTTAATTTTTTATTTTATAAATGTATGAGTAATAAATTCAGTCCCATATCATGTAAGCCTTGAGTAAAAACTCTTCCATCTATTTAATATTACAAAATAGATAATAAATGATATCCAATGCATAAGAGATTCAAACATTAAATCCTTAATATTTGGATTTATTTTTGAGTCATGGTAGTTCCAAATGAATCAAACTATTCAACTCAAGGAATTATGAATTAACAATATCATAAAATATGACATGATTAAGAATCAAACATAATATATAGTACATAATCCCCTTTTCTATGTGTATGACATATTCTATGATATAATATATCATACCATGTGATATCATAAGGTTTTATGGAATATTATCTTTAATCTAGCACTTTCACTAAATCCTAATAAAATTTTATTCTATTTCACCTTATATCATATCATATATTATAGCTTATGATATCATATCCAAAAAATAATTTTAGATATCTTCCAAAATAATTTTTGGAATACTATCATTAACTTCAACTTATATTACATCGTATGAAATACCTTGTGAAAATGATATCCAAAACTTATATTGAATAAAAACCTAAAAAAATTTTAGAGAATCACTCAAAGTCAAACTCAATACTCACTTGACCAACTAATAAGTGTGACCCCATGAGAATTTGTAGTGTTGGAAAAAATATGAATCACCATATCCATATTTTTAAGCAAAGGGAATAATCTATAAAAGCATCAATTGCACTCAATCTACAAAGGGGTTTAGAGTGATCTCAATAAAAAGAAAGTATCACTATATTTGTTTCCACCAATTGTGTCATATAAAAGTGTAAATAATAATATAATCCCTTTATCATAGATATCTAGTGACTATGGTACACAAATTATGTAAATCTCATAGATTATACTAATATATTTTCAACCCTAAATGTATAGATTGTCTAGTTCGATGAATATATCACATGTCATTCATCTATAAGACGAGCACATCAGATGTTCCTTATCCAAATAGATAGGAACATCACATGTACCATCTATATATGGGTATAAATTTCCTCAGTATATCTCAATCAAGGGTAAAGATGTCATGCCAATCATATGAGAGGACAAATCCATTATTGGTTAAGCTCCAACAAATGACATGATCAAAAACATAACCAACCACCCTCTAATTAGATAAGGCTCAAGGATTGTGTAAGAAAGGTATCAGAGTATAAATTTTATCATTATAGGTATCTCTCCAACCTTAGGTATGGGGATTAAATAAGAAACATGAACCCTTAGTATAACAAATACATAGTGCATGACCCTCCATGAGGTATAATTAACGGGTCATCCAACACACAAAACCTATTTTGCGTCTCATGAGAATATTCAATACCCCAATATTAAAATTGTAATCATGATAAAATTAACATTTCATTACAATCTATAGTACTCCATGACTATCATCAGTTAGGTATAACTGAACATCACACATTAAGAGTTTAATTATCATTACACTTTATGAAATGTCTATCAATATATATATTTCTACAACCAATGCGAAAGAAAGATAAAGTATAGATTTTATTTTGTATTACAAGATAAATTCTATATTATTAAGCTCCTTATAAATATTTTAACAAAAAACATACATATTTGCTAGTCTAACATATCATATATGATATAATTCTAGATCAAAATTATGTTTTCTTAAATTTTATGGGTTTTTAATCTTATTATATAACTATATAATTCCTACCACATCTCTATATTTCCACATGGTAACACCCTCCCACTAAAATTTGTATTTATTAATGTTTATGAAGTAAGATATTTTGAATAATGGTGAGATATATGAATCATATTCCAAATTTTGAAGTCCTTGAATATATTCAAACCCCTTAAACATCCAATGATACAATGATAATAAATTTTATTTTCTAGTTAAAACACTTCTAAGTGTATCATAATAATACATGGAACACTTTACATAAAACTATTTCCATGATATATTTAGGTAAGTAATGTAACTATTTACATTATTACTTCACCAATATGTCTTAAACTCCTTTAGGATATTAATTGAAATTAATTAAGTAATGGTAACTAAATTTAACTCATTATATTTTTCATCACCTTCATGCAATAAAATTATTTTAGTATATCAATTGAAATTAAATTTAATATTTTTATATTATAATCTTTTATTCATTACATTTTAACTTCTCAAAGTCTAAATATTTTCCCACCGACGTCTTAGATACTAAATTATATTTAGAATATCAATCTCAAATTCACAAAATCTTTTATGTTATGGAAATAACACTTATTTACCTGGTGGTTATATCTAATAAAAAACTATTATTTACATATCCTATATGGAATTCTATGTGTTTTGATAATTTAATCAAAAAAAGAATAATATTTAAAATATTCCACAAAGTTGTGGCTAAAACACCTTCCCTATTATCTTAACAAATGTATGGATAAATAATTTTATCTTGGAGAAAATATTTTTATCCTTTTATACTTTTCAAAACATATTATAGATTTTAATGAATCCTAAACTATGTGTATAGAATCCATATTCTCATATTATTCATAATAACTCTTTGATAGTAAACATATTCTCTTATCATAAAAAAGTAATGAGATGATGTTGGTCCCTTAATAGCTTTATGTGAGAAATAATCTGAGAAAGGGTGGGGGTGAATCGGGGTGTGTAGCTAATTCTAATTCTGACTTATTTTACTTTACCTCTCAACCACCAATTCAGATCTTGACCTCTTACCAAGAAGGGTCACACTATTTTAATCTTCTTCTCAATTTTGATACGATTACTAGTTTACCTGACTAAACCTATATCAAATAATATTTATGGTTTCTTCATCCAATATATTAGTTTGTGTCATGAAAGATATATAAAAACACAAAAAACACATGACACAAAAAATTTTATATGGTTCACCATTATATGATAATTTAAAGAGCGTGTGATAAAAAATGTGTTGATGAACCAAATATATAAATCTCATTTCTCATTATCTAGATCACTTCTACATGGGTTCACTTCCCTTAAAATGGTTTAGGGTAGATTTATATCTCCCAGTTATCATTTCCCTCAAACTTATTCTATATTTACTCATTTATATATGAAAATATAAGAAGATGGATAACAGGACAAGAACAATATATCATATTATCTGAGATACACCAGATACAGATATAGGTGGATTTATTACACTCTTTCTCTTTTAAATCCTACTATGAACATCACTATGTTATAAGTATCCTACTTCCTTGAGATTTAATGGAATCACCTTCTTCTTCTACCTTTGGAAGTTTCTTTTGGAATCCCCAATTTCTCTTATTCTTCTTTGTTGCACAATAATAATTCCATTTTCTCTCCTCTAAAATTTTAATCTCTCAATATTATATGTATTCATATTATTTTTGATAACTACTATATATAGTTTTATAAAATTGTATCCTTTAGTTTGATGGTTCAATTTAATCTTTCTTCTATCTTCTTGAGATTTTCCTAGGTGTTTGAAATATTTAGTGTGATAAGTTAGATCAATTAAATTAAAATTAAAGAACTATAATAGTTTACATAGTAAAATATCTAGTAGTCTATAAATATAATTATCCATATCATAGTTTATGTATCTATGGAATATACATATCCTTTTATTCCTAAACCATGACATGAAACATTCTAATATGGTGTAAAATGGGAGCTCATTCAAAAATTTAAATGCGGTATTCTTCTATATGAAGTAAACTTCTGTAGCTTACTTTATCTAGTGAATTTAACTTTCAAATAAGTCTACCATGATCATGGAATGATCTCCTCAAAACCTCTTCTAAAAATAGACAACCTATAGTGCATTCCTTCCCTTAGTGATGTAATATCCTGTATGATTTCCAAACATAGAATCATTCATTCTGTTAATATCACACCCTCAACTTCACAAGGAGTTTATATGGCATGGACTACTACTAATCAACATGGCTTCAACATATCCCTCTCTCCATGATGTAGGAACCCTAAAAAATATAACATCTATAATTACCACTACAACATGTACTATGGTGTGGTGTCAGCTCGTTTCCCATTTTGATAATTTAGCTTCATCTAGAAAACGTAATTCACCTTTACACATGTCAATATTCACCTTTAAATAAGTATTATAGACTCTAGATTACCTTTTCAAGAGATTTTAATTACCACGACACAATATCCTCCATAACATGGCTGCATCATCAGTGGTGTGGTATGCTCTTATACCATTATTCAATTAAAGTAAATCAGATTATGTGATTTAAATTACCCTTATATAAAGACCCTCAAGTATGATCCTTATTGAATAGCCTACTACAATACAATTAAATAGGATCAACCCATCTTTACTTAGGCCATATATACCTTTACATAGTTCGCTGCTTTATGAAATCCGCTTTATACGAACTGGGTTCTACCCTTACATGTAAACCCTCATGGTGTATCCCTCTATTCTATGTTGTAGGAAAAAAATACCACAACATAGGTTTTGGTCTTGAAGTATAGTTACAATCCTTTAAAAATATTCTCTTTATCATCTTTCAACCTTCTCCACACTCTATTCCATGTGCCATCATCCAATTATATTTTAAAAAAATCCAATTCCAACTCTTATTATTCCAATAATCAACAACTTTGTATTTTTTTGACAATATAATATTGTTACCCCCCTTTGGAAATTAATTCCAAAGGATAGACTGCATCCTCTATCATCTTCAACCCCCCCCCCCCTCAATGTGTGAGAATCCTGGGAAGAAATTCCAATTAACTATGTGTGTACACTTCCACTTTATTCTCTACCTTTGTAAATAATGTCTTTACTCTATTCCATTGATAACATAAGATTATTTCTCCATGGGATTTTTTTCCCACTTTGAGAATATAGAAAAAATACTTTGTGATCCACTTTTGTCAAAATTTTCTCTTCACCATTTCATGAAATCAATTGTAAAACTTTATGGTTTGAATGTCCAATTCTATAATCTTCCTCAAATTTAACATTCATGACAACTTTATAAACTCAAAGACATATAGTGAGTTAATTTACCACTTATAATTTGGTCTATAAACAACTCCAATATTCTTAATAAGCCCAATCTTAGTGTAGGAAAAAAGAGTTTATTTTAACCTCCACAAATCTAAGTATGTCACAAATTGATACTAATAATACCATAACATCTTGAAATTTCCACTTTATTAATACAATCGCAACCTTTAAACTCTTCACATATTCACAAAAACCATTAGTATATAAGTAAGAAATAAAAAAGTGTGATAAACATACCACTTGAGGCATCTGTTGATACCATTTGTAAATACCAAGATTATAATTCCACTTTACTTACGTATCATTATAGGTTCTTTAATTCAATGATGAGGCCAAAACCAGCTTTGAAAATCCATCATCTTCCACCCCTAAGTTTAAAAATAGGTTCTTAACACCAATTTTGAGATACTTTCATATTTGGGGATATCACTTGTTAAGAATATGATTTATAGGGAAAAAATTTGTATCCTGAAAAACATAATCAACTGATACAAATTTTTAAAACATAAAAAATTAGTCATGTAATCTAGTTATGTAACTACTTCCAATATGTCCTCTTCTTTAGTGGTATGATTCAACTAATTCCTTTTCCTTATTTATTTTTAAGGAAAATTCAGAATGGTATATTATATTTCTTTAGATATATCTATATGTACCATAATTTATCAAAAATATTATTTTTATTTATCAAAATCAGCAAGAAAATTTATTCTTACATGGAACTTCATGCATGATACCAATCTAGACCAGAAATACCCCAAAAACCTATACTACATAAAGATTCTAGATTAAAAATATATCTTCCTACATCCCACTAAAATATTACTTGTCATTAAATTTACCCCATGGAATGTGTCTCACCCAATTTTCTACACCACTTCATACAAATAGAAATATTTAAAGAAAATGGGAAGAGGGGATCCTCAGATTTACTCAAGATGAGGAATGAGGATGGTAATGATGAACCAAACCTTCATATTCACACTTTCCTTTTCCCTTTTTTATATTTTTGAAAATAATTACATAACCTATTTAATCTCTTCCTCATCTTGAAAATATTTTTTATCTCATTTCATCAACAATTTTACAATGGATCTTGTTTGTGTGAAAAAACATACACAAATCTCTTCTGAATGAGAGAACTCTTGTCCTACGTTGGCCTTTTCTTTTCCATTATTTTGGAATAGATTATACTTTTGAAAGTATCCTCTTATGTTGTAACTTATATGGATATTTATTCTATCTTATTTCTCCATTGGAGTAAACTTCCTTCGATCTTTATATTCTACCTTATAGTGGTTCTTATAAGACAACTTATGTACGATTATTCCTTGGTGGTCATGATTTACATGTTATATTTATTATTCCTTGTTGGGTTCTTCTTCACATACACATTTATCATAGCTATAGAATCCCTTATCTTTTACTTATAAATTTGTCTTATTTCATTCCATGATAGTTAGCGTGAGTAACCTAATTTTGGTTCTTATTGCACCCTCTATCCAGTTCCATATTTTTCTTCTAAAACTAAAAAAATGTTTTCTATGTTAATAATTATTTTTTATTGATAAAATATTTCCTTTTTTCATAGGAGAGGATGAACTCCTTATGGAATCTTTTTTTCTTCCATGCTTCAATATAACTATAGTGTCTTTCTATATAACTAATATTAAAAAAAATAAAACAACTACCATAGTAATCATACCTCATGTGGTCTCTTCTTAATTAAAACATTGGCACAAAAAATTTCTTCCTCATTTGGGCCTTTTATATTTAAATAAAATTCCCATAATTTGAATAATTATTCCATAAGAATAACATTTTAGATCAACCTTATTCTATGGATCATATTTTTCATGGAACTTCTATTCTCTTCCAGATTCCAGGTCTGTATTTTTGCTTTTGTATCCTGATTTTAGATCTAGATTCCTTATTTCTATACATGTTAAGTCTTCCATAGAGGGGTATTATTTATTTATTTTAGGTGTTTCATAATTTCCTTAATCCCGTTTAATTACCCATCCTTCTTATTCAGTTTTTACCCAACTCTTTAATTTTTTGAGGTAGCTTTTATACCATCATGTATCCTCTATTCAAGTTAAGTTTCAAGAGGGATGATTTTTGACATCAGCTTATTCTAGTGTCTATTTCCTTTCTGATTTATTTGGATATTTCTTCATGAAAATCACTTTTTTCATTCATTCTTGTTTCCATATTATTCATACTGATTACACTTCATCCCTTTTAAGACTTTTTTTTCCAAGGACAAATATTTTGTGCAGCAATAGTGAACATCATACATAAATTCCCATTATTAAACTTTCTCTTGTAATGGATGATGATATTATTGGTGGATCCATGAACACTCCATAAATTGGAAACCAGATGTTGTTTCCACTTATTCACCAAAATCAAATCTTCTTTTCTGCTATATGAGAGAGTATAAAATTTTTGAAACCCATAATTTCTCAAAAACGAGGTTGGAATAATATATAACAATGGATTTAAAATTATTTTCCTCATTTGGGGAGATTATCCTCTTGTTGGTTTTCTATTTATCCTTTAATTTTGATATAAGGCACCCTTCCTTTGGATTGATTATAGTTTTACCACCAACTATATCTTCCATGTTTTTTCACATATCCCTAGAGGACATTTAGCGATTAATCTCTTTTAAGACAACTTTTTTGAGAGCCTAATTTTATGCTTTTTTGCACATGCATCAATTTCAAAATTCTTTTTTGTTTCAATAAAAACTCCATTTCGAATTAATATAACAGTTCTAACAAGAAAAACTTTATAAGGAACAATGACTTATTCTTCCAAGTATATAAAAAACTAATTTTTCCAATTGGAGAAATTATATTCTTCTAGTAAAGTTTCTTTAATTATGGATACTAATAATTTAAAAAAAATCAAAAAATTTAGAGACTAAACTAATTCAATATAGAATGAATCTCACTTTGATACTAATTTTATTTCCCTCAAGGGGATTATGTGAGAAATAACCTAAGATGGGGGTAAATTGCGGTACAAATCTTATTGAAATTTTAACACTTTTTTCCTTTACCTATTATTTTATAATTAAAATCTGACCTCTTACTAAGAAGGGTCACATGTTTTTGTTGTTCTTGTCAATATTGATATGATAGCCATTTTAATTGACTAGCTATATATCAAATATTATTTAATGTTTCTTAATACATATTAATATTTTGTGTCATTAAAGAGATAAAAAAAGATAAATCACATAAGAAACATAGATATTTACTTGGTTTACTATGATGGGATAAAATAAGGAGCATGCAATCGATAATGTGTTAATGTATCAATAACTAAATCTCAATTATTATTGGTTAGGTCACACATTCCTAGGCTTACTTACCTTAAAATGGTTTAGAGTAGATGTATATCTCCATAGGATCACTTCCCTCACACTTCCTCTATATTTACTCACTATTATAAGAAAGAATAACAAGTTGGATCATTGGACAAATACAATATCCCTAATTATCGGATATGTAATAGATGTAGTTTTAGGTGCCTTTATTATCCTATTTATCCTCCATATCATGTTGTGAATATCACCTTGTGAGAAATATACCCATTCTTGTATATTTCTTTGATTCAAATTCTTATTATACCTTTGGATAGTTCTTAAATAAATCCTAGTATCTACTGTTCTTATTTTCTACACAACAACAATTCCCTTTTATCTCCTCTGAAATTGATATCTCTCAATATGCTTTGTGTTTAGATTCTTTCCCAAACCCGCTATAAGAAAATTCTATAAACTGGTATCCCTTAATCTGATGGTTTAGATTAATACTCATTCCTTATCTATGATTATATTTTAATAGGTGTTCTATATATTTAGTGTGACCATTTAGAGTCATTAAATTTAAGTTAATACAATATATTAAATTCCACAGTCAACTATCTAGTTTATTTGGAAAACTGATTAGCTGTACCGTGATCTATGTTTCCATGATTTAGTCATATCCTTTTAATCATGAACATTGACATAACACATTCAACTACAACATATAATGGAATCTTAATAAAAAAAATTAGTATGGTATTATTTTATACTATGTAGCCTCATTTAATAAACCATATCTATAAATCTTGTGCATTTACCTTTCAAATAAATTTCCCTTGATAACAGAATGATCTCTATGAAACCTATACCAACACAAGACTACCTGTATCATAGGTCTTCCATATACAGTGTAATATCCTATAGGATTGAAAAACATAAAATCATTTTTATTTCCAATATTACACCCTACATATTTCATATAATTTCTATGGTGTGGACTAATCCTCTTCAACAAGGATGTAATGTAGCTCTTTATACACTACATAGGAACCCTAAAAACTCTAACATCTACCACTACCAAAATGATGTGATCTATAGTGTGGTGTTAGTTCATTTAATATTTTTATTATTTTACCTCTACAAATCTATGGTCCTTCACCTTTACGCAAGTCAATATTCAGATTTACAAAGGCATCCAAAACCTTATATGGCCTTTATGAAAGATTCGAATTAACTTTTTGAAATCTCCTCCACAATATTGATCTAGCTTATATGGTGTTGTGTGGTCCTATAACCTTACATATTCCATAAAAATTAGATCAATGTATTTTCATTACCCTTACATTAATAACCTCACATATGAAATTTATGGATAAACCTACAACACTTCAGTATAAGGGAATATACTCACCTTTACATAGGCTATATCTACCTCTACACATCATATTAATTAATGAAATATATTTTATTAAAGATGGATTTTAATCTTATGTGAATACCCACATGACACAGCCCTCTATTTTTCAGTATAGAAAAATCAAATATTATGATGTAGCCTATGGTTATGTAGTTTACTTTCTGTCTTCTAGATAGATTGTCTACAGTCGCTTTCCACCGTCTCTATGCTCCCTTACTTTGACCATCACTTAGTTATATTAACAACAGATCTCGTACCAACTCATAGGATTCCAATAGATGATTATACACACCCTTAACTTAGATCCATATAAGATTTATATATTCATTTACACTAAAATATTTCATGTAAAAACTCTTTGCCTTATCATTTTAATGAAAAATACAAGATCTATTAATATTTACCAAGTTCTTAGACTCTTATATTTATGAAATTTCTAAAGTATATTTTTTTGAATTATATACCATTCAAAATTGAAGAAATGATTTCTATAACACTGATACTTGACATGAAAATTTTGTGGAGTTTTAAAAAAAACCCTTGGGGTGTTTAGGATAATTCCATCACATGGAAACATTACTCCTCCTTCTTAATAACTCTAGCTTTCAATAACCATGAATAGATATTTTAATAAACACTATTAGTCTCTCTAAATAACTTTTTTTCTTTCTGTTTAAACTCTTACCCAGTTGTACTATCAATAAAACACCATAACCTAGGCATCACATTACCTAGTTCATCTATTCTCAATACTTTGATAAAAAATGGTTAACATATTTTTAATTCATTTACATTGTAGGTGCATTTCCATCAACTATATTAAAATTAATTTATTAACTGGAACAAGACTAATAATAAATCATTGGTCTCTACAAGTCATTAAAATACTCAATTTTATAGAGTATATGAGTGGAAAATAAAATTTATTAGATTATTTCTCATTTAATTCCTTTTAAAACTCACATGAATCATTATATTCTTATCATAAGCATCTAGATTCATTTTTAACTAAATTGACATTTGGTTACTCAGGAAGGGGTTACTCTACCACATAAAATATATATTACTAAATAAATTTTCTTAATTTACTAATATTTATATTTTATTGCATCAATTTTCTTCTATTTAAAGGTTTGATCTCAAAGTAAAGTTTGATGATGATAATGCTATTTTATATAACAAATGTTTTTTAGACAAGTAACATGTTTTACATTCATTTTATTAGAAAATTTATTAAATGAGATCCAACTAAAATGATTAACCCTTTTAAATTCATCATATATATTAGTGGGAAAAGATCTATATTTCACTAAGTAATGGGTCCTCTTTGTCATTCCTCTTACCAATTAGTTATTTAGGAAGGAAATCATACCAAACATATCATATTTGAATCTTGGATAGTTTAGTGGATAAATTCATTTCCCAATTTATGATATAGGTAAACCCAAATATATTCCTATGATATCCTAAATCTTAGTGTTTTATAGATAAGTGAAACCCAAAGCTCAAACCAAGATTTTCTTACCTAACTCTTAGGTTTAGACATTTCCAACATGCTTACACAAGATAATCCATGAGTACCCTACTATATAAAAACCTATATAATACCCCATTATTTTAGCATATATTTTCCTTTAATTAAATACTATATTTAATATCTTCCTTCACAAGAAACACCAAACTAAAATTAATCATGATGCACATGAAAATAATGCAACATGATGTGAAACATAAATAATTAAAAAGTTACAATAACAATAAATCTTCAAGTAAATCAAATTTTAATAAAATAATTTATTATAAAAAATATATTTAAATTACTTATATATAGTTATTATTTATAAATAATTATTATTTTATTTATTATATTTAAGATTTAGATGATAAATAATTAATTAAATGTGATTAAAACTATTAAACATTAAAAATAGATATTTTTTAAATAACTATTTTTTGAATATGACATGTATTTTACTAAATAAATTAAATTGATAAATTTTAAAAGATAATTATGAAAATAATTAATACCTAAAACTAATATATTATTGTTAATTTAATTAAAAATTAATATTAAATGTGATTAAGGATATTTAAAGTTTAATGTTTTATTTTTTTATAAGAATAATTTTTATTTATATTATGATTTTTTTAAATGAAAAATTTATAATTTTAAAAAATTGAATTTGATAAAATAAAATAAAATTTTATATTTGTAATTTAAAATCTATCCTCAGTTGAATTTATTGGAATTTTCTAAAATAATTTATTTTTTGAGGAATAGTGGAAAATATAGTTTTTACTAAAACCGTTGTGTTTATGACTATATCAAAATTTAAGTATCACTTAAAAAATTATAATAATTTTTTCATGGTAAAAAATGTATTTATATAGGTAAATTATTCATTTCAAATTTTATTTTTAATTTATAAAACTCATGTTTAAAATTTTGAAACTTAAGAAATATTTTATTCTAATAAAAATTTATTTTTCATCCTTTTCTTTAATTATCATATCACAAGGTAGAATTCAATTTTTGATTTATTTTAAGGACATATAAATATTATTTTTTAAATAATAAACTTATTATTTTCATTGAAATCAACCACATTGATAATTTTATACTAAACATTATATTTAAATTTTAAAAAAAATATTTCTAAAAACAATTTTTTACTCATTACATGCATTGATGTTAAAATTAATTTTTCTTAAAAATATAAAATATATTTGAAAATATAATTTTAAAATTTTTAATCATTTGGACCAAATTATTTAATAATTTTCATTTTATTTTTAGTCATTGAAATAAAATTACTTCGTTAAAGATTAGTTACCAAGGTAAAAACCAAAAAATGGTAAATATGAAACATGCAAATGTAAAACACTTAAAAACATGTTAAAAACATGTGTAAAAATGTGTGGTTTCGTATTTCTTGACCTTTCACTTATCCCAATTCAATATTTCTTTTTATGGTATTCAGTTGACTTTTTAATATTGACTTTACCCTTTATACATTACAAAAATGCCACCCCTCTCCCTTATAATAGGAGCGATCACCACCGCACTTCTCTTCGCACTTAGATCCTCTTGTATTTGACAAAAATATACCAAAATAACTTAACAAAGCTTATAGACAATTTATATATATTGTTTTATTCCAAAAATACCACTTCTCAAAGCTTTACTCAGTTTTTCAAAGGATCTTTTCCAAAGAGTAAGGAAACATTCTCAATTACTCGGTTTTATTTCATTTTTCTTTATTTTCTTCTACTACCCTCTCAAACCTATTATATCCACGAAATTATGATAACATCATTATTAATAATATTATTAAATTTTATTATACTAATGGAATATCCATTTTCTACCTTCCTCCAAAACTATTTATGAAATGAAGATGTCGTTTTATGTACATGCGGACTACAACCTCTATGAATGGAATGCTTAACTTTTCATAACCACATTACATGGATGTTATAAAAGACTATTAAGAGGATTAATAATATATTTATAACATCATTAAGATTCTAAAATTATAAGTTTATATATATTTTTTTCATACATATTTTCATGGTTTTTAATGTGTTTTAGTTTAATATTAATTGATTTAATATTAGATGCATTCTTGATATCAATGTTTTATGTGTTTTTATGAAAGATCTTTAGTACTATGAAATCAAGAATTAATTGAAGTAAAATTTTGAAATTTAGGAACATTAATACACCTTTTGTCATGAAACAACACTAGAAAAATTATGATGAAGTTGGGATTGAGGATTGAAGCTAAAAGTGTTTCACACATTGTAGCATCATTCACACCATAGTTCAAGGAAAAAAGTTACAAGGAATGATACAAAACTACATTTGGTATGCATACTAGGTGATCTAAGATGCATGGGAGATGATAAACATGATCTGTGATAGAAAATTTCACACTATGACAGAAGAATTCACATCATTGGAATCCAATTCATGTTGTGGATGATTGGAGACATGAATTCATAGCTTGTGAAGAATAATGAATTGGAGGAGTGCTGCTAGAGTATAGACAACAAGGATTTATGGCATGGATATATATTCACACCATGAAATTTCATTAACTTCCATAAAAACCCTCTTTTTAGACCTTGAAAAATTCACCACATGAATTGTTCATGCTGACCCTTATGAAAAAAACCATTTGGACCAATTAAGGAGGGTTTTAATGGGGGTTTGACCAGGGGAAACCCTAAGATAACTTGAAGGATTATAAATGGTGGATTCCTACCCAATTATAGGATTTATTCAAGGATTAAAGAGTTATACCATCAGGAGGTTTCCACTTGGGTTCCAACCTAGATATTTTTGATTATAATTAGATTTTTCATTTATATTACTATTTTCTTCTTTGATGTAATGTTGTATTTTTAATAGTTTATTTCTAGTTTCCTTTGTTCATTCTATTTCCCAATATTTATCTTTTATTATATATACTATGGTTTTGGGTTTATTTATCATTGGTGATCACCTGATTATGGTTGGATAGATCTATAAGAGAGAGTGTTTCTATTTAAAGGGGCGAGTAACCATATTTCATGATTTATCTTCACTTTCAGAATATATGGGTATGTGTACCCTTTAACTGGAACTTATCTCTCATATGGATCAATAAAATAATTAGAAGGTGATATCCAATGATTAATAAACTCAAAACCATATGATATTGGATAGAAAAAAAATTTGGGAAAAGAATTAAGAAAAGAAACTGAAAAGAAACTAAATAAAATACAACATTAAATCGACAAAAAAAATAATAATGCATAAAAAACCTATCTATGATGAACAATATCCAAGTTGGAACCCTAGTGGGAGCCTATCATTGGTATAATTTCTTTCTCCCTAAATGATTCCACTCTTTAGGCAAGAATACCCCATTTATAATCCTTCAAGTCATCTTAGGGATTCCCATAGGTCAAACTGTAAAGACCCAGAAATTTCAAGTAAATATTTTTCCCTTAAATACTTTGGAATTTTGCGAGTCTGGGGCTTCTGATGGAACTTGATTCCGAGGCCCGGTGTGCTCGGAATCAATTTCCAAATTTTAGCTCGGGTACATTCAGTAAACGAACGAGCGGGGTTTTCTATCTTTTGAACCGGTGCTTAGAATTGAGATCGGAGGGCACCGATAAACTCGTAGCACTGGTAATTTCTTAAGAGGACTTTTACTGTAGATGCGTTTTCACGAGAGAAGAAGTTAAATTTTGTGGATTAATTGAGAGGTGAATAAAATTATGGAACGATTTTTTTATATCTTAAGTGGTTATAACCTACATGGGGAGTTAGGGTGGGACCCACTAGCATCCTAACTAACCATGTGAGGATAAATGTGATGTGGGGCCCAAATGAGCCCCAACCCTTCACATTTCCATAACTCTCATAAACTTCCCCTTTAAACTTGTTAAATCCTTTTAATTAAGTAACTCTACCTCTATCCCTCTCTCCCTCTTTATTGCATTCCAACAGAAACATTAATTAATTAATTGAAACTATTCATTAATTAATTAAGTGTTTGAATTTTTTATTTTGAAATGCATGGCTTGCTTAATTAAAATAAGGGATGGCCTTATTTTATTTTGGGGGTTGGATTGTTGTGTGAGGATTTTGAGAGAGAGCCTTCATGTGAAAGACGAAGGAAGATCCCCCTTCGTTGAAGAACGCCATCCTCTTCACAAAGAATGACACCTCTTCGATGTAGAGCACCAACTCCATGAAGAAAAATGATGTGCAATCCTATTATTCTCTCCATGATAAAAGGGGAGACACCACTTCCTCCTCGAGTGCACTCTGATGTCGCTTGAGAAGCCTCGCCCCACGACGCCATCTTACGCGATGCTCAATGAACAAAATCGATTATCGAGGTAGGGGTGTGTTTGGATTGGGTAATGATTGGTTTTCCTTCCATGTTGGTGTTCCTCTTAAACTGCTAGTTATCGGACTAATGTGAAAGGGACTGGACCAAACTAACACGGTCTGATTCCTCCTCCGTTCTTGTGAATATGTAGAGTTATTCAGTCGTTCTTGAGCAGTGAATCAAGCTCTGTTTTCAGAGCCAATCAGAGGCCCAAAAACATCATAAATGGCCTTAGAGCATCGGGGAAACCTAGAAGCGGAAGTTTCATAGAAATCAGATCATCAGAACGAAGAACGGACACCTCGGGAGGCGTGCTGGCCAGAGGCGTCATTTCTGGAAAATTTTAGAATACACGGCGTGTTCTCCAGGAGCACACGCCGTGTATTACAAGCGTATTGTGGCTTCTGTTTCAGACGTTAGAAAAGAAAAACACAATGTGTGACTCTATACAGATGATGTGTAATCTCCACACTGTTTGACAGAGGTGAATTCGATGGACATGGCGTGTATTCAGGGAAAATACACGGACACGGACAACAATACATGACCAAGTAACACGGCGTGTATTCTCTTCATAGAAAGGCAGAAGCGGCTTCGCGAGGCTCGGCATGTAATCTGGGTGATACACGAACACGGGCAGAACCACACGACCCATAGGCATGGCGTGTACTACCTTCACCATGGCAGAAGCAGCTTCGTGATGACTCGGCGTGTATTTCGGGAATACACGAACACAGGGTGGAGTACATGTGCATGTACTCCCCCACATGGCCAGGCATGGCCAGTGCACATGGAACCGACCCTAGAGGTTTGGACACAACATGTAACCCTACCACACGCCATGTACTTATTTATCTACATGACCAGCCCTGCGACACAGGTCGTTTCATAGGGGCAGTACCTGGTGTCTGATAACACGGTGTGTATCACTTAACTACACACCGTGTACTTTAGGGAAATGGCTTGGTGGTCTTGTTCTCCATGACTTGGGAACATTTTTCATGGTTTTTACCCTATGACGTGGGATGAAACTATGAGATACATCAAATCTGGACTTCATGATAGTCAATGTAATGATCTTTGACTCGAGGAGTGGTCCCTCTTGAAATCGAGCGAGCTGTGTGCGGGAATCCTAGATCTGGATACGACTGCGATGACTTCCGTACTGGGATCCTCTGTGTGTTCGATGATGATGGCGATTGTACTTGGATCCTCCGTGGGTTCGGCAGCGAGGACAAATGTACTAGGATCCTACGTGGCTTCGGCAGCAAAGGTTACTGTACTTGGATCCTATGTGGGTTCGGCAGCGATGAATTCTGTACTTGGATCCTATGTGGGTTGGGCAGTGACGACTTCTGTACTTGGATCCTACGTGGGTTCGAAAGGAGATATGATTCAGAGGCTACATCTAATCATCTCCACCCCTCTTCGTAAGTAGTATACCTGTGTAAGCTAAGTCTTGACTTTCAATCATTATCATCGATGTGATTGACTTTCTTTCCTTTGTGGACTAGGTTGTGATTTCTTGTGTGAACTGGGTTGTACTTGGTCTCATGAATTGGATCCGAACTGGAATTGATGACTTAGGTATATGTATGGGTATATACCTAAGTAGAGTTGGTTGATACTTCATGTTTGTATCTTTCTTTTGTGGTTTATCCTTTGTAGATTATGGGAGACCTTCAAGGGTCTCGGGGTCCCTACTGAGTATCGTATACTCACCCCTGCATGGGCTATGCCCGCACTACATTGTGTTGATTGCAGAAGACAGACAACACTGATCAAGGTGGAGTCTTGTGGAGTGGGACGGTACCTGGAGGTGGACCACTCGGTGGGTCGTACACGGAGCGGACGATCAAACCTAAGGAGCTGAGGAGACCATCTGTACCCACCCTTCAGGTGAGATATCTGGAGGATGACTCAGTGGTTTCTGGTTTACTTTACAGCAGCTGTTCTTTATTTATTATTGTACTATACTTTCAGTTGGGTTTGTATTCTAGCCCATTTACTTTCCAGCACTTATCTTTGCACTCAGTTTACTTAGTGTTTAATTCTGCTTGCTTACGCTATTGTGTTTTTTTACTTATATAAAGTAAATGTCTTCCCTATTATCAGGATTTACACCTTTGGTGCTAGTCTCCAGCCTTTGGCCTATGGAAGGCGGGTTTGGGGTAGTCACGACATGGGCCCTGAGGATGGGTCATGACAAATTGGTATCAGAGGAGTCGGTTCTACCACAGAACTCAGGACTCTTATAATTTCTTCCTGTGAAGCAATAGTGTTAAGGGTATTGAGTGTGGTTATCAGTCCAGGGAGTCCAGTGTTGGTGCGGAGGCCAACATATCCATACACCAGGACCCTGACTTCTGATTTCCGGCTCAGTGCAAGAAAACATTGATTGAATGTGTGTTTCAAAAGTTTTCTTTGTGATTACCTTGTGTCATCTCACCAGGTATACTGTTTGACCATGGAGCACCTGTTACTTTTCAGGATAGCCCCACAAAGGAAGCCAGCTAGGGATCCGAGCTTTGTGTGAGATGACTGCCCACTGAGCAACGAGGCCACGGTGTAGGGCCCCATTACAGCGGGGGAACCGATGGTACCTCTACCCACCGAGCCACCAATGCCACCAGCCCCAGCAGTTGAGAGTGCACGTCGCCTAAGTGCACTGAACGAGTTTCAGCGTCAGAGGACACCCAGGTTCTGCAGAGAGATGGACCCTCAGGCAGCCAAAAATTAGCTAGAGGCTATCGTCCGAGTCTTCAGATTGGTAGGAACACCAGCAGATCTTATGGTGATCCTTGCGGCGAGTCTCCTGCACGCAGCTGCAGGTAGATGGTGGAGCCTGATGCTCCAGGTGCACGAAGAGGCATTTCTATTTTGGACAAACTTCGAGAGCCTCTTCTGCTTGGAGTTTGTTCCATCCACCCTCCATGCGGTGCGCATCCAGAAGTTACTACAACTGCGACAGGGCAGTATGACAGTAGCCCAGTACTCGGCGAGATTTACCGACCTCTCGCGCTACTCCACAGATATGGTACTGGACCCATTATCCCGGCTCAGACCTTTGAGTTGGGACTGAGGTATGAGATCAGGGCTTCGATGATCTCCCTCAGCATTCCGACGCAGGTAGGAGTACTGGAGTGAGCCCTTCTTGTGGAGATCTTTCTTGCTGAGCCTACACTAGTAGGGAGGCCTAATGCAGGGCGACAAGTAGTGGATTCTTCTATAGCCGGCAGTAGACAGATGTCGCAGAGGTCCAAGTGGACCAGGCCATCAGATGGGTGACCTCATGATACTGGTTCGGAGGTGCGGGGCACTCTCAGAAGATCCAGTCATACGAGAGACAGGCAGTGTTACACATGCGGCGGGTAGGGCCACATGGATCGTGATTTCCCAACCCACCATGTAGAGGAGTAGCGGACGGTTGAGGGACCACCCAGGAAGAGGCAAAGGTTCGATTGTGGCGGTCTGTATGGAGCTGGAGAATGAGGTGGAGGGAGATGGCCAAGAATCATGTGGTGGACGACGCATCAAGGCTCTACCACCACCACCACCAGGAGGTCCACCCCGACCACAGGGAGCTGGTGGACAGAGGCAGTCTCAGCTTCAGGTGGTGGAGGCTTATGACCACGGCGCACCTGAGATGATTTGAGGTACTATCTGTGTCTACTCCACCCTTGCTACAGTTCTTATAGACACAGGATCGAGTCATTCTTTTATTGTCGCTGCCCTTATTCGGAGCTTGGATATTCCGACAGAGTCGTTGAATCGATCCTTACAGCTAGAGACTCCTACGGGAGCAGACACGACGATTTCACACTGATGTCGATAGTGTGAGCTTACTCTAGGAGGCGATAGCTTCGGATAATATCTTCTTGTAGCAACGTCAAGGCCTTACGATGTCATCTTGGGCATGGATTGGTTATCTACACTCCATGATCTGATCGACTGTATTAGGCGCAAAGTGCGGTGTTTCCACACAGATGGGAGCAGGTACACCTTCACCGATGAGAAGGGATCCTTTGCAGTGCATGATGGACTTACATAGAGGAGAGGGCAGCCGATCACCCATTAGTTGTCTAGTATCATCCTAGGAGCAGAAGATGTGTGGAGTCCGAGTTTTCTTGTTGTGGTGGATCAGTATGCGGACATTTTTCCTGATGACCTTCCAGGGATACCTCCTCACAGAGAGGTAGACTTCTACATTGACCTGTACCCCAGGACAACACTGATGTCTACTCCAGCATATCGGATGGCTCCTGCCGAGCTTCGTGAGCTTCGGGAACAGCTATAGGATTTACAGGGAAAGGGATTCATCCGACCCAGTGTTTCACTGTAGGCTTCTCCGATTTTATTCGCCAAGAAGGCGGATGGGAGCTTAAGACTATGTGTCGACTACCATTGCCTGAATCAGGTGACCGTGAAGAATAAGTACCCCCTTTCGAGGATTGACAACCTCTTTGATCAGCTCAAGAGAGTATGATCGTTCTCGATGATAGACCTCAGGTCAGGCTATCACCAGCTCAGAGTTCGAGACAAGGATTTGTAGAAGACGGCCTTTAGGTGTCGGTATGGCCACTATGAGTTCTTGGTTATTCCCATCGGTGTAACCAATGCTCCATCAATGTTCAAGAGTCTCATAAACATGATCTTCCAGCCTTAACTTGATCAATTTTTCCTAGTCTTCATCGATGACATATTGATTTACTCGACTACAGAGGAGGAGAACGCCTACCACTTTCGGGTTGTATTGGACACACTCCGAGAGCACCAGCTTTATGGTAAACTCTCAAAGTGTCAATTTTGGATTTGATAGGTCCACTTCTTAGGGAGCATCATCTCTGAGGTGGGAGTTGCGGTGGATCCTGCGAAGATCGAGGCAGTACTTGCTTGGGAGCCACCCAGGAGCGTGATAGAGGTGCGGAGTTTCCTAGGTCTGGCTGGGTACTATCGGAGATTTGTGAGAGACTTCTCTAGAGATTCAACAACACTTTCATCTTTGATGAAGAAGGGGAAACCCTTCGTGTGGTCAGATAGATGTCAGCAGAGCTTCTAGAAGTTGAGACATAGATTGACCAGTGCACCCATATTGAGGCTACCAGAGGAGGGTGTAGGGTACGTAGTTTACTGCAATGCATCAGAGACTAGACTTGGGTGTGTCCTGATGCAGGAGCGGGCAATGATCGCTTATGGTTCACGATGGTTGAGGAAACATGAGCAGAACTATGCTACCCATGACCTGGAGTTAGCAGCAGTGGTCTTCGCCTTGAAGATGTGGCAGCACTATCTTATGGGAGAACACTTTACAGTCTACTCTGACCACCAGCGTCTCAGGTATATCTTCTCGTAGAAGGACATGAACCTGAGACAGCGGTGATGACTTGAGTTCCTCCAGGACTATGACTTTGAGATAGTCTATATTCCTGGGAAGGGGAACGTAGTAGCTGAGTCTCTCAGCAAGAGATAAGGCATTCCTCTACTTGGAGAGGTGACAGAGCAGCTAGCCGCGTTGCAGATATCCTTCGTTGATAGATATGGAGTGACCTTTCTACAGTCGCTCACAATCACTCCTCCACTACTTCAGTGGGTCAGGGAGGTGCAATGTGGTGACATTGACTATGAGGCACGACGTGCTCATATATCCTCAACGCTGGCACCCGAAGGATTTTCTAAAGGTGGGGAGCACGTCATCCTATTCAGGGGACGTACCATGGTACCAGTTGTACTACAAGAGGAGATGCTGAGGGAGTTCCACACTTCCCCTCTAGCGGTACATCCTAGATTAGTGATGATGTACCAGGAACTCAGATGATAGCACTAGTGGACGTGTATGAAGAAGGCTGTGGCAGAGTTCATTTAATGATGCCTCACCTACCGGTAGGTTTAGTACAGCCCCTAGAGGTCCTAGAGTAGAAGTGGTATGGGATATACATGGATTTAATGACAGAGCTTCCACGTAATTCCAGAGGACACGACTCCATTTGGGTGATCGTAGACTGACTCACCAAGTTGGCCCACTTCCTACCTATCAGAGATCAGGGATCAGTGGAGATATTGGGATACCTCTACATTTCGGAGATCTTATGGCTTCATGGTGTGACATCGTCTATCGTCTCCGATTGAGATGCTCGCTTTACTTCCTGGCTTTGTAAGGGATTGTAGGAGGCATTTGGGACGCAGCTATGCTTGAGCACCGCCTTTCATCCTCAGACGTATGGCCAGACAAAGAGGATCATTTACACACTCGAGGACATGTTCTGTGCATGTATCCTTGACTTTGGTCACATTTGGGAGGATCACCTACCATTGGTAGAGTTTACATACAATAACAGCTACCACTCCACCATCAGGATGGCACCATACGAGGCATTGTACGACCGACCATGCAGATCACCACTATGCTGGACTGACCCTGGGGAGTCAGCACTCGTAGGACCAGTGATGGTTTAGGCTATGATGGAGAAGGTGTAGATTATCCAGGAGCAGATGAGGACTGCACAGAGCAGACAGAAGTCCAATGCTGACAGGAGGCATAGACCACTAGAGTTTGAAGATGGCGACCACGTTTTCTTACGGGTCTCACCTTGACATGGATTATGGAGATTTGGCTGGGGCGGCAAGTTATCTCCGTGCTTAATCGGATCATTCCCGGTTCTCATCTGGGTAGGTGAGGTGGCTTATCGCCTGTCCCTTCCACCTCAGTTGCACCAGGTGCATGAAGTCTTCCAAGTATCTCAGCTGAGGAGATACATGCATGACTCGACACATATCATTGATCATGGGGAGATGGATATCGATGACGGGCTGACTTTTGAGGAGGTCCTGATGGAGATCAAGTATCGACAAGGGCGGGTCCTATGTGGATGGTCGATTCCTCTTATGTGTATTCATTGGCAGCACGAGAACCTCCATGAGAGCACATGGGAGCGGGAGACTCAGATGTGTGCACAATACCCTCATTTGTTTCCCTAGTTTATGATGTAGCTTTATGGGGACGTAAATCCCTGAGGTGGGATTAATTCAAAGACCCGAAAATTTCAATGGAATTTTTTTTTCTTAAATACTTTGGAATTTTTTGAGTATGTGGCTTCTGATAGCACTTGATTCCGAGGCCCGGTGTGCCCGAAATCAATTTTTGAAGTTTAGCCTGGGTACGTTCAGTAAACAAACGAGAGGGTTTTTCTATCTTTTGAACCGGTGCTCAGAATTGAATTCTGAGGGCACCGATGAACTCTCAGCGCTGGTAATTGCTTAAGAGGACTTTTACCGTAGATGCGTTTCCATGGGAGAAGAAGTTAATTTTTGTGGTTTAATTGAGAGGTGAATAAAATTGTGGAACAATTTTATATTTATATATTAAGTGGTTATAACCTACATGGGGAAGTTAGGGTGGGTCCCACTAGCATCCTAACTACCCATGTGAGGATAAATGTGAGGTTGGGACCACACAAGCCCCAACCCTTCACATTTACATAACTCTCATAAACTCCCCCTTTAAACTTGTTAACTCCTTTTAATTAAGTAACTCTCACTCTCTCCCTCTCTCCCTCTTTATTGCATGCCAACACAGACATTAATTAATTAATTTAAACTTTTCATTAATTAATTAAGTGTTTGAATTTTTTATTTTGAAATGCATGGCTAGCTTAATTAAAATAAGGGATGGCCTTATTTTATTTTTGGGGTTGGATTGTTGTGTGAGGATTTTGAGAGAGAGCCTTCATGTGAAAGAAGAAGGAAGCTCCTCCTCCGTTGAAGAACGTCATCCTATCCATGAATAACGACACCTCTTGGACTTAGAGCACTGACTCCATGAAGAACAATGATGCACAATCCTCTTCTTCTCTTTGTGACAAAAGGGGAGACGCCGCTTCCTCCTCGGGCGCACTCCAGCGTTGCTTACGAAGCCTCGCCCCGCGATGCCATCTTCTGCGATACCCGATGAATGACATCGATTATCGAGGTAGGGGTGTGTTTGGATTGGGTAATGATTGGATTCCCTTCCATTTTGTTGTTCCTCTTAAACCACTTTTTATCGGACTAATGTGTAAGGGCCCAGACCAAACTAACACGGTCCGATTCCTCTACCGTTCTTGTGAATATGTGTAGTTCTTCAGCCTTTCTTGAGCCGTGAATCAAGATATATTTTCGGATCCAATCAGAGGCCCGAAAACATCGTAAACGGCCTCAGAGCGTCGGGGCGACCTAGAAGTGGATGTTTCATAGAAATTAGATCATCGGAATGAAGAACAGACACCTCAAGAGGTGTGCTGGCCAGAGGTGTCGTTTCTAGAAAATTCCAGAATACACGGCGTGTACTCCAGGAGCACACACCGTGTAGTACAAGAGTACTGTGGATTCTGTTTCAGATGTTAAAAAAGTAACACACTGCGTGTGACTCTATACACACAGTGTGTACTCTCCACACTATTTGACAGAGGAGACTTCTATGGACATGGAGTGTATTCAGGGAAAATACATGGACACAGACAGCAATACACGGCTAAGTAACACGGTGTGTATTCTCTTCATAGAAAGGTAGAAGCGACTTCATGAGGCTTAGCGTGTAATCTGGGAGATACACGGACACTGGAAGAACCACACGGCCAAGAGGAATAGCTTGTACTACCTTCACCATGGAAGAAGCGGCTTCGTGATGACTCAGCGTGTATTCTAGGAATACACGGACACAGGGTGGAGTACACGGGCGTGTACTCCACCACACGGCCAGGCATGGCCAACACACATGGAACCGACCCTAGAGGTTTGGAAATATCATGTAACCATACCAAACATTGTGTACTTATTTATCTACACAACCATCCCTGTGACACGGGCCATTTCACACAGGCAGTACCCAGTGTCTGATAACACGGCATGTATCACATAACTACACGCCGTGTAATTTAAGGAAATGGCTTGGTCGTCTTGTTCTCCATGACTTGGGCATGTTTTTCTGGGTTTTTCATCTATGAAGTGGTACGGAACTACGAGATACATTAGCTCTGGACTTCGTGATAATCGATGTAATGATCTTTGACTTGAGGAGCGGACCCTCTGTAAATCGAGCGAGCTGTGTGCGGGAACCCTAGAGCTGGTTGCGACTACGAGGACTACCGTACTGGAATCCTCTGTGGGTTCGACGACGATGAAAACTGTACTTGGATCCTCAGTGGGTTTGGCAGTGAGAAAGACTGTACTAGGATCCTATGTGGGTTTGACAGCAAAGGTTACTGTACTTGGATCCTACGTGGGTTCGGTAGTGACGACTTCTGTACTTGGATCCTATGTGGGTTCGGCAGTGACGACTTCTGTACTTGGATCCTACGTGGGTTCAGCAGAGGAGATGATTTAGAGGCTACATCTAATCATCTCCACTCCTCTTCATAAGTATTATACCTGTTTGAGTTGAGTCTGGACTTTCATTCATTATCATCGATGTGATTGACATTTTTCTTGTGTGGACTAGGTCGTGATTTCCTGTGTGAACTGGGTTATACTTGGTCTCGTGAGTTGGATCCAAACTGGAATTGATGACTTAGGTATATGTATGGGAATATACCTAAGTAGAGTTGGTTGATACTTCATGTTTGTATCTTTCCTTTTTGGTTTATCTTTTTTGGATTCTGGGAGACCTTCGAGGGTCTCGGGGTCCCTATTGAGTATCATATACTCACCCCTACATGGGCTACGCCCGCAATATGTTGTGTTTGTTGTAGAAGACAGATAGCACTGATCGAGGTGGAGTCTTGTGGAGCAGGACAGTACATAGAGGTGGACCACTTGGCGTGTCCTACACGGAGTGGATGGCCGGACCCGAGGAGCAGAGGAGACCATTTGTACCCACCCTTCAGGTGGGATATCCGGAGGATGACTCAGTGGTTGCTGGTTTAATTTACTGCAGCTATTCATTCTTTACTGTTGTACTGTACTTTTAGTTGGGTTTGTATTCTGGCCCATTTACTTTCTATCACTTATTTTTGTACTCAGTTTACTTAGTGTTTACTTCAGCTTGCGTACTCTGTTGTATTTTTTTACTTATATAAAGTCAATGCCTTCACTATTATCGGGATTTATGCCTTTGGTTCTAGTCGCCAGCCCCTGGCCTATAGAAGGTGGGTTTGGGGTAGTCACAACACAGGCCCCGAGGACAGGTCGTGTCACAAACCCCCATTTAAACCTCCATTAATTTTCCAAAACAACATTTTTTGTAAGGGAAAATCCTAAAAAATCATACGGTGAATTTTTCAATGGAATAAAAGAGGTATTTTAAGGTAATTAATGGGATTTCAATATATGAATATATATTCACTCCATGAATCCTTATCGTCCAAACTCCAATAGCTCTCCTACACTCTAGACTTCTACACAAGATTTGAATTCATGTATCAAATCATTAAAAACATGAATTTTATATTCATGAACTGAATTATACTTTAAAGGCATGAAATATGATGTCTCAAATACTTTTTATCAGATCCTTTGTATCATGGGTCTCCTGGTACATGGCGCAAATGAAGTTTTGTAGCATTCATTGCATCCTTTATGTCTAGAACTATGGTTTGGATGATTCTCTATTGTGTGAGAAACTTTTTCATTCAACCCTAAATCCTAGACTCATCAACATTTTTATAGTTTTGTGCCATTCCACTTGAAATCATGGCCTAAAGTGTCTTCATGTTCCTCAATTTCCCTGTTTCACTTCAATGTATTTCTAATTTCACTGTACCGAATATCTATCATAAAAAAATAAAACATTGATATCAAGATTCATATCATATTAAATAAATTGATATTCAACTAAAAAAAATAAAAAAATTTAGGCAAAATATAGATATCATAATTATTCCTCCTGATTTATGGAAAACAAACGTGTCACCCATTCATTCGTATAGACTACCGCCTCTATGAAAGTGAAACATTTAATTTTACACTATAGTATTTTATTATTTATACAACTATATTATAACCTAATTAACCACCTTAATAAAATATAAATATTTTTAATATGATTGTTTTATAATGATATTATGCTAATTGAATCACTTTACTAACCATACTCATCGATTGATTGTGTCTTGTTCTTATAAGGGTTAGTTTAACCACCTACATGAATAATGATATAAATTTCTATCATGTGAAACTAAGTAAAAATAAATACTTATGATATTGGGAAATAATAAGTAAATAATTATTTGTTTTTGGTTCAGGAATGGTAATTTTAATATCTTACCCGTTATTAAGATACCACCACACATTCATTAATTTTTTTGAAACAAGCAGTCACCAACTTCATCACTATGGATCATAACTAAAACTATTATGAAATGAAATTAGAAAATTTTCAATCATTATAAAAAAATATTCCAATTTCTATAAAGATATAAGAATGATGAAATTTGAATCTATAAATAACAATCAACACCACCGTTATGTAACTAATACTAAACAAAAAAATCAAAACAAATAAACACTCGGTGATGAAAATAAAATATAACTGACTAATATATTTATAATAAATGGTTATAAATGAAGTTTATAAAAGTTTATAGGCATGAATAAGGTTCTAAAATTGGTTATTAAGATATTTATTCTTATTATATACACTAGTAGAAAATCTGGTTTTGGAGGCGGGGCATCTATAGCGGCCGCCATTTGGCGGCTGCTAATACCATCAACAGCGGCCGCCAAATGGCGGCCGCTACAATTTTTCCTAAAAAACCCCTAATTTTCCCTCCCTCCCCTCCCTCCGCTCCCCGACCCCATGAACCCCCCTTCCCCGACCCCGCGACCCTGACCCTGACCCCCAGCGACCCTCCCCGACCCCGACCTCCGGCCACCCTCCCCGACCCCCGACGACCCTCCCCGACCCTCCCCGACCCTCTCTGACCCCCGGCGACCCCGACCCCGCCGGCGACCTCGACCCCCGTCGACCCCGACCCCCGACCTCCCAGTGACCTCGACAACCCCCGGTGCGCCCCCATGACCCCACACCCTTGCCTCCGTGCTGCCGACGACCTCCCGGTGACCTCCGTGCGCCCCCGACCTCCCGGCGATCCCCACCCCCTTGCCTCCGTGCTGCGCCACCGACAACCCCCACTACCTTGCCTCCACGGTGCGCCCCCGTGACCCCAACACCCCCTGCCCGTGCTGCACCCCGGTGACCCCCACCGCCTTGCCTCCGCGCTGCGCCCCCGTGACCCCGACACCCCCGCGACCCAGCAACCCCCACCTCTGCCCGCGCTGCACCTTTGGACAGCCCCGCCACCGCCATCCCCTTGCGGCCCCGTTGCATCCCTCCGGAAATTCCTCCTGCCTCTGTTGGACCCTTCCGGTCCATTGTGCCCTGCTGTGTAGAACCCTCCACGTGGTCCAATGGTTCCGCTCCTTTCGAGTTCGGCCGTCGAACCTCTGTCGTCAATTCACTGTGCCCTCATGGATCCGCAATCGAGTCAGACCCCGTTACTCGTGGTCGAGTCCTCTGTAGGTAATGTTTTTTATCCAAATTTTGTTTTTAAATTCTAATGATATGTGTTTTTTTAGAATTTAAATAAGATATTTCACTTTTTATTTCTATTAAATACAGATATGGATAGGAGTTGGATTGATATGCAAGATAGATTTTTAGTTGAATATTATGAGGGGATTAAGCGATTTATAGATTTCACCAACAAATTTCCAAGCGATATGATTAGTTGTCCATGCATAAAATGTGCAAATAGATATCTCTTCAAACGAGATAGTGTTAGAGAACATTTGTTTTTGAACGGGTTTTTGAAAAACTATAAGACATGGACGCGTCATGGAGAAGATTCTTTTTCAGGTCATCGCTCAGAAAATATTCATATGAATGTTGATTCAGGAACAGTTGATCCAGTGAACATAATGCTGAATGATATGATGCGTCAGTTTCAATATGAAGACAGTAATGTCGTAAATGACGACGTTGGATTGAGTAATCCTCGTTCTTCTACAGATGGAGAAGCATTGAAATTATTTGAAATTCTTGACGATGCGCGTATTGAATTATATCCTGGATGCACTAAATTTAGTAAACTGCCATTCATCGTTGAATTCTTACACCTGAATTCCTTGAACCAGTGGTCAAGAACCTCATTCGACATGTTGTTGGTATTATTTAAGAAGGTACTCTCTACTGGAGTGAAGATTCTGGGGTCATTCTATCAAGCTCACAAGTTAATCGATGATCTTGGTTTTACATATGATACAATTGATGCATGTCGCAATAATTGTATGTTGTTCAGAAAAGAGAATGCACAATTAAATAATTGTACTGTTTGCTATACATCCAGGTGGAAGACCAATGAGATTAATCAAGGTAGTCAGATTCTTCCTGGGAGAGTCTTGAATCAAGGGAAACAAGTTGCCGCTAAACAGATGCGTTATTTCCCACTAAAACCAAGACTGAAGAGATTCTTCTTATCCACTAAAATTGCTAAATTGATGACTTGTAATTCAGAGAGAAAGAAAGAGGATGATAAATTAACTCACCCGGCAGATTCATTGGCATAGAAAGAGTTTGATCAGAGACACCCAGACTTTTCCCGAGATGATCGTAGCAGATGGTTTTAACCCATTTAGGTCGATGGTTGGTGCGACACATAGTACATGGCCAGTGGTGTTGGTTCCATACAACATTCCCCCATGGGTATGTATGAAGAAACATTTTTTGTTACTGTCAATTCTAATTGATGGACCGAGAGGACCTGGTGATAAAATCAATGTTTATATGAAACCTTTGATTGATGAGCTGCAAGAATTTTGGGCCTATGGTGTAATGACTTTTGACTCGGCAGCAAATGAAATGTTTAGACTTTGGGCCGCTTTGTTATGGACAATTAATGATTTCCCAGCATATGCTAACTTATCAGGTTGGAGTACAAAAGGAGAATTTTCTTTCCCTTGTTGTAATAAGAGTAAGAAATCTATATGGCTTAAGCACTATAGAAAGTGGGCATATCTTGGTCACAGTCGCTTTCTTCCTCCATTGCACAGGTTCAGAAAAGACCGTGTATCGTTTTATGGGAATAGAGAGTTTGAACCATCACCACAAATACTGTCTGGGGTTGAAATTTGTGCACAACTTGATGAAGAAAACATCCGTACAATGTATTATTTTCAAGATTTATTGGTTCCTGCATTGCCTTCTATTCCTGCTGCAAATAGACAGCGAAGTCATAATTGGAAGAAACGAAGTATTTTTCTTGAATTTCCTTATTGGAAATATAATATTTTAAGGCATAATTTAGATGTGATACACATTGAAAAAAATGTATGTGATAATATTTTGTGCACTATTTTAGGCGTCAAGGGGAAATCAAAGGACAATGCTAATGATCGACGTGATTTGCAAGAAATGGGATTGAGAAAACCTTTACATTTACAGATGGGTGAAGGTAATTGGGCATACATGCCTGCTGCACAGTACACAATGAGTAAAAAAGAGAAAAAAACATTTCTATCAATTTTGAAGACTATTAAGGTGCCAGATGGTTATTGCTCTAATATTTCGAAGCACGTGAATATGACGAGCATGAAATTACAGGGTTTGAAAAGTCACGATAATCATATTCTGCTTCAACAGTTAATTCCTATAGCAATTCATGATTGCTTACCTTCCCAGGTTGTTGAGCCGTTGATTGGAGTTTCTAATTTTTTCAGACAGCTCTGTTCTAGGAATCATCGCATGAGTGATTTGAAAAAGCTACAGGATAAGATTGTACTTGCACTATGTCACCTATAAAAACTCTTTCCGCCATCTTTTTTTGATGTCATGGTTCACTTGACCGTGCATTTAACTGGTGAAGTCATTGATGGCAGTCCCATGCAATTTAGGTGGATGTATCCAATAGAGCGATACTTAAATACATTGAAACGCTATGTGCGCAACAAAGCTTGTCTAGAAGCATCAATTTCCAAGGGATATTTAATGGATGAGTGTACTAATTTCTGTGCTTCATATATTGATGAGGTTGGAACAAAGATAGATAAACCGTCCTAGACTGATGAGGGTCCAATTGGAGAAGGAATAACATTTGATATGCGGAACGACGAGTGGGTTCAAGCTCATAGATATGTGTTGTTCAACACTCCATCAATTATGCCATTGATACATTAAGTTTCATAGTTGATGTGTATTTTGTTTATATATTTATTTTATTTCATACCTTATATTGTGTTGTGATTTAGGATGCATATCGCTGAGTTGAAACATGAAAGGCCCCGTGCAACTGAGTATCAAATCCAAAAACATCATTTCAACACATTTCATGAGTGGTTCAAGACTCATGTACGTATAATTGATTTAATATTTTTATAGTGCAACTAAGTTGTATTTTCACAATCCTTTATCCATTAAACTATATATATGAAATTTACAGATTCAAAAGTTACGTGATTTAACCCTGCATGTGAGCGAAGAACTCAACCAACTAGCTAATGGTCCATTTATTACAACTCATCGCTAGAAGTCATTGGATGATAACAGATTCTGATTTCGTATTAGCGATTTTGACATGAACCGAGCCACACAAAATAGTGGCATTGGTTGTTCTTTTGTTGGTGCGGGTTATTATTATGGATTGTTGAGATATATTATTGAGGTTATTTATGATCGTGGCTTAAAACACACATTGTTAAGGTGTGACTGGGTCAATCCAGTTCGTGGAATGAAAGTTTATAGCTTCCAATTTACATTAGTAAACTTTAACAATATGCTATATAAAGATGACTGGGTTAGCAATGAGCCCTTCATACTGACATCACAGGCAGAAAAAGTTTACTTTGTCGGCATTGATTCTGATTGGAAAGTTGTGGTGAAAATGTCTAGAAGAGGGGTTTTTCTGATTGACCAAGAGGAACCTAAAGTTATCGCATTTCCTGATCAAACACTTGACCAAACAATAGTAGCTCTACAAGATGAAGATATACAATGGACCAGAGAGACGGTTGAAGGAGATACGATAGACTTGCATGATTAGTTGAAATTGTAATTATATTCCTAGTTATTATTTGAAAAAATATTTATCAGTTATATATATATATAAATTTCTTGATTTAACTATAATTTCATTTAATGAAGGTATGTCACAGGGTGGTCACAGTGGTTCACCTGATGTTGTTGGTATGTATGTTTTCATTTTTCTAAATTAATTGATTGAAATTTTCTGTTTATATTTCCCTAACTGTTTCTAATCATTAATTTATATTGTAATTGAATTATGAATTTATTTTTATCAGGATCTACTGCTTCTTCCAGCAGACGCAGGGGTCCTGGTAGAGGGGTTCGATCCTGGAACTCTGGAGCCCGATTGGATGTGTTATTGGACAACACATTTCATCCAGTTGGAGATGGTGCTACTGCATTGAGTCGTCAGTTTGGGAATATGATATGAGACTCACACAGATTCCCTCTGACGACTCGTGACTGGAGTTCTTTCCCTCATGATACGACAGACAGATTATGGAGGGATGTTCAGGTAAATTCAATGTTTAATTTTTCATGATATTGTTATTATTATTGTCCCATCTACTAAAAAAAATTTTAACAGGATAATTTGACATCCTGTCCAGATGAGTTTCGGGCTGTTTGTATGTCGAAATGCAGAAAATTATGGAAGGATTACAAGTCAAGGGTGAAGAGAGATCACTGTACACCATTCACGGGTGTGCCAGACATTCTACAACGAGTCCCTCCGGGCATTCTTCCTGCGCGGTAGGGCTCATTATGCGTTCTTTAAGCGTTGCGCGCGCTTGATAAACACGCATGGGGGGGGGGGGGGGTCCCAAACTGGACGAACGATGTCCGAATGGCCCGAAATAGGACGACATCAAAGAGTGAGTGAATTTTGATGTGGTTGAGCAGAGGGCACGTCAATCGGACGTGCCGTGTGGCCGCGGTGACCGGGAACGCCGTTCTGGTGTCATAAACGGCCAAAACTGGCATCTAATGGTCAAACTCATAGCGGACGACGTCGGATTGAACTGAAATCATAGGAAAATAATACAATTATTATTCGCGATGTGCACGTGTAGACGACACGTCAATCGGACGTGCGGCCTGCGCGATAGGACTCATTATGCGTTCTTTAAGCATTGCGTGCTCTTGATAAACGCGCGTGGGGGGGGGGGGGTCCCAAACTGGCCGAACGATGTTCGAATGGCCTGAAATCAGACTACATCAAAGGGCAAGTGAATTTTTATGTGGTCGAGCAGACGACACGTCAAACGGACGTGCCGTGTGCCCGCGGTGACCGAGAATGCCGTTTTGGTGTCATAAACGGCCAAAACTGGCGTCTAACGATCGAACTCTTAGTGGACGACATCGGATTGACTTGAAATTACAGTACAACAATAAAATTATTATTCTCGACGTGCACGCGCTGACGGAACGTCAATCGGACGTCCGGTCTACGCGGTAGGGCTCATTATGCGTTCTTTAAGCATTGCGCGCGCTTGATAAACGCGCGTGGGGGGGGGGGGGGGTCCAAACTGGCCGAACGATGTCCGAATGGCATGAAATCGGAAGAAATCAAAGGGTGGGTGAATTGTGATGTGGTCGAGGAGACGACATGTCAATCGTACGTGCCGTGTGCCCGCGGTGACCAGGAACGCCGTTCTGGTGTCACAAACGGCCAAAACGGGCATCTAACGGTCCAACTCTTAGCGGACAACATCAGATTGACCTGAAATCACAGGACAACAATACAATTATTATTCGCGACATGCATGCGCATACGGCATGTCAATCGGACATGCAGTCTGCGCGGTAGGTCTCATTATGCGTTCTTTAAGCGTTGTACGCTCTTGATAAATGCGCGTGGGGGGGTCCCAAACTGGCCGAACGATGTCCGAATGTCCTGAAATCGGACGAAATCAAAGGGTGAGTGAATTGTGATGTGGTTGAGTAGACGGCATGTCAATCGGACGTGCCGTGTGCCCGCGGTGATCGGGAACGCCATTCTGGTGTCATAAACGGCCAAAACTGGCGTCTAACGGTCAAACTCTTAGCGGACGACATCGAATTGACCTGAAATCACAGGACAACAGTAAAATTTTTATTCTCGATGTGCATGCGCAGACGGAACGTCAATCGGACGTGCGGTCTGCGTGATAGGGCTCATTATGCATTTTTTAAGCATTGTGCACGCTTGATAAACGCGCGTGGGGGGTCCAAACTGGCTGAACGATGTTCGAATGGCCTGAAATCGGACGACATCAAAGGGTGAGTGAATTGTCATGTGGTCGAGTAGACGACTTGTCAATCGGACATGTCGTGTGCCCGCGGTGACCGGGAACGCCGTTCTGGTGTCATAAACGGCCAAAACTGGCGTCTAACGGTCAAACTCTTAGCGGACGACATCATATTGACCTGAAATCATAGGACAATAATAAAATTATTATTCGTGACGTGCACGCGCATACGGCACGTCAATCGGACGTGTGGTCTGCGCGGTAGGGCTCATTATGCGTTCTTTAAGTGTTGCGTGCTTGATAAACGCGCGTGGGGGGTCCCAAACTGGCCGACCGATGTCCGAATGGCCCAAAATCGGATGAAATCAAAGGGTGAGTGAAATATGATGAGTTCGAGAAGACGAAACATCAATCGGACATGCCGTGTGCGCACGGTGACCGGGAACGCCGTTCTAGTGTCATAAACGGCCAAAACTAGCGTCTAACAGTCAAACTCTTAGTGGACGACATCAGATTGAACTGAAATCACAGGACAACAATACAATTATTATTTTCGACGTTCACGCGTAGACGGCACGTCAATCGAATGTGCGGTCTACGTGGTAGGACTCAATATGCGTTCTTTAAGCGTTGCGCGCGCTTGATAAACGCACGTGGGGGGGGGGGTCCCAAACTGGCCGAATGATGTTCGAATGGCCTGAAATCGGACAAAATCAAAGGGTGAGTGAATTGGGATGTGGTCGAGTAGACAACACGTCAATCGGACGTGCCATGTGCCCGCGGTGACCGGAAACGCCGTTCTGGTGTCATAAACGGCCAAAACTGGCGTCTAACGGTCAAACTCATAGCGGACGACATCAGATTTAACTGGAATCACATGAAAACAATACAATTATTATTCGCGATGTGCACGCACAGATGGCATGTCAATCGGACGTGCGGTCTGCGCGGTAGGGCTCATTATGTGTTCTTTAAGCGTTGCACACGCTTGATAAACGCGCCTGGGGGGTCCCAAACTGGCCAAACGATGTCCAAATGGACCGAAATCGGACGACATAAAAGGGTGAGTGAATTATGATGTGGTCACGTAGACGACACATCAATCAGACCTGCCGTGTGCCCGCGGTGACCGAGAACGCCGTTCTGGTGTCATAAACGGCCAAAACTGGCGTCTAACGGTCAAACTCATAGCGGATGACATCCAATTAACCTGAAATCACAGTACAACAATTCAATTATTATTCGCAACGTTCACGCATAGACGACATGTCAATTGGACGTGCGGTCTGCGCGGTAAGGCTCATTATGCATTCATTAAGCGTTGCGCGCGCTTGATAAACGCGCGTGGGGGGGGGGGGGGGTCCCAAACTGGCTGAATGATGTCCGAATGGCCTGAAATCAGACGACATCAAAGGGTGAGTGAATTGTGATGTGGTCGAGCAGACGGCACGTCAATAGGACGTGCCGTGTGCCCGCGGTGACCGGGAACACCGTTCTGGTGTCATAAACGGCCAAAACGGGCGTCTAACGGTCAAACTCTTAGCAGACGACATCAGATTGACCTGAAATCACAGGACAATAATACAATTATTATTCATGATGTGCACGTGCAGACGGAACGTCAATCGTATGTGTGGTCTGCGCGGTAGGGCTCATTATGCGTTCTTTAAGCATTGCGCACGCTTGATAAACGCGCGGGGGGGGGGGGAGGGGGGGGTCCCAAACTAGCCGAACGATGTCCGAATGGCCTGAAATTGGACAACAACAAAGGGTGAGTGAATTTTGATGTGGTCGAGTAGACAGCACGTCAATCGGACGTGCCGTGTGCCCGCGGTGACCGGGAACACCGTTCTGGTGTCATAAACGGCCAAAACTGGCGTCTAACGGTCAAACTCATAGCGGACAACATCGGATTGACTTGAAATCACAGGACAACAATAAAATTATTATTCACGATGTTCACGCACAGACGACACATCAATCGGACGTGCGGTCTGCGCGGTAGGGCTCATTATGCGTTCTTTAAGCGTTGCGCGCGCTTGATAAACACACGTAGGGGGGGGGGGGTCCAAACTGGCCGAACGATGTGAGAATGGCCTGAAATAAGACGACATCAAAGGGTGAGTGAATTGTGATGTGGTCGAGCAGACGGCACATCAATTGGACGTGCCGTGTGCCCGCGGTGACCCGGAACGCCGTTCTGGTTTCATAAACGGCCAAATCGGGCGTCTAACGGTCAAACTCTTAGCGGACGACATAGGATTGACCTGAAATAATAGGACAACAATAAAATTATTATTCTTGATGTGCACGCACAGACGGAACGTCAATCAGACGTGTGGTCTGTGCGGTAGGGCTCATTATGTGTTCTTTAAGCGTTGCACGCTCCTGATAAACGCGCGTGGGGGGGGGGGGGGGGGCAAACTGGCCGAACGATGTCCGAATGGCCTGAAATCAGACGACATCAAAGGGGGAGTTAATTGTGATGTGTTCGAGTAGACGGCACGTCAATAGGACGTGCCGTGTGCCCGCGGTGACCGGGAACGCCGTTCTGGTGTCATAAACAGCCAAAACTGGCGTCTAACGGTCAAACTCTTAGCGGATGACATCGTATTGATATGAAATCACAAGACAACAATAAAATTATTATTCACGACATGCAAGCACAGACGACACGTCAATCGGACGTGTGGTATGCGCGGCAGGGCTCATTATACGTTTTTTAAGCGTTGCGCGCGCTTGATAAACGCGCTGGGGGGGGTGGTCCAAACTGGACGAACGTTTTCCAAATGGCCTGAAATCGGACGACATCAAAGGGTGAGTGAATTGTGATGTGGTATAGTAGACGACATGTCAATTTGACATGCCGTGTGCCCGCGGTGACCGGGAACGCCGTTCTGGTGTCATAAACGGCCAAAACTTGCGTTTAACGGTCAAACTCTTAGCGAATGACATCGGATTGACCTGATATCACAGGACAACAATAAAATTATTATTCGCGATGTGCACGCATAGATGGCACGTCAATAGGACGTGAGGTCTGCGCGGTGGGGCTCATTATGCGTTCTTTAAGCGTTGCACGCGCTTGATAAACGCACGTGGGGGGGTCCCAAACTGGCCGAACGATATCCGAATGGCCTGAAATCAGACGACATCAAATGGTGAGTTAATTGTGATGTGGTCAAGTAGAAGACATGTCAATCGGACATTCTGTGTGCCTGCGGTGACCGGGGAACGCCGTTCTGGTGTCATAAACGGCCAAAACTGGCGTCTAACGGTCAAACTCTTAGCGGGCGACATCGGATTGACCTGAAATCACAGGATAACAATACAATTATTATTCGTGACGTGCACACATAGACGACACGTCAATCGGATGTGCGGTCTGTGCGGTAGGTCTCATTATGCGTTCTTTAAGCGTTGCACGCGCTTGATAAACGCGCGTGGGGGGGGGGGGGGGTCCCAAACTAGCCGAACGATGTCCGAATGGCCTGAAATCGGACGACATCAAAGGGTGAGTGAATTTTGATGTGGTCGAGCAGATGACATGTCAATCGGACGTGCCGTGTGCCCGCGGTGACCAAGAACGCCGTTCTGGTGTCATAAACGGCCAAAACGGGCGTCTAACGGTCAAACTCATAGAGGACGACATCAGATTGACCTGAAATCACAGGAAAACAATAAAATTATTATTCGCGACGTTCACGCGCAGACAGAACGTCAATCGGACGTGTGGTCTGCGCGGTAGGGCTCATTATACATTTTTTAAGCGTTGCGCGCGCTTGATAAACGCGCGTGGGGGGGGGGGGGGGGTCCAAACTGGCCAAACGATGTCCGAATGGCCTGAAATCGGATGACATCAAAGGGTTAGTGAATTTTGATGTGGTCGAGCAGATGACACATCAATCGGACATGCCGTGTGCCCGCGGTGACCAGGAACGCCCGTTCTGGTGTCATAAACGGCCAAAACTGGCGTCTAATGGTCAAACTCTTAACGGACGACATCGGATTGACCTGAAATCATAGGAAAACAATAAAATTATTATTCGCGACGTGCACGCGCAGACGGCACATCAATCGTACGTGCGGTCTGCGCGGTAGAGCTCATTATGCGTTCTTTAGGTGTTGCGCGCGCTTGATAAACGCGCGTGGGGGGGGGGGGGGGGTCCAAGAACTGCCGAACGATGTCCAAATGGCCCGAAATCGGACGACATCAAAGTGTGAGTGGATTGTGATGTGGTCGAGTAGACGGCACGTCAATCGGACGTGGCGTGTGCCCGTGGTGACCAGGAACTCCGTTCTGGTGTCATAAACGGCCAAAACTGGCGTCTAACAGTCAAACTCTTAGCGGATGACATCGGATTGACCTGAAATCACAGGACAACAATCCAATTAGAAAAATAGAATTAATGATTTTAAATTTATAAAACAGTAATCAAATTTATGAATATTATTTTGAAAATCAAATACTTTAGATCTGTTACAGTAAGTTTGAAGTTAAATATTTGTTTTCTAGGTTTTTATTAGGTACTAAGTTTGTTACTAAATTTTGTTATGCATTTATATGTGATGATGGATGTGGATCCTGGAAGATGTCAACCAGGATTTATTTTGTATATTAATGTATAATTGAATTTGTTTAAAAAAAATTAAAATTTAATAGCGGCTGCCATTATGGCGGGCCGCTATTTGTCTGGGCTATATAGGCCGCCAATTGGCGGCCGCTAAAGCCCATCTCGGCTTGCCTACAGCGTCCGCCAAATGGTGGCCGCTGATAGTAACAACGACGGGGCAAAAGCGGCCGCCGTTTGGTGGCCGCTATGTGGCCGCTATAGGCCTTTAGCGACGGCTTTTGGCGGCCGCTAAAGGTCATTCTTGTACTAGTGATAGGAGTTTAAATCTTTTTTTTGAATTTAGGATTTAAGGAAATGGTTTTTTAAACTCAATTTTTCCTCATTGGGATTTTGGTCCATGTAATGGGATTCATTCCCACTCGGCCAACGAGCCATGTACTAAATAAATAAGGCTTGATGGGTGGGCTATCACCTTGAGGAGGTTATGGTCTACCTCTTTGGCATGTGTGTGTGGTGTGTGTGTATTTTTGAGTGTAATTTTACCCCCAATATCCCATTTTATATATATTATATATATATATGCGGGATTTAAAAATCCATCTCATGTTCTACCTTTTATGGGTTTTCAATTCCAAAGATTAATTATGATGTGAGGTTTTTTGTATCTCAATATTTATTTTATTTATATATGATTAATATTAACCACATGTTTCACTTTTTTTGTATATATATTGTCAATGGATTTATTTAATAATAATGTTTCATGAAATATAATGGATTTATAAATCCACCTCATATTTTACCTTTCATGGGTTTTTAATTTGAAATATAATGAAGATGTATGGGTTTCTTTGTCTCAATTTTCAATTCTATTAGACATGGTTGATATTGCACACCATATTTTCTTATATATGGTTTATTCACTTCCATATTTATTTTATGTATGATAAATATCTTCCATTTAATGATAATTTAATTTAAATTTCATGATCTAACTCCTTTATTCGTTTTATTCTTAATTTACTAAAGTCAAAATAGATTTTGATAACTCAAGTCTCATTTCTTGTGTTATAATGCCTCTTCATGAACTTATTTATTATATGCTTGGTTTATCACACCCTAAGAGTTTATTTAATAGTAAATTAACTTTTAATCTGAGGGGAAAGAATAATTTGAATCATATTTAATTGAAATTTATCCTCTATGTCCATATTTTCCGCTTCCTATTAGTGTTAACATTTATATTTGGAAACCCAATTATGCATTATCTTATGCAACATTCACATTCCAATTTTACACTTTTTAAAAGGAAGTTTTTCAGTATCTTTTTACAATGTGGGTTTCAATAAATATATATTAAATTATTAAAATGGTTTCTTCTATGATCATTTGTTCCATCATCCTCTCCAAAGTTCCTTTATACAACCTTTTTCTCTTTTCAAGGATCAATTATGGAAGGTTTTTTAAAAGTTAATTTTTTTGTAAAATTTTCACTTCACTATTTTGAAAATGACCCGTAACTTCATTTATAAAACAATTAAAAAAATTTCTAAAAATTATTTTAGGATATAAATTCCATTTTAATATTTATCTCAAAATTATTTATTTCATAGGAAATTAATTTTCATGAATTACCCTCAAAATTATTTTATACTATTTTGGGGGATTAAACTCATGGAAATCCATTACTAATTTTATCTTTATTAATCAACCACTATGTATAAATATGATTTTCCTTCCAATGACTTTCCTCTATGAACAATATATTTCCTTCCTTTTATTGAAGGGTGTTCTCATATATTAAATGCATCAATTGATTTGGAAAATTATTGTATAAACTATATACCTTTTATCTATATAGTATAAATACAATAAAACCCATTATCTTATGTAAAGGTATTTACCTATAAAATTATTGAATATATTTAGATAAATATTTATTTCCATTGGTTTACCATGTTATGATTATTAATGGAATTATGAATTATTTATTTATGTGATTCAATTTTAAAATGATATGAAACTCTTTTTCATTTATTGGGTTCTTAATTATACGATGAATAATTGATTTCAAGTGGCACACAAATATATGGATGATTGATGGATGGGGTCCTATATTTCCCTCCAATGAATTGGTTAGAAGTTTTTATCTCATGATACATGTATATATTGGTTCAATTATGTTTTCCTACCAATAAAGAGAGTGAGTAGAGAATCATGAATATGTGGGTATGTGTAGTGACTCATGAAGGTGATAATACCCTATGATTAAGTTTATGTCAACGTTATTTGTTATTTTATGTTTCAACTGAATGTTACATTTACATCCAATATACTTATGATTATTATATATGGATCATATTTATTATCTCATGATTCCACACTCTTTCTAGGGTATATGTTTGTTTATTTGAGATTACTTTCCCTTCGATCGTTACTTCTAGAAAAATCTTATTCTACCATTTTATTTTTAATAGGATATTATACCCTTGACCATGTTTTCTCATATACTTATGAACTAAGCCTTGATGACACGCTGATAATTTTTAACTTACTGATCATTTGAGATCACCCCTTTATTTTATTTTCTTTTCCCTAGGAAATTGTATAAAAGACTATATTTAGTAGTAAATTTTTATGTAGAGATGCTTTGTGGGATATGTTGAAGACAAAAAAAAGGAAATATTAGTATAGTGTAAAAAATTACCTTTTTGAATGAAAAATAGATGAGAAATAATTCTCAAAGGCACTAAAACTTCCATTAATGGAATTATGTGTTTATTTGTGAGATGTAATGTTTAACTTATAAAAATAATGTGAAATAAAGAAAGTTTTTATGTAGGCCATCTCACTTTGTATCATATAATGTTTGTAAAGAAAGTTTTTTTAGCAATTAACCCAGGAGTGTAGGTTTGGGATTCCTCAACCAATATAGTTGAACAATCAAGGTCTTAAAATGTGTTTACTCTAGATGGAATATAACACTTATTATTATTTAAAGGGTATTTAATATCACCATATTATCTCATTTTATTTCCATGATGTATGAATGATTCTAAATATTTAGTTTTGGAATCCCTATTCTATCTACTAAATTAATATATTTAGACCATATTAATGTTTAACTCTTTACAAAACACACCTAACCTGAAAATAAACTTTTTATTGATTATCAAGAGACCGAAAGTCCAGACAAAAGAAGATTCATGGGGGCCGAAAGTAATGGAGTCCGAGAGAATAATTAACAACGAAATGGACCCCCCTCAAGGGGAAAGGAACCCAGGCTCATGAAGTAGGCAGTGCCTCGATCAGGAGGAGCATTAGAGGCGAAGAAGTCCGCAACCATGTTCCCCTCCCGCCATGTGTGGGAAATTCCGGTCCTTGTGCTCAAGAGAAGGCTGCATTTTCTGATGCAATAAGTGATATTCCATGGGCCCTTGACCTTCCTTAAAAGAACACTATAAAGGGTAAGGGAGTCTGTCTCCATCTCAACCAGGCTGATGCGCCTTTGTTTACATAATTCGAGCCTGGTGACCATGGCCATTGTTTCTGCCTGAAGAACGCCACCCTCACCAAAACAGGCCGAAAATGTAGCAATGATGGAACCCCTCTGGTCCAGAACAACCCCTCCTACTCACATCATACCCTTAAGAAGAGAGCCATCCGTGTTGTGTTTCAAGCATTTTCTTGGAGGAAGTCCAACCCAAATTCTATGCACAAGGATAATTTACTCAAGATTGAATTAAAATGATCATAAATATAATACCTAATATGTATAAACTATATTAAAGAACTAAATTTAAGCTAATAACTTTAATTACGAACTGATGTCAAGGTATATGAAAAACTAAGTCTTATGTTGTCGTATCTATCATGTAATTCATGGTATGAAAATTTTGTAAGAATTAGTTTATAACATAAAATAAATCGTCCATAATAACACATAATATAAAAATTATATCTATGAATTAAATAGGGAATAATAAATAAAGGAATAATTATTGAATTTAAATTGAGATAATATTTTAAAAAAATTCATTAATAAACAATTTAAAAAACATTATAATTTGTTATGGGTATTAATAAGATAAATATAGAAACTTAATATTTATTACCAATTTTGAATTCTTAATATCATATGTTATATGGAATTTAATTTAAATATATGATATCTTTGGAAAGAAAAACATTTTATATTTCAAATTCTACTATGTAAACATTTTGCATAATCTAAATATCATATACTAATGTTAAACATTGATCAAATCATTTATAAAAACTCATTTTGAAATGGTTTTAATAATTTCAAAATAAGAAACTTTTAATTTTAATGATTTAAATTTAACATTATGAACAATTCATAATTTTTAAATGTAAACACTTTATATTTATCCTTATTTTTATAATTTATAAACCCTTTATAAAGTACACTTACAATTTACAAATAAATAATTTATATCCAAATTATAATTCATTCCATATAATATATAAAATATATTTCAGTATTAACACTTAATATTATAGAATATTTATTAAAAAATAGTTCATAAAAAATAATTTATTAATTATAAAAACTTTATAATAAATTATTTTACAAACACATTTATAAATTAATAAATATCCCCAAATACCTTTTATTATATTTTATAAATTATACAATTTAATTCATAATTGAAATTTAATAAAAATAATTTTTCTATATAAATCATTTTTTACAATATAGGAGGAATTGTAATCTACGATAATTAGGATTGCAACATTTAAACCATTTAAGTGTTATCAATTGCATTTTATGACTGATAATACTATCACCACTTATGATAAGTAGTTTACACACCTATAGTAATGGTAAGAACCTATATTAATTGGGTATCCGATGAAACTCATATGCATCTGGAGTGACCCTTATATATCAGAGTTCTTCACTTTCATGGAAAATGTATGGAACTTTATGTATTAGGGCTCTAATATAAACCTTTACAGATATGTAAAGTTACCCATATGTATCAGTGTTTACTTATGTTAAAAAGTTAAATAACTTTATTTACCATATACTTTTACCTATATATATGAATACTATTTTACAATTTACCTCGATATTGCTAAGGTGATATGATGATTAGGATTAGAACCTACAATACAATGCTATTGTTGAATATGATATCTTAATATCATATTCTAGAAATAATAAAATCTAATGGATTTGTACTGAGTCACCGGCTATGATATTCCATATCATATTCCATGCATGGTAAGGATCTAACACCACTGAAAGGTTTATAAGAAGAAATTAACAATTAAAAAATCATAAAAATGTAAATAAACCTTAAAATATGATAAAATTGATCTTTTAAAACTAAAATAATGTAAAATATAAATAATTAATGGATACCTTATTACATTACTATGTTTTCTTTCCTACTCTTCTTGTTGAAGATCAGCAAAGAATAACAAAAAGGATTTTCCCTCCAAGCTATATCCACAAGATGTATTTAATTACCAAAATTCCTTGGAAATGAACTTCCTATTGATTTCATGGTTTTCAAATGCCATGGTTGAACAAAAATTTATTAACCTAGAATGCAGTCGAGTCGACTGAACATGGTTATTCTAAAGAATTTTTTCGGATAGATATTCACTAATATCAATCACTTATTATATATATATATTTTCTATTTCATGATTATGAAAATGGATGGGGTGTTCTTATTGTTGTGTATACATGAAAAATAAAATTAAGTGGTAAAAATTATAATAGGTTTTATCAAGGAAAAGGGTCAATCCTTGGTTAAGAAAACATGGTTCATTTACTATCTAAATTGATTACTAAATTCTTATTGATAATCCACGCATTATCATTCATTTTTGACTAACCTCAACTTAATTTGTAATGACTAGTGTCCTTTTGAAAATATACTAGTAACACTAAGTATAACCTCATTCATAGTATTGAGTGATGGACATTCCATGGATATAGGAATTATGCTACCCTCCACTCATTCCCAATTTACAATGTCCATGCCTCGATCCACTTGAATCAAAACATATGAAATGTGGATTGAGATATGGGTTAAGAAGTGATTTTTTTTATATTGGAATGATTCTAGGGATATTTAATTGGGAAATAAAGAATTATATTCACAATTCCTAATAAAATCCACTAACCCACAATAGATTCAATAGCATGAATTAATAAAAGAGAACAGACCTGGGAGCACTATAATACCTCCCCCATGACTTTTCCTTAAGTCAATACTCTATGATCATGGAGTTTAAATTTCACATTCATAGAACATAGGAAGAATCATAATCAATGAAAGTAAGAAGATATATAGAGAATATAATTTTAGTCACATATAACATACAATGATTGTTATTTATGCAAATAAGAAGAAAAATGTTAGATTCATTCCTTTAAATAGGGAATTGTTCTCGTCAAATACCCCTATACCCATTTATAAACACTATCAAATCCCATTTCAATATAATATAAAGAAATAATTATACCCCATTGATATAATGCTCCCAGGATCGATCTTTTTACACTTTTGAGAAGAATTGGGGTTGATTTTATTCACCTCATCGCGACTATAGTGGAAGAAAAATTTTACTTGAATGTTTTCCTTTAAGTATGATATGAATGTGATACTTAAATAAGTTGAGGTTGGATTTATGAACATGTTGATGGTATTATATTTAAGAATATTGGACTAGAAATATTATTATATGGACTCATCTAATTACTCTTCAATTATAGGCCCTATCCAGTATTTAGGCTTCATTGGACATGTGTTTATGTGTATTTCATATTATATAAATCTTTAGGTTGTCTATCTGTAGTTGATCGATTACTTATGGTCAGTTTAACTAACGTGTCTAGTTTATTCTTATGGTTGGATGACCAGACATTTAGTTGAAGATTATGGTCAGTTGAATACCAGTGATCGATTATCTCAGGGTTAGTTAAAGCTAATGAAACTGGCTCTCTTGTGGTTCTTCATAATTTTGGCTTAAATTTTGATCAATTGATGAAAGTTATAGACATTATGTATAGATGATGGTTTCAATAGGTTGTGCACTACTAGGTTGGTTTGAACTCATTGAGGTCTTTCATTAATCATCTTGCATGTGTCTTCCTTCATCCTAGTAATTAGAGCATTGGGAAGGCATCAATGTCCCCAACTTCTTCAATCCTATATAGGTAATAATCTCAATAGATAGATAACACATATTTGATTTATTGAAAGGATAGTTTAGGTATATTTATTGATTTTATTGAGATATCATAGAGGATTTTGAGGATTTAAATATACTAGTGAATACAAATTTAGGGTGGGATTTGTGAAATTTAGGCATTGAGAGAGGCCTCAGTCTACACAATTTCAAGCAATTGTATTGGGTAAAGATACATCATAGAGGTAATGGATTGAAAAGAGTTGGAGGTGTATAGGAGAGTTGGGTAGTGTGGCTAGATTGGTCTACTCGAGTTCCTTCTCATATAAGGGAATAGAGGTTTGTTTCCTAGTGGTTCACTATAGTGTATGTTGGGGTAGGCCTATATAAAAGAGGAAAGATTGAGTCTTGGGAAGGGGACGAACATGTGTGAAGCTTGACCCAGATTATTTAAAAGTCCATCCCAACTAACCTGGACTTTTTTATTGAAATCACACACATAATCTAGTTAAAAATACATTCATATAAAACAAATTATATTCAAAAATATGTAATTCTAGATTATATTCCAAATATATTTTTATCAAAAAAAATATATATTAAAATAGATTTATTTATCCATATACAATAAATATAAACATGAAAATGTAGAAATGCCTAATATTTTAAGGGAATTTGATGGAATAAAACAATTAATTAAAGATAAAAAATTTATGAAATTCCACACCTCATCACCCAACCTCCATGATATGCTAGTATTTCAAAAGAAAAGAAAGATGGAAGAAGAGAGATTCTGGAGGGGAGATTTTCTGATAGAGGCTATTCAAGAATTTAACACCTCTATATCCATGGAAATACCTCTTTTAGATAGTCTATAGGGACACTCCCGATGCTACACCTTTACTTATACATTTCATAAATATATGAGTAATTCCTTTGGTTACATATCATGTAACCCTCGACAAAAAACTCTTCCATCTGCATCATCTTATTAAATAATTATGAAATTATAGCCAATGTGTAGGAGATTTAAACATTAACTCCTTAATGTTTAAATGGATAGATGAGTTAAGGGGGTTCTAAATGAATTAATCCATTTGATTCATGGAACTACAACTCAACCATAATGTAAAATATGATTTTCTCAAGCAACTAACATATGAAATCCATATATCATAGAATATAGTATATCCTAAGGGCTTAAATATAATCCTTTTTCCATCTGTATGTCATACTCTACAACATACTATATATTTCCAAATGATATCACAAGGATTTAAGGTATATTCCTTTCACTTGATATGTCACACTATTAGAGAATATCATGTCTATCAGTGAATTTTCTTACTGAATAACTCTGCCTTTGTGATTTTCCTAAGTGTATAATGGTTTCCATATATCTCATGAAAATAAGAACAAGTCTTGTTTTTCTCATTTGATTATTTGGCATCACATTACTCTTGATTTGGATGTAATATCTATTCACTCCCCAATTCACATTTTACAATACAACACAAGATCTTGAGAGGCCTAAACATATCCTTAGTGTGTGTTTTATGCAAGCATGGACAATTATGTGAGGAGACTTGGGAGTGGGAGAATTTTATACACGAGTAATAGGCAAAGATTTTTCAAGACAGTTCTAACCTATAGATTTTCAAGAATGGAAATACCAATGGAAGGGAGAATTTAACTCCCCAATTTTGAAGTATTTATATGTATTTAAATTTCATTTTAATCTTTTAGGATGTTTGCGTTGGTTTTGAAATGTTTTAGAGGCTTTTGGGAGGTTCTGGAGAGGTTTTAATGGGTACATGGTTTGGGTAAACCATACTTGATTCCTAGTTAGACCATGAATTGTGAAATGGGGATTTTGGTCATGCACATAATTGGTACATGTTTTGTAAAAAATTTATTCTAACTATTATTTTTTAGAAAATATTTCAAGTAGTGGTGATTCACACAATTGGCGCATAGTTTTTCAAACCATGTTTCCAAAATGTTTATCCATGGGTTTCAGATAGCAGAAACCACACGGTTGGTAAATAGTTCCCCATTCCCAAAATACAAACCATGTATGAAATTTAAAAACATTTAAAATTATATTCTTAACTTTATTTCCCCCTCAAATCAACCATTTTAGTTATCCTAATAGTGTCACATGAATCTCAGGATTCATTTTAGAAATTTTTGTTATTTCCCTCACACTAGAGATCTCTATATTTTAACCTTAGAGTGTTTGGACTTGGGATCAAAGGTAAGGCTCTAATTTTTCTTTTCCCTCTCTTTTATTATTATTTTTCTTTGAGATAAACCACATTATAGTGCTCCCATACTTAGATCCTTTATTTAGGGTGTTTTGTGATGGGGGTTTTATTTTGAACCATCATAGGATAGTTGTGATGGAATATATCTTCAAGTGAATTATGTGGTTTCATATTAGAGACCTTATTTGAGTTATGTGTATTATCTTCTCTTAACTTATGTTAGGAACATGAAGGCTTGTTATTTTAAAAATTAATTATTGTGATTATTTATTCTAAATATTTTTTATATTCTTGGTTGTTAAATTTCGTAGTATAATAATGGTTATTTAGAAAAGGTTATGGTTGATGCTAATAAAGTGTATGATAAAATTAATAAATATTTAAATGGGATTTAAAATGGTCAATTGATCATGGTTGGTCTTGAAATTGGTGTGAGTTTGTGGAATTTAATGATGCATATGGATGTGGACTTACTGATTTGGACTTGGGTGTTGATTTTGAAATTGGTACTACTAGATTTTTTGGATATAACAATGGTTCAAAACATAAGCTATATCTAAAAAAACCATTATAGTAAACTATAGTCATTTTTTTGGACCATTGATGGACCGTCTATCAGAATAGGTCTATATTCACTATTTTTTAAGAACTATACCTACAGAGGAATATAATTATTGTTAATAAAACCATAATTATAACCATGGGGTCCCATGTGGATCCACCTATAGATACATGCAGGCACCGATGGATGTATGGTGTCTATGTATATACCACAATTATATGGTCTCATTACCATGGGAATAAGATGAAAAAAATACCCATTTGAGATTTGAATCCCATATCACGCTTCCATAAACAGAGACTTTACCACTCGAGTAACAAATAACTTATAATCACACACACACACATATCGATTTTTTTAAATTATTATTATTATTATTATGAAATTAATAAATAATAATAATAGTAATTCCCAGCCACCCTATAACCATGATTTTTCTATCCTGTGGGTATAGGGGTGCCTATAGTCAGGGTTTCAAAAATCCGTGGCAATAGGTCATCAAAGAAGAACCCTATTACCATGATTAGGAATAAAAAAAGCTGTAAGGGGACTTAAATCCATATTTAGGACCCTAACATAGTAATAGTGGCTTCTTGTACCCTTCCAAATATAAATAATTTTCTTATTATGGCACGATAAACTCTATAGACATGATTTAACAACCCATAAATGTAGACTACTCTATAGTTACAACTTTAATAAAATTCTAACAATATATTTTATTATCATGATTTAATTTTTTTACAATAATTATATGGATATAGGTTGAAATTCTAGTAGTGTGGGTCACATGGATTATATCATCATGTGATGACTTGGGTCATAGGTAACATTTTTTTACACTTGAGTTTCAAATGCCTAGTTAATACTACTTTAATGGGGGACACTTAATGTTAGATTTATGGATCCCAGATGTGAGGGGTGGTGTATTTTATAGGTGAGTGAGGTTATGGTATAGTTGTATGAGTTTTGGTGTGGGTCTATTTATGAAAATAATGGGTTAAATCAGATATTTTTTAGTTAAGTTAATTCTTATAGTTTATATTTTCTTTGTTTATATTTATTGTTATTCTTTATTAATTTATAAAATATGTGATATAACTTTTTTTATTACATGTTATGTTTTAAAAGTACTATAAATTTTCCTACTAGGTTTTTATACTCACCCACCTACATATCCATCATGGTGAATATGCAAATGTTTCTCATCATGATGTAGATAAGGGGAAGACAACTCACTTCCCAATTATGGTGTTTAGATATTTTGGACATTGGTGATGGAGTTGGGAGTTGGTAGTAAGTGATTATATAGAACTTGGGGTTTTTCTATCTTTAGAACCTGGTCTTTCCATTTTTTTGGGTCTTGTAAACTTATATAGAGATATTGATGGTTGGAACTAATGTTGCAGATTTTTCTTGTTATGTTATTAGATTGTTGTCTTGTTTTTATTAATTAATTATATTTAGATTTTCATTGGAGTTATTACATTTTAGGTTATATATTATATAAGGTTAAATCATCTCCTAATAATAGTTTCATTACTAGTAATATATTTCCAACCTTTGGTGTTTGGGGGATGCACTTAAGGTTACTGACATTTTGATCTTATTATTGGTGTTAGGTAGGGTTGGGATATAAAAATTCATATATTTTAAATTTTTGTAATGGTTACGATGTATATACACCTACCACCTTCTTATTTACACATTGGTCCACATAAATCACTATGTATTAGGCCCAATAGTCCACTAACCCTCTAACCTATTCAAAAAAGTGTTTCTTTGATCAATTTACCTAATAAAAAATATTCAAATTTATCAAACAATTCTTAATCAAATGATTACAATAATTGATCTCTATGGAGTATTTATATGTTCTTATCATTTATATTTCTATGGTAACAATTCCAAAGGTATATGATGGTAGAATCATCCTTAACCTTATTATATTTAACTTTATAGACCAAATTATCCATATAAAGAATTTATAACCAATTTACCTTATTCTAAATTCCATAAAATATTTCATTCATGTATAAAAAATAACTCTTGTTCATAATCAGGAACGAAAATACCTTCTTTCATAAAAACAATAGGGAAAAAATATTTATTTACGACAGAGACATAATAAAATTTATCTAATTATTGAACTAATCCACTAGGTATACTTAGATCATAATTACCTACTAATAATTAAACACTTATTGCATTGAAAAAAGATAGATCTTATTATCATTTTTTCAATTCTCTTATATTTCTATGTTTCTTTACATCACCCAAATGTGTGATACACAACTGGTATCCAATACATATGAGTCAAAATTAGAGATATTTATTTATATAACATTCACATCCTTAATCTAAAAATGATTCTCCATTATAATTTTTTTCATCCATAAATACAAATTAATTAATCTATACTTCCAACCCATAAAAAAACTCAAAATTATTTTCTTAATGCATTCAATAATCTATAAAAATACATATCTTCAAGTGATTACCATATTTTATATAATTTAAATGAGTATTTTTATTGAATACACTCCAAATATATTGATGACCCTATACATCATATCCATCAGTATTCCATGATCTATATTTTATAATTACTTAACCTAACTAAAATCAAAACTTAATTCATGACTACATCTGGTATTCAATCATGCCAATCATTTCACATATGACTCTTGGATTGTTATGTGAAAAACCCATTACCAAATTAATAATATTAAATATCTTAACACCATTCATTTGGACACATTATAGTTAGTATAACCTAGTAAAATATTACCCAAAGGTTATATAAAATATAGGCACACAACAGTTAGGTTATCCTATAATATTCTTTCTATACAAAAGATTTTTCATGGGTACTTAATTTTTAGGGTCATCCACATCAACCCCTCATGCAACTTCACTTAAACAGTCATATACCAATACTTTTACCTTCCCCCTTATTCATGTAAGTATAAAACTCCACCTTTAATGTCTTATATGTATGATGAGGTTTACAAATTCAGATGGTCCTATCAAACAATTCCTCACCTTTCCACACACTACCATCACCCCTTATGATAGATTGTTTCTTATTTTAGATCACTGAGTCTTGATTTGCATCCTTTTGCTTCTCTTGATCCATTTCCTTTCCAAGTAATTAGATAAATTTAACCAATGAATTCAATATCTTTGGAACACTCTCTATGTTCCAAGTTCATTTTTTAAAAATAGGTTCTCTATACAATTTTATCTCTACAAATCCATTAATATAATGAAAAATCAAACAAGTTTTTATATAGAATTTCCCTTTCCTAAGATCACAATGTCAAAAAAACTCAAAAAATAATTTCAAATCTATTTATAAGTAAATTTATTACAATACCATGAGTCTTTATGATATATTTCCTTTTAAATAAATCTATTTTCTTTGATACATTGTAGAACACACAACCCTGAGTCTAAATGAACCATAATACAATATACTGTTATAACCTAGCTGTTAAATTGAAGGATATGAATAAGTTTGACTATAAAATGAAAAGTATATTTTTTAAATGTGTTTAAAATAAATTAAATTGACATAAATTGATTATAAAAAAGAATTGTATTCATTTTAAATAAAAATAAATATTTTCTGAAAAACTGTAGTTTTCTAAAAAGCAGCTTCATCGTGTTTTGAGAAATTATTTTAAAATTAAATTTTACCTATTTAATAAAATTTATTTGAAAAAAATAAAATTAATTTTTTAAATCATCATATACAAATTAAATTAGAGTGTATTTTTAAAAAATTTCAAAAAAGATTAATTTTTTGATGAATAGTGAAAATTATGGTTTTTATTGAAAACTGCATTTTCGTTTAAATTATTTAGAAAATTAAATTTTAAAATAATTTTTTTAAAAAGTGAAATTAGATAAATTATATTTTAATTTAACTTATTAATTTAATTATGATCAATTCTATGTTCAATTTAAATATAAAAACATTCCATTTTTATGAGAACTTTTCATTGGAAAATCGATTTTTCATCACATTTGTTGGGTTTATTTTAAATTATATTATAAAAATTAGGAGAATTTAATTTGAAAAAATTGATTCCATATTTTTAGTCATAGTAATTTATATTTTCTAAAAATTTAAATTTAATCTTTTAGTATAATCAATAGTGAAAATTATATAAATTAATTGTTGTAGTAAAGGTAAAAGCTAATTTATTGGGGGTTAAACTGAAAAGATATGGGTTTGAATGACCTAAATAACTGTAAAAATCCTTTTTTATGACAATATTTATACCCTATAATATCTAAGGTTCTATAATTATTAATTATGGATCCTTTTGTTATGTGAAAAATATAGGTATAAATAATTCTTTTCAAAAATTTAAGTGTGACCTCTCCCCCACTTATAAAAGGACATCCCCTATCCTCCCCTATTCACACTTAAAAATTAATTTGTTTCCTAAAATAAATTCCCAAATATATTAATTAAATAACTTCACACTTCTTATATACCGTATTTTTATTGTTAAACCCTTCTAATGTGACTTGAGGTATAACCCTATAGAGGCTCTCCGAAGAAGAGGTAAAATTCTTAAACATGCATTTTGTTTTATTTATTATTAAAGATCCTTAAAATATCATTAAAATATAATGATATAATAAAAAGGATATATATTATAATTATATGTTATTATTTAAATTTAATAACCTATATCCATCTCCACTTCCATCAAATGTGAAAGGAAACCATTGATCGTGTGTACGACAGACTACCGCCTCATGAACCGATGTAATTGGTTTTCCATAAACACCTTTAAAGGAAAGATATAATGATGTATTTAACATATTTATATGAAATTTATGAAATTAATATACTTATTTAATTAATATATCACATATAACTTCTTAATTTCCATTCCACGGGGGATATGATAACGTTGCTCGTGTGTACGGCGGACTACCGCCTCTTCAAGTGATGTGACTCATTTTTTTCCTTACGTTTTATATAGAAGTTAGTAAGAATAAATTTAATGAACATATGTGATATTTATGAACGAAAAATAATTATGTAAATATAATATCACATATTACTCTTTTCCTCCCAAAAATTTGGAAAAACAATAATGTCGCTTGTGCGTACGTGTGGACTACCACCTCCACATAACGTTGTGAAATACTTTTAATTTTATTTTTACATGGATAGTAATAAAGATGAATTTAGTTAATTTAAATTATATATAGAAAATAATTATTATTATGTAAAATTAAATTAATATTTCTTTTCCTCTTATTCCATCTGCCAAGAAAATGGAAACAACGTTCATGCGTACGTACGACCTACCTTCTCTGTGAACAGTGTAGACCATTTCCTATCTCTAGCTTTTATAGATTACTATAAATACATATATAATGAATATATATGATATTTATATCATGTATTACATTATTTATATTATGTAACCATGATCAAAGTAAAATTATCAAAATTACCAGACTAAAACATACATGAAAAAAGCAATTATCACTCAAAATATTGATTGTAATAGAGAATTATTAATAAAAGGGTGATAAAAAACTATAATTAAATAATATATTTTATGGTATATATTAGTATGGCTATATAATAGATTTATAATAAAACTATATTTATTATAAAGGATTTTCTAACACATATAAAGGAATTTGGACCTAAGGTAATGGACTTTTGTCTCAAATTTCTTTTTTTGAGTCATATGTCATGTTATACACTTATATTATTTTATAAAGTGTATATATATCATTTCTGACATGTAATGTCATAAATTTATTTTTTACATGATATTTTAAGTTTCATTTAATGTTATTATTTCATGTGGCTTACAATTCAATGTTACCAAAGAGGTAATGGTTTTGTGGTATAATCTCATCATTTATCAAGAATGTTTATGTTTATGATTCTAATGATGAAATATTATGATACATATATCAAGAAACTAATTAATTTTATTACCCTATGGTTATGTCATTAAAATAAATGTTTTAATTCATTTTCCTCTGTTTATGTACTCAGGATTCCAAAATAATGTTTTAAAGGAAACCAACTTTATTTATCCCTTCAAAAGAAAACCCTTTTTATTCCATATTCATGTTTTATAAAAATGTTTTAATTTTTTTTAAATTCCATAAAGGATTTATTATTGAAAATTTTTACCCATGTTTTAATTTTTATAAAGTGTTTAAAATGAATATTCTTTTCATTTTCCAAATGAGGTAATTCTTTAATTTTCACCAAAGTGTGTAAGGAATGTTTTCTTTTAACTTGTATAGTTTGAATAGATTTTTTTTATTATCCTGGAAGATTAATTTACAAGTTTTTAAGGTAATTTTCAATGAAAATTATTTTGAAAATATTTTATGAATTTTCTAGTTTAAGAAAAATATTTCAAGGAAATGTTATCATCCTCAAGAAATGTTCAAAGTGATATTTCAAAATCATTTTCCATATAAGATGAAATGCATTGATGTTACTTAAGCTTTACTTTGGATATAATCCAATGATACCATACTCTCCATATGGTTTATGATCTATTTGACTCGGTATGTAATATTTTTATACCATTATCCATATTACTCTGAATGGTTTAGGTTTATGTTTATTGATTGGGGAAAGTATCAAAACTTCATATTCTATTTATTAAATATGAATGTTTATATTGATTATGTTTCACCCCTTTCATATGAGGAATTTTTTAGACTTAGTAAATGATGGTTGGGGCCTTCATTATCTCCTAGATGCATTAGTAGGTCTCATATGAAAAACTAGATTGAGTTTTTTTTTGCTGAGGACTTACCCATTTATATATGATGTATTGGCACAAGATCTTGACAATATGGTTATGATGATCAATATTATGGATTCCCTCATTATGAGAATAGGTATTAATGTTCATTGTGATTATTATATTTGTTATAAATCCATGATTTTTTTAATATCATGTGATTATTTATATAGATCCATTTGATCGTCCCTTATTACTAACATATTATGCTCAAGTTACTGTTTAAATGGCATGTGTTTTTACTATTTATCTTACAATATTGATTATTATTCCATTGTACTCCTATCCTTACTAATAATTTGAGTAAACCAATTTCTTATGTTTCTTTCCCCAGGATTACAAAATGGATATTATGATTAATATGTAGGGTTATGGTATATGAAAAATTATGAACTTGAATAAAACACTTTGTAGTAATTTATATTTTCATTTGAAAAATGAGATTCAATTGTGTATATAGTTACCAATCCTATTAATATATTTGGTCCTTCGAGATGTGATTAATTGTATATTATGCCAATGTCATAAAGTATCCATTTATTCTGGTAAACTATGGTTGGGGTATTTAAATTTATTCACTTTATAATAATTCATTTCTTTCATACATGAAATTTCACAAAAATAATCACAATTAATTTAAACCAAATCATTTCTTGAAACCAAAAATTTTTCAAAATCATTTCAGGGTAATTAAATAATTTTTAAAAAATATATTAAACATGTGTGTCATAACTATACATGCCTATCATGAAAAATGATCACATTTCCTGACCCTACTCATCATGGGTGTAGACAACTACGGTTGTGAACCGAAAAATGTCCTGTAAGTGATCCTTTGATCACTTTTCTTACCAAAAATATCTAGGAACACAAGTTTGGATATAAATAGGTCAGATGTATATTTTTATGAGCATATTTTAAGTTTATACCACACTAATATCCGTGCCTAATAAAATTTCCAAGAATCAACTTTTAAAAATTTTCTTTAATACACTTTTGTAATGAACCTTACTTGGAAGACCATATCCCGAGACCTAACCTGGGATTTCCATAAGTCCTTGAGAATTATCCCCATTCTTCAAAGGTAGTAAACTTGTTATTAATGATAAATACTATCATTAGGGAACAATTTACCCACATAATAAAAAATTAGCTATATGAGATACCAATATAACTCCATTTTAAAAATCAACTAACACTTAAAAAAATTATTTTAAAGTAAATATAATAACAAACAAAGTGTGGTGTAAAGAAAACAATCATAGGTCCTAAAAATTCATGTAAAAATTAAGAAGAAGACGCCTATCTATTATTGATAGTCTAACTCCTACATAAATTCGCAACCAAACAACCACAATGAACACCTCAGTTTTAATTCCAAGGATCCATTATTAAGGAATATTGGAGTCTTTCCATTTTATACATCATGATATTTTTGGATGTGAGTACATGAATACCCGGTATATTTTTTTACCACCCATGTAATAAATTTTATTGAAAAAAATTAATCACATTTCAAAAGAAAAACAATTTATCACACAGAATATATATAAATTAGATTTGAATATGTACCAACTATAGAAATCGTTTCCCCTAAAAGAAAAGGAAAACCTTTGGATTTTTCCCTAACATCCAAGATAAATTCTAGTCATAAAAAATATATAATAATTTAAAAATATAAACAGTTTAACACAAATAATTTCTTATGATCAGAGAATACACTTGTTTAGTATCATTATACACAATTTAAATTCCCATATAATAAAATTACCTAGACATACTATTCCATTCTTGAAACTTATCAGTTGTTTCTCATACTTAAGATAATTTTACAAAAAACATTCCTTCCAAAAATAGTTATCCAAAACCCCTAATAAAAATAATTTATTATAAATATATCCAATTTAAGATACCAACATACACATTTTCCTAAAATTACATTTTTGAAGGAAAATTCTATGGTTTAGTCCAAAAAGGTTAAACATAATTTTACCAAATCTAGAAAAGTCCAATTTTATGAAAATAATTTTATAAAATAATTTTTAAACACATCGAAAAGGAAAAAAACTAGAAAAAAATATAATAAAAAGGAATCACAACCCACTAATTAATTAATAGGACCCACCTATCTTCGATAATAAGTACCCAAAAATCTAGAAAACCCAGGATATAGAATTAGAAACCATGATCTAAACCTTAAAACCCTAGAAACATAATATATCCATAATTAATATTACATTTATAATATTAAATCTATAATTACATCACTCTAGCCATAATCTAAAAAGATAAACCCCCGTAAAGAATGATAAACCCCCATAAAGAGAGAAATAGAAAGAAATATATCTAAGAACTGAAGAGATAATTGATATCTGGACTTTGATATGATGTTGATTCAATCCAACATGGAAAAGAATTGGTTTTTATATCAATTATAATGCCTTAAAATCTCTCTTAATGATCCATAGGGTCTAAAAAATTTATAATCGGGTGTTAGTGAGAAATTTGGAAGAAAATCAGTCTTTTAAAAATGTAATCAAATAAAAACTCCGAAAATTCATGGGTATTTTACATGGTATAATAAAATATGTACCTATATATGTACATATCCTTAGAATAATTTCCTAGAATGAATGGTTAGTCCATAAAATATCATAAACCTCGAGACTAACTATGCACAAATCCATAGACCATTTCTGGATTTGCAATCTTATCTATATGGGTCTAGGAAACCATTCTTCTAATCATATGATTCTCCCTAATTCTTTAAAAACTCCATATTTACACCTAAAAAAACACAAAAAACCAAATAATAACTTACTTAACAAGAATGAGGTATCACAAAAATATTGGTGAAATAATGATCTTACTCCTTGACTATAACAACCTAGAACCATGATCAAAATATTTTCCTCTTTGGATCCCACTGCTATCATAGTTTTGTTTGTCTCAGGAACTCATGGAAAATGTCATGTGATGGGAGAGGTATACACATCACCTTATAAATGGGTTCATTATTATCATCCTCATATGACATAGAATTTACACTAAAACCCATCACACTCCTAGGGTACCTAGACTCCTCACTAGAACTCTACTTGGAACCAGCCCAGACCCAAGATCATAATGTTGTATACTTGGTGTCCCACTATCCCTAAGAGTTTCAATTTTCATAGGAACTCCTAGAAAATGAATTATGATGGGAGAGGTATCAAAACCCCATAATAAAGGTTTTCTTCACTATCCTCCACCACCAATATGGTTTCACACTCAGGATCATCTAATGACCCAACCCAAATACCCACACAAACTTGTTCCAGGCCGTCACAAGACATCAAGAGAACCTATTGATCTCTAGAGGCTCGTGTAAACATTGATAGGTAACCCTACATGAGTGGGATATGTTTTAACTCTGTAATGTTTAATTCACTAATAAATAAATAAAAATACTATCCAAAATTACATTATAACCATTGGGGTCATCCAACCTAAGTAACCATGATACTAACATTGTAAATTTACCACCTACTCATCATGTTACCTAGTCAAAAAGAAGTATTATAACTATATGAGTTTTCATTTATATCAATTAAAGTCTAAGAAACCTATAAATTCTATACAAATTTGAATCTAGGAAAAAACCCTTAGTATATAAAGTGTAAGAGTTACGAAATCCCTAAGGAGCCAAAATGGGAAGTCACACATGTGGAACCCTCCAAGTAGACATTAAATAATAGCCCTTGAATACCCCCTTATACTTTTATTATAAACTAAACAAGTTTATATATTAACTCCACATGATAGATAAAATGTCCTCCCATACTTTATAATACTCGGTACTCATAAGAAGTTTCCTTTCCTTTAATTAGGTCATGGAAAATAGGGTCAACATGCATCCCTATGGAATCCAATGTAAGATCTGAGTACATATTACCCCACAGAAGTCACTATATGACCTAACCAGTATTTCATATAGTTAAGTGTTCAATGTATGAATATAGTGTAGGTTGGTAACAAGTAAACATAAACTATCAATTACAAGGTACCCGTATACAAATAACCATGCTAAAAAAGTAGACATGTTATTCAAATTAAAAAAGCATAAAGCATGCTTAATTAATTATTTAATAATTTTCATCCAAATCATCCAAAAATACTTTGGGACATGCTAAAGATCCGAGTAGGGTACTTGTTCACCATCAGGAACCTATTCATCAGAAGTTTCAGACCGAATCCATAATTTATAGAAGGTAATATATATATATGTATGTATGTATGTATGTATGTATGCACATAAATATATATATATAATCTTATTCCCATGGAGAAACTTCATATACAAACACACTTGGGAGGCCACCTTCCCCTTTTTTGGGAGTTACCGTATATTATCATATCCATAATCATTCTCTCATGGAGAAACTATATATATATATATATATATATTAATACAATCTAAGAGGCACCATATTTTCATATTAAGGAATGAATATATATATATATCATACACATATACATATATGAAATCCTTCCTTTATAAGTGTAAATGAACATAAATATATGTAGAATCCTCAATGGTTAACTAATATACATTCCTCGAGCTAGAGCTTATGGAAAAAGGCTCAACACCTGTATATAAAATACATGGAAACTTGGGCTATACCTATACAATATCAACAAGAACCCTCCAAACATCATAATCATTCTATATTCCTACATAAAAAATTGGTATATCATTATCAAATCATAAATCTTTACAACATAATTTAAGGATAAAATTATAACATAAGCATGTATTCAATAACATTTAGAGTCATAAGGGATCACTATAATTAACATTAAATGAAAGGATACTTAATATGTCATATTAAACATAAATATACACACTAAAAACCCTACAAACTCTGAATTGTGTTGTTTCCATATATAATCCCTACTATGGTTTATTCATGATTAATATATATATATATATACACCAACTACTACATGATTCAATATTGATTTCGGGAAACCCAAGATCCGTGGAAACATGTTTAAATGTAATAATTCCATGATTATACTAGAAAAATGTCATAAACATGTAAATTCAAATAGGTAAACTCAAAATATATTATATAATTATATAGAATAAGTAAATAAAGTCACACCATAATTTTCACAACACGAAGGTACAAGGGTGTACTCAATGATTAAGGAACCATGATTCTAAAATAATGAAGGATAATAATTTTAATTAAATTCAACCAAAACCATTTCTATTAGGAATAACTTTGGGGGAAAACATTAGTTAGGTTATACCTCCCTCTACACCATGCCCTAGAAATAGAAACACTATAAGAGTATGAGAGAAATAGAATAGGATCACCCACCCAAGCCTATGCATGTGAAAATACCTAAGCCTGAAAGGAAATATATGCCACCATTGACTGGATTCTAGAAGCCTATATTAGTTCAATAGAATTTTATCTCACTATAATGATAATAAAAAATAAACCCAACATGTGTAGAATTATATTTATCTTAGGAACATTGATTATGAACTTCTACTACCACATATATGAAGATTTATCCTAAGAGGTTCTTGGATATGAACCCTAGATAGAAGTATAAGTTGAGAGGAAAATTTTATTTCCATAAATTAAGTATAAATTTAGCAAATAATACAAAACCAACCATAATATGTCCAAATATATGATCTCCCAAAAGTTTCATGATGAATCTGAGTAAACTCTTAAATTAAGGATAAAGAATAATGTATGGAATCCATGGATAATATCTCAAGGGAAGAAAAATTTTGTAATAAGTAGTTTAATCCTGAGTTATGGTCAACAGGATATTAATTTAGGGGGTGAAGTGATAGAAATACCATTATTTTATGGGATTGTTCCAATGAGTCTATTAGGTACCCACCACAAATATACCAGGTACCCAATGGACTAAATATAAACACCTCACCTGTAAGGCCCCCACCAGGTACCTATTCCAGGGATAATGAGTACCTTGTGGTCCTTATAACCTTCCCCTCTTCCTTAAAACTCTCTCTGGTACCCACAACTCAAAAATATACCGAAAAGAGATTTAATTTCCAAAATTACAGAATAAAACTAGAAAATAAATTTTACTTCATTTACAACCACCCCACCATTGTATTTTTATCTATAAAAAGATTCAAATCTCATTATGATGGAAAAAATAAACCACTAGGAATTCATATTTGATTCACATTCTCAAGTCTAATATGAATATTGACCAATCTATAATCATACTTATACTGAGAGAATCATCTTTCTCTGTACACCCTTGTTGCTTTGATAGATGATTGGAATAGGTTTCACAATGAAGTTACCATTATAATCCAACTCTATAACATCATATTTAATAACATGATATGAATCAGGTTTATAATTCCTCATTATTGAGGCATGGAAAACATTATTAATTAGATTATACTAAGGTGGTAAATATAATTGGTAAAAAAATCCCAAAATTCTCCAAGATATCAAATGGTCCAACCAAGAAAATAGAAATCATTCCTTAATTTCCCATTTTTTATATAACCTAATAATTGGGAAACGTAGAGAAATAAATAATTATTGAACCAGAATTAGAAAGTTCATACCTCCAATTAGCATTGGATTTCTGGTGAATTTACACCATCTATAACTGCTTCTAGATCAATTTCACCCACTTAATTATTTCCTCAACCATGTTATGACCAATCAATGATGACTATATGATCTCATTATAACATAACATATACTGAAATAACCTTCCATAAAGTGCCTAAAATTGAGCTATATGAATGGATAATTGAAATTCAAAATTGTAGGAAAACTATATAGGAGGTAAATGAATCTCCCAAGAGCCACTAAAATCTTGGATGTAGGAAGATAACATATCTTTCAAAATCTAAATATCCATTTTAGACTAAACATCATTTTTAGGGTGATATATAATGCTCAACTTCACTTGTGATATAAGAAAGTTTTTTTTAATACTTTTCAAAAATGAGATTTGAATATTGGATCTTAATTATTTGGAATGAAATTTGGAACCCTATAGAGTATCAAAATTCATTTAAAATAGATATTTTACAACTCATTGATTGTTGTTTCATTCTGAATAGGTAGGAAATGAGTGGTATTGGTTAATACATCTATAATTACACATCATTCATCCTTTCAATTTAGGTAATGAGGTAAGGTTTTCAAAAAAACTATGGTAATTTCATCCCATTTTCATACAGATATAAGAAGTGGATTAAATCCACCCAAAGTCTATTGATATTATTTTTTGACCTTCTAGGATTTTACCACCATAAGGTCTCTCTAATATGATGATAAAATCCTAGTTATATATCTATAAATCATTTACTCATTTGAAAAATAATGTTTGGACACTGATAAGGCATACAAAATTTAACCCTTATATGTTAAGATATCTATAATAAATTTAGTAAATATAGATATAATACTTCATTTATCCTTATATTATTATAATTTCATAGGTTGAGTATTCTTACTGAGAGCATCATCCAAGATATTTCCATTTCCCATATCCAAAAGAAACTTGAAATTAAAGGATTGTAGATACTCAACCTTACAACATTTTCAAATATTAATATCTCTCTAGGAAAAGATATATTTTTGGATATTATGATTAGTATACACCACAAAGCATTCACCAAATAAGTAGGGCCTCCAATAATTTAAATCATATACCATAAATGTTAGCCTTATATCATGGGATAGGTAATTTCTTACATGTGGTTACAACTACCTATAACTATAGACTACAAAAAAATGTTCCTATATCAACACACACCTACGAACCGCCAAAGAGGCATCTCAATAAACCAAAAAAACTTCAGTAAAATTAGATAATATTAGAATAGGTTTTGACGTAAACCTTCTCCTCAATTATTGGAATGTCATATCACATTGCACTATTTAGATGAACTTTACCCCTTTGTTTGTTAAGTCATCAAAGTAGATATATGAGAAAATTATTGAATGAAATGATAGTATGACATTATTTAAAACTTCCCAAGACATTACCACATATACATTTTTAGGATCATAAACAATTCCACCTTATGAAACCACATAGAACTATAATCAAACTCCATGAATCTAGAATTATCATTTAAAATATTTTAATAAATATTATACTCCCTTAAAATTACTAAAAACACCCAAAGATTATTTTCATACTCCTACTAACTTTTAGAATATACTATGATATCATCCATAAAGGTTATAGTGAAAATGTCTAAGTATGGATGGAATATCCAATTCATAGGGTCCATGAAAACTATATATAGATTAGTAAAGACAAAAATAATAAACAAATATTAAAAATTCCTCTACTGACTTTGAAATATTATCAAGTCTCACTTGAAGTTTATGATACCTAGATCTAAAATAAAACATTAATAACCATTTATCCCCTTTCAATTGGTTGAATAATATTTGATATGAGGAAATGCGTTCTTAATCTTGAGAGTTAAGTAATTTAATTTAAAATAATTTGGGAAAAGGAATAGACTCCCATTTTATTTCTTAGTGAGGAGAAATAAAACACACTAATGATAAGTACTAAGTTAAATTATAGCCTTTGATTCTAGCTCCTCAATATGGACATTCAATTCCTGTATCTCTATTAGTTCTATCTAATATGGTGGAGTGGTGACTAGTTTAATTATAGGAACCTTATAAATTAAAAAATCCACATCATGATTAGGTGGAAAACAAGATAATTAATTATAAAACACATCAGGAAAGAATCCTAACACTTATGGTAATTCTTCAGGTCTCTTTATTCTAATTTCTCTGATAACTAAGTATAAAATTTAACAGTTAAGAGTCCCAAACTACTCATTATCCCACACAGTTCTACTCACCTAATAATATCATTCTACCATAAGAGTATATCAGGTTCTATCTGAATAAAATAAGGAGACTTTTCTATTATATTATCTAGTAGTATACTTGAACTAGGATAACAAATCCATACCCAATATGAGATCAAACATGTTCACAATAAGAGCATAAAAATCCCAATTTATGTGATCCCAAAAAAGAGGATAAGAGATACATCTATTTATTCTTTATAATAGTTTACCTAATGGGGTTTAAATAGTCATGATATTATATGTTAGTCCCACATTCATTACCATGAAAGACACCAGATTCATAAAAATAAAAGAACATGAATATCAAATATCAAATAAAGTATAAACAAGGGTAAAATATACTAGAATAATTCCTTTCACTATCAAAATACCCTCATCAACAACGACTATCAAATTCATGTCTATAAAAACCCCACAAAAGGTATCATGATTACCTAGTTCCTAATATCTATTCTCTTATGATGGTTCCACTGACTACTGGCTCTACCCTACTATTCTATTACCCCACGTAGACCTTTTAGAATGAGTTCAAGTTCTTGTAGATACTTTCCCACCAGTCAGAACCCGTGTGTTTTTATTTTTTAGGGGGTGTTATACCACACTCTCAGGTGATTTATACCTATATAAAATTTGTATATGACTGTACATTCCAGACTAGAAAATCATATTTGGTTTGAAAAGGAAGTTAGGTTTGGTTTTTCCTTTCTGATCACACTGGAAGCATTGACTCTGAGATCCTCTAGAATTGGGAGGAAGACTGATCCAATCATAGATTCCCTACCAAAATCCACCTTGAATTGATTCTTGCCTGTGTTTTTTTTAACAAATGGAAGAACTAATATCCTCATACCCTCATGGGAACTATTTTCAACCAATTATACCTTTGTTCACCACCTTAGATAAGGTCATGAAAATAAAAATCACTACTTAAGTCTACAATGGTTCACTGAATCTAATCTCAAACTATCTCACTTAAAACACTTAGTATCCTCTCATATAATAAGTGAATTGAATTATATCATCAAACATATCAGTGTAATCCATCAAAAAAATAGATCTCTACCTAAGCTCTATAAATTCCAAATCTTTCATCAACTGAAGAGAATAAGAATATAATTTTTTTAAAAATAGTTCCTCAAAATCCTTCCCATCAAGCCCGTTATCTTTATTTTAATCTACCATTTTAAACAACTATCAAAATATAGTTCCTTATAGATTAAAAGTACCTAAACAAACCTTATTCCACTATAGAGTTTCAAAAATCTCAAATATATAGGGAAAATAATTAACCAACTCTTGTTCTTTTTTAGGGGGGACTTCCCCCTAGTTGGTAGGAGGATGACATAATTAGAATTCCCATATAACATTAGAATCTTAGGGTTCTCCTCACATTTCTTACTATCTTGATACTTAAAGTATCTGACCTAAACCCTCTAGGACTTGGGGATCAATGAGAGGCCTAACAGAAAAATCACCTTTATCACCCCCTTCCTGTGGATTAGTCAGGATTAGTATGATGACATGAATTATATTAATGAATATAATCATATCATATTACCTTAATAAAAGTGTGAAATTTTACATTTTTACCTATATATTTATAACTATAGAATAATCCACATCTAATTTATAACATCATTCCCCTCACCTATTGGATTGGGAAGAGGTAGTGGTGCTACTAACCTTAGATGATGTCCCCAGGATGATAAAGGTTAGAAAAAAGGACCAAGGCTATACAAGATCATTGGGTAATTATTTTATATAAGATGATAAGAATACACTGAAAACTAAACAAGATAGAAAATACTATATTATTAATGTAACATAAAACAATACAACTCAAACCAGAAAGACAATATCAGACTAGAAGATTGAATAAAAAGGTATAAAAATAACACAAAAAAGGAAAGAAGAACTCAATGAAACCAATGTGGAATCAACCCAAGCATTATCCAAACAATATATAAGCTCCAAATCCAAGACTGAATCCCATTGTATTATGATGCATCACAAGATAAGTATAATACCTTTCCTTTACCTATATCTCGATACACAACATCTGAAATCACACTAAAGATCCCAAAAAGGTGGTGAGTATAAAACTCAGTAGGTAATCCTTAAAGATTTACCACCACATGAAAATAGGAATGAAAATAATTTATATTAATTTTATATAAAATAGAGGGTGATAATATCAAAACAATTTATCATAATAAAATAGTTTAAGAAAAATTATTTAACTAATTCAATTTGATCATTAAATCTTTTCACTTGGCAAACCATCCACATTCCATACTCACACACCCATGAATTCCAAATTATAGTCCCAAAACGCATGAGTTGTGAACCATACCATCACCAAGAAATCACCCAATAGAATCTTATATACCACTTTGACACCATCCTGATGTCCATACCAACAAGAAGCCACAATAAAATTTCATGAACTGACACCAACCACAGATCCCAAGTTCTCAACAATTTTTTTTAAAAAACCATTTTATCATAAGAAATTTATCAAACACTTTATTTAAATTATTTAAAAACCAAATATTTAGGTACTAAAACCAATATTTTTTCCCACAAATAAACAAAGATTGTTCAAAACATCAAGCCTTTAAGTTCTAGAACATGTAGAATGATAATCATATAATAATCCACATCCCCTCACTCATACAATATTTTCTTGATTAAGAATTTCTATTTACATTAGGAATTATTTTAAAATTAAGATTAAAAACATAAAACTAAATTATAAAGGTAATCATGTAAGATCTATTAAAAATGGGTTTTTAAACTAATTTAATAAATTGAATGAATTATTTCAATATGCTCATCATTAATAAATAAATAGAAAACACCCTTTATTTATTAAAAAGGTTTTAGTTAATTTAATCATCCAAATGATTCAAACATTAAATAAATAAAACATAAGTGAGAACATTATATGTTGTGTTCTCCTACATATTCCTAACTAGACACATCTACTCATTATTCCTAAAACTCCTAGATAAAATAATGACCTAAAAAAGGTCAAAACTAAATCTGGACCACCCATGGTTGCTCAATATTTAACCATAATTATACTATCCAAGAATATTTATGGATTAATTTTTGATCCCAAATAGTCTTAAATCATGACTACAATCAATCCCATATCTAAGAGTTATAATATTACTCTGATATAATTTTTTAGTGACCTGTACTAGATAACTAAATAAACTTGAGCTGTATCAATATAATAACTCAGGAAGAATCTCGATCGCTAGATGCTAGCATAAATTATGATGGATAAAGATAAATGGGTGGGAGATGGTTCACCCTATTTATTGTTTAATCCATTAATAAATAAATAAAAAAAATCAACCATAAATTTTTGAATGACCATTGAGTTCATCAAACTTGAGTGGCCATGATACTACCATCATCAATGCACCACCTGTTTTTTGGGATACCTATTCAAAAATAATTGTTATGACTATATGACCAATCATACATATAAATCAGGGTTTAAGACATTGATAAAGTCTAAAAAATGGTTAAACTAGGAAAAAAAATGTTTATTCAAAGTTTGAAATCCAACAAAGCCCCAATGATCCAAAAGGTAAGTCCCAAATGTGAAACCCACTAAGTGAACATCCATGGAAAAACCCTATATCCCTGACTCACACACCTCCTAAAAAATCTAAAAGTGTAAATACTAACTACATAGATTGGTGTGACATCCTCCCATAATCTAAAAACTTATCATTCATAAGCAGGAATCATGCCTTTACATGGGGCATGAAAAATAGGATCTACACACATCCCCAAGGGAACACATATAGAATGTGTGTACATAATACCCCGATAAAATTTACCAACTAACATCAACTAGTCTGTAATAATGTTAAGGGTGAAATACAGGGATATAAAGTAGGTAGGTAACATGTAAACAAAACCCATCAACAATAGGATATATTACATAAATATTCATCCTAAACAAGATTACATGCTATTCAAATTAAATAAAAAAATAGAACATGATTAATTAATTCATTATCAGTTTCTCATCCACATCAACTAAACCTTATTCTAGTAATTCTCAGAATCCAAATAGGGAACTTATCCACCTTTAGGAACCTATCTATTAGAGGTTTTCAACAGTACCCATCATCTATAGGAGGCAGTGTGTGCATATATATATATATATATATATTTCAAATCTTTATCCTAGTATGAAAAAATATATACCCTCACACCTAGGAGTCCACCTATCCCTTTTTAGGGAGTTATCATATATAATCATATACATAATTATCCTTCTAATGAGGAAATTTATATATATCAATCTCACATAGGAAACACCTTATTCTAATAGGAAAGAATATATATAAACAAATATATATAATTGAAAAAATATACATAATAATTCCTTTATTGAGGAAGTTTAAATAAATATATGTGTAATCCTTGTCTATAACCAGTACACATGCCTCGAGTTAGATCTTGTAAGAAAAGGGTCAATACCTATATATACAATGCATGGAAACCAAATATATTTATATGGAATATCAAAAAGAAATCTCTAAACATCATATTCATGATAAATTCATACATAGATAATTGGTATATCATTATTAAATTATAAATTCCACACAATTTATTCAAATATGAAATTATAGAAAAAACAAGCCTTCTATAACATTTAGAGTCATAAATGTGCACTATATTTAACATCAAAAGAGGAAAGTAAAAACATTTCATATTTGGAATAAATATCAGCTTAGAAATCTATAAATAAGTATACTTTATGTTGTTTCTATAGTGACATATATTTTCCCAATTTGAAGACTTAATTTATTTTTTAGTTCCATTTCTCTATTCCCTTAAGAAGAGTTAAATGGTAATTTACCCTAGAAAATTACCTTGAATTTTTTTAAAAGTTTTATCATTATAGAGATGTGATGTTTACCATTGGGATAAATATTGAGGATATTCCAATATAGAATTTTTTTAAGAATATTTAATAATTATAAAATAAATATAATTTATTCCCACAAGTGAAAAATCAAAATATCCTAAATAATGTTTCAGATGGAATTTTTGACTCCATAAATGAGTTTGGAATGAGTGGTTTTACCTATCTGAGGTATAAACTCAATTCGTGTTCTAGGCATGGGTCAATCCTTAATGGGCCCTTTTATTTTATTTTTTATTTTTATTATTCCATTATCCCTATTCTTTTCCACATGAACATTGGGGAGGAAACCTCCCCTCACTAAATCCATAGAACCAAGTGGATGATGAAAAGGGGGGAGTATGTTCAGTTAAAGAGGCTGATTAAAGCTAGATCAGGATGTAGTGGCCATGGATCATGGATTATAAACATTCAATCATTAATCTTCAACAATTAACCATGAGGTAGGGTATGTTAATTAAATTTCACCTCACATGTATTTTGAGTTTTTATTTGTACCCGTGTTGGGGGTTTTATGCTTGATGGATGGTAAATGATTGATAGAGGACCAAATTTCAAAAGAAATATTGGATTTAGGTGGTTCAAAGTAATTTCATATCTATAAATCCTGATCACATGAAATGTAATTCATTAAAACACATAGTGTATTTCATTGGTTTTATGTGTATTATGATTCAAAATTTACAAAAGTTATATGGGTTTATTTAACAATCTCATCATTATTCGGGATTGTTTTTTAACTCTCCCTTGATGTAATTATTTCGAATTTCTACCATAAAACTAATATATTTACCTATCCAATGTTTATTCATGAAATTTTCAAGAAATTGTATCATTTTTCCACTATTTATTACCTAAAATTATTGAGCATATATTTTTAAGAAAATATAACTTTATTCCTCTCCTCAATTGAAAATTCTTTTTCTTCCAAAACCATGTTTTTAAAAAACGTTTTCAACATTTTTTAAATTCTACAAATAATTTTTTAAATAAATATTTACCCATGTTTGAATTTTTTTACAAAATTATTTGAAATAAATATTATTGTAATTTTTTAAACAATTTCTCTTTGTATTTACTGAAAATGTGAAATGAATATTTTTTTAACATGTACGATATGAAGAAAATTTTCCACCATCATGACCACTCAATGTTTTAAATATTATTTTAAAAATTTTAAAATGTTATTTTCCTTGAAATTTATTTTCAAAATATTTTTTTAACTTTTTTTAAATTATTTTCAAAGGGAAAATTTTATTTTCCTCAAAAAGGGTTTTAATGAAATTTTTATGGTATTTCTATTCATCATTTACATCAACCGTTTATTTTAATTATAATAAAATGAGGATATGTTTTATTTTTATCATAAGTATTCTTTCTTTGGATGGTTTTTGATCATTTTGAATGAGGATGTACAGTTTTATTACTATTCACCATATTAATATGGATGATTTAGGATTATATTTATTTGATTGGGGGTATATATTAACATTTCATATTTTAGTTTTTTAATATGAATGTTTATGTTGATAATTTTTCACCACATTAAAATTAGTAATTCATTATAATTAGTAAGTGAATAGTGGTGACAAGTTATAGATATCCCATATATGAATTAATAGGTCTCATAAGACAAATCAGTTGGCCAATTTTGATGGGTTTCTACCCATATATTTAAACTATCTTCGAAAAGGTCTTGACAGTATGTTCCATATGTATTGAATTATGAATTTCCTTATTATAAGATAATTTATTTATATATATGTGATTATTTTACCAGTTATACTATCCATGTATAAGTTTCAACATTATGTGATTATTTTTAGGGATTTATTTGATCATCATTTATTCATGACACATTATTATTAAGTTATTGTTTAAATAGAATGTGTTTTATTTATTTGCCTTTCTATATTCATTATTATTATTTATTTATGATAACTTCTATTTTACACTTACCCATACTCTGTATCTTATCTCACCCCTTTATTATGTTTTATTTTCCCCAGGATACAAGGAATTGTTTTATAATTGATGTACATGAATATTATAATAGGAATAATGGTGCTCTCAAAGAAAATACTTTGCTGTATTTTATTTTTTAAATTTAAGTGAAATTCATGTATGTAACTATTTTACCAAGACTACTAAACTATTCGGTCCTTTAAGATATGATACCTTGTATCTAGTGCCAATGTAATAAAGTAGACACTGGCTTTGGGCTACTAGGATTGTGGTATTTACATAAGCTATCACAATATCATTTTTCATGAGAACACATCATAATCCCTTTTTAGATGTGTCACTGTAGATTACAAACCCTTATCCACTACAAGGTAGTGTGAGGATAAATGAAATTTCCAAACTTCTCTTTTAATCCTTTAAATTATCATCCCATCCATCGGCCCCAAGGGTTATGAATCCTTTCTTAGTTGACTTTGTGAGTAGATTAGACAGCCACAAAAAATTCTCACCAAAGTGTCGATAATATATTTCCAAATTAAGAAAACTATGGATCTCAGTCATAGTGGTTGGTCAGGGCCAACTTTAAATAACATTCATCTTTAAAGGATTTACTAAAATAGCTTTACATGAGACTATATATCCTAGGAATGAAACTTTCTGAAGCCAAAATTCACACATGGTAAAATTTTCATTCATATTTTCCTTTCTTAGGGTCCTCAGAACAATCCTCAAAGGATCTTATTTCTCTTCCTTACTATTTTATTATATAATAATATCATCTATAAATAATACCACAAATTGATCAATTTAATCTATAAATATTCTATTCATTAAATCCATGGAATAGTAGGGGAATTTGTAAGTAAAAATGGAATCATTATAAATTCATAATGTTCATAACTCATATAGAAGTCTGTATTGGGTATGTATTCACTTTTTGACCCTCAACTGATAGTACCCATATTAAATATCAATCATGAAAAATTATTGAGATCCTCATAATTGATCAAAAAATCATCAATATGTGGTAGATGATACTTATTCTAGATATTGATCTTGTTAAGTTATCTATAATTGATGCAAAGATGCATTAACTGATATTTATTTTTAACAAATAGAATAGTTGAAAACTATGGTGACACACTAGGGAATATAAACCCCTTATCAAGATTCTTCTGCAGTTATTTCTTCAATTCTTTCAACTCAATCTGGTCCATTTTATATAGAGTCTTTGAAATAGGTGCAACGGTAGGTATGGGTTCTATTGTAAAGTTTACTTCAAAACTCAGAGGAATACCAGTCATTTCCTCTAGAAATACATAAAAAACTCCTAGAAAATAGGCATTTCTTTTATTTTGAGTTTCTCCCCAACTATATAAGACAAATATCCATTATGGATATGAATTAAAACCCCTAATGTTGATGTAATTTCCATTGGAAGTTTTTAATTTTCCCTATAATAATAAATGAGAATGGGTTTATTCCGAATACAAAATATGACTTTACTTACTCATAAATTAATCCGGTAACCATATAAAGAAATCAAATCCATGCCTATAATAATATAAAATCAAACTAAATGGAGAATCATAAGATTTAAAGGAAGCACTTTCTCCCAAACTTCAATCAGAGAGGGAACACGGACTTATGTTGCCACCATCATAACATTATGAGTTTTCATGGATAACACAATATCTAATCATTGAGATAGTAATTCCATACCCTTTTTTAAATAATTGTATATAAAAGAGTGAGTATATTCATAATCTAATAATACATTATTTTTTCTAGAGTAGATGATAAGTGAACCTTTCAACATGTCATTATCATAACCCACTTTGGTAGTCATGATGGCATGGTATTCCCTTTTTCTATAGACTTAGGAGGCTGTTGAAACTAATCATAAAATACCTTTGGATTCATTCTATGATTGGAATAATTATCATACTATTTTCATTTGAATAATTGGATCTTGGGTGGTTCATTAGTTGGTAACTTATTCTCCTCAATTTAAATAACTGGACCATTAATAACATTTCATCATTCATGGGATTTATAACCTTCCTCTCCACATTTAAAGCACCTCATAGTTTCAATTAATCATTCTATTTTATGCCTATTCCCACATTTTTGGCATGCATATGGATGTAATTTATTTCCACCATGTGATGTATTCAACTTTTCAACAGACTCATCCTTCCTTTTTATATCGAATCAATGAGAATGGTGGGAATATCTAATTTCCATTTCTATCTTCAGATCATAATGAAAAATTTCTTTGTAGTTACTAAAGTCTCTTATAACCAATTTTGTTTAGATACTTGGTTTTAATCTACCAAATAATCGACCAATTTCAATTTCTAGACTAATGATTAAACCCAAAACATACCATGAAAGCCTAGTAAAACTATCTTTATAAGTACCAATAGATTTATCATACTTATTTTTAAACTTAATGAATTCATTCTCTATCCTTGTATGTAAAATTTAGAGGGAAGTATTTACTGAAAAATATCATTATAAACTCATCCCATTCCATTAAGTTAATTTCTTCTTATTGAATCGTAATATTAATAAGGTCCCACCATAGATATGTTTCACATTCTAAATGATAAAAATATAAGAAAAAATTTTCATGTTCTGAAAATTTTATAATAGAAAATATCTTTTCAATGGTGTTGATCCATCACTCTGCTACTAGTGGATCAGAATACCAACTAAAAGAAGGTGGATGTTGTATCGTGAAGTATTTAACCAAACTCTATCCCATCCTTTGTTAATTTATAAGATCATCATGGTTTATGGATTAAGAAAGTTGTGTGAGCATAACATCAAGGTTCAGTATCCCATATCCCATAGAATTGTTTTCTTAAGAGTAAAATCATTTCATTGTCCATCACATTCAGTAGTAACACGGTTCCTTCAGGTTCCATCCATTTACTCAAACTCAAAAAGACATAATTTTAGAAAAGATAAACATAATGGAAAACCATATAATCAAGAAAAATCACTTATAGGATGTATAAATCATGACATCTTCTTTTTAACCTATGACATGTTAGTTTTATCCTAGGTAATTTATATTCATAATCTATTTAAATACTTTTTAAGTGTTCATAAAAAAATGTGAATTAAACAAAGCATATACCACGGGATTGTAAAACTAGGTGTGCAAAAAGTCCCATTTTCATGCACCAAGGGATTATTGAGCCTAGATCAATGCACCATTTTCAAAGTTATTACCCTTAAGTACCTATATGCTATAGACACATACACATGTACTATCCTCATAGGGATGTATTTTCAAGAAAACCATATAATCTATTTAATAAAAAAATTAGGATATTATCCTATACTTTTAATTATACCCAAGGTTTTTACAATTTTTTTCTAATCCTAATATCCAAAGACTGACTAAACATTTTCCTATGATACCAACTATAATGACCCAGTCTTTTCATACATAAATATTACATCTTTTTAGATGAATAATCAATACATTTCATATGAACATTACCGAGGACCATAATATTTTAGTGACTGTTGAGACTGTAAAAATATTATTCTTAATTTATCAATGATCTTAAATATATCTCATAGAGATCTTCTCACATAGTTCTCCACTTAGGAATACCGTACCTAAAACTTTCTTTATAACCATGGGTAGGAAACATTCGAAAGACTAAGATTAGGTGCTTAGTAAAGGTAAAAATAGAGGATATCAATATATGATCATATGAAGTCATAATATAATCATAAGGGTATGTGTTCTTAAGAATAAATTGCAAAGTTCATACCCAAACTTCCATAGATCATAAACATTATTCACAGAATAAAACTTTATCATTTCAGAAAATATGGCCCATAAGAGTGATAAATCATTATAAATCAATCATGAACCGTAATATCATGTCATGAAGGTGTGGAACCATCATAAATATAGAAAACCATTTCATATTTCATGGTTAACTACCAAGACCATAATCATAGTGGATTAAGACTTACCACCCATTTCCCATTATGTATCAGGACGCACATGTTTCCCAGAGTGGGTCAGGACTTGCTTATTTCCCATAGTGGATCAATCCCATCAAAATATTCCTCATTTTTATCTAATGTGATAGGAATATATACCCAATTCATTTGAGGTAGATATATATCCTACCAATCACATGATGAAAATAAAACCTATGTGTGACATAATATCATAAAATATTCATCATTTCATCACATCATAACCCATGTATAAGTTTCATAAAAATTTCACCAATTCAGTATAGAATAAATCATGAAAAATAAATGGGTTTCATAAAAATTTCATGAACATATAAATTAACCATACAAAGAAATATGAAGGATGGTATCATTCAATCTTATTTCTAGTAAAGGATAAGTAACATCAATGGACGTCATCAAAGATAGAAAATAATTTTGAAAGATCACTTGGAACATTTGTTGAGGAAAATATCCATACCACTTTGAAAACACTTTTTAAAACATTAAATTTTCAAAATCATTTTATTTTAAAATAACCTTGGAAACTAATAAATGAATCTTTAAAAAACATTTAAAACATTTATTAAGGAAAATACCCTTTCTATTTTGAAAATCACTAAAAATTTATAAAATATTTTTGATTTTTTTTAAAATAAAAATTTAAACTTGTGAAGGAATATTTAGAATAGTGAGTTGGTTATGATGGAAGAAAATTTCATTCATCTTGTACATGTTTAAAAAATATTCCTTTCACATTTTCGGAAAAATCCAAACGAGCCTTATTTGGAAAATGACATGAAGACTCATTTTAAAACACTTTATAAAAATTAAAACATGGTAAATAATTTCTTTAATAAATTATTTTTCTAATTTTAAAACAGTTTTTAACAAATTTTTATAAAACATGGATATGGAAGGGAAAAGGGATTTCAGTTAAACATAGAAATAAAGATGTTTTTTCCTAAAAACATTCATTTGAACTCCTGAGTACATAAAGTGGGGAAAATTAAGATGAAACATATATTATCATGACATAACTATATGAGAATAAAATTCATGTGTTTATTGAGATATGAATCATAATATTTCATCATCAAAATCATAAACATAAAAAAAACCTGATAAACTATAATATTGTATCAAAAACACTTACCAATTTAGTAACTTTGAATCGCAAGATCCATGGAAGAATAACATTAAATAAAACATAAAATATCATTATAATAAATAAATTCCCAATTTTATATGGCTAAAGGGTTTTATATACACCTCATAAATGAATATAAGTCCATAACACAACATATATTTCAGAGAAATCAAATAGGGACAAAAATTATTCACCTTAAGTATTAACTTTTTTCATACACATTCAAGAATCTTGTATAATAAATATGATTTTATTATAAATATATTATAGAACCATATTCATATTAACATACCATATAATATTTACTTATTACTTTTCATTACCCATTTATGAACAATATCTTACTAAAATTGTGTTTTGGGTAATAACTGCTTCATTTTTCACATATGTTTCGGTTTGGTGTTATTGGACCTCTTAAGCTGATCTTGGTTACATAATATCAAAACCTTAAACAATGATATAAATATCATATATATTCATTATATATTTATTTATATTAATCCATAAAAGTTGGAGATAGAAAATGAAATACACCGTTCTTGGAGATGGTAAGTTGTACGTACCCAAGAACATTGTTTCCATTTTCTAGATGGATGAAATGGAAAAAATTTAAATAATATATTATATTTATAGAGTCATTTTTATTTAATTTATATCACATATATTCAGTAAAGTTGTACTTATTACCTTCCATACAAAGTTTTACTGAAAAACAAATCACATCACTTCGCAAGGTGGTAGTCCACCATACACGCGAGCGACGTTATTGTTTTATATATAGAATGGAATGTAAGTTTGTATATGTGGTATCATAATTAAAGAAATATATTTATGTTATGAATATCATGTATATACATTATATCTATCATCATACCCAACTATGAGAGATGTTGATGGAAAACATGTCACATCGGTTCGTGAGGCGGTACTCTTCCGTACACACAAGCGATGTTATTGTTTCCCATTTGAGCAAAGAGGAGATGAATGTAGGTCATGAAAAAATATAATAACATCCCAATATATTTAATATATTTATTTTATTATATTATAAAGTATTAATAATATTTTAAGGAGGTTGATGAAGAAATAAAATACAAATGCTCGTTGAAGAACGTTACCTCTTCTCTAGGTATCCTCCTTGTGTTTTCACCAAAATTCTTCCTAGGTTGGATTTATACTAAAAGAGAGTAATATATGATGGGATGAGGGAATTATGGAATGTATTTGGATAGTTATTGGATTAAATAAATGGTTTTGGATGTGTGAAGAGAAGATAGGAGAAGAGGGGGTGGCCTTTTATAAGTGAGGTGAGTGGAACACTTATAAATTTTTTTTAAAAAAGGTGTACCTAAATTTTACTCATGAAAAAAGGATAAAAAATAGACCAATTTATATATAATAATTTATAATTTTTAAATGTTTCCCTTAAATGGGTGTTGTAAAATTTTCAAGGTCATTTTACCCCTTATATCTTAAGTTTAATCCCCCGATAAACTCATTTTCACCATAAACAGGGTAATTAAGTTTTACTGATTTTACTATTCATAAGGGAAAAACATAAGTTGAACTTAGTCTAAAATATAAATTATTATTATTAAAAATATTTTATCAACTTTTATAAAATAAATTCATATAATGTAATAATTTAATGTAAAATTAAACTCACAGGCACGACGGGAAAGCAGTTTTCCAAAGATAAAATTCTCATTCATATAGAAAGTTTTAATATCAAAATTAAATATGGAATTAATTAAAATGATAAAAATTGGATTAATAAATATATAATTCTAATATTTCTACTTTTAAAACCATATTAAAACAATTTTTATGTTTTTAAAAGTTTTAAATGAAAAGATAATTCTTAATAAAAACTAGTATTTTCACTATTTACACAAAAATTATCTTTTCAAAAATTCTCAAAAATTAAATCCAAGATAATTTTAACATTTCTATTTAAAAAATTAACTTTATTTTGTCAAAAAAATTTCTAAAAGTGTTACAAATTAATTTTAATATCTGTTCACAATTTTATTTGAGAAAATGGTTTTTTTGAAACATATAAAGACTTCTATAAATATTTAGTACTTTTTTATCAATATTTTTTATATAAAACCATATACTTAATATATAAAAATTATTTTATATTATTCATACCACTAAGTTTAATTTCTAGGTTATAGTGGTCAATTTTAAATAATAAATTAAATAATATTTTTTGGTTTGTTAAAACTCGGTGTTTTCTATAACACAAGCTAAACTCAGTATTGTGTGCAACAAAAGATATAAAGGAAATTCAAATTTATTTCAAAAAATAATAATTCATTAAAAATAAGGGTGCTAAATAATTATTATATGGTTTTTCTAACTTTTTGTCCAACAATGTGGGTGACCAAGTGAGTTCAGTTGGAGGTTCACGGTTGGTGCACAGTTCGGTAAACTGTGCGGCCAAACCATGCATCTTTCACAGAATTTTAAAAGTGGGAATTTTACAATATACTCTTACTCTAATGAAAACCTAAGCATTACCCTATCCTTCCATTATAACTCTATGTCTCACATCTCTATTCCATTTTGATTCCCCTCCTTCCTTTGGTGATCTATTGACATTTATTTATGATTGAAGCTCAATTTCTCATGGAAATCCCATCTAGACCTATACTTATACTATTTTCATTATTCTTTCTACTTTTTATTTCCTTATAGATTTCATAGATACCTAGGAAATCCTTTGATTCATTTATATCATGGGGGTTTATTTATTTAAGTGTTCGGTTTGGTTCTCTAGAGGCTGTTTTTTCTTTCTAAGGGTGGACTAACACCTCGCTCGATGGAAGCGATGATATAATGATTTTTACCCATGAATTCGACTTTAATATTAGAACCACTGATTTATTACTTTCATATATCCAATTTTTTAGTATATAATTATAGTTTTATGTTGGGTTATGGATTTTCTAAGAAGAATACTAGGTTTGCACATGGTTTCCATTGAATGAAAAGGCTTTTACTGATTTAAACATGCAGTTTAAATCTATTTTACTTAACCACACAAACCATGTTTTCAATAAAAGTCTAAATGGTCCTTATAAATTAATTATGAAGATTTAAGTGGTGATTAGGTCTTAAAATTAGTTTTTAAGTGTTTTCCTAAATTTTTAAAGGTGTGCTTGGTACTTTATAAATGGTATTTTGAACTATGAAATGTTTTGATATTCTTGAAAGTTAGAATGATGGTTTTAGATATTGGTTTTATAACTATTTATTTTTAAATAATGTGTATTATTCATGGTTGTAACTTTTAAATAATATTTTCTTATTAAAAATACACTCTTAGAACACATCCATTTCCGGTTTTTTTGAAATGGATAAAAGTGTCCCTAATAGAACACACTTATTATACTAATTTTCTTGTAAATAAGGGGTTGTTTTTATAGAGGGTTCGTAGGGGTTAGGCTTGCTTATGGTTTCTAATTTTTCTATTTTGGTATGTATTTATATTTATTTTTTAATTTATCATTACTTATTAGAACACCCTTATTTTTAAATATCATGGAAAATCAAGGGCAGTTAGTGGAATCTCTAAGAGCACAAACTCTACTAGCTTATGATTCCACTCTATCTAGTGTACATTATTATTGGTTTCACACTAATTTGGGATATTTCCTATTATTTAAGAAGATAAGGGTAAGACTTAGTGTTATGGTGCCTGGATTTCATCAAGCACACTAATTAGATGGATCATGTATTAGTATATTCAAGATTTTCCCCTGATCTACTACGTTCCTGTAATTTTTTTCATGGATATATTGATATGGTTGTGTTTCCTCTATTATATGATAGTGAGTTATTAATGAATTATTTTCACCCTCATTTTATTTGGTTTCCATTATTATTATTCATGTTTCCTTATTTTCATCTGCATATCCATAATAAAAATAACAAGTGGATTTCATTTGATTAAAATAAAATGGTTTTCAAAGGATTTTCGATTTCCCCCTATTTTCCTGACATATAATTATTTCTAAAATAAAGCCTTTGAAGTGTAACTCTTGTGTTTAAAATTTGAATGTTTCTAAATTATAGTGGTGTGTTATTGGTTTTTAACTAAATTAGAAAATATTATATTTATAATTTCCATTAAAACTATCTTGACATGGATCTATTATTAAAGGTGGTTCTTGGGGAGTGGTTTTGGCACAATAACTAGGAATTTGATGCTCACTGTTGGTGAAAAAATTTTGGAATAGAAAGAGAAAATGAAAAGCCTTTGGGGCTACCTCGTGAAGCTTGTTCTCAGAGCACCGTAGAACCACATCCAGTGTGAAGCTACCTCCTTTGTGCACCTTCCATGAAGCAAATAGGCGGGAGGCTTCATGATCCAATTGAAGTTTGCGAAGCCGCCACACAGCAAAGAGGTGGGAGGTGAAAGGATCTACGATCTGATTGATGTTTGTGAAGACGCCATGAAGCAAATATGTGGGAGGATTTGCGGTCCGATTAACGTTTGCGAACCCACCATGAATAAAATAGGTGAGAGGCTCCGCGATCTAATTCATGTTTGCGAAGTGGTAACGAAGAAAAGAGGTGGGAGGCTCCGCGGTCCGATTGACATTTGAGAAGCCTCTGTGAAGCAAAGAGGTGGGAGGCTCCGAGATTCGATTGACGTTTGTGAAGCCATAGTGAATCAAAGAGGCGGTAGGCTCTACAGTCCGATTAACATTTGGGAATCCACCATGATTCAAAGAGGCAGGAGGCTCTACGGTTTGATTGACATTTGTGAAGCTGTCACAAAGCAAAGAGGCGGGAGGCTCTGTGATCCGATTGACGTTTGTGAAGCCACTATAAAGAAAAGAGGATGGAGGCCTGTATTTATGTCACACGTAGCTTTGTGCTGAGTGATCCCTACTTTGCGGCACCTCTTGCCTACAAATATCGGGCTTCCCTCAAGCCCAAAGGATAGATCATCCGACCTTTCACCTTCTCTACTCTCAAATCGTGAAGCAATTTCTGCTCTGTGAAAAATGATATCTTCAAGGTACTTGAGAATCATGAAATGCCTTTCCCTTAGTTTAAATTCAACCCCTATTCAACAAGGGATTCCCTTCACGGAGCTCGAGAGCTTCTGTGAAGTAAGGGGATCCCCAAGGGGACTCAGGTATTTACAGAGCACTTATGCTTCACAAAGTAACCTCCATGAACAAGTAACCCACATTCTAAGGGAGGGTCACTATGCTTCATGAAGCACACTGCTTCACAGTGCTGCACTTCACAAGGCACCCTTGCTTCACGAATCACTGCTCTATGAAAGCCTTTCCATGTCGCGAAGCATGTTCCATATGCACCTTTACCCTATTCCTAGGATAGGCTACCTCACTTCATGAAGAATACCCCATCGCGAATCCCCTCCACTAAATGGAGCACTAGAGTTTCACGTAATCCCTTCTTGTGAACCCCTTTGCTTTAGAATCCTTCTTTCTGTACAACCCTCCAAGCTTGTACAAAGTGATTTCAAAGTCCCTTGGGTGGTTCTTCCCATTGCATTGCTTTGTCGTATAATTCTTCACCTAGGCACGCTAAAAGATATTTCTTCTTTACATAGACATGCTAATATGGTCCCCTTAATAGATCACTTCACGACACCCCCTCTCTATATCATTGCTGATTCCTTCCCTTCCCCAAGGGTGGGAAAGTATCAGTTATGTAATTCCTATGGGTGTGGGGTGAACCCGCCTTGTCTGAGCTGCAAGATATTAAACTTCCAAGATCCATTATCTTCAGCATATGAAATTAAAAATTGACCTCACCCTAGGCACTATATGTGGGTATCCTTGTCTCAGACATTCTCTATGCTCTCCCGTCTCCACAGGAGTGAGAAATTCCTCTCATGGAATGAGATCCTCTTTGCTGGAGCAGCGCCTTTCCATTAGGATGGGAAACCATCTTGGTGTAATCCCCTAGCCTTTCTTGTAGGGGGGGGGGGGGGGGGGTAGTGTCCCTGCTTCCCCTCCTCTCTTCTATGGTTCCAATGACTAGAGGGGGGGAATGTGCACCAAAACCATCCTCTCTTCCATGAGAAATCCCTCTAGCCTTTGTCACCACCAGGCCTCCATCATGGTGTAAGTCCCAATCTTCATTTCCATGGGCCACTAACCATGTGTAAGCCTATGTTTATTTTTTGGGCCTCTAACCATGTGTAATCATTTGTTTCATTTTTGGGCAGTTAACCACATGTAAGCTCCATTCCACTTCCCATGTACACACCCTTCATGACGTGATTGTTAGGTCTTTTCCACCTCTTTTTCTCACACTGAGCATGAGTCATTTGGGCTTAGAGTAAGCATCGACCATGACATCCTCTCTGGGCCACCTTAGCGTGTAAGCCCCAAATACCCTTCTTGAACATCATGGAATTTGATCCTTGCTAAGGCAACGTACGTAGGAAGTCTCCCTAATGTTCAATCCCAACAACCATTGGTCCCGACCACTCCACTTCGGTTCACCATACCCCTTCTGAACTACGCAGCCTTTGATCCTTGCCAAGGCAAGGTATGTTTGAAGCCTACCTGATGTTCAAACCCAACTCCCATTGGTGCTGACTACTTCACGTCGGTCCACCTCATCCTGAATGACAATAAAATATACACCCGTTTTTGTCCCACATGACACTAAAATTTCCCCCAATCAGTAGTAAGTCATTTTCAACCCCTATCAGCGGTAAGCTATTGCCAACCCCAATCAACAGTAAGCCATCATGTTCCCCAATCAATGGTAATATGTCGTGTTCCCAAATAGAAAGAAATCTTTTGTAGTTCCCTTTTTTGGGACCCACATCTCTGGTCCACCCTCGAGTGTCAAACCAACCTCGGGTTACTAACCACGCGTAAGCCCCACCATGTCATCAGGTCATTTTCCACTGTGCACACCCCGATTCCATACCCCATCCTGAACTATGTGGACTTTGATCCTTTCCAAGGCAAGGTATGTAGAAAGCCTTCCTTAGGTTCTATCCCATCACCCATGTCTCATCTCGGTCTTTCCCTCAATCCTATGTGTTTCAGGAAGGTCATGCCCCAACTTGGAGGTTCCACTACCTCTAGGTCCCATCTATATGGGTCGCATCCTCAGATGTACCATCACCACACCAAACTATGGGGACTTTGATTCCCTTCCACAGGGATACATAGGGAGTCTATTTGAGGCTCAAGCCCAAATTCACCATCACCCTCACGTCAGATCCATCTTGGTCTCCATCCACTCTCAACAATCCACGTCCATCCAGATTCTTACTCAGGACGCCACATCCTGGTGAAATCATGTCACCCACTTTCTCACTGCTCCCAGCATTAGGGTTTCTTCCAGGGGTCAAACCCACTTGATCCACTCCCTTCAGTGTTTTGATTATTCTGATTTGTCTCTACTAGACTTTAAACTCATGGAATACCCAATGTTAAACATGGGAAGATGAGGAAAACCACAGAGACATGCCTATGGCATATAATTCCCCGCATTCAATGTGGGTTGTCTCGGGCTTCCGCACCCTCGAGAAGCCCTATCATAAGGGGAATAAACCCATATGTTTCAGTGTTCCATCATCCAGACACGCTAGTGATGTCCAACATGACTACTACCCCGATTGAAGGTTGTTTCCTTGATCGAACCCTTTAGAATGTACTGACAAAAGCGGTGTAATTAACCAGCGTCCATGAAGACATGGCCCAAGGAAGAGTTTCATGAACAACATCATAATCTATAAGGGAGACCCAGACTAGGTGATGAGTTCCAAGGATGAATCCATGGAAGGAGGAACCAGTATCCCATCATCCCATTTCGATCAAGGAGAAAACTTCCCTGAACATGCGATGGATGCCGCCAGCCTTTGGAAAGCATGAATGTGGGGTAACAATTAGTGCATCCTCCTCTGAAATAGATGGATGCGCATGCCTTGGAGAAAGCATTATAAAAATAAATGGTGAACCCGATGTGTAGTTATTCTCATTAATGTGAAGATTAGTAGAATTTGACACATCAATGGACTAGCGTGTCAGCAGATCTAGTTATCCGGTGCCGGGTCCTACCAAGCAAATAGTGGGCCTGGCGTGACACTCACCAGGAGTCGGGGAAGTTAAAATGTTGGACATCTCAATCTGTGACGTTGTCAGTGTGGATCCTTCTTACCATCCATGGAATACATAATGTCTCTAGGGCACTGGGCATCGATTTCCTAGTTTCAGCACTAATGGTTTAATATCCATGCCTTTTAGGACCCAAGATGTTGTAATGGGAAACCAATCACCACCCATCCACTGACACAAGGGTAGGGGAAATGTCAAAATGTAAATCTTACATGGATCCACCGCTTACGTGATAGTCACTGCATCCACAACTGATGAGCACCCACTCCCCATCTCCTCGTCTGAATTTGTTTAGCGAAGTGTGATAAATGAATTCGGCCACCGATACGATGAGGAGAGGATTATCCCGATTCGAGATATAGACCACTAGGATTTAGAGGAATCTATGCCATGTCACCACTGCCACCCCAAAGGGCTGCACAAGGATCCACTGCTCCACACTCTGATGCACAACTATTTTGGGATCCTGTCCCCAGAATGATTTTATGACTCCCTCACCTACACCGATGAGGTGGGGGATTTTCAGGCTAGCCCGATCAAGATCCCATTCCAGGGGCTCCCAAGGAGGGGCCCCACTAGGCTACGCCAGCACTTCCACCTAGCCCCATGAGTTGAGTAATAGGTAAGCTATGCACCTGCACTTCCATCCCTAGTTCGGTTGACCCAATGCCAATGTCAAGCGCAGGCTGGGCAGGATGCCCACCGAGGGGCATCAACGTTAGAAACTACCATGGATCATGCCATAGCCAATGTATTCCATCGGTACCCTATCAATGTTGATCATTGGAATTAATATAACTGACACTGATCGAGGCCCCAACCACCCCATGGGGAGGCTGGGTTGACTCTTTTGGTTTCCGGTGCATGTAACACTTGCCGCGTGCCGACTCGTGGAAATGACACCTAGTACGAAGGTCCTCCTCATACCGCCACCACTGAGAATGCATGTCCTCCCCACTTCAAATCTCGGCATGGAGGTCCACCCCAAGCCTTATCCAATCTTAATGAGGGACTTCCCCACAGAAGTGATACTCAATACGGAAGCCTCTTCCACGCTCATGACATTAGATATAGAGTTTTTCGTCCTACCACAGGCCACCGGCATGGAGATGTTGCACGTCCGATCAATCTCTAACTTGGGGCCCTTCCTCATGTTCTTATAGCATCTAATGAAGGTCCTCCTCACCCCAGTAATTAGAGGAGTGAAGGTCAACCTTGCTTCATTGGCACCTAGAATGGAGGTCCAAACCGTGTTCGGCTCGACTAGTACGAGGACCCTCCTCACACTGATGCTGCCAAGGGGAATAATCATGGAGGCCCTAACCATGCTCCTTCCTGCTCCAGCACTTTCTATGGAGATTCCATCCACACATTGGCTAGTGGACACAGAGGTACTCCCCGTGATCAATTTGATATCTATCCAAGTGCTCCTCGCACCCTAGCTCACTTAGGAGGAAATCCTCTCTGCCCCAGCACTAGTTCGGCCGAAGGACCTCCCTGAGCCAAAAATCTACCCTATCGTGAAGAGATATCCTGAGGCAGGAAGGCAGGTCATCACCACTATAAAAAGAATTCCAGAAAGATTAATACTGAGATTAAACCTATTTACATCTCCGATTCTGAGGAGGAATATTACTCATTAATGGAACCCACGCCTCGGTCATCCATGCCTTGGGTCATGGTAGGAAATAGGCACATCAACCTCATAATTTTGGAATGAGAGGTCCACCGAATCCCTACCTCCATCCACAAATACATCCATAAGGATGCAAATTTTGTGTCTTCCCAGGGTCCAGCCATGCAATTATGTCCATCATAACCCGGAGAATTCTTTACCTCGACCAGAGATCATGGAGAGTTATTTTGGGGACTGATGGAGAACGGGAAAACACATGGTCCACCACCAGTACTCGTAGTCCCTACATCAGGAACTATATTCCCCATCCCATCTTATCGTGATGTGGTGTCCAAGTCACTACACTCTTTAGATGATAGTCTGAGATGCGGCGGATTGTCATCCCACTCACCAAATTCTCTACCGGCCAGCCTACCATCTCAACAATCAGTTTCAGTACTGCTACCAATTCCCCAGCCACCTCTAGTTGATGAGTGGGGAAATGAAGGGAAGGATCCTGAATTCGGGCCGAGGAGATTATGGGACATTCTTGTAGCATGCCATTTATCAGAGTTGTTTTGGTCAGTCACAACACCAAACATTAGTGAAATGGAATCGCTCACCCAGGAGGAAGTTGGATGCTTTCGCTAGACCCTCTGGGCGACACATTTTTGACTCTTTCATCAAAGAGTGGATTACCCCAAGATTCAGGCACACTTTAAGGAAATTGGTCAACAATGTTGTTTGGTTGATCTGACCACACTCCTTGTGGTCCAGTGCCCTAAGTCACCAAGCCTCCATAAGACCCTCCAACAAAGATGCATCCAGAGCTTTAAAGTGTTCCAAAAAAGTATCAAGGAGGCTTCCCCCTATGTGAAGATCCATGGCTGGGGGTAGTATGTTTCCCTCCATTTTAGTTCTATCCGGCGCCAATCTGACTTTATAGGTGATATCGAGGATATGCCTCCAGGTAGTGTCGCGGTTAACATGGCTGATCTATCAGAGGAAGAGATGGAGACAAAACTCCTTGAGGAAAATTTACCCCTCGGGGAAGTGTCACAACTTTTAGATCCATCAAGAAGGGTTACTCGCTAGTAGAGAAATCTAATGGGTCTTCTTGTACCCATCAATTCATTGGTCCTCATACAAAATATCAAAAAGGTTAAGGAGCAGCTTGGATCTGTCAAACCCTCCAACCCGTATGGATCAATACAAAAGAAAGACGATTATCCCTAAAAAGCCATGTTGTGTCAACAGCTTTCAGGGAATAAGAATATGGTAAATGACCTCCATGATGAGTGTGTCATAGAGAGACATCCAGACTACGGTGATCCTCTGCCGGGGTAGTAGGGGCATGCACAATTTTCCCTCGGCGAATTGCCTCCAGGTGAACCTGACCATCCTGCCCTGGCAGATAGGGTAAAGGCTGAAACTTATGGCAAAAGGGTTGGGTATGTGTCACCAAATCCACCTGAGTGAAGTGACAACCCCCATGACCCATCTCAGGTTCCCCTAGCCACTCTGCAAATCCTCCCAGCAGCTGCTCCATGAGTCGTTGGGCCTACTTATCATGTTGAAGAACCCACCAAGACAATGGTGGTCAGGGATCCCCATCAAGACATGAACCCCCACCCAAATGATCCCATGGAGGCACTCATTGTGTACCTCATGGCATTGGAAATGCAATAGGTGGACATCCCACCTGATGGAAAGATGTATCCAACATGGTTGGATGATATGCTAGTACCCCTAGGTTTTGGAAATCCCACCTTTTCCCCTTTCAATGGGATGAGTGACTTGCTGCATCATTTAAACCACTTCATTTCAAGGTGAGAACCCATGTTGGGAAGTTCTTCGCAGTAGGAGGCCGCCAAAATCTGATGCTTTGTATATACATTGGAAGGACCCACGTTTGTCTGGTACAACCAGCTACCCATTCAGTCAGTTTCCAGCTGGGAAGATCTTCATAGGAAATTTCATTACCAGTTCAGTTCCACCACTCGGACGATGAGTATTGTAGAAATCTTCAAGTAAAAAAAGTGGCTTGACGAGCACGTCACAGAATTTGTAGCCCGGTGGAATGGGCTCACATACTCTCTTGACATTACACTGACTCAGGATAAATTGATATTGATGTGTGTGGGGGAATGTCAAGATAGAACTGGTCCCCTATATAATCACCCAGAATTACCCTGGGGGATTCTGAGACTTCTATGATAAGTCCCAGATTTGAGAGGAAGCCATACGGTAGGCCAAACAGGCATGCCCGTTCCCTCCCGCAAATCCTGCAAGAAGGGCTGATAAGGATGACCCTGCCACGGTGGCAAAAAATAGAGTCACCCAAGAAACTAGAGTTGTTACCAGTGGATACACTTCCACAGCCTTGCAGAGGACCTCTACCTCAGGCGCAGCCTCTGGCCCAACAGTTCCCACCTCAAAACCAGCAGGTGCCCCCACACAATGCGCCGCCACCACCCAGGAGAGATAACTAGGTCCTACCTCCTTGATAGGCTCCTATATCCCCTTGTTAGGTCCAGGATCCCAGATCACCCTTTCTATATAGGAGAAACTAGACCTACTCATTCAACGAGGCTCAGGTTCCCAGCTATTTCCAAAGTTCCTTGGAATAGGGGATTGTTCATTTTCCTGAATGCATGAGTCCAATAGAGGAGGATCTAACAGATCTCCCCAACTACGACCCCAATTACCAGATCCTGGGGAACACACTCAAATAGTGCTATGTGTTTAAGGAATATATTCAAGATTAGGTTGAAAACAATGTAGTCAGGTTGGGCCCAGCTCTAGCACATGTTTCATGTGTATTCATGAAGCCTGATAGAAGCAGTGACAACAAAGGTGAGTGGCATCAGGTTTCTAACAACATTTACCATAAGTTCGATGACTGTATGGCTCGTAAGGTAGTCACCCATGCCCATGTTATTATCTGTGCACATCTGAATTGACCTGAACCTTTAGAGGACACTGCATCACTAGAAGCCAGTACCTCTACGTAAACGACTCAGCCGTACTCTTCCCAGAAGAGCAAGCATTAACGACATAAGGAAAAAAAAGTCCCCCACCAATGACGTCGTCATCCCATACTCTCGAAAACTTCATGCCTCCAGAGATCGAAATCCACCAAGAATCCATCTAGTGGTGTAGGATTATTCAAGTGATATTCAAGGGTATGCCTCAGTTAACACCGTAGAGCTGGTAAACCCCTACATGATTTCTGACGGTGAGGAGTGTCAGGCCAATCCTCCTAATGTTCCCAGCCATCACCAATGTCGACAGAGCCATGGAAATATGGGTCTTCAGAGTGCCTTAGTAAGAACATCCAGTTAGGCTGTGCATGCCACTGAAACTAGATATCAGGCCCATTATAAGGCTCAACATGTGAAACCTTATAATCTGGTGTCATCTGATCCACCTTCACCACAGTTTGTGTTGCTTGATTAGGTGGAGCTACCTTGACCTCACCGTGATCATCCATGCTCTACTATGGACCGGTATCTATCATCTGGACCTCATCTGATAGTCACTCCACAGGCTTCATCAAGTGGACAGTGGGATATTCCCAGCACCAGTCAGCCGTCGGTTCAGCCGGCAGGGCCCACCATACCTCCTATCACAGAGCGACCTCTTGTAAGAAGAATCTCACACATGGCACGGAAGTATGATGACCTCAAAAATATTTCTTGCATTTCAGCAAGGATATCCATCCTTGAGGCCCTTTTCCTATCAGCAGATATGTGTAAATCCCTCACTGAGGCTTTAAGAATCCCCCTCTAGTTCGAGAAGGAGGTAGCAACCGCAGAAGCCTTCCATGCTAAGGCAGTCGAGCAAGATAAATTCGAAGCGATCATATCGTTCTTAGGAGAAGATGAAGGCTCTCCCATATAGGTGAACATCCACCCACTATACAACACTGGCCATTTTAATGGCATGGAGGTTCATCATTATTTTTTTGACACAGGCTCTGGGATCAACCTAATCCCAACTTGGACACTGCAAAAACTAGGGTTGTCTAAGGATGACTTGAGTCCCTCTAACCTAAAAATACAAGAGTATGATAGGTCAGAACAAACACCAGTTGAAAAAATTCGCCCAAAGACCTAGTTCGGTGGTCTGGTAGCCATCACCGAGTTCATGGTTGTCTCCTAGGACACCACCTAAAACACATTGACAGGAAGGACATGGATCCACCTGCATGCGATGGTCCCTTCATCGTACCACCAGTTCCTCAAGTACTACCTTAATGGTTGAGTGGGAATACTCCAAGGTAACGTGTCTTCCTTCTCCTCTTGTGAATCCCTCTACCTGGATTCTGACTATTACAAGAGTGAAGACAAGAAGATCTAGGCTAAGGAGGTTGAGCATGCTACGACTGCGACTAACCCGTGGATAGATCTAGATGATGCCAACATCATTCCAATCCACCAATTGGAGGATACAACCTCAGACATGAGACAATGATTCTTTGTTTCTAGAATGAGGGGGAGAAAATTCCAAAGTCTAAGCGACACCATAAGATCACCTCACACTCCTACATAAATCAGGTTCTAGTGATCCCAGATCCCCATACCCCTATAAGGTACCGGGATGCATGCCCCATGGAAATGAAAATACATCATAATTTCTTGTTCCAATGGGATGTGATAAACCGGCTCAAGATGATGCATCACTATTTCTTCAATATCATCATGTGTGTCCCCTTGGGCCAAAAACCAGATGGGATCAAATTGACAGCTTTCATTGCTATGGTTTCGGCAGCATAGGAGTCCCCCGATGCAGTGTACACCACCACTCAGGCTAGTACCAGTCTCTCATCGGGATCTTTTGACTTATAAGAAACTCCTCCTATTGATGATACCTCCTCAATATGTGAATAAGAGGATTTATAGGATGCTCCTCACGCATTTGAAGAAGGCGTATCCACTGCGGTCGATTAATTGGTATATGTAAACCTCAGTAGCGAGGCGGATCTGAAGCCCACATTGATCAGTGATGCTAGGCATGTCAATGAGAAACAACATTACATGAAATTACTCAAACAACACCGTGATGTATTTTCATGGAGATATAATGAAATTCTAGGGCTAGATCCACAGGTAGTTGTCCACCGCCTCATTCTTCCAAGAAACCACCATGGGTTTAAGCAGCCTCCCAGAAAGATGCACCCTTCTCATAGTGCCATGTTTGAGGTCGAATTTGATAAGCTCATCCGATATAATTTCATCAAGGAGGTCCAGTACCCTAGTTAGTTAGCAAATATTTTACCCATCAAGAAGAAGAATATATAGATCATAGTCCACATCAGCTTCCGGGATCTCAATCATCACTACCTGAAGGATGATTTTCCACTTCCTTTGACAGAACCATTGATCAATGTCACAGATGGGTACCAGGCCCTCTCCTTTATGGATGGATATTCTGTCTATAACTAGATCTGAATGGATCCTAAGGATGTGCAGTATACAGACATTAGGGAACCACAAGGTACTTTATGTTACTAGTTAATTCCCTTTGGTCTAAATAATGCAGTTTCCACCTATTAGTGATATTTGAATCACATATTTTATATGATCATCGGGACACTGGTGGAATGCTATGTAGAAGATCTGGTGGTCAAATCTCACCAGAACCAGGACCATCTCAAAGAAATTGAGAAAGTGTTCGAATTCCTCTGTTGTCACCACCTGAATATGAACCCATTGAAGTGTTCCTTTGGGGTCACCTTTGGAATGTTTCTCAGCTTTGTTTTCAAATAAAGGTTCATTGAGATCGACCGGGAGAAGATCAAGGCCATTAGACAGATGTATCCTCTAAGAAACATCTGAGAGCTGTGAGGTTTCCAAGGACACTTAGCCTATATACGCCGATTCATCATGAATTTGGCTGGAAAGTGAATTCCCTTTTCCCGGATCATGAGGAAAGGAAATGTCTATTAGTGAGATGAAAAATGTAAGAATGCTTTCAAGAAAATAAAGCATCATCTGCTCCAGCCTTCGGTCTTGATGCTGCTAGTTTTTGGAAAGCCACTGGTCCTTTATGTGACTGCACTGGAATGATCTCTCAACACCCTTCTCATGAAAAAGAACAATGAGGGAACATAGAATAATCTCTATGGCTCATTGGGAATTAATCCTTAAGCAGTTCGACATCAGGTTTGTCCCTCAGAAGGCTATTAATAGGAAATCATTGGAAGATTTCATCACAACCCATCTTGCTCTTGTGAACCAGTCCCTAGACCTTGATTTTCCGATGCAACAATTCTCTCGGTAGACCAAGCCATCCCGTGTTGGAAAATGCACTTTGATGGTTCTTTCTGGAGCCCTACCAGTAGAAGGATCAATGACCCCAGGCTCAACAGAGTAGGCTTAGACATCATCTTCATCACCCCAACACAAGTTGTTCTGCCACATTCATTCCTGCTATCAGAAGGCTACACCAAAAATGAGGCGGAGTACCAGGCTCTCATAACTGGCCTCGAGCTAGCCCTCAAGATTGATGTTCCCCACTTGCATGTGAAGAGGGACTTCAAACTAGTAATCAAGTAGATCAGTAATGATTATGTTATCATAAATCTAGAGCTCGTTCCACTATTGAAATGCACCCTCCGGCTGATGGCCCAGTTCCTATCTCGGACAGAAGTTATCCGTGTCCCTCGAGCTCAGAACGGTCGAGATGATGCCTTGGCCATCCAAGATACATCACTTATAGAGCCTAAACAGGATGACTTGATTACCCACATGGCACACTAGAGAGTCATCACCCCCGTCATTTTAAACGACAATGATAGCTTGTGGGTAAGCTATCTTACCACCAGTTCCTCCACGTTAGGACATCCAGGTCCTATAGATGTAGTGATTGAAGTGATGCCCGATTGGAGAACCACCTTTGTATAGTACCACCATCATGGTAATCTCCCAGCAGATCGAGCCAAGCATGAGCGAATCCGACACTATGCGCTACAATTTACCCTCCAAAGCGGTCCATGTCTTGACCAGATCCTCTACAAGAATGGGTTTGATGGATTTCTTATATGTTTCATTCAAGAAGTTGAGATTTCTCAAGTCATGTAGGAGGTTCATGCTAGTTTCTGTAGGGCTCATTAGATCAGGCTGAAACTATCTCACCATATCTGGAGGCTGGGATATTTTTGGCCCTCCATGATCCGTGACTACATCGAATTTTTAAGAGGTTCCATGCATTCCAAATTCATACCAACTTTGTGCATTGGCCACCGGAGCCTCTCCACACTACCAAGTACTCTTGGCCCTTTGCAGTCAAGGGAATTGATGTCGTGGGACCATATCCACTAGCGAAGTCTCGATAGTGCCGGTTCATCCTGACTGCCATAGATTTCATTTCCATGTGGGCATAAGTTGTTTTAATAAAAAAGGTCAAGGACTGTTCTATTTTTGACTTTGTGGGCTCCAATATCATCTACTGGTTTGGATTTCCACATCCATCTTCACCGATAACGACACCAACTTCCGAGCAGCCGAGTTGGAGAAATTTTATGCGAATTACAACATCTGTTCTAGCTGTACCTCTCACTATCACGCGTATAAAAATGAGAAGATCAAGGAATTAAAAAAAAACCCTATCTAAAATTCTACAGAAAATGGTTGGTCAAAACAAGAAGAGTTGGCCAGACAAGCTCCCCAATTCCCTATGGGTTTATTGGAAGATGACTCAAAATTCCACATAGGTGACCCCATACTCCCTGGTGTACGGAACAGAAGTCATCGCACCCATAAAGATTTACTTTCCTTCATTACATAAAGTTTTCTATGATAAGTAATCATGATATAAATTAGCCAAATTCCATATGGTTGAATTGGAATCCCTCGATGATAACATGCTTTGTTCCTTGAAAAATCTAGAGAGGCATCGGAACAAGATAGCTAGAGCATTCAACAAGAAATTTCTCCTCCTATCTTCCTTGCAAGGTGACTTGGTTCTGGCCTTGAGAATACCAATGATACCTAGATGAAAACCACCCAAATTGAAGCCCAAATGGGAAGGACCTTACATCATTCACAAGGTTTATCCCAAAGGCGCATACTCCCTGGTTACCATTGATGGAGAGCGTATAACTCCTCTCACCAATGCCAAGTTCGTCAAGCAGTACTTTGCTTGAGAAAATGGGGTCCTACATGAAATTAAACTGTTATGTCCCTCATGACATTAAATAGTATGTTGTCCCATAGGACGTTAAATGGTACCTGGTCACACATAACCTTAAACTGTTCCATCCATACCACAAGACATTAAAATGTGCGGTTCGTCTAAACTGAAGGACATAAAACTATTCAGAATTTTTCCTACAAGATGTTAAACTGCGACCAGCAGATGTACTGTTATGGTATTACATGACCTTAAACTGTATGCCGTCCCATACGACATTAAATTATAAATGGTCCCTCACAACTTCAAACTATCCAACGTCTTTTCTGCATGACATTAAACTATATAGAACCTCTAAAAAATATATATGGTTTGATTCCCATCCTCATGGGATACATAGGAATGCTCGGAGGTGAGACCAAACCCAATTTTTCTCATTGAATACCCATGGGTGTAGTTCTATCAGAGGATCCCACATAGTGTAGCTTAAACTTATTTGGCCCGGTTGGAGCCATGTTTACGATGACTTCCCCTCGTTCCCCTCTCATTCTTCAAATTTCCCTCTTCCTCACCACATGATGTTAAACTGTATGTGTTTTTTAGAACTACGTAAGGCTTGATTCCCATCCTCATTGGATATGTAGGAACACCCAGATATTTTTGTATGTCTTCCCAACCCCAATCTCTAAGATCACCCCCATCGGTCTGGCCTCTCGACCCAGATACCTCCCCAAATTCATTGTATAGTTTGGGCTTATGTCCTCACTTCACAATAGGTTTATCATAACCACACCATGTGTTCCTCTTCTTGGAGGTCTTTACCCGGCAGCATCCTCACCGCATGACGTAAAACTACAGAACATTTCAGAACAACTTACGGCTTGATTCCCATCCTCATGGGATATATAGGACCACTCGAACATCTAGTCTTCGGGTCCATCCCCATCTCTTAAGAAATTCCTAATCATTATGGCCCCTTTTCATGAGTATTTCTAAGGGAGGGGTATAGGGAGCAGTATGGGATCATATCCCCATTCATGTCGAGTTTGTAACAACAAAACCATGTACCTATTTCTCCTAAGAGAAATTCACTCCCTTATTCTAAAATCATCTTTTTGAGTCGGTTGTTCTTAATTTGGGCCCCTCAACCCTCTCCAACGATTCACCAATGTGCCCAAAAGTACTCTGGTTTAGAACCTAGAGTGTCAGATTCTACCTAGACATGCTATCACCCATTTTTCAAGCTTCATGTCCCCTTTATTTAGATTTTCATCATAGTTCACACCCTCAAGGACCCCTAAATGGAACAGATGCTCGGATCTATGCATCTCCTACCGTTTCGGCCTAATGTCCTCAAGGGGTTTGAACGATAAATTGATACAAATACCATGTTTCGAATATGGTCAGAAGCTGAAAGTCATTTATTGTTACCATTTTAGGTCACACGATTTGGATATTATGTTTCAAAAATAGTCAACAGTTATCCTCCATCATCATTCCAACCCCATAAAGCCCTAAATTTCAGTTGCATGATTCACATCATTTTCCACCCAATCACGTCCAAGTGGAATTTCGATACTATTGGTACTATTACTCAGTGAGAATTTTCACTTTAGGAGGACAAAGCCATGGTAAGGCATCATTTGGAGCTCTGCACTGATTTCCCCTTTACATGTATCCCATGTGTAAGAACTCTTCCACCCTTGTTTCCTACACTGATTTTGACTCATGTGGGATTAGGGATCAGATCGAGGTCTGCGCTCACTTGGAAGAGTTTCACTTCTCCATGGTCTGAGATCTAAGACCTTAAACTAAGACCTCCTTATACGTCCTATCCTTAGAACAACGTCTAGCTTGATTCCCATGCTCATGGGATACACAGGAACACCTAGACATCTTGTCTTTGGGTCCAGCTCAGGTTCCACTAATTATCTCTTCTATTCATCATTTTAGGCATTGAATCTTATAGGATCCTATGGTGTGGAATGTGTGGGATTATGTCGTCATTCACGTTAGGTGTGTAATAGTTTCACCGCATACTCCATTTGTAGGAGCTAGTCCCTCTTACCTCCTATCCCGCATGACATTAAACTGTATGTCGTCTCGCATGACATTAAACCGTATACAGGTCCTACATGACCTTAAACTGTTACGTCTTGCATGAAATTAAACTACATTCTCATAACTACATATGTATTGATTACCATCTTCATGTGATATGTAGGAACACATGGACATTTCACCCACATGTCTATCCTCATACTTTCTGACCTTTGCTAGCCCTTCGGCCCAAGGTTTCTTCCTCAGAATCGCGCATGGTGTGATATGGACCTCATCCTCATTCATTTCAGGTATACTTTATCACTTTATTTTTATCCCTTCTATGGTCTCACATTACTTTAAAATATTGTGTCTTTATTGAACAACATTAAAATGCACTAGTTGGTCCTATCACACGACCCTAAACTATGACATTATCGTCTTGGCTGCACAATAAAAAACGGAACTGCATTGTGATGTCCTCACTCAATGGGACATCATGTTGGGTACTGGTCACCCCCATACCATTTTTCAATGCCTACATGCGGCTTGATTCTAGTAGCGATACCAGGATTCTCTATCTTAGGTTTATCGCTTCACAAAAAAACACACATCTACCCTAAAGGACAAACAAGTTCTATCAAATGCCACTTATTTTGGTGCGAGGGCCAAAATTACATGAACTTATTATCCCTGGAACTGGTACCTTACCATGCTATCTCTAGAACTATGTATGGCTTGATTCCCATTCTAATGGGGTATGTAGGAATTCCTGGGCACTTTTCCTCAGGCCCAACATAACTTTCATTTTTGGTCCCTTGACCTAAAACCTCCCCAAGGAACACAAGGTGATATAGACTCTAGGTCATAATTCATGTCAGGTTTCATAATTACCTCGCCATGGGTCTCCCTTGTTACTTATCATTTACGGACCGAGCTCTAGGACCTTAAACTATGATCTCTCTATGTCCTTTCTACAAGTCATAAAGACCACATTCCTAGAACTATGTGTGGCTTGATTCCCATACTCATGGGATACGTAGGAATACACGGATGCCCCATCTGTGGGTCCAGCCCCAGGGATCTTAAATCATATCCCACTCTTGGCCCCTTTCCCTAGGGTTTCTTGGGAATTATGTGATGTGGTGAGTACCTCTTGGATTCCCCATTTGAGTCATGTTTTGCAACAACTGCACCATGTATCCTAGCTTGGTCTGAGTTCTATGACCCTAAACTAAGATCTCTCCAAGGGAAATACGCATCAGTTTCGATCACTTTACTACCATTTGATCATATCATTAAACCATGTCCCCTCTTAATGGTTCACTATATGATCTTAAGCTAGGAGCGTGCGACCCCTGGACCCTTGTCCTTGGAAAGGGATTTGACTTCCTCAATCTAACATGTCTCATTGACGTACATAGATACAGCGTGGAAAAGATCCCAAGGTGTAAAATTATCAAATGGGAATCCCCTCATTTCATGTCCACGCTTCATGATCCCTTTTATTTGGATCCCCATCCTCTTAAACATCTGAAAGGGACCCCTTTATGGTATGGTATCATGCCACATTGGCTTACCTACCGTCTTGGTCCAACACCCCTGAAGACCTCAGATGACATTTGCAACATGTACCATGTTTCAAACATGGTCAGCTGTCAACCCTCATTTTTCTATCCTAATTACATGCTAATGTGAAATAGATATTGTGTTGCGAACATGTTCAACAATTATCCTCTATCATCACGCCACTATCATTTTGTTCCGGATCTCGAGCATCATGATTCACATCATTCCACTCCCTTACGTTCAATTAGAATTCCAACATACTCAACTTTACCCCTTCACGCATCTAGGTTCATTCAGTAAGCATGTTGGTATTATTGGGACATCATTATCCTAGCGTACCATTTCCCCTAATGCGTGTCTCCCTGTACCAGGAAAATCCCACCACTACTCCTTATTTCTCACATTAAGCACGACTCATGTAGGCTTAGTGGTTTTGGTAGGATGTGTACTGGTGTAGCCGAACTATACATGACCTTCGCCCTGCATGACATTAAACTGCACTCTTAGAACTATGTGTGGATTGATTCCCATTCTCATGGAATATGTAGGAATGCCCAAACAACCCATCTTGGGCCCATCCCAGTTTTCACCTTCAGTCCCTCAACATAAGGATTCTTATGAGAGCGTGTGGTGTGGCATGGACTCTTATGGTCCTCATTCACATCAGGGTATATACCGCACCACACATTTCCTTTCTGGGTATCCATGTCCTTGACATATGAATTTAAACTATGGCCCCTACCCTAAACAATTCAGTATGCCCCACGATAATTATTGGATGAGTCAGCTTCCTCGCTAGAGAGGATTCCCCCTAACATCTTTGGTCTCTGACCACACTGTGCTAAGAAATACGTGCGACTTGATTCCCATCCTGATGGGGTATATAGGAATGCCTGACCAATTTTCTTCAGGCCCATCCTAACTATCACTTTTGGTCCCTTGACCGAAAAAACTTCATCCAGGGATATGTGATGTGGTGAAGACTCCTTATGTCCTCATTCATGTCGATTTTATAGCTACCACAACACATACTCCCTTCTTGGGATCTCCCCTTTCACTCCTTATCCTATTCTATGACGTTAAACTCCAAAAGTCCATATGTACTCAATGCATGATGCTAAACCAAGGTTCTACACCGAACAAGTTCATGATGCCCTATGTTAATCATGGAATGCGTCAGTTTCCTATCCAGAGAGAATTATCCCTACTGGTGTTGGTCTCTGACCACATCTTTCTTCAAGAACTATGTTTGGCTTGATTCTCATCCTTATGGGATATGTAGCGACGCCCAGGTATTTCACCTCAGGCCTAGAACTAGAGTCATTAACCACTCTGGCCCCTTGGTCCCAATCATGGCCCAGTCTCTATGACCTTAAACTTGGAGCCTACAGTCTATACAACTTGAATTTAAACAAATATCGTTGGTCCATGTAGTATAACCTTAAAATTATACACACCATACACATTTAACGATGTTAAACTACATGTTCATTATCCTTCGTGGTAATGACGTAAAACTATAGAGCATTCTAGTCCCTTACCAGAGATGTCCTTTTCGAAAGTAAGTTTGATCCCAGATCAGACCGATGTGCCCACCTAATGTGTTTCCACCATGGTGACATAATTTCAAGAGTATTGGAATCCATTCGAACAACCCATCACTCCACTTTTTATGCTTCACGTACCCTTTATTCATACCCTTGTCCTCTTTCACATCTAAAGGAACCACCTAATAGTATGGATGCTCAGCCTATGGGTTGCCTACTGTCCTGAGCCAACATTCTGGAAGACTAATGGATAAAATTTTGAGTCAGGGCCCATGTTTTGAACACGGTCATTGGTCAGCCCTCATTTGTTATCCCCATTTCAGGCTAACACTATAAGGATGCTATGTTTTGAACATGGCCAATAGTTACCTTTCATTGTCACATCACCCCTTCAGTTTTCTAAATTTTGGGTATCATGATTCACACATTCCATTACCATATGTTCATATTAATTCCAACACCCCTGGAATTACCCTTCTCATGCACTAGAGCACATTGGGAAAATGAAAATTCGACTGATCTGAGACATTCGTTCTCCAGTAAGGCCTCCCTCTTTCTCCTTTGAAATCTAAAATGGTTGTTCAAACCCTGGATACCCGAAGCTTAGTCCACACTCTCATATTCAGGTGGAACAACAAGGTGGTCACCCCTTGTTTCTCACATCAGTCCTGTCCCATGTGATATTAGGGATTGATCGACATATGATTCATGAATGTGACAAACATGTAGTAGGCTAAAGAAAATAACAGAACTCATGCATGAGTCCAACATAAATAATCTAAGAATGAAAGTATGTCCAAAAGTTACATGCATGAAAGCACTCAAGGATGAACCTCTCCCATGGATGGGTTGACCCTATCAAAAGAAAGTTTCAGCTCTGCCAATTTATGGATTGTGGAATCCATAATTTGATGTCACTTGTTTAGTTCCTGCTCACCCTCGGTAGTAACGAGTCGTAGTTCATCTGCCGCAATCCGAGCCTTCTCGTCATCACTCTGGATGAGAGCCATCTCTTCGGAGGCTTGCTTCATCCATTCTTCGGTCTTTTCCAGCTTGGCCTTCAACTGCGATATAATCTCTGATGGCGCATTAAGGAAAGCGAAATCCTCATCTACCCAAACCTGAAGGCATTAAATCTCATTTTAAGCCTCCTAGGGCCTCTTAATTTCACTACTTTTCTCTGCTGCCAACCCACACCAAGGCCACAGTCATATTCCCAAATCTTCTCCTCCATGAGATCTCAGACGAGCATGTGAGGGCACTGGGCATCCATTCCCCTAGCGCACAGTTCACAAATCAAGAACTAAAGCCTCCCCATCTGGTCTATCTATTGTTCTTGAGGGGTCTCATCGATGAAGCGCCTGATCAGCTTCCATGACCGATGATAGACGATTTTTCTATCCTCCTCATCAAATGTTTTATCATCCTGATCTGTAGGATCAACAAGTTCATATATAATAAATGCCCCTAAGAACTCATCAGTAGGGTCTGCATCTGGTGTATGATCTGGTATTTCAGGACTAGTATTGTCCGATAGATCCTCATCATTGGATCCCATCTCAATGATCTCAGACCCTATCCTACTAATGGTCCCACCTGTGATTGGGAGCATAGTATCTTGGTCAGTTTGGATATCTGCCTCCACGACCACCAGCATTCCCCTATGAAAGGTTCTGCTGGGAGTACCAACCAACCTTACCATGGAAACCCACACCATTTGAAGAACTGTGTATACCAAAAGTGTATGGACTTCAGTTAATATAGCCAATGGGTGGAAGTCATGAATTCCGTAAAGGAGACGTAAAAAGATCAAATAGTCGGTCTCGCTCTTGGGTTCTTGCCGTTGGGACCACAAGGTGTGTCCCTCCTTATATTTTTGGAAAGTCTAAAATATTTGGAAGAACCACCTTGGGTGTCCCATCCCTGCTAAGCATGGTAACTTTCATAGCCACAGGCGTGGATCCTGAAGGCCCTGCAACTGCATCGACTGTTGGGCGGGAACAAGGTCTATATATGAGGCCCTCCTTCATAGTTAAAATATCAGTTGAGAAGTCCTAGACAACCTGGGTAAAAACTCTGGGAAAGTGTTTAGGATTTTACCTCAAGGGCCTCTATTAACTCTTACAACTCCAGGTCTAAATCTTCGACCTCACCTTTCTATAGAGGCCTCCCTCTACCGGCCTCCTCCCCTCAGGAGGACTCATCCGATTCTTCCATTAGAGAGAAGCGTTCCCTTAATTTAGAAGCCAAAAACTATGGAGGGGCCGTTGAATCCAGAAATACTTTTACCCGATCTTCCATTGGACGTGGGGAACCCTGGGAGTGCATGAAGTCCTCTCAATCAGCCAGGTATTGCTCTGCCTTCTCCTAGGATACTGCCAAGCCAGCCCTGACAGGTCTGATCTCTAGAAAATCCATCCGGATATGGTTCAGGTGTTTCCACATCTTGGATCGGTTGAGGAATTTCTTGTTGACATCCCATATGTCCTAGGCCTCTAGGAAGACAACATTCTCTGGCATGTCTATATGGCATTATCGCTTCCCTAGAGCCCAGGTGGATATCATATAAAACCCCATGGGCAGCCTCCCCTCTAGATGACTCTTCTCCCCTAGGACCAATGGGTCCACCACTACCACCTCGATTTCGAACGGTGTAGGACTCTCCACCATTAAAGCCCCACCACCATGAGATGCCCTCTCCGACTTTTGGCCCCAGTGTTGAGGTTGGGGAGGCACCTCATCACTATCCTAGATGGTCTGCTTCTTTAGCATCTCCCACGGGAATACTGCCTCCCAACTCTTGGCATATTCCTTTACTAGCCCGAACTTGGTCGTGGGCAGAGGCAGCTCATTCCACATCTTTCCATATTCTCGTGTGAAAATGAGCCATATCTACCTCATCACACATCAGTGATCCTCGTGGATCACCCCAAATAGAACTGTGGGGTCATTTGCTGATCATAGAGGGACTCACGGTCCACCCACACCACCAGGACTCCACCCCAAAAGGCCAAGAGGTAATACCAATGATCTTCCGTTCCCCGTCTGTCATCAGTGAACACACCAGTTGGCAATGAGAATGGGTGGAAATTGAACTCATCAGCCTTCCAGACCCAATTCAGCACCGCCTGCATGGTCAACTTAGTTGGAAATATCCATGCCTCATTCGGGATGGTTGAGTGAAAATTCAATCCTGGAGGGGAGATGGGGTTTGGATATTCATAGATACCCCTAATATGCACCACTATCCACCCGTACAGAAGGTGGAATGACCCACATATCCTCTGCGGCTTCTTCCCCTCGCTGATATGCCAAAATATCTTGCACAACTTGGTGAGAATCAGGATCCCGAGGGTAACCTATCCCCATGTCGCCAACATGGACTTCATGATAAAAGTGCTTGGTCTCACGCCCATGTTCAAGTCTCTCACCGGCAGGATCCAACCACTGATAAGTGCTGTAAGGAATGTAGCCAACCTGACTACCGGTTGCTGCTTGGTACTAACACTGAACACCTAGTTTTCCACTGGATGTCTTCCAAAAGCCACTAGTATGAGTTATCCTTGCCTCGTTGGGACCCCTTTGGGAAAGTCTGAGGCCTCATAGGGAACTTCCTATTTTCTTGGAAGTTCAAGAGTTGCTTGAACCACCATTTTAAATGGACTTCCCTCACCGACTATTTGCCCTCCCCCAACACTAGTTCCATCAATGTCCTTGCCAATAGAGGAATTTTCTCCGGGTCCTACCATGAACTCATAATCGGGAGAAACTCATCATACATCACCCCCAGTATTGGGACCACCAAGATCTGATTCAGGTCCCATAGACTGATTCCGACCTCTCCACGGTGCAAATGGAAGGTATTGGTCCTTAGTGATCATCTTCTCAACAACTCTGGAATCAACTACTTCAGCTAATAAATTTAGAAATGGGAGGCCCAAACAACCTCATATAGGCCCACTCGCCTCAACTCTGATTTGAATTCTTCACACAAGGCACCTACCCAGTATGCCCAGGCCTAGTCATCAGTGAATTTTCCTCTTAAGTGAAGATCCCACTCTTCGGTCCACCGCTTCTCTAGGTTCCCTAGGGATACCTTAAAAATAGTATGGTACAATGGGGGGGGGGGTTATCTTTAACTACAATTCCTTCCTGTCAATATTATTCACATGATTGTATAGACAATCAGCATTGATAGGCTTGAAGTCCTCCTAGGTATGGCCATCAGCCACCCTAGACCACTGGTGCTATCACGACGTGCTTCGGAACTAGAAATCAAGATCGTCCCTACTTTCTTCAAGGATGAGGATGTCATCCCTTAGGCCAAATCCGTATAGAGACATCCTCCTGCATAGTGGATGGTCCTTCTAACTCTCTAAAATAAGTTATACCAGTGAATTATGGTCAGAATGGATTCATATAAACTCCCCTATATCTGATATATCATCCATTTTATCCCTTCATGTAGCACCCTCAAGGACCCCCTGACAGCTCCTTGGTGAGCCATTCAGTTTTTGAAATTTGGACCTTTTTGGTTCTGGTTTTCGAAGCCCATTCACGAGGCCCGTTCGCAGAGTTCGGTCCCAAAAAGAGATCATGGATCCCCGCACTAGCCTAGCAGGCGCAAGCCACAGAGCACACCCTCACAAAGTCGAAGACTCGATGTGCACCGCGAAGCAGAAATCCTGATTCGCAGAGAGCAATTGCGGAGTATGCAGAGTTTCGAGAATCAAGAACATGAATGCCAAAACGAGGAGGTAAGAAAGGAAAAAATATAGGTCAGCCTCCAGTGTTTATAGGTGATGAACCCTTGCACTTTGTGGTGCATTCGACTATAGTGAGCTTCGCGGAACTCCCAGCCTCCACATCGCCTCTCCACCTTGTGAGGCTCCTTCGCGAGCCTTCTTCGCGATACTTCTTTGTGATTGACCTAAGGAGTTTTTCCAATTGACTCTGAGACTTAGAACCTCATTTTCTCTTCATATCCAAGTCTGAGGGGGGAATTTGTTTGCACCAAAAATTTTGAAGATAAAGATAAAATGAAAATCCTTTGGGGTTGCCTCATGAAACTTGTTCACAGAGCCCCGCAACACTACGGTCGGCGTGAAGATGCCACCTTTTTGCACCCACTGCAAAGCAAATATTCGGGAGGCTACACAATTGGATTTATGTTTGTGAAGCCAACACAAATAAAATAGGCTGGAGGCTCCACACTTTGATTGATGTTTGGGAAGTATCCGTGAATCAAAAAGGGGGGAGGCTCCATGGTCTGATTGGCATTTGCGAAGCCACCTCGAATCAAAGAAGTAGGAGGCTCTGCAATCTGATTAAATTTTGAGAAGCCACTATAAAGCAAAGAGGCAGAAGGTTCTATGATCCAATTAATGTTTATGAAGCTTCCACAATTAAAAGAGGTGGGTGGCTCCACGTTCCTATTGATGTTTGCAAAGCAGCCGCGAAGCAAAGAGGCGGGAGGCTCCGCAGTCCGATTGACGTTTGTGAAACTATAGCGAAGAAAATAGGTTGGAGGATCCATGGTACTATTGAAATTAGTGAAGCAACCATGAAGCCAAGAGGTGGGAGGCTCTTCAGTTCCACTGGAACTTGAGAAGCCTTTGCAAAGCAAAGAGGCGAGAGGCTCCACGGTCACAACAAAGTGCCTCGTAGCTTTGCACCGAGTGATCCCTACTTCGCGGTGTCTCTTGCCCATAAAAACCAGGCTCCCCTCTATCCCGAAAGATATATCATATTACCATTCGGATTCTCCACTCTCAAATCAAAAAGAAATTTCTTCTCTACAAAAAATAAGCTCTTCAAGGTACTTGAGCATCGTGAAGTGAATTTCCCTTGGTTTAAATTCAACCCCTCTTCAACGAGGGATGCCCTTCGTAGAGCCCATGGGATTCCATGAAGGAATAGAATCCCCAAGGGGACTCGAGTCTTTTTGTATCACTTATACTTCACGAAGTACCCTCCATGCACATGTAACCCACATGCTAAGGCATGGTCACTGTGCTTCGCAAAGAACACTACTTCACACACTACTAGAATTCTGGTTTTTACCAACGGGTGTTTACCAATGGTTTTCTTAAACCGTTGGTGTTGAAGGATTAGGTAACTCTTTACCAACGGTTTCATAAAACTGTTGGTAAAGAAATGGTCAAGGAATCCTTTCCCAATAGTTCACTGAAACCGTTGGGAAAAGTCACCCCTTTAGGTTCCCTTTTTCCAACGGTTCAACAGAACTATTGGGAAAGGGTACCCTTTTGTCAACGGTTCTATAGAACTGTTGGGAAAGGGTACCCTGAACATCTCTTTACAAACGATTTTTAAAAACCTTTGGGAAAGATTTCCCCCAAATACAGTTGTGGTGCTGCTCTCCCCCATTCGCGACAGAACCCTAAATTCATTCCTGCTCCAGTGCTCTCATCCTCTCACAAAATCCCCCATCCGAAGAGTTGAAAACCCATCTGAAATCAGGTATTTTTTTTATACACATATACTACCTTATTTTTATTGATAATGATCTAATATTTTAGTTTTAAGTTATCGATCCAGCTCCAGCTCTCTGCTACTCTCGAACTCCCCCATCCAAATAGTTAAAAACCCATCTGAATCATCTCAAATCAGGTATTTTATTCTTTATACACATATGGTACCTTGTTTTTATTGTTATTGATATAATATTTTAGTTTCAAGTTTGGATTTTCATGTGATTTCACTGTGAAAAATAGGTAAATTAATGAATATTTTGTTAATTAATTAGTTTCCCCTGGAATATCAGTTGTGTTATAATGTCCATGCTAAATAAAGGGGTAATGTAATAAAAGACTTTGAATAAATAAATTGTGGAAGTTGGGGTATGTTGCCTCTATGAGAGGTTTTTTTTGTGTTTCATTATATGTTGTAGGCTATTTTCTGGGGATTGAGGTGACCATTTGGGCTTTTTGATATGTGGGGTTGTAATGTGATGGTTAGTGGGCATGGATGTGACATGTGAAGTCCTCTCAATCAGCCAGGTATTGCTCTGCCTTCTCCTAGGATACTGCCAAGCCAGCCCTGACAGGTCTGATCTCTAGAAAATCCATCCGGATATGGTTCAGGTGTTGCCACATCTCGGATCGGTTCAGGAATTGCTTGTTGACATCCCATATGTCCTAGGCCTCTAGGAAGACAACATTCTCTGGCATGTCTATATCGCATTATCGCTTCCCTAGAGCCCAGGTGGATATCATATAAAACCCCATGGGCAGCCTCCCCTCTAGATGACTCTTCTCCCCTAGGACCAATGGGTCCACCACTACCACCTCGATTTCGAACGGTGTAAGACTCTCCACCATTAAAGCCCCACCACCATGAGATGCCCTCTCCGACTTTTGGCCCCAGTGTTGAGGTTGGGGAGGAACCTCATCACTATCCTAGATGGTCTGCTGCTTTAGCATCTCCCACGGGAATACTTCCTCCCAACTCTTGGCATATTCCTTTACTAGCCCGAACTTGGTCGTGGGCAGAGGCAGCTCATTCCACATCTTTCCATATTCCCGTGTGAAAATGAGCCATATATACCTCATCACACATTAGTGATCCTCGTGGATCACCCAAAATAGAACTGTGGGGTCATTTGCTGATCATAGAGGGACTCATGGTCCACCCACACCACCAGGACTCCACCCCAAAAGGCCAAGAGGTAATACCAATGATCTTTCGTTCCCCGTCTGTCATCAGTGAACACACCAGTTGGCAATGAGAATGGGTGGAAATTGAACTCATTATCCTTCCAGACCCAATTCAGCACCGCCTGCATGGTCAACTTAGTTGGAAATATCCATGCCTCATTCGGGATGGTTGAGTGAAAATTCAATCCTGGAGGGGAGATGGGGTTTGGATATTCATAGATACCCCTAATATGCGCCACTATCCACCCGTACAGAAGGTGGAATGACCCACATATCCTCTGCGGCTTCTTCCCCTCACTGATATGCCAAAATATCTTGCACAACTTGGTGAGAATCAGGATCCCGAGGGTAACCTATACCCATGTCACCAACATGGACTTCATGATAAAAGTGCTTGGTCTCACGCCCATGTTCAAGTCTCTCACCGGCAGGATCCAACCACTGATAAGTGCTGTAAAAAATGCAGCCAACCTGACTACCAGTTTCTGCTTGGTACTAACACTGAACACCTAGGTTTTCCACTGGATGTCCTCCAAAAGCCACTAGTATGAGTTATCCCTGCCTCGTTGGGACCCCTTTGGGAAAGTCTGAGGCCTCATAGGTAACTTCCTATTTTCTTGGAAGTTCAAGAGTTTCTTGAACCACCATTTTAAATGGACTTCCCTCACCGACTATTTGCCCTCCCCCAACACTAGTTCCATCAATGTCCTTGCCAATAGAGGAATTTTCTCCGGGTCCTACCATGAACTCATAATCGGGAGAAACTCATCATACATCACCCCCAGTATTGGGACCCCCAAGATCTGATTCAGGTCCCATAGACTGATTCCGACCTCTCCACGGTGCAAATGGAAGGTATTGGTCCTTAGTGATCATCTTCTCAACAACTCTGGAATCAACTACTTCAGCTAATAAATTTGGAAATGGGAGGCCCAAACAACCTCATATAGGCCCACTCGCCTCAACTCTGCTTTGAATTCTTCACACAAGGCACCTACCCAGTATGCCCAGGCCTAGTCATCAGTGAATTTTCCTCTTAAGTGCAGATCCCACTCTTCGGTCCACCGCTTCTCTAGGTTCCCTAGGGATACCTTAAAAATAGTATGGTACAATGGGGGGGGGGGGGTTATCTCTAACTACAATTCCTTCCTGTCAACATTATTCACATGATTGTATAGACAATCAGCATTGATAGGCTTGAAGTCCTCCCAGTTATGGCCATCAGCCACCCTAGACCACTGGTGCTATCACGACGTGCTTCGGAACTAGAAATCAAGATCGTCCCTACTTGCTTCAAGGATGAGGATGTCATCCCTTAGGCCAAATCCGTATAGAGACAGCCTCCTGCATAGTGGATGGTCCTTCTAACTCTCTAACATAAGTTATACCAGTGAATTATGGTCAGAATGGATTCATATAAACTCCCCTATATCTGATATATCATCCATTTTATCCCTTCATGTAGCACCCTCAAGGACCCCCTGACAGCTCCTTGGTGATCCATTCAGTTTTTGAAATTTGGACCTTTTTGGTTCTGGTTTTCGAAGCCCATTCACGAGGCCCGTTCGCAGAGTTCGGTCCCAAAAAGAGATCATGGATCCCCGCACTGGCCTAGTAGGTGCAATCCACAGAGCACACCCTCACAAAGTCGAAGACTCGATGTGCACCGCGAAGCAGAAATCTTGATTCGCAGAGAGCAATTGCGGAGTATGCAGAGTTTCGAGAATCAAGAACATGAATGCCAAAACGAGGAGGTAAGAAAGGAAAAAAGATAGGTCAGCCTCCAGTGTTTATAGGTGATGAACCCTTGCACTTTGTGGTGCATTCGACTATAGTGAGCTTTGCGGAACTCCCAGCCTCCACATCGCCTCTCCACCTTGTGAGGCTCCTTCGCGAGCCTTATTCGCGAGCCTTCTTTGTGATTGACCTAAGGAGTTTTTCCAATTGACTCTGAGACTTAGAACCTCATTTTCTCTTCAGATCCAAGTCTGAGGGGGGAATTTGTTTGCACCAAAAATTTTGAAGATAAAGATAAAATTAAAATCCTTTGGGGTTGCCTCATGAAACTTGTTCACAGAGCCCCGCAACACTACGGTCGGCGTGAAGATGCCACCTTTTTGCACCCACTGAAAAGCAAATATTCGGGAGGCTACACAATTGGATTTATGTTTGTGAAGCCAACACAAAGAAAATAGGCTGGAGGCTCCACACTTTGATTGATGTTTGGGAAGCATCCATGAATCAAAAAGGGGGGAGGCTCCATGGTCTGATTGGCATTTGCGAAGCCACCTCGAATCAAAGAAGTAGGAGGCACTGCAATATGATTAAATTTTGAGAAGCCACTGCAAAGCAAAGAGGCAGAAGGTTCTATGATCCAATTAATGTTTATGAAGCTTCCACAATGAAAAGAGGTGGGTGGATCCACGTTCCTATTGACGTTTGCAAAGCAGCCGCGAAGCAAAGAGGCGGGAGGCTCCGCAGTCCGATTGATGTTTGTGAAACTATAGCGAAGAAAATAGGTGGGAGGATCCATGGTACTATTGAAATTAGTGAAGCAACCATGAATCCAAGAGGTGGGAGGCTCTTCGGTTCCACTGGAACTTGAGAAGCCTTTGCAAAGCAAAGAGGCGAGAGGCTCCACGGTCACAACAAAGTGCCTCGTAGCTTTGCACCGAGTGATCCCTACTTCGCGGTGTCTCTTGCCTATAAAAACCAGGCTCCCCTCTATCCCGAAAGATATATAATATTACCATTCGGATTCTCCACTCTCAAATCAAAAAGAAATTTCTTCTCTACAAAAAATAAGCTCTTCAAGGTACTTGAGCATCGTGAAGTGAATTTCCCTTTGTTTAAATTCAACCCCTCTTCAACGAGGGATGCCCTTCGTAGAGCCCATGGGATTCCATGAAGGAATAGAATCCCCAAGGGGACTCGAGTCTTTTTGGATCACTTATGCTTCACGAAGTACCCTCCATGCACATGTAACCCACATGATAAGGCATGGTCACTGTGCTTCGCAAAGAACACTACTTCACACACTACTAGAATTCTGGTTTTTACCAACGCGTGTTTACCAATGGTTTTCTTAAACCGTTGGTGTTGAAGGATTAGGTAACTCTTTACCAACGGTTTCATAAAACTGTTGGTAAAGAAATGGTCAAGGAATCCTTTCCCAATAGTTCACTGAAACCATTGGGAAAAGTCACCCCTTTAGGTTCCCTTTTTCCAACGGTTCAACAGAACTGTTGGGAAAGGGTACCCTTTTGTCAACGGTTCTATAGAACTGTTGGGAAAGGGTACCCTGAACATCTCTTTACAAACGATTTTTAAAAACCTTTGGGAAAGATTTCCCCCAAATACAGTCGTGGTGCTGCTCTCCCCCATTCGCGACAGAACCCTAAATTCATTCCTGCTCCAGTGCTCTCCTCCTCTCACAAAATCCCCCATCCGAAGAGTTGAAAACCCATCTGAAATCAGGTATTTTTTTTATACACATATACTACCTTATTTTTATTGATAATAATCTAATATTTTAGTTTTAAGTTATCGATCCAGCTCCAGCTCTCTGCTACTCTCGAACTCCCCCATCCAAATAGTTAAAAACCCATCTGAATCATCTCAAATCAGGTATTTTATTCTTTATACACATATGGTACCTTGTTTTTATTGTTATTGATATAATATTTTAGTTTTAAGTTTGAATTTTGATGTGATTTCACTGTGAAAAATAGGTAAATTAATGAATATTTTGTTAATTAATTAGTTTCCCCTGGAATATCAGTTGTGTTATAATGTCCATGCTAAATAAAGGGGTAATGTAATAAAAGACTTTGAATAAATAAATTGTGGAAGTTGGGGTATGTTGCCTCTATGAGAGGTTTTTTGTTGTGTTTCATTGTATGTTGTAGGCTGTTTTCTGGGGATTGAGGTGACCATTTGGTCTTTGTGATATGTGGGGTTGTAATGTGATGGTTAGTGGGCATGGATGTGACATGTGAAGTTGTATGATAGTGATGATGTGTGGTGGTGTTGTGTCGTGTGGAGGTGTTGTGTGATGAAGTTGTGGTGTATGATGTGGTGAGGTGGTTTGGTTGTGCGGTGGTTTGTGATGTGCAATATTTTTGTTGTGATATGTGGTTGTTTTGGTGAGATTGTTGGTCGATGTAACATGGTGTCGATGGTTATTGTGAGATGGTGAGTTATTGTGTGGTGGTTTTATTAGTTTCTTGGTTATCTATAGAGTAAATTATTCTGTTAAAACAAAAAAACAAGATATTAAATAAATGAGATGGAATAGAAATGGATGTGTGGTAAATGGATTTAATTAATTTAACATTAAATGAATGGACAATGTAAGTGTGAATGAAGTGGCTTATAAATGAAAGTGAGAAATGTTATGCGTCTTGTGTGGTGGTGGTGTGGTTTATGTGTTTTATGGTAGTAGTGAAGTGTGTGATTATGTAGTTAATGTGAACCCATAGGTTGAGTATTTTGTGCTATCTATATATCATGTATTTTTATTTTATTTCTACACATTCCCAACCAGAGTTGGATAAACTTACCAACGATCAAAGGTTTTGAGTTATGCGTATTTTTTCAAATATCTAGGATGGTGGTTATATGGTTGGATAGCTACCATGTCTTCCCTACTCTTCCTTCAAAAGTGATTGACCATGTGTTTTTAGGCAAGATGCGATGTGATTGTCCATGTGTCTTCAGGTGAGATGTACTATGATTTCCCTAGTGTTTTCTGGTGAGGTGTGATGTGATAAGGCTATAATAAGATGTGGCATGTGGTTGGGGTCATGTAGGGTAGGACGATGGAACAAGGTTGATGTTATTCATGTTCATGATACCCTACTAATATGGTTATGGGATGAGGCATGCTGTGATGTGATATAACACATTAAGTTCTTGTTGGTTTTACATTTTTTCAATAACACATTTGTTTGTTTTTTTCACATGTGTAGTTGATACCTTGATTATTTTTTTTCCTTTATCGTCTACTTAAATGTATTTTATATTAAACTTCAATCCTATTGAATTGTTTATGACAAAATGACTTATATAAATTCTTTTTACAGAATGGAAAAAAGTTGGATGAATGAAACCGTTCGGATCTCAAGCGATTTTCAAAACAATTTGGAGAGATTTATAGATTTTTCATTTCACAATTTTTCAGATAGTGGTCGCATACACTGCCCATGTTCCAATTGTGTTGGTAAACCTTGGTTGAGCCATGAAGAAGTCAGCTACCACATAACCAAAAATGGTTTTCAAGAAAACTACTTTGTGTGGTATCACTATGGGGAGAAAATGAAATCTCAAATTGGTGATGATCTAAATGAAAGGACTGGAATGGAGAATTTTTTAGATGACCGGTTTCCATTTATTCGTCATCATGAAAAAGAAAGGATTTCGAATCAAGAAGACTTCGATATGAGGACAGCTGATGCATCTAGTGAAAATGATGATATTGATAGGGTGAAAAAATTGAATGATGCTGCCACGACTCTAGTATATCAACAATGCGATAAAATGAAAAAGCTGGAATTTTTAATCCGATTGTTTCATGGGAAAACTATGTATGGAATTTCTAATAGAGAAATCGATTACATTCTTACCCTCTTGAAGGATTTACTTCCAGATGATGCAGATATTCCCTCAAACCACTATATGGCATTGAATTTAGTTGAGGAACTTGGATTTTCAAAAAACAAAATTCATGCTTGCCCGAAAGATTGCAGTTTATTCTGGGAGGAAACCGCTGAACGAAATGATTGTATAAAATGTGGCACATCCCGCTGGAAGTCAAAATCTGATGGAACACCATCCCGCGTTCCACAAAAAGTAATGTGGCACTTTCCATTGATACTTAGACTTTATAATCTTTTTATGTCTGATGACATATCAATAAAAATGAGATGGCATGATACCGAGAGAAAGAAGACTAATGATGAGTTGGTTCATCCTACAGATGGATTTGCATGGCAGATATTTGATTCTCGACATCCTGATTTTGTAGCTGACGTGCATAATGTGAGGCTGGGTCTTTCATGCGACGATTTTAATCCGTTTGGGCAGATGCTTACTTCGCACAACACATGGACAGTTTTTATACACATTTATAATCTTCCCCCATGGTTGTGTATGAAAAAACCTTTCACTTTCATGAGTATACTCATATCCGGTACTTCTAATCCCGACATTGATATTGATGTATACATGCAACCTTTAATAAAAGAGTTGAAACTTCTTTGGGATGTGGGTGTGCGCACATACGATGCTTGTTAGAAAGATATATTTCAGATGCGTTCCGCGCTTATGTGGAAGATTAATGATTTTCCAGCTTATGCAATGATGTCTGGATGGAGCACGAAGGTAAAACTATCATGTCCAGTTTGTATGAAGAATACACAATCCAGTAGACTGAAACATCGTTGTAGTTTCAGTTTTATGGGTCATCGACGATTTTTGCCAAAGGATCATCCATATAGAATGAATCGTCAAAGATTTGATAATACCATAGAGACCAATGATCCACCTCAGCGTATGTCTCGAACTGACGTGCTTAATGAATTGAAAGATTTCAGTTTTTCGTTCGGGAAGGGTCAAATGAAATCTGGAAAGAGAAAGAATGTTTCCACTGAAACCTATTACAATTGGAGGAAGAAGAGTATCTTTTTTGATTTGCCTTATTGGTCAACCAATTTGTTATGTCATTTCTTAGACGTAATGAATATTGAAAAGAATATATGTGAAATGTTTCTTTCGGTTCTTCTAAATGTCAAGGGGAAGACAAAAGATGATTTAAGATCTCGACGTGACTTGGTGGATTGGGGCATCAGACCAGAATTGCATCCTGTGCGTATTAGTGAAAATAAATGGAAACTTCAATGTGCTTCTTATGTGATGACACCTCCCAGAAAAAAACAATTTTTGGAAGTATTAGAGACTATTAGAGTTCCTGATGGCTATTCAAGCAACATATCTAAACGGGTCAACAGAATAGAGTTGAAGCTAAAATCTTTGAAGACTCATGATGATCATGTTCTACTGTCTGAGTTGCTTCCAATAACAATCCGTCATCTTTTGTCCAATAATGTTAGGGTGTTTGTCATTCGGTTGTGCCATTTTTTTAGAGATCTTTGTGCTAAGAAGTTTTCTAAGTCTTTCTTGCAAAAAATGTTGACAGATGCCCCATTAATTTTGTGTGAGTTGGAGAAAATATTTCCTCCATCATTTTTCACATGCATGCTGCATCTGACTGTCCATATTCCCACTGAAATACTTCTCAGAGTACCTGTTTCTTTTCGTTGGATGTATCCAACTGAAAGAAATATGTTCACATTAAAGTCTTATGTCCGAAACATAAATCATCCTGATGGTTCTATCATGAACGGTTACTTGGATCAAGAATGTATGGATTTTTGCTCGATGTATTTGTCTGATCTTACTACAAGATTTAATAGACCAATGAGAAATGAATAAGAACAGTATGAGAAAATTGAACCCATTTTTCCATCACTTCCTCAAATAGGAGGAATTCCTGGATCATATACATTGAATACGTTAAGCCATGAAGAGCGGGATATGGCACATCGCGCAGTTTTGTTCAAATGTGATTTGTTCGATGACTATATCAGGTAACTAAATTGATTATGTATATATTACATATATATCTGTTAAACTGTTAATATTTTTTATCTACAGGGAACATAAAACAATGATAAATAGGAATCATCATTCTTTATCTTTGAGAAGGAGAGAGACTTTGCATAGCAAAGAGTTTTCTGCTTGGTTAAAATTAAAGGTATAAAAAAATTAATGTTTAAAATAATTATATCGATATTTAATTAACTTGAATAGTCATTTATATTGCAGGTATTGAGTTTGTCTGCTGACTCTGTCTCTGAGGAAATAAGAGCTTTGGCTTTTGGTCCTAATACCATGGTTCGTGACTGTAAATCAATTGTTATCAATGGGTAGAAATTTATTGTCACTGAACGAGCAAATAACATTATGACACAACATGATGGTGTTATGGTTACTACCACAATAGATTGTTATGACAGTGCATCAGATAGTAGACCACAATTTGAAAATGTGGGTTATTATGGAGTTGTTGAGAAAATAATAATATTGGATTATTACTCTAATGGACGAGTCACAATGATGAAATGCCATTGGTTTGATTCGATGACGAGACATGGAACATTTATTGATGATTGTGGATTTCGAGTAATTAATATGACTCACACTCTTGCTACCGAAGAACCATATGTGTTGGCATCAATGGATAAACAAGTTTTTTATGTCAAAGACCAACTTCGACCTGAATTTGGTGTCATAGTTAAAGTAATTCCAAGACATATTTTTGATGATGGTGATGATGGAATTGAAACTGTCCCTAGTGCCATTTGAACCAATCCATTTATTTCTTTTGATGACTCAAATAGCTCAATTGTCAAAGTTGATTGTGAACCTGAAGTTGTGGTTGAAAATATATAGAATCATTCATCCATGTTCTCAATTCTTTTGGTTTACATCGATTTGGGTTGTTAAGGATGGTAATATTCAAATTGATTTAGTATTTATCACAAATATGTTTTAGCTTGCTTGACCGTTATGTGAATTTTCAATGTTTATTGGTTGCAGTTTTATTTGAATTGCATTTTCTAATTTGGAATTGAACTGTATTCAAACATAGTCAAACAATATTTCTAACTTGGTGAACATTAAAACTTGTATGATTTATTAAATCCATTAAATCTCTTCTAAAAAAATTGATAGCTGACTTGACCGTTATGTGAATTTTCAATGTTTATTGGTTTCAGTTTTATTTGAATTGCATTTTCTAATTTGGAATTGAACTGTATTCAAACATAGTCAAACAATATTTCTAACTTGGTGAACATTACAACTTGTATGATTTATTAAATCCATTCAAGCTCTTCTAAAACAATTGATAGATGACTTGACCGTTATGTGAATTTTCAATGTTTATTGGTTGCAGTTTTATTTGAATTGCATTTTCTACTTTGGAATTGAACTGTATTCAAACATAGTCAAACAATATTTCTAACTTGGTGAACATTACAACTTGTATAATTTATTAAATCCATTCAAGCTCTTCTAAAACAATTTATATCTTAATTGACCATTATATGATTTTTCAATGTTTATTGGTTGCAGTTTTATTTGAATTGCATTTTCTAATTTGGAATTGAACTGTATTCAAACATAGTCAAACAATATTTCTAACTTGGTGAACATTACAACTTGTATGATTTATTAAATCCATTCAAGCTCTTCTAAAACAATTTATAGCTAAATTACCTATGAATCCCCTATTCCTTCATATATTTAGTTTTTTGGGTTACATATTACTTTTATTTTTCTAATTAATTACATATTTGTTTTCAAAGGCAGGAAATGAAGCCAATTTAAGAGAGATGAAGGGAAAAAATGATGGACAACAATCGTTGAATGACGGAGATGGGCGTTCCACCATTAGTGCCTATAGTTAGTACTTTATTTCAATTTTATATATTTAAAGAATATAAAATGTCATGTGATTAATTTTTTTGTAATCATTTTTGTAGGATCCACCTATACGTCGACAGTTATTCAATGGGAGCCTAGTACTGGTCCTAGTACTCAGGCCGGTGGTACGAGGAGGGTTCGTACCAGAGGTGGACGAGTAGTTGCGCGTACCTGACTAGACCCTTCCCCTACCACTGACATGTCATCCTTCCCACATTCTGATCCTGGTGTATCGTTAGAGAAACACGAGATATTTAGGCCTCCCATGTTTTCTCTACCTTCTGCATCTTCTGGCCCATCATTTTCACATCCCATGATGATTCCCACTCCTCCGTCAGCATCCGGTCAGACAGTTGTCCCATATTATTTTCCTTCTACTTCTGTCTCTCTGAGCATCTATATTCCATCGTCTTAGATTCCTGTTCCACCACAGGGTGTTCCATCAATTTCTGTGGATCTAGCGGCACTCAACGGTCAGACCGACACATGTATATTTATAGAACCCTAACAAATTTTTATAGAAACATTTATTTTCATTATAACATGTTTTGATAAAATATTTGTTTTTCTTTCATGACAGATACATCTACTGACAAGAGGCGTGGGTGGGGGCGTAAACGCATGCGTTCGGTGTGGAACCGCCGCACACAGGTTCGGGTGGATTATAATGAAGAGAACCAAATGATTGAGAAAACAGGGCAGCAATGTCGGAGTTTTTTTGGCGACGCTTTACAAATACTCCGACATCATTCCCGTCAGCCCGCTATCATTGAGACATTTTCCACATGAGTTCAAGGATAGATCTTGGGCAGAGATATGGGTAAAAAAAATTTCTATTTAATGCCATGCATTATTTTTGTATTTATATTAATTAATATTTTTATTTCAGCTTCGATTTAATTTTCCTGATTGTGAGGGTGCACGATCGGAACGTCTAAAGGATTTAGGAAAGCTTTGGAGAGCCTAAAAGCATGAGTTGTATATTGGCTGGGTTTCTAGAGTTGGCACTGAGTTAGAGGCGGTACCATTGGTGGATGATTGTCCTATAGATCAGTATAGTCAGATGATTACTCATTGGATGAGTACCCAGTTTAAGGTATTAATAAAATTTGAGGTATTTAAATAATAACTTTCATGTTTTTCATTAATACTATATGTTGAATTTTAAAATTTTATTTAGGAATCATCTGGAAAAAAATAAAAAAGAACATTGATTGAAAAAAATACCTCCACACACTGGGACGCACTACGATGCCTGATCATGAGAGGAAGCAGGTATAACAATTGTTTATAAGTTTTCTTTACGACTTACACTTTCTTTTGTCTCTTCAATTATTTAATAGTTTTATAAATTTTTCATATAACTTTAGTTTTCAATGTCATTGTAGAGGCAAATACAAAATATTGAAGGACGCATGCCTCGAGCAAAACTACTTTGCTCGAGTAGACGGAAAAAGGATGGAAGTGCCATCAACGAAGCGACTCAGCAGCAGATTGTAAGTTTTAATCTGTTGAATTTATTTTTTAATATATATTTTGTAACTTAATGATATATTTATATTTGTAACAGGCTGCTTTAGAGGCCCTTGATGTCCAAGAACAGACAATTTTGGGCCAACAGATCACTTACATCAGGTGTTGGGAGAGGAGCATTCTGGCAGAGTACGCTGCCGACCTAGGATAGCCCCAATGAGGTATTGGCCCTCCTTAGGTACGATCTGTAGTGCCACCGAGCTGCAGTAAGTTAGGGCATAGGAAGAACAGGCTGAGAAAAGGGCCACAGAGATGGCAGAATAGTCTGCTAGGGCAAACAGTGCGTTTATGAAATTTATTAAAGTTCTATATCATACACTTCCAGTAGAGGCCAGCCCAGCTTTTGATGAGTATATGTCGTCGATACGTTCTATATACAGTGCACCAGGTGGCAGTTCTAGTGGTGGTCAGGACGATGTATAGATTGATGATGATGATGGCAAGGAGTCTGATGCGGAAGAGGAGGGAGAGGAGGAGGGCAAGGCGGGTGGCAAGGGTGAGGAGGAGGGCGGGGACGAGGAGGAGGGCGAGGGTGAGGATGATGAAGGGGACAAGGATGAGGGTGATGATGATGATGGTGATTATGGTGATGGCGATGTGGGACAAGTTGATCCATTACATTTTTGACTGATATTACTAAGATTTGATATTTAATATATTCTAGTTGTTGGTTTTATCTAGACTCGTAGTATAGTATTGGAGTTGAGTTATTTTTATATATTATATGTTTTTATAGATGTTGTAGTCTTTTAGTAGTTGTGTGTTTGGGAACCCCCCTCCTTCCTGGACCCTGTAAAACCCCCCACCCTCCTCCCTAGACCCCAGACAGCCCCGCCGGATAGCCCCCCAGACAGCCACCCGGACATCCCCCCACCCTCCTCCCTGGACCCCGGACAACCCCCCGGACAGCCCCCCAGACAGCCCCCCCAGACAGCCCCCCACCCTCTTCCTTGGACCCTGAACAACCCCTCGAACAACCCCGGATATCCCCCAGACAGCCCCCCCCCCCCCGGACAGCCCCCGGACAGCCCCCCACCCTCCTCCCTGGACCCCAGACAGCCCCCTGAACAACCCCCGTACAGCCCCTGGACAGCCCCCGGACAGCCCCCCAGACATCTCCCACCCTCCTCCTTGGACCCCAGACAACCCCCTGAACACCCCCCGGACAGCCCCCCGGACAGCCCCCCAGACAGCCCCCGGACATCCCCCCCACCCTCTTCCTTGGACCCCGAACAACCCCCCGCAGAGAGGATTCTCATAAAATGGACAACATTTTAAATACATATGGAAAACTGACCAAACGAATTCGGATTGTGTCGATACATTAGCACAACGATCCATGGGCCATATGTGATGTGTACGAGTCTACCCCGCCTCAATACGAGGCGCGATGTTGCCGCCACCACTCAAAGTGTCTGTCTTCTGTTTCAAAAGGACATAATTTGAAGAGAAATACAGCAACTGGCATACGAAAAACTGACCAAACGCATTCAGATTGTGTCGATACATTAGCACAACGATCCATGGGTCATATGTGACGTGTAAGAGTCAACCGCGCCTCAATCTAAGGCGCGGTGTGGCCGCCACCACTCAAAGTGTCTGTCTTTTGCTTAAAATGGACAACAATTTAATTACATACAGAAAACCGACCAAACGCATTCGGTTTCTATTGAAACATTAGGAGAACGATCCATGGGTCATATGCGATGTGTACGAGTCAACACCGCCTCAATCTGAGGCGCGGTGTGGCCAGCACCACTCAAAGTGTCTGCCTTTTGTTTCAAAAGTATGTCATTTTAATTGAAAAACATCAACTGGAATACGGAAATCCGACCAAACGCATTAGGATTCTGTCGATACATTAGAAAAACGATCCATGGATCATATGTGATGTGTACGAGTCAACCCTGCCTAAATCTGAGGCATGGTGTGGCCGCCACCACTCAAAGTGTCTATCTTCTGTTTCAAAAGGACATAATTTGAAGTGAAATATATCAACCGGCATACAGAAAACTAACCAAACACATTCTGATTATGTCGATACATTAGAACAATGATCCATGGGTCATATGTGACATGTACGAGTCAACCTCGCCTTAATCTGAGGCGCGGTGTGGCTGCCACCACTCAAAGTGTCTGTCTTTTTCCTAAAATGGACAACAATTTAAGTACATATGGAAAACTGACCAAACACATTCGGTTTCCATTGAAACTTTAGGAGAACGATCCATGGGTCATATGTGACGTGTACGAGTCAACTCCGCCTCAATCCGAGGTGCAGTATGGCCAACAACACTCAAAGTGTCAACCTTTTGTTTCAAAAGTACGTCATTTTAATTGAAAAACATCAACTGGCATACAGAAAACCGACCAAACTCATTCGTATTGTGTCGATACATTAGCACAATGATCCATGGGTCATATGTGACGTGTACGAGTCAACCTCGCCTCAATCTGAGGCGCAGTGTGTCCAGTAGCTTTCCAGTTGTATGTATTATGTTTAAAATGGACATTATTTCAAGTAAAAATATATGCTATACAAAAAACCGATCAAATTATGAATTGACTTCTGGATTCCACATATAATTGTCATCTAAATTTCAAATTGAATTCTAAATGAATTATTTATGTTTATAATTATGTTATGAATTCTAATTTAATTATGGATGTGTATAGTTCCACCATTATATGTTAAATGTGCATGAATTTGTTCTCTATATGTAAGTTTTATTTGGTTATTGCAGGTACAATAATTGGATTGAAAATGAGAGGGAACCCACAAAATCAGACCTGGTGGGAAAATTGGAGAGCCGGTGGTCAAATTGGAGAGATGATGGGTAAATTTCAGAGTTGCTGTGCAATTTTCCCAGCAGAGGCTATGCCAATGGTTCAAAACCGTTGAAATAGAATGTGTAGGTCTTTTTTACCAACGGTTCATAGAACTGTTGGTAAAACACTTTTCCCAACGGTTCTAAATCATTGGGAAAGAGGATGTGTTGGGTTTTTCCCAGTGGTTTGCCAAACCGTTGGGAAAAACATGATAATTTTGTGCATTGTATCCCAACGGTTGTAAACCATTGGGAAAAAGATTTCCCAATGGTTTTCCAGAACCGTTGGGATAGGGTAATTTTTCAGCACCCTATCCCAACGGTTCACTATAAACCGTTGGGAAAAACTTTTCCCAATGTCTTACTTCCCTACGGTTTGTAGAACCGTTGGTATAACATATACCAACGGTTCTGCAGCCTTTCCCAACGGTTTAGAACCATTGGGAAATCCTCTGTTTCCAGTAGTGACAGTGCTATGATTCGTAGTGCTGCACTTCGCAAGGCGCCCTTGCTTCATGAAACACTACTCTGGGAAATACATTCCACTTAGAGAAGCAACTTACATTTTCACCTTTACCCTATTCCTAGGCTAGGCTACCTCACTTCGCGAAGAATACCCCTTCACGAAGCCCCTTCACTATACGGAGCACCAGAGATTCACATAATCCCTTCCTGTGAACCCCTTTGCTCCATAATCATCTTTTTTCATATGGCCCTCCAGGATTGTATGAAGTTATTTCAATGTACCTTGAGTGGTGGTTTCCATTGCATTGATTCACCTTTTACTTCTTCGCATAGACACGCTAACGACTATTTCTTCTTCGCATAGCCACAATAACATGGGCCCCTCAATATATCACTCCAGGACACACCCTCTCCACGACATTGCTAATTTCCTGCCTTACCCAAGGGGGGGGGGGGTAGGTATCAGTTATGTATGTCCTAGGGGTGTAGAGTAAACCCACCTCATCCTAGCTACAAGACGTTAAACTACCAAGCACCATCATCCTCAACACGTGATGTTAAACTGTGACCTCACCCATCACACTCTATACACAACAACTCGTCTCAGAAATTATCTATGCCCAATCATCTCCACGGGAGTGATATTTTCATCATATGGAATGAGATCCTCTTTGCTAGAGCAGCACCTATCCATGGGGAAGGGAAACCATCATGGTGTAAGCCCCTAACCTTTCTTGCGGGAGGTAGTGTCCCTGATTCCCCTCCTCTCTTCTATGGTGCCAATGACTAGAGAGGGGGAATGGGCACCAGAACCCTCCTCTCTTCTATTCCAAATCCCTCTGGTATTTTTCACCACCATGCCTCCATCCTAGAGTAAGTCCCAATATCTATAACCATGGGCCGCTAACCATATTTAAGACTGTGTTTCCTTTTTGGGCCTCTAACCATGTGTAATCCCCAGTTTCATTTTTAGGTAGATAACCATATGTAATCCCCATTCCACTTCCCACAGACACACCCTTCACGACGTGATTGTTAGGTCTTTGATACCTCTTGTTTCTCACACCGAGCAAGAGTCATGTGGACTTAGAGTGAGCATCGACCAAGACATCTTCTCTAGTCCTCCTTAGCATGTAAGCCCCAAATAACCCTTCTCAAACTACGTGGAATTTGATCCTTGCCAAGACAAGGTATGTAGGAAGCCTCCCAGATGTTTAATCCCAACAACCATTGGTCTCGACCACTCCATGCCGGTTCACCATACCCCTTCCGAACTATGCAGACTTTGATCCTTGCCAAGGCAATGTATGTAGGAAGCCTCCCTAAGGTTCAATCCCAACCCCCATCAGTCCCAACTACTTTACGTCCATCCACCCCATCCTGCATGACAATAAACTATACACCCCTTTTTGTCATATATGACTCTAAACTATCCCCCAAGCAGTGGTAATCCATTTTCAACCACAATAAACGGTAATCCATTGTCAAATGGTAAGTCGTCGTGTTCCCCTATCGATGGTAAGCTGTTGTAGTAACCTTTGTTGGGACCCACATCTCTAGTCCAACCTTGAGCGTTAGACCAACCTCAGGTTTCTAACCACATGTAATCCCTAGTATGTCATCGGGTCTTTGTCCCCTATACACACCCAGATTCTATGCCCTGTCATAAACTATGTGTAATTTGATCCTTGCCAAGTCAAGGTACGTAGGAAGACTCCTTGAGGTTCAAGCCTGTCACCCACATCTCATCCCGGTCTTTACCTCGAGCCTATGTGTTTCGGGTGGGTCATGCCCCAACTCGGAGGTTCCACTTCATCTGGTTCCCATCCATATGGGTTGCCTCCTTAGGTGTCCCATCTCCTCACTGAACTACATAAACATTGATTCCCTGCCATGGGGATACGTAGGAAGTATCTTCGAGGCTCAATCCCAACTTCACCATCTCCCTCGTTTCGGCTCCATCTTGCTCGCCATCCTCTCTCAACAATCCACGTCCATCCTGATTCTTACCCAGGCCACAACGTCCCATTGAAATCATGTCACCCACTTTCTTACTGCTCCTAGCATCAGTGTTTCCTTCAGGGGTTGCACCCACCTAATCCACTCCTGTTAGTGTTCTGATCAGTCTGATCGGTCTCAGATATATGTTAAACTCACAGCATACCCTGTGTTAAACATGGGAAGGTGAATAAAACCTTAGATACATGCCTTTGGCATATAATTCCCCACATTCGACGTGGGATGCCTCGGGCTTATGCACCCTTAAGAAGCCCTATAATAAGGGGATGAAACCTAGATTCTCCAGTGTTCCAGCATCCAAACATTCCAGTGATTTCCAACGTGACTACTCCCCTGATCGAAGGTTGTGTACCTGACCGGACCCCTTAGAATGTCCTGACAGTAGTAGTGTAATTAACATGTGTCCATGAAGACATGGAACTAAGAAGAGTTTCATGAATAGAGTCTTAATCTATAAGGGAGAACCATACTAGGTGATGATTTCCAAAGAGGAATCCACAGAAGGAGTAATCTAAATCCCATCATCCCATTTTGATCAAGGAGAAAACATCCTTGAATAGGCAGCAACTGTCACCCACCATTGGAAGTCGGGAATGCGGGGAAACAATTAGTGAATCCTACTCCAAAAAAGACGGACTCACACACCCTAATGAAAGCATAAAAAACACTCATACTTATATATAAACACTTTTGGTTTAAGTTCCCCTCTATTTACTCATGGTAATTTGTGGCTTTGGGATTGTAGAGTGACCTATGGAGTCAAAAAATGATCTATTTGTGTATTCTAGTTGTTTTTTAGTTTCTCATTTTAGTTTAATTGGACAAGATATAAATCCTTATAAGAGATATTATTTTTAGGTTTATTTATCTTATTCGGGTTGGGTTGATTACATACTAATTATGACTTCGTTGGTTCTGTAGGTTTAATTTTTTTCTATTTATGGTCATGGAACTCTAAAGTATAGAGTGGTCATGTCAAGATGAGGGGGGGGGGGGGGTTAATTTTTTATTTTTGATGTCTGGATGAAATTATTCACACTGAGTATATTCTGATTCCATTAGCACCTACATCTATCACATTGGGATTAGGAACACCCCTCAGGTATTTCATGGGGTGGATTGGGGTCCCGAATCAGAAGTATCCCAGACTTGTTCATCACAAAAATGGTATCCAGTCCTAGGATTTCTTAAAGATGTATGTTATTAGAGTTCCATTATTTATTTACGTATCTATATGATATTAGAGTTGGGAATGTTAGAATTTTAGAGTTTGGAGAAGGAAGAGTGTATCTAGCTCTTATTGGTTCTGATAACTGAGTGTCCATGGGATATTAGATTTTGTACCCTGAATTTCATGCTCTATGTATTCTTGGTTTGTTTTCATTTAAATTGGTGGTATTTATACTTATATAAAAGTAATGTGGGTGATTGGAATATTTTCCTAATTTTGGGGGTGAAAAGGGAGGATGATCCAAAGGTTCATGGTTATCCTGCATGGTCTATAAAATCATGTGAAGACTATGAAACTGGTTTATATTACCTTCTAGTGGTAGTTTCATGGGTGGTTCATGGTCATCCAAATTATGCAAAATCATTTGAACCTTTATTTGTTTTATATTCTTTTGATATTGACTTTATTTAGGTTATTGGTCGATGTTTTTGGTATATATTGAGGGAATTTTCTTGTTGAATTGATGTTATTTGACTTGATTTTGATGGGTTTTTACAACTAAAACATGATTCTAAAAAGGTGGAAGGAATATTTTTGAATGTTTGAGAGTTATGTTGATAAAGAATATTCTTATATGAATAATTATTTTATTTTAAATGGTGGAAGATGATTTTAAAACTAGAAAATTAAATTCTTAATGATATTTGATGTTCCTTAATGGCAACTTATTGGTGTTTTGAGATGTATATGTGGTTTTAGTGGTGAATAATTAGTTTTGAAATTAATAAAGTCAATTTATACAATGTTTTAAAATAAAGTTGGTGTTTTAAAATTTCAAAATGGATTTTAATAGGGAGTTTTATAAATTTCACATTAGTTTGTGTGTGAAGTTTTGATACTAATAAAGAGTACTTTTAATATTAAACTTAAATGAATTTTATGTTTTTGGAACTTGAAAATGTTTTTTATAAATAACTTGAAGGGTTAAAATTTTATTCTTGGAATGGAATATAAGATTTATGACTAGGGTAAGTGATTTTTAAAATATTTAAAAATGTATTTTCAGTCTTGTTTGGTGATTTTTATTTACTCTTCTAAATTTTGTTTGGAGTTAATATTTGATTTCTCTTTAGTGAGATTTGAGTTTTAAAATATGTTTATGGGGTATTTTATTTCTATTTTCATTTTAAGTATGCCTTCCAAAACAATCTTAAGAGGTCATATATAGTGAATACATTAAGGATTGCTTTAAAAAATTCATCTCCAAGGATCCAAGTGTCAGATCTTATTTAGTCATCCGACCCATAATTCAAGTACAGTGGTATATTAAACATTTCTATTTCATTTTAGATCAAATTAATGGGTAATATTTCCTTGGGGTATACCCTTTCTCTCCTTTTGGGAATCTTAATCCCTCTTACTTGAATTCTTGTAACTATTACCTCAGTGGTAAAATGATTACTCTTTGGGGGTTTAGTGACTTAAGGTTGAGTATACAATATTTAGGTTGTAACCTGAGGAATCCGGGTTAGGATTTTCATTTATCATTCCCTCTCCATTTCCTCTTCAGTTTCTTAATCTTTATCTTTATATTTTGGGATATTCTTTATCACTTAGAGATGAAAATATGGGTTATGTAAAGTATAGGTTATTCCATAGATTAGAATTTATAATTGAGTTTTTTTTTGGAATTTAGGTTATAATTTATAGTTGTTACTTTAGGATGCTCTTATCCTTTTGACCCGCTAGATATCATGAACCTAAAATGGTGGGGATACTAGTTATTAGTTTTCATTTTCTTACCATCCCCTTTAATTTTCCCATGCTCGTGATCTAGTATTATTTGGCATGGGACATATGGGTGCTCATAGATTTGGGGATTTTCTATGATTAAATAATATATTTCAAGTTCTAGTTTTGATTTATCTCTCTATATATTATATTTTTGGTTTGTGTTTGTTGACACTCAATTGAAAGAGTTGTTTAGATCATAATGTGTATAATGTAGTTTCTAGATATTCGGAATCCTTGATAGTTATATGAGGGGTTATTACATATTTCTGGTAGTCTTTCACATGGGTAAATGTAAAGAACTAATTGGTGATGTTCATGTTGAATTTCAATTAATTATTAATACTTTCATTATTCATGGTAATTTTATATTTTTTTGTCACTCTTAGAGATTTATTATTTTATATGTAGTTTCAATAAGGTGGGAAGACCACCACAATTGATATTTCCTTATTCCCTTGAAAAGTGTTGTGTTCATTTTCCCTAACCCAACCCATCTCTAAGATAAATTTCAGGCCTGTAGACCCTATTATTTCATATAATATAATTCGAGATCTCCCTCAACATTTCCTTTTGATTAAATTTATACACTTTTGGAAATATCAATGTTTTTGATGATGTATAAATTCTTGAACAATTATTATAAATTTTTAATTTCATTAGAAGTTAAGTTGAGTTATTAATCTTTATCATACTTTTTGATATCTTGGAAATTGTTTATTGATGAAATGGTGTTCCTTGTTATTATTTAAAATCTTGTTAATCCTTAATTACTTGATCTATCTTTACATTTAGAACATTATGGGGGAAGAAACTATTATGGTGGAGAGAATTGTCACACCCCAAGCATCACTTTAAACGTTTTTTTTCTGTTTTCATATTTATATCCTTTTTCTTAATTTTTGGGTCAATTTTTTTTGAAATTATTGTTACTAACTATGTTCATAACTGTGCACCCTCCTCTAAAACATCAAAATTGATTTTTTAAAAAGTATAAAATTATGATGTTTTAGAGGAGCGTGCATAATTATAAATATAGTTAGTAATAATCATGTGTAAACCATACATGACACATGTAGTTTTTAGTAGTGTCATTTTTCATATTTAGAAAATGGTTTTTCAAATTATGTAGCAAAACCGTGTGGGCAGCAAGGTGTGTTCAGTTGAAGGCGTACAGTTGGCGCATAGTTTAGTAAACCGTGCAACCAAACTATGTAGCCAACCCTGAATTGTAAAAGTGATAATTTTACAACATGCAATTACTCAAATTAAGCCCCTAATACTTCCCATATGATCCTATTAAAACCCTATGGTTCATGTATCTACTCCGCTTTAATTCCCCTCCTTTCTTGGGTAGTTTTTTTTTTTGCATTTTTAAGTTTGAAGCTCCATTTCTCATGGTAATACACTCTAGATCTATTATTCACATATTTTACATTTCTTTTTTGTTCTTTACTTATAGAGGTATTGGATACCAAGGTCATCAATTACTTAATTTTTCTCATGGGATATTTTTGATGTTATAGATCATAATGGTTCTCTGGATTTCGTTCTTACTTTGTAGGAGTGAAGTAACTCCTCACTTGGTGGAAGTAATGATTCAAGGTTGGTTTTCCCCTTTAATTTCCATTTAATCCTATAACCATTGAATAATTCCCCTTCTAAATCTATGTTTTATGTATATAATGATAGTATAAGGTGTGGTTATGTATTCTATAAGATGAATAATATGTTTTCATATGGTTTCCATTGAACACAAAGGGTTTTCTCTATTTAAATATAAGGTTTAAATATAGTTTACTAAATGTTTAATCCAAGTGTTTTATAAAATAATTGAATGTCCCCTATAAATAAATTTTGAGGTTTCAAGAGGTGTTTCGGTCTTTAAATTTGGTTTTAAGTGTTTTCCTAAATTTTTAAATGCATTAGTTTTATAACTCTTTAGTTTTAAAGAATGTGTATAAGGCTCGATTGGAAATTTTAAAGAAGATTTTCTTCTGAAAAAACACCCTTAGAAAATTACTCTTGCCTATTTGTTTGAAGTTGATAAAATTGTCCATGATAATATACACTTATTATATTAATGCTCTTGTAATTAAGGGGTTGTTTCAATTGAGGGTTTTTGGGGGTGAGGTAAGCTTATGGTTTCTACTTTGGGAATTCTTACATGTATTTATATTTATATTTCTATTTTTCATTAGTTATTGGATCTCCCTCATTTGCATCCATCATGAAAAATATAGAGTATCTAGTGGGATATCTGAGAGAACATGTTACACTATCTTATTATTGTTCTCTGACTAGTGGCCCTCCATATTTATTTTACCCCTTTTTTGAGTTTTTCCCTCATTTAGTGTAACAACCTAAGATTTAATGAAAAATATTATTTTAATTTCATTGATATCTTATTTTGTACTCTACACCAAAATTAGATTGTGAAAAATGAAACACCTTATTATCTTATATTATTCTCAAACACTATTCTTGGCTTTTGTTATGCGCAGTTGCGACCTTCCTTGATAGCATGTGTAGTACATAATACCGGGTTTCACTAAACAATGATATATTATTATAATATTATGAACAAGCCATTATGAATATTATTAACTAAATTTTAAATTTTATAACATTATAAATCATCTTACACATTTTATATAACACGGTATGAGAACAAAATAAAATTTTCAGGTAAAATAAGTATTTTTCAAAAAATGCAGTTTTGCCGCCTTTTAATGGCGCACCCACATTAAATTTAGTTTTTGACATGTTTATAAGTTAAATTTGACAAAATAAAATTCTTATTTTGAATCATGATATAAAAATTTACTGTGGATAAATTTTTGATATTTTTCTGATAAGTTTCTCATTTTGATGAATAGTAAAAATACGCTAAACTTTAATTAAAAACAACTTTTTTCATCGAGAAAATTTATATGGTTAAATTATAATATTTAATGGTTTTAAAGAATAAATATAATATATTTTTAACATTTAATATAATGTAAGTCATTAGCATTAATTTTAAACTGAATTCATATGTAAAAACACTTCAATCTTTTGTAACATTTTACTTTTAAAACCCGTTTTCTCAACAGCTGGATTAATTTTAAATTAATTTCTGCAACTTCTGTGATTTGAATTTGGAAAATTTTATTCCATATTTGAAATAATTAGGTCCAAATTATGTTAATAAGATACTTTTTATTTTTAGTCATTATGAATAGTAACTACGGTAAATTTTATTTACCATGGTTAAAGGTAAATCGGGTAATTAAGTGTAAATATAATATTATAAAATTACCCTAACACTTGTCCTAATGTAATTGGATGATTATATTTTACCCTAAATCATACTTGTGTAGAAATTAAATCTAATTTAACCCACTTGTATTTTATTAAGACCTTTTATTTATTTTATTTAAAAGAAAGTGAAATGTCTCACTCAAACTTTAATAATTAGATTATTTTTAATATAAGGTTATACATAATATAAATTAAATTATAAATAATCATTTGAAATATAAATTCTTTTTCTTTATCATGTAAATTTATTTGTAATTTTTAATAAATATTTAATTACCTTAATAGCTTATACATTAATGATGAAGAAATTATTTATTTAGTGAAAAAAATCAATAATATTGTTTTTATTAAAATAACAATACCTATCAAAAGGACCAAAAACTTGAAAAAACATTATTTTTCGAGTATATTTATACCCTAATCATCCAAGGGACGATTTGTGGACCATTTGGAACTTTATAAAACCGATTAGGACATTTATATTATTTTATTTTAAATGACGTCAAAGATGTCACCATCATAATTTAATAAATATAACAATTTAAATGTTTTGATTTTAAGATGATAAATTCGAGTAAAAATATTATTATGAAATTTATTATATATATCTTCATAATATGATTTTATTTTTAATTTTTTATGAAAAAATAATTATATTAAATAATTATACAAAATTGTTTAAGTAATTATTTTATTAAGAGAGATACCAAATAAATGGTATTAAAAATATTAAAATAACTAATATATGAACAAATTAATGTGCCCCATGAATTTTTTTGATCAATATTACATGTTAGGAATATATTATATTTTTTTTGAACATATCATCTCTGTGGTTTTTATTTAAATTCAAATAATTAATAGTGTCAAAATCGACACTATTGATATTTTATAAAACTAACATATTATTAAATTATTTAAAAATCACCAAAAAAATTAAAAATTATTAATTGAAATTAATATGGTCTAAAATTTCATAAATGTTACAATTATGGACAATTAACAATAGATAAGTAATTATTTATAACAATTTAAAAATTAGAATCTTAATACCCCAAATAAAATTAAATCGATTAAATAAGGATAAATCAAGTTGATAATGTTTGAAATAAATTCTCAACAAGTCTAAATTTTATTTTTTGATAATATTACAACCCTATCACATCTAATATTATGATTTGAGTAATTTTTGGTCGGTTTTAAGTGAGTTTGAATTTATTATCAATTAATATTTCTTATGTTACCAAAGGTGCCCCTCTCCTCCCTTATAAAAAGGGCACCACTTCCCTCTTCTCTTCACACCCTTTTGAGCCTTGAAGCTCGGACAACCCCTAAAAATTACTCTACTAAACCTATCTAGTTATATCGTAGAGGTTCTGGTCTTCTCAAAATACCAACTCTAGTGCCCTAAGAAGAAGTTTAAAGGAGGTGTGTCGAGGAAGAGGTAATCTCTTCTACCGACTCTTTCAAGTTTCTTTCTTCTTCTACTTCATCTTATTTATTTGTTTCAATATAAAGTAATAACATAAGTATTAATTATATACTGATATGTTATTATAAAAATTAAACAACCCTATTTCCCCTTCTATCCATCATACGGAACACGAAATCACCGCGCGTGCGTATGTACGGAATACCGTCTCCACGTTGGGGTGTAATCTGTTTTCCACCACCACCTTACTTGGATGGGTATAATGGTGAAAAGAATAACTATATATAATTATTATAACATCATACTGATCCTAAGATATTATATCATCCACTCCAGTTCCATTCAATAAATATGGGAACGATATCATCGCTCGTGCGTACGTACATATTACCGTCTCCACGACGCGATGAGATTCATTTTCCATGTTAACAATTCAAGAATGATTATAAAGTATATATAATAAGTATTAATGAAATATATGACATATTAATGATACTTGATTTATTTATATGTTTGTCACTTACATCTATTAAATTTAATAAGGAAATGAAAATAGCGTTCATGCGTACGTACGACCTACCCTCTCCATGAATGGTGTATTTATTTCCATTTATCGATCTATTATATATATTTATATTCTGAATATATATTATATATAAATCATGTTTTATATTCTAGAATTAAGTAATCATGATATAAGTAATCATATGAATAATTACAAGTTAAAACACAGACGATAAATGAAAAGATTTTACCCAAAACACTGCTTTAACATGGAATTGACAAATGAACAAATAATATAAAGTCGTAAGTGAATAATATATGATATCATAAATATTATTATGGTTCTTTTACAAGTTATTAATATTTTTATACCCACTATACATGAGTCTCGGACACATATGAAAGAAATTTGACAAAAGGTAAGGGATAATTTTTCAATCTCATTTTTATCTGAGGTTGATTGTACGTAAGTATTCACTAGGGTTATATTTTTCATCCATGTCCATAAAAATATTTTTAATAAAGTGTTTAATATTATTCCATGTATGTTTAGAGTCTTTTTTACCTCTCTTTGACTTTTACATTGTGTTATTTAAGGAATCATTCTTTTGTTTACCACATGAGGAACTTTTTGACCTTTCTGGAAAAAGTACGAGGAGAATGATTTTTTTAACTTATACGGCATGAACACATTTTTACGGTTTTATAATGCCTTATTTTCACGAATCTTACTCTACAATATTTAATTACTATTTTCAACAAATTCCTTTTCTTTTAAAATTAAATGGCATTTTTTGGAAATAAAATTATTTTGAAGAAGAAAGAATATTTTCCTCAAGAATTCATTTCAAGTGTTTTATCAAAACCATTTTCCATATAAGATGACATTATTTCATATGTGTATGTTTCAAGTGTAATGTCTCTATGATTTACATGGTTTCACTTTTATTATGATGAAATGATATCCATTTTTTTATATGGATTATGTTATGATGGGATGATGTTTATGAAACCCATTATATTCTTTGGGTTATGATGAATGATTTATGTTTATGTTGTGGCACAAGTAATAATGATTTAATTATGAGATGGGTGGGACCTATATCTCCCTCCAATGAATTGGGTAAAGATTTATATCTCATGATATAGACATGGCTGGAATGATAAGTTAATCTGGTTCAGTGATACAGGACTGGAACGAGGAGTGAACTCGATTCAGTAAGGGACTTTATCCACTAAGATGGTCTTGGCAGCAATGCCTTGGCTACTATGGAAATCATATCAAGTGATTAATGGTTTCCACAATTAAATTTTTTATTTACATGCTATTTTATCATGATTGATGTTCCATTATGATCTATTCCTTATGTACTGCCATGTTTTATGTTATTGCTAAATATTTTGATGTTTAAAAATTATGGTCATGTTTTTAAGTTCAAATGTATATGGTTTGTTTTATTTTATCCATGCTACCCTTAATGAGAATTTAAGCTCACCCTTTATATGTTTTATTTTCCCCAGTATTTAAATAAAGGTTTTAGGTAAGAAAACAAAAGGGGAAGATCTTTATGGGAGATATTGAAGATCTTTCACCATGAATAGAAGATTTTGTTCTGAGTTTCCAAAGACACTAAACTATTACAGTCCTTGAGTGTTAGTTCTTGTTATTTATTAATTATTCTGAAAAAGTAATGTAATGCCCACATACGTAAATCTTGGGTCTCTACAGTTAATATTAGAGGAAAGGTTTAGTTAAACATTGGAAACTAGGATGCGAAAACTTTAGTGAGATCCCTAGAGATATTTCTAAGGTATGTCTAGGGATGTCCCTAAGGTTAAGTATACGTATAGTCAATAGTCATAGAATTACGGTAATGATATTAGAATTAAACGTAAGATTTTAGATATTTAAGGTACTCCCCCTTTATTATGTTGTTTTCCCTAGCATGATTTTTTCCTCTCACGCTATTCTTTTTAAGTTTTAGAAAATGGCTGGAAATGGGAAGATTCACAATAATGGAGGATATGATAGACAGTGGAATGATATTATTTGTGAGCAACCAAATGAAATTGGATCTGGATGTCCACATATATTTATTTTTCCTAATCATAAATCTCACAATATGATCAATAATCTCAACTTTGGTAAGTTTCCTGACTCAGATAATAATAGGAACATGGAGTTTCTTGATGATCATAGAGGAAAGAAAGTTCAATTTTCCTCATGTAAATCATGTGGGAAGAGGCATCTGGTAGAATGATTCAAAGGAACTGGAAGATGATTTGGATGTGGAAAATAAGGACACAAATCCAGTAATTTAAAAGGAAAAGGTTCAGTTAACACAATGGACAAGGATAATGGTATTTCTAAGACATCAACAACGGTTGAATGTTTCAAATGTGGAATATATGGGCATTATGCAAACCAATTCCCTAAGGGAAAGTCTCATGAAGAGAATCATCATGGTTGTATGGGTAGTATTTATATTGATGATGATGAAGAGACTACAAATGATATATGAGATGAAAGAATTTTTCAAGCTCATTCAATGGTTTAAGAGGGTAGTGGAATGATTACATGTTTATCAAGAGTAATATTGTATAAGTAATATCATGGTACTATGGAATAAAGAGACATCTAAGGATTTTTACACTATTTTTTTTTCTTATGTTTTTGAAAGTATATGTTGAATGGTACCAGTAACCATGAAAGGTTATTCAGATATTTTTGGAAAGCACCTAATATGCGCATAAAGAAGAGATAAGCAGATAATGAAATGTTTGATAGTATTGATGAGCTCATGACTGATATAAGGACAAAGTGATATCATGGTTTGAGTAATTAGAGTTTTTGAGATATTAGTATGTGGAAAGGGTTACCTTTTGACAACATTAATGTTTTCAATATGGTTATATAATAATTTATGTTTCAATAGAATATATTATTAAGGTATTCACATGTTTTGAATGTGACCAAAAATATATATATTATGATATATGGGGGATAAATTATGGTATTCACGTGCTTGTTATGCGACCTTTCAAGTAATCGTATTCTTTATACTATGAGCTTGGATTGAAGTATTTTGGATAAGCCTAATGATTAGAATGAATTAAGTTAGACATAAGATAGTATTGCTTAAGGCTAGAACTTTTTTTTTGATATAATTTCTGTAATGTTATAATAATGTAGTTTTAGAAAAAAGTACAACCTGCAGGACGGGTGACAACACGTCGCGTCGGACAAGGCTGTGAGAATAGAACACACATCCAAAGTACGACAAGCCTTTATTGCCTAAAACTGGCCTACAGGAAGTCCCTGGTTAGTAGAATCTAGTTTTATTATATTAAGCGATATGATATATGAAGTATAAGTCCATTTTAGGAACCATATACGATTAATCTCACTATAGATGGACTTATATATATTTAATAACTTTTGTTATCCTTTTTTTTGAGACAGATAGAATGGCCTATCATTCTATCGAATGATCTACTAACACTTCATGGAAGACAAATTCAACTTCATTTCATTAAGGGATGATGCAGAAATTGTTCAAGGCACAAAAAATAGTAAGATTGTACCAAAATCAAGAAAGTATTTATTCTAATTCAAATTCTTCAACTTTAGGGAAATGATCTTAAAAACAAAAATGTTGTCTTAATGTCCTTATATATGATGAATCATATGGTACCTTAGATCATCACAAACTTATGGCTTTGTGATTTTTGGATTTTTCATAGCCATGTTCTCTACCACTCTCCATCAGAACTTGATGGTTAGATTTCTCTTTCATATCCATATTTTCACCCATGTTCTCTTATGTGGAAACCCAGTGATGAGTTAATTTGAGTAACTGTTATGTTTCATACTTCACTTTTTAAAATTAAGTTTTAGAATTCTTTTTTACGGTGTGGGTTTCTATGAAATAAACTTTCAATTAGTAAACCATTTATCACCCTGACGAATTTCGAGGGTGAAATTCATTTTAAGGGGGGTAGAATTTAACACCCCGAGATTTTATGAAAAATATTATTTTAATTTCATTGATGTATTGTGTTCTAATCTACACAAAAATTATCTTGTGCTAAACACAACACTGTATTAGCTTATATTATTCGCAAACACTATTCTTGGCTTGTGTTACACGCAATCACGACCTTCCTCGATAACGTGTGTAGTACGCTTATGAACTAGCCTTTATGAATAGTATTAACTCAATTTTTAATTTTATAACATTATAATTCATCTTACGCATTTTATAGAAAACGGTATGAGAACAAAATAAAATTTTCAGGTAAAATAAGTATTTTTCAAAAAATGCAGTTTTGTCGCCTTTTGATGGCGCACCCACATTAAATTTAGTTTTTGACATGTTTATAAGTTCAATTTGACAAAATAAAAATATTCTTTTGAATCATTATATAAAAATTTACTTTGGATAAATTTTGGATATTTTTCTGATAAGTTTCTCATTTTGATGAATAGTAAAAATACGCTAAATTTTAATTTAAAAAAACTTTTTTCATCAAGATAATTTATATGGTTAAATAATAATATTGAATGGTTTTAATGTATAAATAGAACATATTTTTACCATTTAATATAATGTATGTCATTAGCATTAATTTTACACTGAATTCATATGTAAAAACATTTCAATCTTTTGCAACGTTTTAACTTTTAAAACCCGTTTTCTCAACAGCGGGATTAATTTTAAATTAATTTCTGTAAATTCTGTGATTTGAATTTGGAAAAATGGATTCCATATTTGGAATCAGTAGGTCTAAATTATGTTAATAAGTTACTTTTTATTTTTATTCATTATGAATAGTAACTACGTAAATTTTATTTACCATGGTTAAAGGTCAATCAGGTAATTAAGGGTAAATATAATATTATAAAATTACCCTAACACTTGTACTAATATAATTAGATGATTATATTTTACCCTAAATAATACTTGGGTCGAAATGGAATCTAATGTAACCCACTTGTATATGATTAAGACCTTTTATTTATTTTATTTAATGGAAAGTGAAATGTCTCACTCAAACTTTAATATTTAGATTATTTTTAATATAAGGTTATACCGAATATAAATTCGATTATAAATAATCATTTGAAAGATAAAAAGTTTTTATTTATCATGGTTATTTATTTTTAATTTTTAAGAAATATTTAATTACTTTAATATCTTATACATTAATGATGAATAAATTATTTATTTAGTGAAAAAAATCAATAATATAGTTTTTATTAAAATAACAATACCTATTAAAAGGACCGGAAACTTGACCAAACATTATGGGTCGAGTATATCTATACCCTAATCATCCAAGGGTATATTTTTGGACCATTTGAAGGTTTATAAAACTGATTAGGACATTTATATTATTTTATTTTAAATGATGTCAAAGATTTCACCTTTATAATTTAATAAATATAAAAATTTAAATGTTGTGATTTTAAGATGATAAATTCGAGTAAAAATATTATTATGAAAAGTATTATATTTATCTCCATCATAGGATTTTATTTTTAATTTTTATGCCAAAATAAGTATATTAAATAATTATACAAAAATGTTGTAGTTATTATTTAATTAAGAGATATACAAAATAAATGGTTTTAAAAATATTAAAATAATTAATATATGAAAAAAATAATGTTCCTCATGATTTTTTTTTGATTAATATGACATTTTAGGGATCTATTTTATATTTTTTTTTGAACATATCTTCTGTGTGAGTTTTATTTAAATTCAAATAATGAATAGTGTCAAAATTGACACTATTGATTTTTTATAAAAATAACATATTATTAAATTATTTTAAAATCACAACAATATTTAAAAATTATAAACTGAAATTTATATGGTCTAAAATGTCATAAATTATCCAATTATGGACAATTAAAAATACATAAGTAATTATTTATAACAATTTAAAAATTAGAATCTTATTACCACAAATAAAATTAAATAGATTAAATAAGGATAAATCAAGTTGATAATGTTTAAAATAAATTCCCAACATGTATAAATTTTTTTGGTTGATGAGATTAAAACCCTATCTCGTATAATATTAGGATTTGAGTCATTTTTTGGAGGTTTTTATGTGAGGTTGAATTTATTATAAATTAATATTTCTTATGTTACCAAAGGTGCCCCTCTCCTCCCTTATAAAAAGGGCACCCCTTCCCTCTTCTCTTCACACCCTTTTGAGCCTTTAAGCTCTACCAATACCTGAAAATTAATCTTCTAAACCTCTCTAGTTATATCGTAGTGGTTCTGGTCTTCTCAAAAGACCAACTCTAGTGCCTTAAGAAGAAGTTTAAAGGAGGTGCGTCGAGGAAGAGGTAATCTCTTCTACCGACTCTTTCAAGTTTCTTTCTTCTTCTACTTCATCTTATTTAGTTGTTTAATTATAAAGTAATAATATAAGTATTACTTATATACTTATATGTTTTTATAAATATTAAAGAACCCTATTTCTCCTTCTATCCATCCTACGGAAAACGAAATCACCGCACGTGCGTACGTACGGAATATCGTCTCCACGCTGTGGTGTAATCCACCACCTTACTTGGATGGGTATAATGGTGTAATGAATAAATATATATGATTATTATAACATCATACTGATCCTAAGATATTATATCATCCACTCCAATTCCATTTAATAGATATGGGAACAATATCATCGCTCGTGCGTACGTACGGATTACCGTCTCCACGACGCTATGCGATTCATTTTCCATGTTAACAATTAAAGAATGATTATAAAGTATATATAATAAGTAATCATGAAATATATGAAATATTAATGATACTTTATTTATGTTAATGTTATTTAATTACATCTATTAAATTTAATAAGTAAATGAAAAAAGCGTTCATGCGTAAGTACGACCTACCGTCTCCATGAACAATGTATTTATTTCCATTTATCGATCTATTATATATATGTATTTTATGAATATATATTATATATAAATAATGTTTTATATTCTGGAATTAATTAGTCATGATCTAAGCAATCATATGAATAATTACAAGTCAAAACACAGACGATAAATGAAACGATTTTACCCAAAACACTGATTTAACAAGGAATTGACAAATGAACGGATAATATAAAGTCGTAAGTGAATCATATATGATATAATAAATATTATTATGGTTCTGTTACAAGGTAATAATATGTTTAAACCCACTATACATGAGTCTCGGACACATACGGAAGAAATTTGACAAAAGGTAAGGGATAATTTTGCAATCTCATTTTTATCCGAGATTGATTATACATAAGTATTCACTGGGGTTATATTTTTCGTCCATGTCCATAAAAATGTTTTTCATAAAGTTTTTAATATTGTTCCATGTATGTTTAAAGTCATTTTTACCTCTATTTTACTTTTACATTGTGTAATTTAAGGAATCATTCTTTTGTTTACCATACGAGGAACTTTTTGACTTTTCTGGAAAAAGTATGAGGAGAATGAATTTTTTAACTTATATGGCATGAACGGATTTTTAGGGTTTCATAACACCATATTTTCATGAAGCTTACTCTACAATATTTAATGACTATTTTTAACAAAATCCTTTTATTTTAAAATTGCATGGTATTCTGTGAAAAGAAAATGATTTTGAAGAAGAAATGATATTTTCATCAAGAATTAATTTCAAGTGTTTTATCAAAACCATTTTCCATATAAGATGAAATTATTTAATATGTGTATGTTTCAGGTATAATGTATCTATGATTTACATGGTTTAACTTTTATTATGATGAAATGATATCCATCTGTTTTTTATGGATTACATTACAATGGGATGATGTTTATGAAACCCATTTTATTCTTTGGGTTATGATGAATGATTTATGTTTATGTTGTGGCACAAGTAAGAATGATTTCTTTATGAGATGGGTGGGACCTATATCTCCCTCCAATGCATTGGGTAAAGATTTATATCTCATGAGATATACATGGCTGGAATGGAAATTTAATCCGGTTCAGTGATACAGGACTAGAACGAGGAGTGAACTCGATTTATTAAGGGACTTTGTCCACTAAGATGGTCTTGGCAGAAATGCCTTAGATACTATAGAAATTGTATCAAGTACTTAATGGTTTCCAAAATTACATGTTTTATTCTCATGATATTTTATCATGATTGATGTTACATTATGATCTATGCCTTATGTACTACCATGTTTTATGTTATTGATCAAGATTTTGATGTTTAAAAATTATGGTCATATTTTTAATTTCAAATGTATATGGTTTGTTTTATTTTCTCCATGATTACCCTTATTGAGAATTTGAGCTCACCCTTTATGTGTTTTATTTTACCTAGGATTTAAAGAAAGGTTTTAGGTATGAAAACAAAAGGGGAAGATCTTTATGGGAGATGTTGAAGATCTTTCACCATGATTAGAATATTTTGGTCAGAGTTTCAAAAGACACTAAACTATTACATTCCTTGAGTGTTGGTTATTTTTATGTATTAATTATTCCACAAAAGTAATGTAATTTCCATGTATTTCAAGCTTGGGTCTCTACATTTAGGCTCATGAGGTTAAGAATAAGAGTTATGGTGGTTTGATTACATCAAGAATGCTGACGGGATGGATCATGTTCTAGTATTTCCTATATTTTCACCTAATCTCCTAGGTTCCCAAGATTTTTTGTATGTGGTTATATTATTATGGATGTGATTATTATATTATATGATAGTTATTTATGATTGAATCATTTCAACCCTCTTTTTATATTGTTACCACTTCTATTAGTCATGTTTTCTTATTAACATATTCATCTCTATCTTAAAAAAGAATAAGTGTAATTATTATGATTAAAATAAAATGGTTTGTCAAGGATTTGGGTCTTTTTACCTATTTTCCTCACATATGGGTATTTATCAAAGAACATGTTTAAATTTATTATTATAAATTATAGTGGTATATTTTTTGTTTTTAACTAAATTGAAAATGCCTATGTTTATAATAGTACTTCAAAGAGGATTTACTTGAATCTATTGTTAAATATTCTAGTAGGGGTATGGTTTGGAATAACTACTTGTAATTTTATTCTCATACCTATATATAAACATTTGAATTCTAGGATCTATCTAGGTTTCTCATGAATATATGTGGATCTCGGATTGGTCATTGACCTGTGGAGTCACATGGTGATCTCATTGGTCATTTTGGTGGGTTTTTTATATTCTCATTGAAGTTGTATATTCCAAGAAAAAATACTTATAAGAGATCATATTTTATGTTTTATGTATCTTATTATGGATTAGTGGTTTATTTACTAGTAATTTATAACTTGGTTCTATATGTTTATTATCTATTTATGTTTTTGTGTAGGGAACTTTGAAGTATCATGTGGTTATTCCAAGATTATAAGGGGGATTTTGGTGATTATCTTTTATTTTTAAGATAAAAAGTTCTAACTATGTATATTATGATGCCATTGTTTATGTTGATAGCCTTTGGAGATTGGGAATACCCCTTGGGTAAGTCATAGACAATCTCGGATTCCCAGATCATTTTTGGTCTGGACTAGTTCAAGTCATGGTTGTTTATAATTTAATAATTTGATGCATAAAAATAAAATTCTAATGTTTGAAATGAATTATTAATGTATGAAAATTAAAGTGGGTGATTTATTTAGTAGTTTTAAATTAAATATGGAATTTAATGGCTCAATGAACATAAATTGATTAGTAATTAGTAAACATGGAAGTGTATAATAGTTATTATTAACTAAAAGTTGCACATGTTCAGTATAATTGATTTCATTGGATGTGGGAAAAATATGATTTTATATTTGGTAGTGATGGTAGTGTTGGGTGGTGATAGTGTGGTGGTGTTAGTTAGTGTAAAATCCTTTAGGCTGGTCTTGTATTTGGTATATATATATGTTGTATTTCCTTATAGTTTTATATGTTCCCTACTTGAGTTGGATACCCTTACCAATGATCAATATACTTTGGGTACTGAGTGATTTATCATAACATCTAGGTTGAAAATGGAACAGATTGTTGAATTCTCCCTCTTCCCCTCCATCCACTCTAGGTGAAGCATAGGTTGTGATGGCTTGAGGTCGGTATGATCATACAACCATAATATGTGGTGTACTGGGAAAACCTATGGGGTATTGTTGTGGTGATAGGTGCACTATGAACTAGAATACCCTATGGGAAATAGATGAGGAGGTACATGGTGTATTGGAAGACCCAATAGGGTATTGGAAAAGTTGATATTATATGGTGGGTTTCATTCATGGTAGGAGGAGAGAACATGGTCAATATCCATCATATTCATGATACCCTACTAGAATAGATATGAGATTTATAGATGAGATTTAGTGTGTTTTAGGATGGTTATAGAAGGGATTTAGATCATAGGACGTTTAACCTCGGGGCATGGGAGAAACAAGCTAGTGGGGAAGTGGTTGTGGGGGTACTCTCTCGTTATATTCTTCAATGCCACTTTATTATGTTTTGATGTGATATTTAGTGAGTGATCATAGGGTAGTTTGGTTGGTAGTTGACTTGATATGTTCTTGTCGGTTTAGATGTTTGTTTACTAATTCATTAGTATGATCCTTATACATTTTCATGATAGGTCTTGGGTATGATCCAATTGAGTACAATTGTTGTTCTCTCCCCTATATATATAAACTGTTTTTTGTGTTTTTATGGAGAGATTGGTGACCAGGATAGATAGTTTTAGCTTGGATCTTGGGTTTTTCTGCAAATTGAACCCCAACAAGTTTTATTGGTACTTTTATTTAGGATTTGTATTTTTCTAAAATTATTCATGCTTTGTGGGATTATATTAAATTTTGGTTGATTTATATTACGGTGTTGATTGGTGGTATAATTATGTATTAATGTGTTATATGAGGGTAATACCTCTCAATTTTGTATTGTATACCCTTGGTGCTAGTATCTAACCAAATGACTATTAGAGGTGATCCGTGTGGTGTCACAATCATATTCACTATAGGCCCAATAGAGCTTCCTAGTATTGGAAGGTTATGTGATATTAGTATCAGAAATTTTGGTTAAGATATAGGATAGAAATTGGACTAGGTGCTGGTGACAATTTCATGGTATGGTAGGGCAATAGTACTGGTTGAGCATGGTTTGTGGCATAAACCCAGGAGACCAACTAGGACATAGGATTTTAGGTTACCCTATGATCCTATGTAAGGGTCACGAGTTTACCTAACAAACAAGTGAAGTAGTGATGTTTGCATTAATAAACTTAATAGAGGTACATGCATCATTCTTAGTTGTTCTAATATTTGAAATGGGGCATTTTTTTGATTAAATTAAATTAGTCAAATTAAATGAATTTGATTAAATAAATTCTATTTTATCAATCATAGGTGTTCAGTTCCTTGTTTAGAGAGATTTCATCTGGTCATCATCCATATGTGGTTTAAGTTGGGGAAGTTCAGTAGACTATCTTGGTTGACCATAGGAGGTTTGATACATCTGAGGAGGATGAGTTTTGGAGGAAGATAATAAGTGAATTTAAACATCAAGATATATCTAGGTATGAGGGGGAAATCTATGATCTCAAGATAGAGCATTGGCTGGAGGATATTGGGATTTATTTTATTTTGATCCATGATAGTGAAAAGTATTAGATTTCATTAGTCATTTTTTAAATGTGGGGAGTAGTGTGGTAGTGGTCGATCAAATATCTATTGGAGAAAAAGAAGGAATATTTTTCATGTGAAGATTTTTAGCAGCATTTTCATGCTGAATTTATATCATTGGTGATGGTGGTAGGTAAAAGGTAAGAGCTAGTCTCACATCATTATGAGATAATGAGTGTGTAAGGTCATGGGAATATGTTTAAGCACCTACTTTTATCCACCTCTAATATATTTCCAGATGTGGAGTATATAGATTGGTGTTTGGAGGAGGTGTTATGTACTATTATCAAATATGTGGTCACTACCTCTATATTGCCTATGTACATAGAGGTGCAGAAAAAGGATGAGGTGGTTAAGAGGATACATGATAACAAAATACCATCTTTATAAGATACCCATAAAGGTTCATTGAATAGAATATCTATTGTTTATGTATTGTAGGTTTTTTTAAAGTTGAGGTTCTGGGTGGCTCAGAGTTGGTCATAGTAGTATTCTTCCTCCCGATTTTATGGGGATAGTTGTTCTCAAATTCTTTTTGTGGGATCTTGTCCTGTATGCTATTATTTGTGTGAGGTATAGTCATTAGAGTTTCCAATGGTTGACCATATTCATGCGCCATCAGGGTGTGTATTGTCTGGTTCCTTATCAACCCAGTAGCCATAGTTTCCTTAGAGGTGGTATTAGCAATAGGTGCATAAAATTTTGTTCTACTATATGGATATTAAGTCAATATATTGAATCTCTTTGATGGAACTCTCCCTCAGGGACTTAGGGATGATAATGGATTTAGTGGTGGTTATTAGTAGTGAGTTAGAGAATAGGAATTTGGAAAACACCATTTTATGGATGTTCTAATTCTTGAGGGAACAAAGATTGTCTAGGGCACAATTTTCTTTCCTTCTACCTTGTTGTAAGCCTTGTATTTTTCTAGATAATCACACTATTTTATTTAAAAAAAACTTGTTCATTGACTTGGTACTCAAAGGTGGAGAGGCTTATAGTTCCCCTAGTGTTGACTATTCTAGTTGGAGGTTATATGAGTCTACTTGATGCGTGTACAAGTTTTGAGGTATTGATGTGGAAGCATCAATTATCTAGGGATTTGTTTATACATCAGATACAACCATTAGAATTCATTCTAAACATTGAATGGTTGTATTCTATGTGTGTAGTTATTGATTTCTTATGGAGGATAGTTGTGTTTTGTTATGGGGAGGGTTATCATGTGGTGTTCACTGGCTTTTGGTAGCATGTAATGGGTCATAGATGTTTGGTTTCAATAATATCTCAAATAGTAACCTTTTCATTAAGTTCAATTAATGTGTATGTAGTGGAGCTTCTTAGAATGGCAGAGGAGTTTCCCAATGCTTTTCCTAAGGAGGTTGTGTCTTTGACCACTCAATGTAATAATATGTTTTGGATCCATTTTTATCTTGGTGCCTCTTTGAATTGAATGGATCCTTGGATTCCCCCTTTTGCGCTATAAGATCTGAGGATCTCAGTTGATGACCTATTGTATAAGCGTTTTATTTGGCCCAGTGTGCCACTACAAGGTTCTCCTATGTTATTCCCCAATAAGGATAATGGTGTTCTTAAATTGTGTATATACTATTTATGGTATAATCAAGTGATGGCCAAGAACCTTTACCCACTCGTGATGATTAATGATATATTTAACTAGTTGAATAGATCCAGCTAGTTTTCAAAGAATGATCAATTGTCTAGATATAACAAAATGAGTGTTAGGGAGGAGTACAAGAGCCTCATCCCAGTTGGTGAGGACTCGCTAGGTGAATCGAAGACACCCGAGATCAAATCCAGGTGGAGGCATATTTCCAGGTACTGTAGCAGTACTGTAGTAGGCACTATTCGGTACTATAGCAGCCGGAACTATTCATCCATCTGGGCCTTCGGGCCACCAGTTTGGTCCTTGGGTCCTGCAAGGCTTTTGGGCCACCCAAGTCCTTTGAGCCAGTTGACTCTCAAGGCCTTCGGGCCACATTAAGGCCTTAGGGCCACCCCAAGGCCTTCGGGCCACATGAATGCAGGCCCCAGACACACTACAACAAAAGAGCAGCTCTAGAAGAGGATTCAGAGCCGGTGCACTCACCAGAGCAGAGCCAAATGGATTTTCAGAATGAGAGGGTATGACTATTCCATCAGTACCAGCCTGTTCTTTCATGGTAATCCTAGCCAAACGATCATGCAAAGGTGGAGAGCTAATATCAAGATGAAAATGCTGGGGAGGGGAAGTTCCTTGTAGATAGTCTGGTTGAATTTCTTAAGACCTTCGTGTCATGTAATCTCATAAGCCTACGGGCCATGTAATCACTAAGCCTACGAGCCTTGTAAGGGTTCCCCCTCATCCCTTGAAAGGGGGCTTAACAAAAATCAATAAAAATGAAGACCTTCGGGCCATTTAGGTAGATTTAGGGAGGAGGACATCCTGAATAACACTTTTTAGTGTTCATATAATCACTTCTAGTTCTTGGTCATGTTATTCAGTGTCATGAACTCCACATATGTATTCATGGGTCTCATGAAATACATTTTATGTGATTTCTTAGATTGGTTTGTGGTCCTGTTCATTAAAGACATCCTATTATACTTGAGGAAGGAGGAGGAACCGATTATACATATTAGGGTCATTCTATAGGTCCTTTGACACCATCAAATTTATGGGAATATTTCCAAGTGTAAATATTTTACATATGATGTGCACTTACTTGAATATGTAGTGTATCTACATGGAATTCCATAAAATCCATCAAATATTGAGGTAATTGTTTCTTGGGTATCACCCATGAACATTGAAGAGGTCTTTAGTTTCCTCGGTATCATTGGTTAATATCAGAGGTTTGTGTCTAACTTATCTGAGCTTTTGGACCCATTGATGACCTTTAATAAGAAGGACCATGTCTTCTTATGGATTGAATAGTTTCCAAAAAAAAATTGACTACCTAAAGGAGAGGTTAATCAATGTTCTTTTGATTTAGTTTCTATAGGATGGGGTTATGTTTTAGGTGTTTCATCATTCCTACAATCTTAGATTGGGTTTTTTCTTGATGTAATAGAGAGAAGTGATCTTAAATGGTTTTGGAAAGCTATATCCCCACAAGCATAACTATGACACCCATGACCTTGAGTTTGTGGTGGTGTTTTTCTATAAATTTATGGAGATGTTACCTCATCGGTGAGAACTTTGTGGTCTTCATAGACTATAATATCCAAGCTTATGTTTTCTCTCAGTGGAATATAATTCTTTGAGAATTTAGGTATATTTAGTTTTTATAGGATTTTGAATTTGAGATCTTCTACACCCAGAAGTAGGGGAATGTAGTTATTGAAGAACTAAGTAGGAATTCATGATGATATGTTTTCTAAGAATCCAGATATTCCTATAGAGGGATGAGTGATATTTTAGTGATTCATATTGAATGGATGTTACAGTGGAGGTTAAAGTGTGGCATTTTATGTTATGTTTTCTAAAGTGATTCTTAGAATATTGTTATAGACTCATCCTTATGGGACTCACAAGGGTGACTTAATTCAAGGCCAAATGGAGATGTTTTAAAAAGAATCATTATCATTGTAAAGGGTGGATGTGTTGAAAAAAATAAAGGATGAATGGATGGAGGTTCATGGAGCCCATCATAATTATATAACACTTGTAAAAGTTCATGGGATGCTCCATGAAGGCTATAAGTCATTTGGGTTAATTCTAGAAGTAATTATAGAATTTTTTTAGAAGTAGATTTTAGAAAATGGATAAATTTCATTGGAGCATGTGTCATTTGAAATCCCAATGTAAGTGTCATCTTATGTGGGATATAAAGATTTGGAAATGGAAGGGCAGTGTACTATTTATGATGCTTTCTGTTGGGGCTATGCACCATCTGTGGGGATGTGCATCTATCTGCCCCCCATTCCCTCTATTCAAAGGTGGGTGGAATCTTCCACCTTTCTAGAGATGTTTTCTACTTGATTGAAACATAATGATGGGATGTCGATCTCTCCTTATATGAATTTATTTTTAGAATTAATCACCTAATCTGGGTCTCCCTTTAAGATTAAGACGTTGTTAGAGAAACTCTTCTGGGTGCCATATCTTTATGGACGTTGATTAATTACACTGCTTCTGTTAAGACATTCCAAAGGGTCAAGTCAAAGTGGTGACCTTCAATTAGGATAGTAGTAATGTTGGGCATCGTTGGCATGAATAGATACAGAAACATTAGTAAACATGGAATTCTCTTTTGATAGGTATTCTCGAGGGTGTGGAAACCCAAGGCATCCCACGTTGACTATGGGGTATCCTATGTCAGAGGCAAGTCTATGAGGTTTTCCTCTAATTCCCATGTTTAACATGGGTTATTCCATGCGTTTAACATCTAGAAGAGATATATTTAACTAATCAGAACACTGATAAGAGTGGCTCAGATGGGTACATCCCTAAGAGGGATCACCCAGATGGTTTACTAGTCCTATGGATTAGAACGCCCAAAAAGAGCATACCCAGGGTGATATGTCCAAAAAAGGGAATATGTCACACCCTGAAGGCTGATCTACACACCACAAAGGGCGGATCAAATGAGGGTGGCCCCCAATGATGGGGACACCAAGGTTTACCAGATGGATAGATCAGAATGTCCGATGAGGAAGGACCTAAGATGGTGTGTCCCAAAAAGGTAAGGTTTCACACTATAAAGGCTGATCTAGACACCACAAAGGGAGGATCAGATGGTGGTGGGTCCCAACAAAGGGGACACCAAAGTTTACCGTTGGATGGGATTGAATCTTGTGGAGGATTCTTATGTACCCTGTATAGAAGATAGGGATCAAAACCCATGTAGTTTGAACGGATGGTTTGGGGATTATGCACTGAGACTTCCCAGATGGATGGAATGATTCCACCGAGATGTGGTAACCAGGGTAAAATCAGGATGGATATGGAACTGACATGAAGATGACAGTGTTGTTCTTGAACCTTGAGGAGGTTTCCTATGTATCCTAGTGGATGGGAATAAAATTCCATGTTATTTAGTGGGTTGATGGGACACCTGATGATGAGGCCCGTAAGAATGGATCACATGGATGGGGGCCCGAAGGAAGTAGAAGCTCCGGGCTAGGGAATGATCATATCAAAACACAAAGGATTGAGGGAAAGGTCTGCATGGGACATGTGTAATGGGATTAGACCCCAAGGAGTCTTCCTATATATCCCCATGGTAGGGAATAAAAGTCTATGTAGTTCAGCAAATGAGGCATAGAATCAAGGTGTGAACAATGGATAGTGACTGGGAGACATGTTCAGGATTATGCATGGTTAGCAGCCCATCATAAGAGGGATAATCTTAGTTGGAGGAGTATGGATTGATTGTGGGGCTTACACATGGTTAGATACCCAGAAAAGGGGACATGTGGTTAGGGTGTACACAAAGGACCACAACCCTTCGACATGATGGGGATTTATCATGGTTAGCGGCCAAAATTAATGGATCAAAACACCTTAGGGAGGTGGATCTAAATGATGTGTCCCCAAAAAGGGAAGATGTCACATTAGGAGGGTATGTCCTTAAGAGGGAGCACCCGAGTTTATCACTACTGGAATTTAGTCTTTTCCCAACGGCAGTATACCAACGGTTTGGTTAAACCATTGGTATAGTGAGCCTTTGCCAACGGTTTAAGAAAACCGTTGGCAAAGAGAATTTCAGTGGACCCTTTCCCAACGGTTCACTGAAACCGTTGGGAAAGGGTGCTAAAATCACACATTTCCCAACGGTTCAGTGGAACCGTTGGGAAAACTCACACCTTTCCCAACGGTTCACTGGAACCGTTGGGAAAGGGGTGTTAAACTCACACATTTCCCAACGGTTCCAGTGAACCGTTGGGAAATGTGTGCCTTTTCCAACGGTTTTTATAAACCGTTGGCAAAGGTTTCCCCCAAATTGCAGATCGCGATCTCCTCTCCCCATTCGGAAAGAGCCCTAATCTATTCGCTCAGGTGCTCTCGCGAACCCCATCCGACTCCACTGCTCTCGTGAATCCAAACACCGGCACCCCCCATCCCAACAGGTACACCCAATACGAATAGGTAAAATTTTATCTCAACCATATTGTTGTAGTTGTTTTAATGAATAGATTTTTTCCAGGTGTTGGTGGTTTAATTGATTATTGAAATTAATATCTAAATAGGATATTGTTTGTGTTTGTGAAGACTTCTTTAATGTTATTGTATTCTATGTTTGGAAGGAGAGTGTTCAAAACATGTAAATCAGAGTTGGGACGTTTACATGTTTTGGATAATGGATTGTGGGAATTATGGATTGTGTTCAAACCAATTTGATATGTTTTGGATAATGGATTTTGGGGGTAGGGGGTGTCCACGGGGGTGGGTGGGTTGTCCACGGGGGTGGGCGGGGGTGTCCACGGGGGTGGGAAAGGCTATCCACGGGGTGGGCGGTGCTGTCTAGGGGGTGTGGGCTGTCCTGGGGGTCTGGGTGGGGTGTCCTGGTGGGGGAGGGGTGTGTGGGGTGTCCAGGAGGGGTGATATGTCTAGGTGGTGGTGGTGGGGTTGCAGGGGAGGGGGGTGTGGGCTGTTTGGGAGGGTGGGTGGGGCTATCCAGGGGGGGTACGGGGTGTCCAGGGGGTACGGGGGTGGGCGGGTTGTCCACAAGGGTGGACGGGCTGTCCACGGGGGTGGCCAGGCTGTCAAGGAGGGGTGGGCGGGCTGTCCAGGGGGGGTGGGTGGGCTGGCCACGGGGGGTAGTGGTGTCTAGGGGGGTGGGCTGGCTATCCAAGGGGGTGGGGGGCTGTCCATAGGGAGAAGGGGTGTCGAGGGGGGTGGGTGGGCTGTCCACGGGGGTGGTTGGGCTGTCTAGGGGGTAGGGGGTGTCCATAGGGGTGGGCGGGGCTGTCCAGGGGGTCTGGGCTGTCATGGGGGTCTGGGTGGGGTGTCCTGGTGGGGGAGGGGTGTGTGGGGTGTCCAGGTGGGGTGGTATGTCTAGGTGGTGGTGGTGGGGTTGCAGGGAAGGGGGGTGTGGGCTGTTTGGGAGGGTGGGCGGGGCTATCCAGGGGGGGTAAGGGGGTGGGAGGGCTGTCCACAAGGGTGGACGGGCTGTCCACGGGGGTGTCCGGGCTGTCAAGGAGGCGTGGGCGGGCTATCCAGGGGGGGTGGGTGGGCTGGCGACAGGGGGTAGGGGTGTCTAGGGGGGTGAGCGGGCTATCCAAGGGGGTGAGGGCTGTCCATAGGGAGAAGGGGTGTCGAGGGGGTGGGTGGGCAGTCCACGGGGGTGGTTGGGCTGTCTAGGGGGTAGGGGCGTCCATGGGGGTGGGTGGGTTGTCCACGGGGGTGGGCGGGGCTGTCCACGGGGGTGGGAAAGGCTGTCCACGGGGGTGGGCGGGGCTGTCCAGGGGGTGTGGGCTGTCTTGGGGGTCTGGGTGGGGTTTCCTGGTGGGGGAGGGGTGTGTGGGGTGTTCAGGGGGGTTGGTATGTCTAGGTGGTGGTGGTGGGGTTGCAGGGGAGGGGGTCTGGGCTGTTTGGGAGGGTGGGCGGGGCTATCCCGGGGGGGTACGGGCTGTCTAGGGGGGGGTGGGTGGGCTGGCCACAGGGGGTGGCTGTGCTCTCGCGAACCCCCCGTCAGAACATCATCGACCCCCGTGGACAACCCACCTTTTATCCCAAATTCGATAGATTTATACATTATTTTATTATATTATGTCTCAAATTATCTAAAATATGTGTTTGATGTTCTTCACATGACCTATCATAATTCCTTCTCATAATCTATAGTGATCATGGGAAGATCCCATGCATGATTCATGATCACTCAAATTATTCTGCAGATCATACATAATGGAAGCCTTACAGGATGTGAGATGATTATATCTATGAAATCTACTCAGGTACCTGGTGAGGAAGTGCATATTAATTCAAAAAGGTAAATCGCATATGAGGATACCCTACTAATATGGTTATGGGATGAGGCATGCTCTGATGTGATAACATATTAAGTTCTTGTTGGTTTTACATTTTTTCAATAACACATTAGTATGTTTTTTTCACATGTGTAGTTGATACCATGATTATTTTCTTCCTTTATCATTTACTTAAATGTATTTTCTATTAAAGTTCAATCCTATTGAATTGTTTATGACAAAATGACTTATATGAATTCTTTTTATAGAATGGACAGAAGTTGTATGTATGAAACCGATCGTATCTCAAGAGATTTTCAAAACAATTTGGAGAGCTTTATAGATTTTTCATTTCACAATGCTTCAGATAGTGGTCGCATACACTGCCCATGTTCCAATTGTGTTGGTAGACCTTGGTTGAGTTGTGAAGAAGTCAGCTACCACATAACCAAAAATGGTTTTCAAGCAAACTACTTTGTGTGGTATCACAATGGGGAGAAAATGAAATCTCAAATTGGTGATGATCGAAATGAAAGGACTGGAATGGAGAATTTGTTAGATGATCGGTTTCCGTTTATTCTTCATCATGAAAAAGAAAGGATTTCGACTCAAGAAGACGTCGATATGAGGACAACTGATGCATCTAGTGAAAATGATGATATTGATAGGGTGAAAAAATTGAATGATGCTGCCACGACTCCAGTATATCGACAATGCGATAAAATGAAAAAGCTGGAATTTTTAATCCGATTGTTTCATGGAAAAACTATGTATGGGATTTCTAATACAGCAATCGATTACATTCTTACCCTCTTGAAAGATTTACTTCCAGATGATGCAGATATTCCCTCAAACCACTATATGGCATGAAAGTTAGTTGAAGAACTTGGATTTTCCAGAAACAAAATTCATGCTTGCCCGAAATATTGCAGTTTATTCTGGGAAGAAACCGCTGAAAGAAATGAATGTATAAAATGTGGCACATCCCGCTGGAAGTCAAAATCTGATGGAACACCATCCCGCGTTCCACAGAAAGTAATGTGGCACTTTCCATTGATCCCCAGACTCCAGAATCTTTTTATGTCTGGTGACATATCAATAAAAATGAGATGGCATGATACCGAGAGAAAGAAGACTAATGATGCGTTGGTTCATCCTATAGATGGATTTGCATGGCAGGGATTTGATGCTCGACATCCTGATTTTGCAGCTGACGTGCGTAATGTGAGGCTGGGTCTTTCATGCGACGGTTTTAATCCGTTTGGGCAGATGCTTACTTCTCACAGCACATGGCCAGTTTTTATACACATTTATAATCTTCCCCCATGGTTGTGTATGAAAAAATCTTTCACTTTCATGAGTATACTCATATCTGGTCCTTCTGATCCCGGCATTGATATTGATGTATACATGCAACCTTTAATAAAATAGTTGAAACTTCTTTGGGATGTGGGTGTGCGCACATACGATGCATGTTCGAAAGACATATTTCAGATGCGTGCTGCGCTTATGTGGACGATAAATGATTTTCCGGCTTATGCAATGATGTCTGGATGGAGCACGAAGGGAAAACTGTCATGTCCAGTTTGTATGAAGAATACACGATCCAGAAGACTGAAACATCGTTGTAGTTTCAGTTTTATGGGACATCGACGATTTTTTCCAAAGGATCATCCATATAGAATGAATCGTCGAAGATTTGATAATACTATAGAGACCGATGATCCACATCAGCATATGTCTGGAACTGATGTGCTTAATGAATTGAAAGATTTCAGTTTTTCGTTCGGGAAGGGTCAAATGAAATCTGGAAAGAGAAAGAATGTTTCCACAGAAACCTGTTACAATTGGAGGAAGAGGAGTATCTTTTTTGATTTGCCTTATTGGTCAACCAATTTGCTACGTCATTGCTTAGACGTAATGCATATTGAAAAGAATATATGTGAAATGTTGCTTTCAGTTCTTCTAAATGTCAAGGGGAATACAAAAGATGATTTACGATCTCGACGTGACTTGGTGGATTGGGGAATCAGACCAGAATTGCATCCTGTGCCTATCAGTGAAAATAAATGGAAACTTCCATGTGATTCTTATGTGATGACACCTACTGAAAAAAAACAATTTTTGGAAGTATTAGAGACTATTAGAGTTCCTGATGGATATTCAAGCAACATATCTAAACGGGTCAATAGAAGAGAGTTGAAGCTAAAATCTTTGAAGACTCATGATTATCACGTCCTACTGCATGAGTTGCTTCCAATAGCAATCCGTCATCTTTTGTCCAATAATGTAAGGTTGGGTGTTATTTGGTTGTGCCATTTGTTTAGAGATCTTTGTGCTAAGAATTTTTCCAAGTCTTTCTTACAAAAAATGTTGACAGATTCCCCATTAATTTTGTGTGAGTTGGAGAAAATATTTCCCCCATCATTTTTCACATGCATGCTGCATCTGACTGTCCATATTCCAAATGAAATACTTCTCAGAGGACCTGTTTATTTTTGTTGGATGTATCCAACTGAAAGAAATATGTTCACATTAAAGTCTTATGTTCAAAACAAGAATCATCCCGAGGGTTCTATCGTGAACGGTTACTTAGCTCAAAAATGTATGGATTTCTGTTCAATGTATTTGTCTGATATTACTACAAGAATGAACAGACCAATGAGAAATGAAGAAGAACAATATGAGAAAATTGAACCTAGTTTTCCATCACTTCCTCAAACAGAAGGAATTCCTGTATCATATACATTGAAGACATTAAGCCTTGAAGAGCGGGAGATGGCACATCGCACAGTTTTGTTCAACTGTGATTTGTTCGATGACTATATCAGGTAACAAAATTGAATATGTATATCTTACATATATATCTGTTAAACTATTCATATTTTTTTATCTACAGGGAACATAAAACAATGATAAATAGGAAGCATCGTTCTTTATCTTTGAGAAGGAGAGAGACTTTGCATAGCAAAGAGTTTTCTTCTTGGTTAAAATTGAAGGTAAAAATATTACTGTTTAAATTAATTATTTCAATATTTACTTAAGTTTAACTGTCATTTATATTGCAGGTATTGAGTTTGTCTACTGACTCTGTCTCTGAAAAAATAAGAGGTTTGGCTTTTGGTCCTAATACTATGGTTCGTGACTGTAAATCAATTGTTATCAATGGGTATAGATTTATTGTCACTGAACGAGCCAAAAACATGAGAACACAACATGATGGTATTATGGTTACTGCCACAACAGATTGTTATGCCAGTGCATCAGATAGTAGACCGCGACTTCAAAATGTGGGTTATTATGGAGTCGTTGAGAAAATAATAATATTGGATTATTACTCTCATGGACGAGTCACAATGATGAAATGCCATTGGTTTGATTCGATGACGAGACATGGCACATTTATTGATGATTGTGGATTTCGAGTAATTAATATGACCCGCACTCTTGCAACCGAAGAACCATATGTGTTGGCATCAATGGCTAAACAAGTTTTTTATGTCAAAGATCAACTTCAACCTGAATTTGGTGTCATGGTTGAAGTAATTACAAGACATATTTTTGATAATGCTGATGATGGAATTGACACTGTCCCTATTTCCATTGGAACCAATCCATTTATTTCTTTTGATGACTCCAATAGCTCAATTGTCAGAGTTGATTGTGAACCTGAAGTTGTGGTTGGAAATATATAGAATCATTCATCCATGTTCTCAATTCTTTTGGTTTACCTCGAGTTGGGTTGTTAAGGTTGGTAACATTCATATTTATTTAGTATTGATCACAAATATGTTTTAGCTAACTTGACCGTTATGTGAATTTTCAATGCTTATTGGTTGCTGTTTTATTTGAATTGCATTTTCTAATTTTGAATTGAACTATATTCAAACCAAATCAAACAATATTTCTAACTTGGTGAACATTACTGTTGTACCCCTCTCTCTTGGATTTTAATGATCACAATCACTCTCATCGTGTTCTAACTTGTTTTCAAGTGTTTTGATCCTAGGAAAAAGGTTGCCCAGGAGTTGGCCCAAGAAGGCTGATAGTAGACTCTCTGAGTCCACCGGCCAACCAGTGGATTCCCACCGGCCAGCCGGTGGTCTCTGGCAGAAGCATTGATTTCTGCCAGATCCACCGGTCAGCCGGTGCTAGCTCACCGGCCAGCCGGTGCTAGCTCACCGGCCAACCGGTTCTTGCCCAACGGCCAGCCGGAGGACCCAGGCAGTAGGCTTGCCCACTGCCTGGTGCCACCGACCAACCGATGGATGACCACCGGCCAGCCGGTGGAACCCAGACAGAAAGCCTGCTCTGTCTGGACCACCGGCCAGCCAGGAGCTCAGCACCGGCCAGCCGGTGGACCACCAGCCAGCCGGGAGCTCAGCACCGGCCAGTCGGTGTGCCCAGTCAAACTAGCCGTTGGGCTTTGACCAGACTTGTACTTTTGACCCCCAACGGCTCCGGAAGCCCTCCAACGACCATATTGAAGTGTTTATGGGTATTTCTTTTATAAATAAGAAACCATGGATGTCAGGAACATAACAAAAAATATATTTTGATGTCTTGACGCTCTAACGACAAATCTCCAAGGCCTCTTGAGATCCATTGCCATCCTTGAAGCTTGAGCTCCCTCTCCATCAGCTGCTCTCACACTTTTGGCGCTCAAGGCTTCCGTGTGTTTGTATTATTTTATTTGTTTAGTTCTTCATTGGGTTTGGATTAAAACAAACATCTCATTTCCATTCTTTCTTTCAATTGGGTTTCTTTCTACAACCATAATAAAAAAAGAAAGCTGTACGAAGGTGTTCTAGCCCACCTTAAAACGACTAGTGGGTTTCTTCCTAAAACCATTAAAAAGCAAGCTGACGTATTAATCTCTCAACGGTTCTTGTTGGGAGTGGAGACGTAGGCTTGGGAATTAAGCCAAACTTCGTTATCAAATTGTGTCTTGCCTTTTTTTATTTCCGCTGCATTGATAATTGTTTTAAATTGTTAATTATTTTTGAAAAGGCAATTCACCCCCCTCTTGCCATCCTATACGACCCAACAATTACAACTTGTATGTTTTATTAAATTCATTCAATCTCTTCTAAAACAATTGATAGCTAAATTACCAATAAATCCCCTCATTCCCTCATATATTTAGATTTTTGGTTTACACATTAATTTTCTTTTCCTAGTTAATTACATATTTGTTTTCAAATGCAGGAAATGCAGCCAATTGAAGAGAGACGGAGAAAAAAAATGGCGGAGAACAATCATCGGATGGAGGAGATGGGCATTCCACCATTAGTGCCTACAGTGAGTACTTTATTTCAAATATATATATATATATATATATATATATATATTTACAGAATATATAATGTCATGTGATTAATTTTTTTTTAAACTTTTTTGTAGGATCCACCATTACGTCGACAGTTATTCGACGAGGAGCCTAGTACTGGTCCTAGTACTCAGGACGGTGGTACGAGGAGGGTTCGTACCAGAGGTGGACGTAGAGCTGCGCGTGCCCGACTAGACCCTGCCCCTCCCACTGACATTTCAGCCTTCCCACATTCTGATCCCTGTGTGTCATTAGGGACACACGGGGTATTTAGGCCTCCCATGTTTTCGCTACCTTCTGCATCTTCTGCCCCATCATTTTCACATCCCATGATGATTCCCACTCCCCAGTCAGCATCAGGTCATACAGCTGTTCCATCTTCTTTTCCTTCTACTTCTATCTCTTCGAGCTTTTATATTCCATCGTCTTCGACTCCTGTTCCACCAGAGGGTGTTCCATCAGGTTCTGTAGATCCGGCGCCACTCATTGATCAGACTAGCGCAGGTATATTTATAAAACCCTAACAAATTTTTATAGAAATATTTATTTTCATTATAACATGTTTTGATAAAATATTTGTTTTTATTTCATGACAGGTACATCTACTGACAGGAGGAGGGGTCGGGGCCGTACACGCATGCGTTCGGTGTTGAACCGTTGCACACAGGTTATGGTGGAATATAATGAAGACAATCAGATGGTTGAGAAAACAGGGCAGCAACGTCGGAGTTTTCTGGCGACGCTTGCCAAATACTCCGACATCATTCCCTTCAGCCCGCTGTCGTGGAGACATTTGCCACATGAGGTCAGAGATAGAGCTTGGGCAGAGATATGGGTAAAAAAATCTGTTGTATTTAATGCCATGAATTATTTTTGTATTTATATGAATTAATATTTTGATTTCAACTTCGATTTAATTTTCCTGATGGTGAGGGTGCACGACTGGAACGTCTAAAGGATTTAGGCAAGCTTTGGAGGGCCTACAAGCATGAGCTGTATATTGGCTGGCGTGCTAGAGTTGGCACTGAGTTAGAGGCGGTACCAGTCGTGGATGATTGTCCTGTAGAGCAGTATCGTCAGATGATTACTCATTGGACGAGTACCCAGTTTAAGGTATGAATTACATTTGAGGTATTTAAATAATAACTTTCAAGTTTTGCATTAATATTATCCTTTGAATTATCGAATTTTATTTAGGAATCATCTGGAAAAAAAAACATTGATGCAAAAAAATACCTCCATACACTAGGACGCACGACGATGCCGGATCATGAGAGGCAGCAGGTATGACAATTGTTTATAAGTTTTCTTTACGACTTACATTTTCTTTTGTTTCCTAAATTACTTAATCATTTGATAAATTTTTTATATAACTTTTGTTTTCAATGTCATTGTAGAGGCAAGTACAAAATATTGAAGGACGTGTGCCTCGAGCAAAACTGTTTTGCTCGAGTAGACGAAAAAAGGATGGAAGTGCTGTCAACGAAGCGACTCAGCAGCAGATTGTAAGTTTTAATCTGTTGATTTTATATTTTAATATCTATTTCGTAACTTAATAATCTATTTATATTTGTAACAGGTTGCTTTAGAGGCCCTCGATGCCCAAGAAGCAGACAATTTTGGGCCATCTGATCACTTACATCAGGTGTTGGGAGAGGATCATTCTGGCAGAGTACGCTGCCAACCTAGGATAGCCCCGACGAGGTATTGGCCTGCCTCAGGTACGAGTTGTAGTGCCACCGAGCTGCAGCAAGTTAGGGCACAGGCAGAACAGGCTGAGAAAAGGGCCACAGAGACGGCAGAACAGTCTGCTAGGGAAAACAATGCATTTATGAAATTTATTGAAGTTCTACGTCCAACACTTCCAGCAGAGGCCAGCCCAGAGATTGATGAATACATGTCGTCGATACATTCTATATATGGTGCACCAGGTGGTAGTTCCAGTGGTGGTCAGGCCGATGTCCAGCTTGAAGATGATGATGGCGAGGAGTCTGATGCGAAAGAGGAGGGAGATGAGGAGGGCGAGGAGGAGGGCGAAGGCGAGGAGGAAGGCGCTGTGGAGGGTGAGGACGATGAGGAGGACGATGACGAGGGTGATGATGATGATGATGATGGTGATGCTGATGCTGATGTGGGAAATATTGATCCGTTACATTTTTGACTTATATTACTGAGATTTGATGTTTAATCTATTCTAGTTGTTGGTTTTATCTAGACTCGTAATATAGTATTGGAGTTGAGTTATTTTTATATATTGTCTGTTTTTATGGATGTTGTTGTCTTTTAGTGGTTGTGTGTTTGTGAACTCCCTGGACAACCCCCCTCATTCTTGGACCCTGGACAACCCCCCTCCCCCTTGGACCCCGAACACCCCCCAAACACCCCCCGGACAGCCCCGCGGACAGTCCCCCGGACATCCCCCCGTACATCCCCCAACCCTCCACCCTGGACTCCGGATAGCCCCCCGGACAGCCCCTCGGACAACCCCCCCTCCCCCTTGGACCCCGGACAACCCCCCAAACACCCCCCGGACAGCCCCCTGAACAACCCCGGACAACCCCCTGAACAACCCCTGAACAACCCCTGAACATCCCCCTGAACAACCCCCGGATAGCCCCTTGAACAACCCCGGACAACCCCCTGAAGAACCCCCAAACACCCCTCGGACAGACCCCGCACAGCCCCCCCACCCTCCTCCTTGGTCCCCGGACAGCCCCCCGGACACCCACCGGACAGCCCCCCCTGACAGCCCCCACGGACATCCCCCTAGATAGCCCCCCGTACAGCCCCCAACCCTCCACCCTGGACCCCAGATAGCCCCCCGGATAGCCCCCCCCCCGGACAGCCCCCGAGGTCGTCCGCTATGAATTTGACCGTTGGACGCCCGTTTTGGCCGTTTATGACACCAGAACTGCGTTGTCGGTCACCGCGGGCCCACGGTAGGTCCGATTGATGTGCTGTCTGCTCGACCACTTCATAAATCACTCACCCGTATTTTTCGTCTGATTTCAGGCCATTCCGAAATCGTTCGGCCCGTTTGGACCACCCTCACACGCGTTTACGAAGCACGCGCATCACTTAAAACACGAATATTGAGCTGTACCGCGCAAACCGCACGTCCGATTGACGTTCCGTCTGTGCGTACATGTCACGAATAATAATGAGAATGTTTCACGGTGGTTTCAGCTCAATCCGAGGTTGTCCACTATGAATTTGACCGTTTGACGCCCGTTTTGGCCGTTTATGACACCAGAACTGCGTTGTCGGTCACCGCGGGCACACGGCACGTTCGATTGACGTGTTGTCTGCTCGACCACTTCATAAATCACTCACCCATATTTGTCGTCTGATTTCAGGCCATTCTGACTTCGTTTGGCCCGTTTGGACCCCCCTCACGCGCGTTTATGAAGCGCGCACATCACTTAAAATACGAATATTGAGCCGTACCGCGCAAACCGCACATCTGATTGACATTCCGTCTGCGCGTACATGTCACGAAAAATAATTAGAATGTTTCACGGTGGTTTCAGCTCAATCCGAGGTCGTCCGCTATGAATTTGACCGTTTGACTCCCGTTTTGGCTGTTTATGACACCAGAACTGCGTTGTCGGTCACCGCGGGCACACGGCATGTCCGATTGACGTGCCGTATGCTCGACCACTTCAGAAATCACTCACCCATATTTGTCGTCTGATTTCAGGCCATTCCGACTTCGTTCGGCTCGTTTGGACCCCCCTCACGCGCATTTACGAAGCGCGCGCATCACTTAAAACATGAATATTGAGCCGTACCACGCAAACCGCAGGTCCGATTGGTGTTTCGTCTGCGCGTACACGTCACAAATAATAATTAGAATGTTGCACGGTGTTTTAAGGACAATCTGAGGTCGTCCGCTATGAATTTGACCGTTTGATGCCCGCTTTGGCCGTTTATGACACCAGAACTGCGTTGTTGGTCACTGCGGGCACACGGCACGTCCGATTGACGTGCCGTATGCTTGAACACTTCATAAATCACTCACCCGTATTTTTCGTCTGATTTCAGGCCATTCCGAAATCGTTCGGCCCGTTTGGACCACCCTCACGCACGTTTACGAAGCGCGCGCATCACTTAAAACATGAATATTGAGCCGTACCGCGCAAACCGCACGTCCGATTGATGTGTCGTCTATGCGTACACATCACGAATAATAATGAGAATGTTTCACGGTGGTTTCAGCTCAATCCGAGGTCGTTCGCTATGAATTTGACCGTTTGACGCCCGTTTTGGCCGTTTATGACACCAGAACTGCGTTGTCGGTCACCGCGGGCACATGGCCCATCCAATTGACATTCCGTCTGCTCGACCACTTCAGAAATCACTCACCCGTATTTTTCGTCTGATTTCAGGCCATTCCGACTTCGTTTGGCCCGTTTGGACCCCCCTCACGCGCGTTTACGAAGCGCGCGCATCACTTAAAATACGAATATTGAGCCGTACTGCACAAACCGCATGTCCGATTGATGTGCCGTCTACGCGTACACATCAAGAATAATAATTAGAATGTTGCACGGTGGTTTTAGCTCAATCTGAGGTCGTCCATTATGAATTTGACCGTTGGACGCCCGTTTTGGCCGTTTATGACACCAGAACTGCGTTGTCTGTCACCGCGGGCACACGGAACGTCCGATTGACGTGCCGTCTGCTCGACCACTTCATAAATCACTCTTCCGTATTTGTCGTCTGATTTCAGGCCATTCCGACTTCTTTCGGCCCGTTTGGACCCCCCTCACGCGCGTTTACGAAGCGCGCGCATCACTTAAAACACGAATATTGAGTCGTACCGCGCAAACCGCACGTCCGATTGACGTGCCGTCTGCGCGTACACGTCACGAATAATAATTAGAATGTTGCACGGTAATTTCATCTCAATCCGGAGACGTGGTGTGGCCGGCACCACTCAAAGTGTCCATCTTTTGTTTCAAAAGGATGTCATTTTAAGTGAAAAACATCAACTGACATACGGAAAACCGACCAAACGCATTCCGAATCTGTTGATATTTTTTCCCAACAATCCATGGGTCATATGTGACGTGTACGAGCCAACCTGGGATAAATCTGAGTCGCGGTGTGGCCAGGATAAGTCTAAGTGACTCTCTTTTGTTTAAAATGGACACCATTTTAAGTACATACAGAAAAACGACCAAACAGATTCGGTTTCCGTTGAAACTTTAGGATAACGATCCATGGGTCTTATGTGACGTGTACGAATCATCCCCGCTTCAATCCGACATGCGGTGCGGCTGACACCACTCAAAGTGTTCGTCTTTTGTTTCAAAAGGACGTCATTTTAAGTGAAAGGCATCAACTGACATACGGAAGAACGACCAAACGCATTCAGATTCTATCGATACTTTAGCACAACGATCCATGAGTCATATGTGACGTTTACAAGTCAACCTCGTCTTAATCCGAGACGCGGTGTGGCCGACACCGCTCTAACTCTATCTCTTTTGTTTAAAATGGACATGATTATAAATGAAAAGAACAACTGGCATACGCAAAACCGACCAAACGCATTCGTAATCTTTTGATAATTTATCACAACGATCCATGGGTCATATGTGACATGTACGAGCCAACCCAGGATGAATCTGAGTCACGGTGTGGTTAGGATTAGTCTAAGTGTCACTCTTTTGTTTAAAATGGACAACATTTTAAGTACATACGGAAAACCGACCAAATGCATTCAGTTTCCATATAAACTTTAGGAGAACGATCCATGGGTCATATGTGACGTGTAAGAATCAACCCTGCCTCAATTTGAGATGCGGTGTGGTCGGCACCACTCATAGTGTCCGTCTTTTGTTTCAAAAGAACGTCATTTTAAGTGAAAAACATCAACTGGCATACGGAAAACCGACCAAACGTATTCGGATTGTGTCGATACTTTAGCACAACGATCCATGGGTCAAATGTGACGTGTACGAGTCAACCCCGCCTCAATATGAGGTGCGGTGTGGCCAGTATCACTTCAGGTGTATGTATTTTGTTTAAAATGGACATCATTTGAGGTAAAAATATATGGTATAGAAAAAACCGATCAAATTATGAATTGAATTTCGGATTCCACATATAATTGTCATCTAAATTTTAAAATGAATTCTAAATTAATTATGTATGTTTATAATTATGTTATGAATTCTACTTTAATTATGGATGTGTATATTTTCAGGATGCATTATATGTGTTGGTTGGTTGGTTTTCATTATTTGTATGTGTTGGTTTGTTCTCTATATGTATGCATTATATGTGTTACAGGTACAATAATTGGATTGAAAAATGAATTGAAAACGAGGGCATAATTGGATTGAAAATTGAAATGAAAATGCCCAAAAACCAGACCTGCTATGAAAATTGCAGGCTGTTGTGCAATTTGCACAGCAAAGCCTATGCCAACAGTTTGAAAACCGTTGGCATAGGATCTATGGAGCTGTTTTACCAACGGTTCAAGGAACCGTTGGTAAAAACACCCTATCCCAACGGTTTGAAACTATTGTGATACCCTGCTGCAGGGTTGTTTTTACCAACGGTTCATGGAACCGTTGGTAAAAAACTTTCCCAACAGTTTGTAAACCATTGGGAAAGAAAATTGTCTGTTGATTTCCCAACGGGCCAAACCATTGGGAAAGGCCTTTCCCAACGGTTTGGCAGAACCATTGGGATAGGTTGATTTTTTCTGACCTATCCCAACGGTTCTGTGTAAACCGTTGGGAAAAGCCTTTCCCAACGGCTTACTTCCCCACGGTTTGCAGAACCGTTGGTATAACATATACCAACGGTTCTGCAGCCTTTCCCAACGATTCTAAACCGTTGGGAAATGCTGGATTTCCAGTAGTGTATCTTTGGTTGGGGTTAAACCTAAAAGAGGATTCTTATATACCCAAAATGGATCAAAACCCATATAGTTCAAAGATATAGTTTAACATCATGTGGGACGACCAATGAACTGATGTGAATGATCGGGAAAGATGGTTGATGGGATTGATCCTCTGGTAGAATTCCTATGTATCCTCGTTGTAGGTAATCAAAGTCCATGTAGTTTGGTGAAAAGTCTTGTGGGGTGTACACACTAATTCTGCCTATAGAGGATGTCACGGTCAATGCTTAATCTAAGACTATGCGATTCATGATCGGTGTGAGAAATAAGAGGTAGTAATAGACCTGATGATCACATCATGAAAGATATGTTAGCGAAGAGTGGAGTAGTGCTTACACATTGTTAGCTTCCCAAAGTGGAAACATGGGATTACGTGTTGTTGGAGGCCTAGTGAAAGGAAGATTGGGACTTACTCTATGAGGGAATCCCATGGAGGATGTCCAGATGTATGAGAAGGATATGTTCATTCTACAGGGATCACCTAATCATGTTGGGTTGGGGCTTACACAGAGACTGTACGAGGTGTGCATGGCCACATAGCATAGCAGATGAGGAGGAGTGAGAGGGTGTTGGTGCCCATTCCTTTCATGGTCATCTCAGGCCTGTCACTCATGCAGTGGTCAAAGTTGAATGTCATGTGTTTAGAATGTTGGTTTTTGGTAGTTTAACATTCTGTAGATTGGATGACGAGGACTCACTCCTCAGCCCTAGGGCTTACATAAACTTTTACCAAACCGTACTTGGGGGAGGGAAGGCACAAGAAATTACAGGTGTTAACAATGTGGATGAGTAGTCGATAGAGGGGTTCATGTTAGCATAGCTATGAGAAGAAGCAACATCCATTAGCGTACCTATATAAAGAATCATTAGATAGGGAAAACAACATGAAACACCACTCAAGGGACTAGGAAATCACTACGCGCAACCCTGGAGGGCCACACAGATGGGGTACATGAAATATAGGGTTGTTTCACTCAAGAGGAGGTCAGACATGGTTCCATAGGGTAAGGACAACACATGGAGCCTATATGGAGGAGTGTGTGCAAGATTGAAGGATTGTGTGGAAGATGGAAGCCTACGAACAAGATGGAAGCCTGCACACAAGATTAGCACGACACAAGTGAAATCTATCACACAAGAATGATCTTTTTCACAAAACTTCCTTAGAGTAAAAGGAAATGGGAGAGGTTCAATACCTATTGGTCCCAACCTAAGGGGACCTCTCGTGCAAGATCCAGTACCTTGAATCCATGTCTTTCATGCAGTCGCAAAAGGGGCTGTCTTATGCACCCATGAGAAATAGTTTGGCTTTTAGAATATTACACCAGAGTGAGGGTGTATGCTTCTATTTGTAGGAGAAACCTCAATGGCGGTGCACAAGGAGTTCTGTGTGGAATATGGGATTTGATATCACATTGGGAAAACAAGAATCTTTCGTGCAGGTCTATTTCCTTACACACCAACCAGATTTCTTAAGTGCTCTTGACTTTTCTATTTTTCAGGATCACAGTGTGGAAGAACCCATTTGATGTCACATTGGGCACATAAGAATCTTTATCATGTATTTCAATCTTTCACGTAGGAATCAAATCTTTTGCACTACTCCCTTCAGTTTCTTGGGATATTCTGTCAAATCAAAATATTCCTTCAGTTTCCTCAAATATTCCCATTTACAACCTCAACCAAAATTTGGCAGCAACAAATTCCCCATCAGAATATGAGCTAAAATTGAACCATATGGTTAGGTTCTTTAGGGATAATCCTAAGAGAATAACACATATCTGGTGGTGCATGCAAAAAAGGGAGATCAGTACTGCAAAACTCTTCGACGCGCACGGAAGATCCGGTTCACACCTGTAAATATAAAGGAAGGTCCCAGGCTCCATACCTTGACATTCCCATGAGATAGTTTATTTTTATATCATGCATCAATGATTCAATGTTTTGTGTGAAGGATCTTAAAAATAGTCAATGAATTATGCACAACCACTGTTTCTTTTATGCTGCTGCCAAATATTGTGTGCTTCTACCTTTTTCTGATTTCTCCATGGATTGATCCCATCTTGCATGAAACCACCTATCTTGTGCACCAAAACTAATTTATTTCACATAAAACAATTTTTGAATTTTAGGTTCGATCGAAATGGTCAGTGGAATGAATGATGCTGAGAGAGAGTTTTCCCCTATTACCCAAAGGGCCGAGATGATTGTGGACCATCTGATTCTTCATGCGATAGTGGTATTATCTGATAATCAGATTCTATTTGGTATGTTAATGAAGACTCAAAAATATTATGTTCTGAGCGATAGACTCCCTTTATGGAACTTTGGCCTTCTGGAAGAGGTGTTGATTCCAGGTTTTGAGACTGATACTCTACAGTCATGAGTGATGCATGTCAATAGCCTTATAACATTCAACATTATGAAAAATGGTCACCCTAATAGGAAAATGCATGAAATATATATTTAATTCATGAAAAAACTAGGACAATTATGGGGGTGAACCAATTGCTGAAGACTTCCCCACCCACTATGCAAGCACTTTCAGGACTAGTATCACCGATGAGACTAAGGGATGTAAAGAATGTGACTTTAGGCCCCAGGGAAACTTTATTAATGAATTGGAATGGGTGTAAAGGGTACTCCAAACATTTTAGGAGTTTTAGGTGGAGCTTTGACACATCGGGTTGTTCTGGGTTGTGTGGACATTGCAGTTCCACTTCCACCATCAGCAAGACCTGGTTCCAGAACTGTTCAGCCGGTGGTTCCCTAACATAAATAATTTCCACCTTCACCATGGGTAGGTCAGTATTAGCCTCTATAAAATACACTATATTATGGTAATTCCTTTAGAAGGGTATCAATATGATGAGTTCCATCTAATGGAGAACTTCTAGGGAGACAAGATGCACACCCCTGTTCTGACTTGGCATTTGTTGGATATGGAGAAGGAGAAGCTGAAAATCAAGTACCACCTGAAAGATATATCCTACCCAAGATGGATTATACTATTTTTGCAATAGGAAAAGCTAGTGAAGATTCCAGGATGAGGAAATTATTTCCCAAACATGTCTTGGAGGGGTAAGGTGGGATCATATTGGATGGTCCTAGAGGCAGGCGAGTACCAATCATGGGGCTTCGGCGTAAACAAAAGACAAGACCCGAATGTACTATATGATGGGTTCCATTATATATTCTTGAGTGGGTGGATGGTCCCTGTAAGAGACACAATAATGGGGGTCTTTCCAATGACATTGGTGATGACTGGGATCATGGCCGCTAAGAACAAGGTAAATCTGGGAGTGCCTGTGTTGGCTAGGTTGTACAAGATTCTGGGGCGTATTTCAAGAGTAAGTATGACTAGGAGAATATGCATACCATTTCAGATTATTCATGGATGGTCTATAGCTCTCTAAAATGGCTATGAATTCTTAAAGGCCATTCACCCTCTAGGTAATGGTATGTGGACATCTTTACTAAATATTCTGGAATTTGGCCATTGATGCTTAATGAGGAGGGGATCAAAATCAATATTAGGAACCACAAAAACATTAAATTATACCCCTTATGAACCTTAGAAGGCCAGATGGTGGATGAATAGTGAGGCCCACTAGATCATAGGGAATATCTACAATGTATTAGGGGTAGTGTGATGGTCAGTCGAATCAATGGGAAGATTTTTTGTGAATCCTATGTGCCTTCACAGTTCACTAGGTAGTTCAGGTGAATGAAACAAATTCCTATTAAAGTGCACATAGAAGTCATAGAGGAGTGACATCCATGAATCCTTCTCTAATTTTGGATCATGTTTACAACTGTTTGTTTTGGGGATGTAATTACTTTCCCTCTTACTGATGTTGAAGCTGGCCTATCAATGGAGTATGTCGACCATTGGGTGGAAACGTATCCGGAGGTGATTCTATAGAAATTCATTCAAAAAATCATGGTTTTAAGTGTAGAGTATGGGTAATGAGGGAGTAGGAGAGGTGAATTGGGGGGAGAAAGACTGGGAGAAAGCCAGGTGGCTGGGACAACACAAGTTGTAACCTTAGTGGTAGGAACCTCACAAGGTGCGATCACGCCTCCACCCTATGAAGGTACATGGTCTCATGGGAGACCACGTAAACCAGATAGGGAACTCCCTGGGAAAAAGATAAGGTACCTAATCCAAATTTCCTAGAACTCTGGTTGTCTTGGACAACCCTGCAGTAGTCAATGAGTTTCAATGTCTTATAGAAAAAAGTGATGTTAAATGAGATCCAACTGCTGGAAATTGGGATCATCCAAGTTACTCGTAAAGTGAAATTTCACCAATGATACGCATATATAATGTCCATGGATGTATACACACACCAATGGGGGGAGTTATTAAGAGACACATCTCTTAGTGAAAGCAATTCTCGTCTAGGAGGACGACCTGAAAAAACTAACATATGAGGATGATAAGAATGATAAAGAAAAATAAGAAGAAGAGGAGGAGGAAGAAGGAGTAGTAGAAAGGGGGAAAGAGATGAGGGGAATGGAGGTTCGGGGTCTCATGGGACAACAACCCATCATAATATCCCACATGAGAGTGGATAAATCATAAGATCTGATGCGGAACTGTCCGAACAACTCGAGGTAAGTCTCAACTATAATATTTCCTAGTACTTTCTATTTTCATAACTTGGATACACTAACAAAAATCTATATTTTTTAGGATCATATTAGTAGTGGTGATCAAGAAGTTCCCCCTATGGGGTGTAAAAATGCACTAATGGATGTGGAAGGGCATATCCTCAAGCCTGCATCTAGGATAGCATAGTACGGAGGACCAACCACAGATGAAGTGGTTAGCGGTGATCCAATAGATGGGTCTAAAGTGGAGACCTCAAAACATAATGTTGTTCCCTCTCTCTAAAAGGAGTAGGTGTCGATCATTTAATTAATAAGAACTGAGGGATCTCCTATGGTGGTGGATCCTACAATGACTCAGGCACTAGACCTGGATGCACTTAGATCTTGTAAGTATCTACCTTTATAAAGCCACATATTTTATTTTAGAACTGAGATGACCAAGGTACCGATTCTCTATGTAGTGATAGCAAGATTTGAGGCTCTGAAAACTGTTGATTTCTGAACATCTTTGTTAGATCCAACGATGATCATGCATGTCTATGAAGAACTGGTCATTCACACTGGTCTAGCCCTGGATCCCTGTGAGCAAGAATTTGTGTTCACAAGTGGTGCCATTATTAGGGTTGATATTGAAGCTGGTAGAGGTGAGGTCACTGAAGAAGAAAGGATGAAATATAAGGACCTTTTCTCTGAACTCCTAGCTATTTTCCCTAAGTATAGACCTACGAATCCTGAGCAACTAAATGATTCTAACCCCGACACTACCAAAGAGAGTCACATGGAATGGTGTAAGGCATGGAAGTGTATCAAATGATTCCTTGATCAACCAAATTTAGAATGGATGAGTCTAATGGCATCAAATCACATGTGGACTCACTTTCTCTACACTATAGGGGTGGATTCTTTCCATATTCATATGATGACCTGTGATTATTTGGCTGAGAAGATGGGGGAGAGAAGCCAATTCTCTGATGTTACCCGACACTAGAAAAAATCCAAGAATATCCAAAGGTTTCTTGTGGCTGAGTAGGTGTTCTAGTTCCTTGAATATCAGAAAAATTAATGAGATGTGTTCATCTTAGGAAAATTCGAGCTCATTGAATGATTGAAATCCCAACTGGTGGAGGCCTAGGAGCAGGTGGTGCAAGTGGTACATCAGATGGCTAAGTTCCAACCCGAGTGGGAATGAATGAAAACTAGGGATAATGAGATTCACTCTATCTCTATATTGAAGAAATGGAGATCAAGGATTTTGAAACAACTCTAGAGGATACAATCCATAAGGTGTAAATAATGAAGTAATCTTTTGAAGGGGCAGATCGATAGGGGTCGGGTTTTGGTCAAACTCATGAAACATATTTCCTTATTTGTTTACTTATCCCGAATTACATTCATATCTATACTATATTCTTTCTTATTTTAATTAGTCCATCTCTATCATAAATATAAAGTAACTAGTGATAAATACCTAAGATCATGTGGTTTATAACATTTGTGAGAAATAAGGGAATACTTCATAATCATCCATTTTGTGTATGAGAGTTCCAACAAAACATCGAATACTTCGGGTCTACTGCTGTTAACTGATTTCTCAAAGTATTTGGGTGGAGAGAGGCTGTGACTAAAGGGTATGGTTCCTAGTGTAGCCAACTTTTCTTTCTCAACGTTCTCTAGTGCATGAGAGGGGTAACACCAGGGGCAATAAAATCCATCCAAACAAAGGGTAATGAGAGGTGTGAGTCATGATACCTATAATTTGGAACACAATGATAATAGTGAGAAATTATAAAATAACTTTTTAACTTATTTGAAATGAAGAACCTATATCGCTATCTTAAAATGGGGACAATGAACAATGGCCAACTACTGACTGTATTCAAAAACACGATGCCTAACTCAAAATGTTATCAAGTTTTTTATAGAACGTTGGCCCATGACGGTAGGTGAGACAAAATGGAATGAGAATAGACCATTAGGGGGTTCCCTTAGATGTGAAATAGGATTAGGACTTAAATAAAGGTCACACAATTCATAGAGATGGAGTGATGGGCTGCTTGAAGGGTTTCTAACACTCTTGAAACTACTCCACCATAACGAAAGCACATTGTATGGGTGTAGCAGTTTGAATCAAGATAAAAACTAATTAGAGACATGACCTTTCTGGTGAGGACCTATAATGTGTTTCAGTTTTACATCATGTGAATGTGGACTATATGCATGTGTTTTAGGGTCATACAGTGAGGAAGATGCATTAATAGTTTAGCATCATATGACCAGGAGCACATAGTTTAAGGTCATACTACTTCGACCATGGATGATAGTTCAAAGTCATGTCACATGAAACTGGGGACTCTGAATTTAAGGTCATAGTGTTTGGACCTTGATTAAGGGAAAAAAGATAAAATGGTTAATGAATCCAGGGCTGGGCTCGAAAATGAAATGTTCGGGTGTCGCTATGTATCCCATAAGGATGGGAATCAAGCTATGTGTAGTTCTTTGAATATTGTGTAATTTAACTTCATATGGTGAGGAAAAAGGAGATTTTACATTATAAAGGGGAAATAATGTTGTTCTTGGAACCAGGATTAATGATTCAGGAATCACTACATATTCTATAAAGATATATATCAATCCAAAAATATTTCTAAAGTGGTCCACCATGAAATTTTGACTCATTCATAGAGAGAATAGGCCTTTGATGTATCTTGTGTGTTCTTTTGTTTGTTACTAATTTTTTATAAGTGACCAACCTTGGATGAAAATTATGAGGCTACTATGAGAATCATGCCATATATAGGCTTGACAAGTTTCATGGATGATAACAAGTTCTAAAAGAGATGTTCTCTTATGTGATAACACTAAAAGGCTGTGACTTTTTTCACTGTGCGGTCAGGATGATGGCGTTACAGTTTAATGTCGTATGATAGGATATGACTATGAACTTTAACATCATGCGGTAAGGACACATTAATTAAATGTCATGTGGTACAAGGCAACATGGTTTAATTTCATATCACATGGATGAAAGAGATCTTAGTTTAAGGTCGTAGAGCACGGACCATAAGGTTGCACATTCCTATATGTGCGTATCACCTTCCAAGAATCCTAATCCCATGTGATCCATGCTTAGTTTGGGAAATAAGGAGTGAGTTTTGGCTTCCCCATCACAATAGAGTGTACACAAGTGAAAGGGGGAAGTTTGGGCGGGAAAAACCCAACCATTCCAACATTCATACCCAACATATAGGGATGCATGGATAAACATTAGGGGTGTTGAAAATCCATATGAAAAAATGGTGTATAATGTTATGAACCATAGTTTCTGATATTTGGGATGTAGTGAAGGTGGCGTGAAGATAGGGAATAACTATTGGCCAAATTCAAAACACAACAACTGTATCATGTGATCTGGGATGGGAAAAAACAAATGAGGCTTAGCCACTAACCATATTTGTAATGTGGGACCTATATCAAAATGTTGTTTGAAGTCCTTCTTGACATTGGTTCAAAATGGTAAGTGAGAAATAAGTCCAAGAATCCATTCCATTAGAGGGGTCCCTTTAGATGTGAAAGATGATGGAAACCCAAAATAAAGGGACATGTGGAGCATAGACCTACCCATGAGGTTTACTATCATGCAGAATGGATGAATGTATGAAGGGATACTCTCAAGGGAGCAACATGGTGTGGTTGATAATAAAACCGACACAAATGAGAATAGAGAAAGCCCATATCATACCACAAACTCTTTAGAGAACTCGAGATAGGAGTCCATAGAGGTGAATGGGGGGTGGCGGCTGGACCAAATATGTAAATTCTAGGTGTCGCTACGTATCCCATATGGTTGGGAATCAAGACAAATGTAGTTCTTGAAGATGGAACAAAAAATGACCAATACCAAAAGAGGGTGATATCATATCAGGTGAGAAAAATCATAGTTTTTATGTAGTTTAATTTCATGAAAACTAGGACACTAGATGTATTAGATTAAAGGCCATAGAGTTCAGACCGTAAGGGGTGGAGAGGTGTGGCATAGCTCCATTGAGGGGGAACCAATGTGGGTGTGGACATAATAATTTCATAACAAATCACACGTTCCTTGGAAGAAATACCCAAAACCAGAAAGGGGCGAAAAAGGTTCATAATGCCATGGCTGGAACCGAAGGTAAAGTGCCTGGGCATCACTACATATCCCGCAAGGGTTAAAATCAAGACACATGTAGTTATGGAATGTGGTATGGTAGAGAGACAATTCTAGAGGGGAAACACATTATTTAATGAAGATATAATATGCATGGGAAGTTATCATCACACAAACTGGATGTAAAAGGTGTACTTTAACATCATATTATAAGGAAGAAAGATATATGAGTTTATGGTAATAGTTCTTAGACCAAAAGGTGAGACATTCAAGGAAGAAATATGTAACGCGGTTCCATAAATAAATCAAAAGTGAATGAGAACCAAGGAGGTCTGCACCACATCAGAAATTCCCAAAATGACATATACAAATAGTTTAAAATCATGATGCATGGACTTGTACCCCTATTTTAAAACATGAACTCATAGTTTAAGGTTATAGGGATTGGACCAAAGGGTTGTGTGGTTCTTCAATGCAGGTTAAAACCATAAAAAGATCCCTAAGCCCATGAGATCTATACTCAGTGTGGGAAATAAGGGTGGGGAATATATTTACAACACATGGAAGCACATGGTAGGGAAACATAGGTGTAGAGTCAAGGATAACCCTATGAAACTAGTTCTTCCTCTCAACAGGAAAAGGTGTACAAAGGGAAAACACTGAGGGTGTTCAAGTTCTGTCTAAACATGATGAAGTGGAAAGAGGTTTGAATCATGAGACCAATAATTAGGTTGTAAAGGGGTTGGTGTAATTATGTATGATAACTTATAACCATATTTTAAGCACAATATTCATATTGTGTGACTTAAAATGGGAATAAACATCTGAGGGTCAGCTGCTGATAGTATTCGAAATGAGGAACCTATCACAAAATTTCATTCAAAATCATTAGGGATGTTGGCCCGAAATGGTAGGAAAGCCATAAGTTTGTGCATCCATACCTCTAGGGGGTCCTTTCAGATGTGAATGATTATGGAAACCCAAATAAAGGGACTCATGAAGCATGGAAATGGAACAAAACCATGTCCATGTAGAATCCAACACTCTAATTCATAATCCTCAATGTATATGATAACATTGGTGAGGAATATCAGAGGTCAGGGGGTTGTTTAAGAGTGAATGACTCGAGGAGACGAGTTGAGTAAAATGGAAAAATAGGTCAATGAACCTAGGGATAGACTTGAAGAAAAAGTTTCTAAGCATTCCTATGTATCCCATAAGGATGGGAATCAAGCCACATGTAGTTATTGAATGGCCATTTAGTTTAACATCATGTGATAAGGATTGAATGGGTAGAGATTTCTCAAGAGAGGAATGTGTATGGCATGGTAGAATAACCAGATGTGATTGAGTATGGAAAAAGTCTACATACAACACCATTAACAATTCCAAAAGAGAACCCAGGATGAGGGGTCATAAGAAGGAATGGAAGAACCTAGGATAGACACAAGGACCAAATGTCCAGGCATTCTTATGCATCCCATAAATATAGGAATGAAGCCAAATGTAGTTCTTGAAGTTTCTTGTGGTTTAACGTCATGCGGTAAGGATGAAAGGAGAAAGGTCCTAAAGGAGATGTTTAGGACATGGTAAATAAACCCTCTATGAATAAGGACAAAGGAATTCCACACCATACCACACACCACCAAAATGGGTACCAGACCAAGAAGTTGGATGAGAGGGAAATCAACAAAGTGCCATGTGGTTTTAACATCACGCTGGATGGAGGGTCACTTTCCTTTTTTAGGTCAGGAAGAAAGGACCATAAATTCCATGTAGTTTAATGTCTTGCATGTAGGATATAATAGTTTAACTTCATGTGGGATGGTATAGATCTTAGTTTAAGGTCATAGAGCTCGGACTGTGAGTGGGGATTTAAAGGCCAGAAAGGACAAGGAACCAAGGGTTGGGCCCAAAGAATAATTTTTTGGGCATTAGTACATTGACATAAGGATTGGAATCAAGCCATACATAGTTCTTAAGGTTCCATGCAGTTTAATGTCATGCAGTGAAGATGTGGGTGAAAGGGAAACCCCCTAATGAAGGGGTACATGGTGTAGTTTTGTAAACCCATCTTGAATGAAGACCAAAGGGGCCTCAGGACACATCATGTAATCCCAAATGAATCCAAGACAAGGGTCCAAATGAAATAGAATATTTGTGGAAAATGGGGCTTGACACGGGGACAAAATTTCTGGGCATTCTTACGTATCCAATAAGGATGGGAATCAAGCCATAGGTGGTTCTGATATTCCATGCATTTTAATTCCATGCAGTAAGGACAAATGGGAGGTATTCCTAAAGAGGGAACATGGTGCGGCTACTGAATAACCAATGTGAATAAATACTAAATAATTAGAAAACACACCATTTTATCCTAAAAGGAACCTCAGGTTATAAAATTGAAAATTGAGAACTTGGGGATGGATCCAAAAAAAAATGTATATGCATTCTTACATATCCTATATGGGTTGGAATCTAGACATTTTCAGTTCTTGAAGCACGTCATGGTTAAAAATAAAAAATGGTGGGGAAAATCCTCAATGGTTAGAAATTTGAATAATCCCACAATATGGGGCCTCTTGAACTCGTTTAGGATAGGTAAAAAACGTTTGGACCATAGAATTTTGTGGTTGGTGCTAAGGACAAAATTTTTATGCATCGCTACGTATCTTGTAAGGAGGGAAATCATGATTCCTATTGTTCTTTGAATTTAGTACAGTTTAACGTCATGTGGTGAGGATGAATGTAGATCTTAGTTTAGGGTTGTAGAGCTCAAATAATAAGGTGTTTTTTCTATTTATAGTTTACTATCAGGCGTGATGAAGGATCACTCATGAGAAGTACTGCATGAGAAATTTAGAATTAATGGGAGTATTAATGTACTCACTATCCATGGTGACTAGTAAGTATACACCATTGGAGTAAACCTTGTGAATAATATAAGGTCCCTACCATTTAGGCTCTATCTTTGGAATATTCCTTCAAGGTATCATTGGTGTTCTCAGGGCCAGCACCATATTACCTTTAAGGAAGTATCGGCGAAAAACTTTCTTGTTGAAATCTCTTCCTATCTTATTTTGGTGTCTCTCTAGGCTGTGAAAATCATGAATCCTATTCTTATAGAGAGATTCGAGTTCATACAGATGGACTTTAGCTACTTTTTATGACATCTGTTGATCATATAAGGCTATGAAAAGTGATGGTAACTTGATCTTAATGGGCATGACTACCCAGTTCCGTACACCAGGGAATATGGGGTCACCTAGGTGGAATTAAGAGTCATTGTCCCGTAATCCCAGAGTGCATTGGGGGAGTTTTTCAGACCATATTTATTTATTATTACCAACCATATTTTGAATAATTTTAGAGAGGTTCTTGTTGAACACCTTGATCTACCCATTTTCTTTCACGTGATATCGAGATGTATGGTTGGACCAAATACTATACTTAGCATACAATTACGTCAGCTCAACTGCTCAGAAGTTGGTGCTGTTATTGGTGAGAATCTCTTGAGGGTCTCTGAATTGGTGGATGATGTTAGAGATCATGAAATAAATAATAGAACAGGACATGAATTCCTTGATTGGAATTTTCTCTGCCCATTTTGAAAAGAAATCTGTGGCAGTTAGGATAAATCATATTTGCGAGATGTTACTGGTGGATATGGTCCCATGGCATCGAGTACCCAGAACGCAAAGTGCCAAGAGTATTTGGTATTATGGAGAAAATATTGTGGATGCTGAAAAAAATTAGCATGGATTTGGAATGCGTGGAACCTCTTGGTGAACTTGATACAGTTCTGGACCATGGTTGTCCAGAAGTATCCCAACATTCAGATCTGATGAGAGAGTTTTGACCCTACTTGATGAGCACCACATGAACCATCATGTACCTTCTACATAACCTAAGGGATATCATATTCTTTAATGAGACAAAGGATAATTAAATCAAACCTATATCTATAGAGGATCTTCTCAAGGATTGGACTACTATGGAGAGTGAACTATATTGCACGACGATGGGTTCACTCATGTTCAGCTCTATCTATCAAGAGAATTCCATGTTGGAGGTACTCAATTGAAGGATTATTCCCAAAAGGGGTCTATTCTAGTGTTGTGGTTGGGGGACCTAGAGGTCTTGATGTGGATGTACTAGTGGTAAGATGGCTGACCGACTGGCTATCATCGTCATCTAGAGTGAAGAGAGAGATGAATCTTCGATGCACCACATGGACGATTATATCGTTGTGGCCGGGCCTTGCCAGAGATGTGACAAGGTTGGACACGGCATTGAATTTAACATTCTATGATTGGGGAATGTGGGTAATATCTGGTGGAGAAGGGAAATGAGCCATTAGTTGGATGTTGTGCTCTAATAGAGGTGTGAACTCTATCTTTATGATGACGTAGTCACCATTGATCTGCTTGATGACCATCTCAGAGTCCCCTTTCACAAGTAGGTGGGGAACATCAATCTCAAGGGACAAATTGAGACCAGTGATGAGGGCCTGATATTCTGCCTCATTATTAGTCTAGCCTTCTGACAATAGGAATGAATAGGGAAGGATAACCTATGCATTCATGGTGGAAACGATACTCAGGCCCACCCCATTGAGTTTAGGATCATTGACTCTTCTACAAGTGGGGATTTGGGAATCACCATAGAAGTGAATCTTCCAATGTGGAATGACTTGATCCAATGAGAGTATTACCTCATCTAGGAATTCAAGATCAAGGGACTAATCTATGGGGGATGGATTGGTAGCAAGGAAGTCTTTCAGTTCCCAACCCTTGATAGCTTTCTACAGAATGAACCTGATGTTGAACTACTAAAGGATCACTAACCACCAAGTTAGATGACCTGCCAACATATGGAGGTTTAGAATATACATCATCGGGTCTATGAGTGAGACCATCTATATCTCAGGGTGCTGCTAGTAATGTTTCACTTTCTGGACTATGAATACCAGTGTGAGGCAGATCTTCTTGATATAGGAATATTTGGTCTCTATATCAAGGAGCATGTAGCTGAGATAGTATAAATTATTCTTTGTCCCCTCTTGGATATTTTATGTGAGAAGGGAAACAAGGTACCATTCTATGGTGGCCACACAAAGGACTAGTGGATTTTTGAATATGGGTGGAATCAAAACGATAGGCTATAATAGATAATACTTGATCTCCTCAAAAGTGTCCTGACACTCTTCATCCCATTGGTAGCCTAAACCTTTATTCATGAGCTGAGAAAAGGTATTAAAATTGGTATCCAAGTTCATAATGAATCAGAATATATAGGCTTAGTGTCCTTGAAATCCTCAAATATCCCAAATGTTTCTCAGAGGAGGCATCCTACTAATGGCCTTAATCTTCTCTAGATGAATTTCGATGACTCTATATCTGACGACAAAGTCAAGAATCATTCTAGAGATGACCTTGAAGTCACACTTCAAGGGGTTTATCTTCAAATAGTGGGAGTAGAGGAAGTTGAACACTTTATCAAGATCTCTGAGATAGTATTGACTCTGGTGGGATTTGATAACCAAATCATCCATGTAGCATTACACCAATGTCCTGAGGATTGTCTTGAATATACTGTGAATGGAACACTGATAGGTGGCACCTGCATTCTTTAGACCAAAATACATTACTAGGTAACATAATATACCTTGTGGTTATCTGATAGTGGTATACTCTTCATACCCATGGGCCATTTAGATTTGATTATATCTAGAATACCCATCCATGAAAGAGAGAACTTATAATCTAGTTGTAGCATCGATCACCAGATCTGTCACATGAAGGGGAAATTAATTCTTCAGAGAGTGATGGTTGATATCCCATTAGTTGATGCAAAATCTGGTATGTCCATTCTTCTTTCTGACAGGAACAATGTTGGATAAAAACATTGGGCACTTGACTTACATGATAAAGTTGTATTTAATGATCTTATCAACTTCTTCCTCAACCATGGAATTGTGAGAAGGGTGTATCTTTCTGAGAGGTTATTTGAACCTGCAATGGTTTATCGGGAGACCAAGGCAGTGGACAGAGACCTGAGGATCCAGTCCTGGCATCTCACTATAGCTCAAGCCGAATACATCTCAATGCTACTTCAGGAAATACACATACTAATTCTTCTCTTCTTCAGACATGGATGCGCTGACCTGTGTTGGTTTCATATCTATCTTGGTTCTGAGGTTCACCTGTATCAACACATCAACGGTGTTGGAGACACCTTCCTTGAACACATGAGGAGCTTCCTCCAAATACACTTCATTTTCCACATCGATATGATCATTGTAATGTGAAAATTCTTCTAAGATGACTGGTTTTGATAGAATGTTGGTGCTATCTTGAGTGGTAGTGTAATCTTCATTGGGGGACTCCTGTGCTACTGAAACCATGGTGAAAAAATTATTTGATCTAATTCCATCAAGAATTAAACCCAATGGGCCACGCATGATAATATAAAATAAATAGTGGTGTGATGGATTGATTCATTTTAACATGGAATGATAAAATAAGAAATTATGACATATTTTTGTTTCCATATAGTGAACATCCTAATACCTTATAGGGGTAAGGGGTTTCAGGATCACTCGAGCCTAATTCGTGTAGAAGTACGAAGTTATATTCCTACATTCCTTGCACTTGGGAACACACTTCCCCATTTTCCTACATATGAAAAAGTAGTGTTTCGTGTCTGGGGTTATGGTCTCCAATCGATGAATTGGGAGGATGTAGGAATCATCCAAGTCTATCCATGGGTCGACCACAATAGTATTGTGCTCAACCTCATTGGCCTGAACCTTATTGTCCTTTCTCTAGTAGTAGTTGGAATTAAGGTAGTGGGCTTCACAAGAGGAAATGGGAGACAAATAACCTTGGAGAATACCCACTCGACCATTAAGGGAGTACATGAGGCATTGGGGATACGAGGATGGGACAACTGCATGTAGATAGAGCCAAGGTCTACCCATTAGCGCATTGTAGGTGGTGTCTTACGCGATGACTATGAACTCTGTGCTAGAAATAAGGCCTCTGAATTGGTTTTTTATAAAGATATTTCCATGATATGTCTACTTTGTCATGCCATAACCTTGAATCTTCAGGATATAGGTATGGAATCCCGCCTTTTTATTACATAACTTTTCATTACATTTTACAAATAGAGGATCTTTAAAGTCTAGTGTCTTGGAAATCAGGAACATAATACATGAAAAACAACATAAAACATTCTTATAATCCACTTTTAAGGTTTCATCATAAGTTCATACTATGTACAATTACTGCATCTTATAACCTAGAGACATACATTCGTAGGAAAGGGTGAGCAGAAGGCCCAGTAAGGTGAAAAAGGGAATCAGTTTACTTGAGACATCAATAAGAAGTTGAATAAAAACATAAGGACATGAGAAATGGAATTATAGGCATATCAGAATAAAAAGAACTTTAATAATAACATGAATATGTGGATACAACATTTCATTTATACATTCATGAACATATCACCAAGGACCATCCCCAAGGTGTCAAAAAAATTACCAAGGTTATTCACCAAGGTATTGTGAAACTTGTCATCTCTAGAGATTAATTCTTTACCCAATGTATTATAGCGCTATCAGGGCACACCATTAATATGTATTTATTTTCATGTGACCCACATAGATCATAATAAAAAATTTCATAAATAACCCATAGTGAATAAAAGAAATGGGTTTCATTTCAAAATCGTGACGTTTTACAAGCTCTTAAAAATAAGATCATTATATCACTTATAACCCATGGAAAGGGAGTGAGGGTTATATGTATGTAAATTACAGAATCAAATATATCATATTTATATATTTATGAACACCCATATAAACGAAATAGGTCTGGGTATTCACATAAATAAACAAGGTAATTTCTTGATAGAAAGATATAGGAATTTTGAGACGAAATTTCTGTAGCATAACAACTATATAACATGGTTTTAGAAAATAATAAAAAGAGAGGGTAAAATGTTAAAACAATCATAAATAACTCATATTACAATATATATACAGAATAACATGGATATAAGAACATGTTATGGATATTTTAATGACATACCACAATAAAAAGAAACATTAAAGGTAGGAGAAGATGCGATTTATTTGACAAGAAATTCGGCAGCCTAATGGCGTCACTTAAAAATTAAGAAAACAAATTGATGAGAGTGGAAAGGGTCTCTCAACAATTATACATGAAATTTTAAGTAATTAGAACATATAATAACATAACCTCAACATAAAGAGATGGAAACTAGAAGACACAACATAAAGGAATTCATGACTTAAAAGAGGAGGGTGAAAGGATCCCTTACCATGAAGAGAAACTTCGAAAGCTTGAAGGTTGGGACCTTGGGAGGCTTGAGGTCATCTTGGGAGGGATACTTGGGAGGTAAGAAGACCAGAACATCATTGAGGATTATTTTTTAATGAAATGAATGAGGTAAATGGCTTGGTATTTATATAAAAATGAGTGAATAAATTATTAATTTCCAAGGAACACCTCATCGGTGGTATTTACCAAACCATGGGCTTTCCCATGGTATTTACCCATGGTATTGGATAGTTGGGACACGTCATAGAATATATCACTATTAATAAGTCTACCAGAAATCTTACATCATTATTACATCATTAATGATGTCATTAAACACCTGAAACTCAAAACTGCATTTTTACTATTCATAGAAAATTCAACTGTTTCAAAAAAAACCCAAAAATTCACCCTAACCTAATATTGATGATATAAAATAAAAAATGAAGACCATTTCATGAAAATAGTTTTCTAAATATTTTTAATTGAATTTTTAAATAAAATCATAATTTATTCCAAAAATACAACTTTAAAACTATAACTCATTTTGTAACACCTAAAAAAGTAATCACGGTCCCCTAAAAATATCCTATACCCATAGGAAAATAAAGTAAAGATTTATGATTACATTTTATGAAAATAAATTTCCATTTTAAATTATTAAATTAAATATAAAATTGTAAATGAAATATTTATGGCGTACAAAAATACCGAAACATAAACTATGATCGTTTTTGCACTTTTAAGATGTCTAAAATAAATTTATACATTCATGGGTGAAGTTTCTATTTTTTTGGTCAAATTACTATTCAATACTATTCATTACTATTCACATGGGTATGTTAATATTCCTACTTTACTATTTGCTAAAAACCAAGTTGATCTTATTAGAATATAAATTTCTCACTGATCACAACTATAGAAGACCATTTTTTGAAAATCATTTCACATTATTAATTATTTAATGAATACAAAATCATTTTAAAATACCCCCTTTTTCCTAAATTCATGAATAATACACATCCTATATTTATCTGGGTATTTAAAATTCAAAAACTTTTCCATATGAAGAAATAAAAATTTTATTTATATAAATGGATTACACAAAACAGCTAAGGTCTCGTTACTTAGCGCCTTATAACACTAGAATATGACCTAAGTGTAAGGTGTGCTATGGTGATAGAATCTTGGGGTGGCTCGGACAACATTGTCCGAGTGGTGATTTATATCAGCTTGAACTTCTCACTTAGGTGATTCCTTTCAAGCTTCATAAGTTGAAGTTCAGCTTGGGCTTGGTCCAGAGAAAATCCCAGTGACGCTACCTCCTTCCCAAGCTCCGACAGATGGGATTCATATGGCTCGAGTCTACTGAATGAGCCCATTCAATCTTCTTTCTGTATTAATTAACCTAGATAACTATATTTATAAAACCACAATGTTAAGATTATAGTTTCCAATCGTCATATTGACCAATGGTCATATAACAGTCAAAACACAATGGTCACATTTTAATTATACCCACCAAATTAGGAAACAAATATAATTAAAAAGTTCGGGTCGTTACATTCTTCCCCCCTTAAGAAAATTTGTCCCTGAAATTTTATCTCATACCCTATGATGGGAAAAGGTGTGGGTACTTCTGTCTCATAGACTACTTCGGTTCCCACGTGGATTCTTCATATTTGTGGTTCCTCCACAACACCTTAACAAGGTGGGTAGTCTTGTTGCGTAGAACCTTGTCTCTACGATCCAAGATCTCCACCAGCTGATCCTTATAAGAGATTCCATGTTCTATTTGTACCACTTCTAGATTTAGTACATGTGAAGGGTCAGGTATGTACTTCCTCAAGAGGTATATGTGGAAGACATCATTAACTTGGGCTAGATTTGGAGGAAGTCCAAGCCGATAGGCCACTGCTACCACACGATCAAGGATTTTATATGGCCAATGTACCTAGGTCTAAGATTCCCTTTCTTCTAAAACCTCATGACTCTCTTCCAAGGTGAAATCCGAAGAAAGAATTTGTCACCAACATCAAACTCCAAGTCCCTTCAATGGTTGTCAGCATAGCTCTTTTGCAGACTTTGAGCAGCCTTAATGTATTGTTGGATGGCATGGACCTTTTCTGTCATATCTTGCACAAGATCAAGCCCACGAAGCTTTCTATCACCAGCTTTATCCCAACAAGTAGGAGTTCTACATCTCTTCCCATATAGGGCTTCATAGGGTGTCATTTGAATGCTCGAGTGGAAGCTGTTGTTGTAAGAGAACTCAACTAAAGAGAGATGTTTATCCCATCCACCTTTAAATTCCATTGAGCAAGTTCTCAGTATGTCCTTGAGTGTTTGAATAGTCCTTTTAGATTGGACATCAATTTGGGGTGATATTCCATACTGAAATTCAATTCAGTGCTCAGAGCGTGTTGAAGACTTCTCCAGAATTTGGATGTGAACCTTGGATCACGATCAGATACGATATAAAGTGGAACTCCATGTAGCCTTACCACTTCCTTCATGTAAATATTGGCAAGTTGATCAAGAGATAAATATTCCCGAATGGAGATAAAATGGGAAGTCTTGGTGAGATGGTCCACAATAACCCAGATCACATTATTTCCTTTGGAAGTTCTTGAGAGACCAGTGATGAAGTCCATAGTGATATTGTCCCACTTCCATGCTGGTATGGGTAGTGGTTGCAACAACCCTTTAGGAATTTGTCACTCTTCCTTCACTTCTGACTAACCAGGCACCTTGAAGTGTAGTCAGCAATCTATGTTTTCATATTATCCCACCAATAATGATCACGAAGGCCCCTATACATTTTTGTGCTACCGGGATTGTTGACGCTCCTTTCGTCACAGAATCTAAAGATCAGAAAAGTGGAATATTTGAGCTCAAAGTGATTCATCCTTTGAAGAAAACATCAAAAATCGACAAAGGCAGGAACACAAGATCAAATGAAACTTCACCGCGCAAGTTATATCACTTTCACGCAAGTCCACTTGCGCGACGCCCTTGGTCGCGCAAGTGACTTGCGCGACCTAAGTGGTAACCGCCCGGTAACCGCCCATGGATTTCTTTTGCCTATAAATAGACCCTGTGGGTCCCCCATTCGGGAGGATCTTTTTCCAGAAACTCGGATTGAAGCTCCCGATGCCCAAGTCTCTTCTCAAAGCTTCTGGAACACTTCTAAGGTAATTTCTTACCTAGAACGGAAGATCTAAAGAGAGGGAGGAAGGCCTAAGTGTTGAAACTCATCAACACTTGTGCGCCTGAATGGCCAGCCCTCAAGGGAACTGGTCACACTTGCGCGCCGCCTTATTCCTTCAATAGAATTTGCGCATCCCTTTTTCTGGAAGAACCTCAAGAGGATTCTAAAGGGTTTAATAAAGAGTCGCTCAAGTATTTCAATGCTGGTTGAAAATCGCGCAAGTACACCATGTGTCGCGCAGGTATACCTGCGCGACCAATACTTGCACGCCCACGCAAGACTTGCGCGCCTTTCAAGACTTGCGTGCCCCTACCTTTTTGGGTGCCCATCTTGCCCATTTTACCCCTCTTAGTCCATTTCACCTTTCCTATTCAAGATTCATTCTTCAAGATACTCTTCAAAGCCATTTATGGCATGATTTCTTGATTTGAATTCCTTATCTGAAAGGAATTCGGTGGAATATCTCTCAAAAACTATTGATTTATACATATTTATGTCACCAAAGATTGAGAGTTCATTAATTTAACCTCATCCTTTAAGATGATAGAATCCTTAATCTGGGTCTCCTTTTCAGGAATAATCCCCAGTTATAAGTCCTTTAATCTGGGCATCTTCCTCAGGAGTAAGCCCCAAATTCTTAAAGTTCCCAAACTTGGGCATCCTCCCCAGGAGTAAGCCCCAAACCTTAATTACTTAATTTGGGCATCCTTCTTAGGAGTAAGCCCCAATCTCAAATATGGGCATCCTTCTCAGGCATAATCCCCAAACCTTAATCCCTAACCTGGGTCTCTTTTTCAGGAATAAGACTCAGTCATAATCTTGGGCTTCCTTTTCAGGAGTAAGCCCCAAGTCCCCTAACCTGGGCCTCCTTTTCAAGAATAAGTCCCAGTCATAATTTTGGGCATCCTTCTTAGGAGTAAGCCCCAATCTCAAATATGGGCATCCTTCTTAGGAGTAATCCCCAAGTCCTCTAATTTTGGGCATCCTTCTTAGGAGTAAGCCCCAATCTCAAATATGGGCATCCTTCTCAGGAGTAAAACCCAATCATAAGTCCCATCCTAACTTGGGCATCCTCCTTAGGAGTAATCCCCAAGATTAGAGTATTCAAATCTCCATGAAGCACATATACCTTTATGGACCCTGTTCCTGGATTTTCTCCCTAAAAGTAAATCCTAAACCTTCATCTATCTGGGCAGTCATAGATACATAAGCCCCAAACAATTTTTTATTATTGCATCTTTCATGGCACAATTGTCTAATTTTTATCAATACCACTTGTTTCTCACACCGAGCATGACTCACGTGAGCTTAGAGTGTAAAAGTAATTATGACATTCTTCTTTGATCCATCAATCATAAAACGTCATAATCCATTACTCGAACTACGTGGGTTCTGATTCCTTTTCCAAAACAAAGGATAAGTAGGTAGCCCATTTATGGGTTCGATCCCAACTTTGAAATAATCCATGTCCTTCTGAATGATGATAAACTTCAATTGCCCCACTGAGTGGCTTTAAAACCAGCCTGGTCATCATAATGACCAAGAGAATTTTATATAAATGTTTTGAAGGATACCATTGACCAAGAATCTCTAAATATATACAGATGATTCTCTATTGATGAAGAACCTCGAATACATATAAAAGATTCTCTAAATTTCATACATATTTAATCATTGATTGTTAAAACTAAAGGAAAGCTCATTTTATACTTGGTAATGTAATAAGGTTTCACGAACATAACTTAAATCTATAAAGAGAGTCCCAGAGTAGACAATAATTCCCCTCAAAAAGGTGTGATGAGTCTAACCTCCCATCCCCTCGACCAATGAAAATTCCTAAGCCTCATCAGTCCACAAGCTAATGAGCGCCTACCTTTGGAAAGTAGGTCCAAACGGATGTGGAATCATTGGATGTTTCCGGTTCTACGAACAAACCCGCTAGAAACCGATCGGAACGTTTGAATCTCCCGACCAGGAGGTCATCCCCGGATTCCGTGCGAAAAAAATGGCGAACCCGACGTGAATCCTTAACCAAGTTAAAGTGATGTTCTTCTTATTTGATAGGCCCCTTGGGCCAACAAAGCAATCATTGACATGTGCTCATCCAAAAGATGCAGTGGCCAGATTCATCTTGATTATGTCTGTTATATAAAACAGGCACTCTTTTCTCAAGATTTTCTGCAAAATGGCTTTCCTTAAATTCACCCCTGTGAATACTGCTGCTGTGAACACCTCTACTGTGAGGTCTGCTGCTGTGAAAACCAATGCTGCTACTCCTGCTGGAACGTCGTCCGCTCTGAGGATGACATCACCAACTCAGCGTCTTCAACACAGGGTTTCTAATGCATTGGTTAAGGAGTACCATCGCAACAGTACTATCCCAACTCTAGAGGCCGCTCGTCAAGCCCTCCAAGTTAACAACTCTACCTGGTTGTCCGGACAACGGCGGCCAGCGATCAAGAAGCAGGCGGTGCTGACTACCGTCTCCAACCGTTTCTGGTCGTTATCCCTGGAACGAAATTTCCATTCACTCTCTTACTCTGAGGAAGTGAATGAGCAGGTCCCTCAGGGACTTAATTCAAAAAGACAGGAGTCCTCCCCGATGGCTCCCATCAACAATCGCCGCCAGACTCGTGCGGTAGTGCGCCCTCAACATGATGAGGGTACCGACTCCAGGCATTCAGCTCAGGTTCCTCGAACCCGAGCAGGCAAGATGAACCGCCAGAGATGGAATCCGGTTAACAATGGGCAGGTTATCATCCCTGCCATCTCTAGAGAAGTCCACCAACCTAACTTGGTGGCAAACAACGAACAGGCACACACACCTATCCGTTTTAATTCCGCTATCCAGTAGACTCGTCTGGCAGCATCAAGCCAATCCCGCCAGGCAATTCTGGCGGAGTACTATAGGCAGGAACATACACCTGCTTATGCATCATCAGTTAGTCAGCAGGCTCGCCTGACTACATATGATGGATTCCACCAAGCTAACTTGGTGGCGAACAACGAGCAGGCACACACACCTGCCCGTTTTAATTCCGCTGGCTAGCAGACTCATCTGGCAGCATCAATCCAATCTCTCCAGGCAATTCCGGTGGAGTACTATAGGCAGGAACATACACCTGCTTATGCATCACCAGTTAGTCAGCAGGCTCTTCTGACTACATATGATAGATCTCGTAAACCGTGTTTGGAGAAGTGTAATCAGCAGGCACATACACCTGCTAATACTAATCAAGCCTACCAATAGTCTCGCTTGGTAGCGCACGGAGAAGTCAGTCGGAAAGCCCCGACGACAAACAGAAGGCAGACTCAACTCTCTGCCTCCACACTTGAGTACTGTCAGGATTCACTGACAGGAAAAGGAGGACAAGAGCAGGCACATACACCTACTCCAAGCTCGGAATGGACGTATATCCCCGTTCCAGCGGCTGAATTTACCAAGCATATTTTGTCAATGGTGAAAGAGCAGAAGCAAATTCCTGCCCATATTCTGGATACTTGCCAGGATATCATAACAGCTTCAGCATCATCTCAGGGACAGACACATAAATCTATCCCTAGCAGTGGAGTGACACATCAACGATTCACTCCGGAACAGACACACACATCTGTTCCAGTCCAAGAGGGTTATGGGGCATACTCCCCCATATCATACGGACAAACAAGTCAGGCACATACACCTGATTTGAGTGGAGATCGTTAGCCTAACCTGACCATCTTTCCTGATCAGGCACATACACCTACTCAGAGTAACCACTTTCGTCAACAAGTGGTTTCCAAAGCAAGTAAGAAGGAATTTAAGAAAAAGATCTGCCCAACACAGTCAGGAGATCAAAGGCCAATCTACAACAAGGCCTTTCTCGATGCTGAAGTTCTTGAAGCCCTCAGACATTTATCTGTCAGAATTCAAGATTCTACTCTCTCAGTTCCCAATAACGGGAACATTAATTCTGAAGGTCTTCAACAGACACTTCCTCATGAAGGCTTGCTTCATGAAAATTCGGTCAATCTTGATGTTTCTTCTTCATATGAGATCCACAGGAACCCTCTGTGTGGTCAGAAGACCAAGGATCAAGAGATATCGTCTTTTTCTGTAACCCATTATGGTGGTCCTCCCCATGATGATGAAATTTGCTGCGAATGTCCTCTCCACAGTAGTGATTCACATTGCCTGGAAAATACTCCAGTGGATAATGTAGTGTTGAGAAAGCCCTCTTATATTGAGGCACTTGCAAATGCGAAACCAGTCATGTCTGATGCTTTATCGCTAACAAGTGAAATAATTTCTCCATCAGAAGATATCCCAGGGTGTAGGTCATTCTCCGAACCACCCCTAAGTCATGCATCTTCTAGTTTGATCAATGATCTCTCTACCAATCTTATTGAATCCGTTGAAGCAACAAGGAAACGCCAACTCTGGTCAAAATAGGTAGAAGAATCTTCATTTAATGACAAAGAGGAAATGTTGAACATGAGGACAAAACTGGCAAAAGGTGAAGTACCAGTCATGTTTTGTCCTTTGGCTGACTCCCAGTACGACATTCCAAAGATGTTGACGGATTATGGAATCCATGATATTCATCTCAACATATGGAAAAATCTTTGTCAATTAAAGAAGAAGGTATTATCTTATGATGAATATAAAAATCATCTTAAGATAATAGAAGGGATACAACGTCAGATTGATTTGGTATCTCTATCAGTCTCTCGGTATCCGAAGGCTGAAAAACAATAGAGAACCCTTCAACGTTCTTGCCTTGGCACATTAAGAAAATTGTGTCAGTTAATTGCCGATGCTCCATCTGATGTTCATATCAGTGGATGGGGTGTTCATGGAGCAATACATTTCACAGTGCTTTCCAGTCAGCAAAGCCCACCGAAAATGGTCTCATGCAATGTTATTTCCCATGGCCGGCCACAGTAAATGGGCTTTGTTCATAATCAAAGGCTTGCTCAAGAATAGGCTTCAACTAGTTCCTCTCAAAATCAAGCATATAGAGAACAAGTTGTTGAATTGCTCCTACATCAAGCAGGCAAGAATATTGCAAAAGCCTCTCGTTTGGAGCAAACACGTCATCAAATGACAGAAGTTTCGGAAATCATCCAACGGTCTGTTGAACCAGGTGATAAAAGTGGATACAGGTTAATACATCCAGCTAATTTCCAAACTAAGATTCACAAGATCCAAAGATCTTTTAAGATGATCTCAGACGTAGCATGTCAAGAGCCACCCCAGCTTGTCAGACTGGGGACTTCTTTATCCCAACCCTCAGAGTCGACAAATGGGATTCGAGGAGTTGAGCGGAAGTAGCAGGAACATCCCCAGTTCTCGAGACTGGGGACTCTTTCAAATCATCAATCCCCTCCTCAGAGAATGTCGGTCTTTTCTCGATTGGGGAAGAATCCCCAAGAGGAACGAAGAGCCAAATTATCAGGAGATTCCCTCCAAGTTATAGCTCATCAAGAAGTTCCTAAAAGATTGAATCAATAAAAGGCAATGTCTCGTCAAAGACATGAAAGAAGACAATATCACAGAAATACTGATAGAAGGGATTTGATGCATTATGCATCAATCAATGTCATCAATGCCGTTGTTGCTAATCCACCAGAGGAGACTCACTCAGGGGACTCAGATGAAGAGCGTCCTTCTCAAGAAAATGTACACACCAATACAAATGAAGAAGTTGTACGTACACGAAGTCAAAGGATTACTTAGAACCTAGGTAATCCACTTCCCTCCCTCCAAAAGGTATCCAACAAAGGGAAGGGAAAGAATCAGGTTACATATCCTTCTTCTGAAGAAGGTCAATCGCTCTCATTAGAGAAAAGGTTTGCACAAAAGGAGGAAGAAATGAAAGAATTAAGAAGTTTGAATGCAGAACTACTTCAGAGTAGTATTCTTCTTAAGAATGCTGAAGTCCGACAGCTGAAGGAATTTGTTGTAACTACTGAGATGGATCAGGAATATCCTCCTTTATCAGTACACCCTCAGAGGTCTAATCCTACGGTTCCAACGCAACAACAGTTGGCAGCACTACCATCAGTTGCAGCACCAACCACCACGTCTGTCCAAGCTCCATTCATTGCACCTACCCGAAACCAAGTTCAACCTGATGTTTCTCAAAAGTTAATAACTACTATTGAGTCATTAACAGCTCGGTTAGAAACTATGGAAGGGAAACAGGCGCAAGTTCAACCAGAAAAGAAAGTTTACCCTGAATGGGTAGATTCAATTTCTCCTCCATCCAGTTTTGGAAACCCTGTTTTCCCTACTTTCAATGGATCAGGCGACCCTGAACAACATTTGATGCATTACGTGTCTTGTTGTGATCCTATGATCGGAACTCCATAGCAGCAAGAAGCAGTGAAACTCAGATGCTTCGTGCGAACCTTGCAAGGACCAGCTTTTGTCTGGTATACAAGCTTGCAATCCCGGTCAATCATCGGATGGGAGGATCTTCGTCAAAAATTCCTTCTTCAGTTCAGCTCAACTTTTCCAAAAACGACAGTTTTCGATCTTACAAACTGCAAGAAAAGGGAGAATGAAAGAGTCTCTGATTTCATTGCTCGTTGGAAGGGATTAACGTATTCCCTGAGTTTAGCACTCCCTCAGGAGGAACTGTTGCCAATCTGTGTGGAAAATTTGCGTGACGAATTACGCATGCCATTGATCCCTGTGAAATACACAGGAGGGTTTCGAGACCTTACTTCAATCGCTCAGCAGATTGAAGATTTCTTTATACAGGCTAAGGTTAAATCTCGTGTAATTCCATTAGTTCCAAGAAGGAGAATGGGTAAAGCGGAAACTACTACAGTTATGCTTAAACAAGCACCTGTACCTATTTCTACTTCAAAACCTTCATCTTCTCAAAGGGATCCACCTCCTGAACGCCAACAACAAAGGCCGTTTCGTCCAAATGAACAAAGAGATCAACGAAGAAAACAATTTGAGGATTTGAAGAGTAAAACATACTCTTTCCGAAGTGAGCAAGTTCCTGGTTACTTCATTTCAGCTCTGGAAACTAATTTGGTTCAATTACCAGTGCCCAAGAGAACAAACAAGAAAGGAGATGAAGACCGTCCCAATTATTGTCCCTTTCATCAAATGTTGGGGCATCCCATCCAGGAGTGTTTTGTCTTTAAAGACCTCTTGCAAAAGATGGTCAACTTGGGACAAGTCAAATTGAAGGGTTCTTCAGCTCATGTAGCGTGTATTACCGCTACAGATCCAGAGGAAGGAGGCGAGTGGCAGGAAGTCAAAAGCAAAACTGCGCAAAAATATGATGATTGGATGGTCAGAAAGACAATCAATCGGACCCATTCCATTTTGCAAACACAATTGAAGAAGCCAATTGTGTCTCCTACAAAAGTTGCAGTGAAGCCTCCATCAAAAGAAAAATCCTCAAAAGGGCAGCGCAATTCAAAGAAGAAAGAAGAATCAGAAGAAGATGAGTATGTATCGAGGCCTAAGTTGTCTTTGACTCTGGCAGATTTCATGCCATCTACTTCAAAGCAACGGGCACCGCCCCACCAAACGACACAACCTAAACAGGCTAACCAGGCAGAGTCTTTATCAGATGAAGAGTTAATCTTTGGTTCTGTTAATATGATTCAATTAACAGATCCATATTCCAGTCTTGATGAGCCTGAATTCCCTGTATCAAATAAGGGAATCCGAGGAAGTTCTAGAGGTTCAGGATACAGGAGAAGATTTGGATCTTTCCGAAGCCACTACTCTAATTCTACCCCTGCTAGCACTGTATATGCAGCAGAAACTCGTGGTAAAGCCCTTCAGCGAGCTCAAAAAGAACAAGCATGTTCTTCTGCTAATGGCCAACTCAGTTTTGGCACAGTTATTTTGGAAGACCGATTAAAGGTTCCATCTTCTTTATCTCAGCAAGTAAATGGATCTAATCAGTTTAATATTCCAAAACCAAGGATGTTGCCAACTTCAATACAAGATGCATCAGCTTCCAAAGCATCTGCTTCCAAGGTACCTGCTAAACCGCATATTCCTATTGGGAAACGCAGACCTCTAGATCAAAAGTATGATATATTGAAACACTTGTCCCAAGTACCAGCCAAGTTATCAATTTTGGATGCTTTGAATCTGTCAAAAGATCTTCGGGAAGCACTCATCGAAGCTTTGTCAAGTCCTCAGGAGTTTGAAGCTGAAATTGCTGCAGCTGAAGTCTATCACATAGAGAATAATCCTGCAGAATGCCATGCAGTGATATATTTTACTGATAAAGATGAAGATGATATTGTGCATGGGCACATAAAACCTTTGTACTTATCTGGAAAAGTCAATGGTGTAGATATTCGAAGAGCTTTCATTGACAATGGTTCAGGAGTCAACCTCATGCCCATTCGTACACTTCGTCGATTGGGCCTCACGGAATCTGATTTATCTCCTTCTACCATGATGTTACAAGGATATGATAAAAATGAACAAGAACCACTGGGAGAAGTTACACTCCGAACTCAGTTTGGAGATCTTGTATCCAATTCGCATTTCATGATTGTTGATCAAGACTCAGCTTTCAATATCTTGCTTGGAAGACCCTGGCTACATCAGCATGCAGCTATTCCTTCATCATACCATCAATGTCTCAAATACTGTTTCAATGTTCAAGTTGGAACATTGTATGGTGATAAGGCCCAGTTCAAGACATGTGAGTCTCAATACATTGAGGCGGAATTTTATCACATGAAGGGAAGAGAAAAATCTACAATGAAGGAAATTACCAAAGTTAATGATCCATATGGTTTGGAGAAAATTCCAATAAATCCATTTACACATGTGAGTACAGATTATGTGTTACCTATCAGTCAAATTGACAAAATAGGCCCAAATCAAAATACTCTTATGGAAAGATCCATAATGTCAATTACGACAATCGAGCCAGACAACATGGGAGAAATTGGTAACCTACCAAGCAGTGATGAAAGCATAAGTGGTGACATTTTCATTTCATCTACTGAAGTCCAACAAGTATATACTTCGCTAATCAGGCCAGAAGAAGTTATAGCAACACCAGAGGTGAATAATGATGTCGATTCTCAATCCATCATCTCCTCTTTATTTCCCAAAGAAGACCCTTTATCTTCAATAGGGTCGGAAATGGAAGCTTCTTCTTCAAAATGTGAAAATTTTGACATCTCTTATGATCATGAGAATTTCGTTTTTTCATCTACTTTTCAAGTAGAAATGGAAGAAATAGCACGTGATGAAGAGGAAGAGGAAGATCTTAGAGATGCTCCTCCAACATTTGAAGAGGGTATCTCTACCACTGTGGATGAACTCAGAGAAGTAAATCTGGGTACAGAGAAAGATCCACGCCCCACTTTAATTAGTACGGCCATGACCCTTGAAGAGAAAGAGATGTATATTTATTTTCTAAATCAAAATAAAGATATTTTTGCTTGGAATTATACAGAAATGCCTGGGCTTGATCCTGATGTTTCTAATCATCATTTGGGTTTACCAAAAGAACATCGAGGATTTAAGCAAGCCGCGAAAAGAACACACCCAACCTATGCTTCCAAAATTGAAGCTGAAGTGGATAAGCGGATCAAAGCCAACTTCGTCAGAGATGTTCAATATCCCAAGTGGTTGGATAATATTGTCCCTGTAAAGAAGAATAACGGACAAATTAGGGTTTGCATCGATTTCAGAGATCTTAATCGGTATTGTCCTAAAGATGATTTCCCAGTTCCGATTACAGAACTCTTAATTGATGTGACGACTGGCTATGAAGTACTTTCTTTCATGGATGGATATTCCAGATATAATCAGATCCGAATGGCCCCAGAAGATGAGGAATATACAGCCTTCAGAGCTCCTCAAGGTGTGTTTTGTTACCGGCTAATGCCCTTTGGTTTAAAGAATGCAGGTGCAACATATCAACGCGCCATGCATCGTATCTTCAAACCTCTTTTAGGGAAGTTTGTTGAATTCTATGTAGATGATTTGGTGATTAAATCCAAACAACTTTCTAATCACTTGACTGATTTGGAAGTCATATTCCACAAGCTTCGACAACATAATTTGAAGATGAACCCCTTAAAATGTGCTTTTGGGGTAACCTCAGGAAAATTCCTCGGCTTTGTTGTACGCCATCGTGGTATTGAAGTCGATCCTGAGAAGACCAAATCAATCCTTGGTATGTCACCTACTCAGAATTTGAAAGAATTAAGAGGAATTCAAGGACACTTAGCCTATATTCGGCATTTCATCGCCAATTTGGCAGGAAAAAGTTTACCCTTTACCAAATTATTGAAGAAAGGAGTCACTTACCAGTGGACTGAAGAATGTCAAGAAGCATTTGATGTTCTCAAGAAATAACTCTTGAGTCCACCAGTACTCATGACACCTGTTGAGGGTAGACCACTTATCCTCTATGTGACAGCTCTAGAGAGATCATTGGGTGTCTTTCTCGCTCAAAAGAATGATGCAGGGAATGAAAATAGCCTCTACTATCTCAGTAGAACTATGCTTGAAGCAGAAACCCGGTATTCAAGTATTGAGAAGTACTGCCTGGCATTAATCTTTGCAGTTCAGAAACTGAGACACTACCTGCAACATCACGAGGTCCAATTGGTATCTCGCAATAATCCGCTCAAATTCATCCTTAGTCGTCCAATGCTTACAGGACGTCTGGAAAGGTGGGCGGTTATTCTACAGCAGTTCGACATTCAGTATGTGTCTCAAAAGGCAATTAAGGGCCAAGCTCTGGCTGATTTCCTGGCTGAACATCCTTCAGTGGAAGACACGTCTTCAGATATTGAACTCCCTGATGAGGAAGTTTTCTCTATTCAAGAGAGTCCTCAAACATGGGAAATGTATTTTGATGGTGCTTCCAGAAGTCCAACAGGGAAGAAAATGGAAAATCCTAAATTCAACAAAGTTGGTTTAGGAATTGTGATCATTTCTCCAGATAAGGTAGTGTTACCTTATTCCTTTTTATTGTGGGAAGGTGGTACCAATAATGAAGCTGAATACCAAGCTCTCATTACAGGCTTGGAGTTAGTGCTTCAAGCAGAAGTGAATCACTTAAAGGTGAAAGGTGATTCAGACCTGGTAATCAAACAAGTCAATGGGGATTATGCCATCAGAAAAGAAGAATTAATCTTTTTGTATGATTACGTCAGAGAGTTAATGTCGGAATTCCCTTCAGAACCGACATTTTCTTATGTCCCAAGATCAAAAAATGCTCAAGCTGATGCACTGGCTAATATAGCCACAACTTTAGTAGATCAAAATCGGGACGAGACAACCATCAGTATTGCCCACCGTCGTGCAATTTCACCTTATATTCAAGTCAGAACAGAGGAAATTAATGAAATTTGTCCCATTCCTGAACCGTATGGTCAGACTACAGGATGGATGTCACCTATCAGGGAATACCTTCAAAATGGAACACTTCCACCTGATAGAGCCGAGAAAGAACAAATTCAGCGACATGTGGTCAATTTTACTCTTTATGATAGCCCAAACCACCTCGAGAAAATTCTCTACAAATGTGGTTTTGATGGAGTTCTCTTTAGATGTATTGATGGTGAAGAGACAATGGCTGTCATAAAAGAAGTGCATGCAGGAGTCTGTGGTTCCCACCAGTCTGGACATAGACTGTCTGATCAAATTCGAAGGCTTGGATACTTTTGGCCTTCAATGATACAAGATTGTGTTAATTTCACAAAGAAGTGTCATTCATGCCAAGTATATTCCAACTTCGTTCATCAACCTCCAGAGTTGCTTCATACAGCTAAATACTAGTGGCCATTTTCCACATGGGGAATGGATGTGGTGGGACCTTACCCTTCAGCTACGGCTAGGCAGTTCAAGTACATTCTTACTTCTACTGACTTCTTCTCCAAATGGGCAGAAGAAATACCTCTCAAAGAAGTCAGTTCTAAAAGCATTGTTAGCTTCATTAAGTCTAACATCATTACCAGATTTGGTGTCCCTCATACCATATTGACGGACAACGACACCAACTTCTGTTCTTCTGAGGTGAAGAAATTGTATCAAGAATACAACATTAAATCCAACCATTCATCTCGGTATCATGAGGCGGCCAATGGCCAAATAGAAGCCTTTAACAAGACTCTTTCAAATATACTGCAAAAGATGGTGGATAAAGATAAGAGGTCATGGCCTGATAAACTCTTTCATGCTTTATGGGCTTATCGGACTACCACTCGCAATGCAACGTGGTCAACTCCATATTCATTGGTATATGGAACAGAAGAAGTCTTGCAATTGAAGTTCAATTTCCCTCACTCAGAATAGCCATTTTTGATCAGTTATCTACAGATGAGCAATCCCAAAAGCGATTGAATGAATTGGAACAGTTAGATGAGAAAAGATTGTGCACTTTTCACCACTTGGAAATCTATCAGAATCGAATAGCACGAGCTTTTAACAGAAAAGTTCATCTTCATTCATTCATTCAGGGAGAATTGGTATTGGTTCTCAGAACACCAATGATACCAGGAAAGAAGCCTCCCAAGCTTGAACCAAAATGGGAAGGACCTTATCCAATACATAAGGTCTACTCCAATGGAGCTTATTCATTAATCTCAATGGATGGAAAACTCATCACGACTCCAACCAATGCCAGATTTCTGAAGAAATATTTTGTATAAACACAAAATATGGTCCCCAGAACCAAGACTCTTATAATTGGTTCATACAACAATGGTCCAGTATGACCTTAAACTGCAACTTCGTCCAACATGACGTTAAACTGTAGGAAAGACCTTGTCCCCGCAACATGACATTAAACTGTGCAGCACCAGTTCGTCCTTGCTATATGATGTTAAACTATACAGCAATGGTCCTGTATGACCTTAAACTGCAACTTCATCCCACATGACGTTAAAATGTGAAAAAGTTCCCTAAACCGTCCAACATGACCTTAAAATGCATCATCCCTGGTCCATGTATATGACCATAAACTATTTGCAAATCCCTTACGTCCAACAAGATGTTAAACTGTGGCGTGCTAACTACATGACGCTAAACTGTATAAAATTCCCTTACGTCCGGAAAGACATTAAACTATATAATCATCAAAGGTCCAACATGACATTAAACTGCACCATCCACGGTCCATGCATATGACCTTAAACTATTCGCACTTTCGTCCAACATGACATTAAACTGTGGAAAAAACCCCCAATGCGTCCAACATGACGTTAAACTCTATTATTCCCATCGTCCTAACTACATGACGCTAAAATGTACAGAAAATTCATAATATGTCCTACATGACATTAAACTGTATTTTGTCCCTGCTACATGACACTAAACTGTGCAGCACCAATAGTCCTAACTGCAAGACTTTAAACTGCATAGTCCCTTGATATGTCCTACATGACATTAAACTGTGCATCGTTAAGGTTGTTGTTACCTCTTGTTTCTGACACCGAGTATGACTTACGTGAGCTTAGAGCAAACCTCAACCATAACACTCTCTTTGGGCCGTTAACCATGTGTAGGTCCCAACAACATTTTTTATTAGATCGTTGTCCCCAAGAACAACTTGATCATTAATTCATTCTTTAATTGAACTACACGGACTTTGATCCTTGCCCTCCAGGCTGGGTATGTAGGAAACCTCCCAGGGTTCAAGCCCAAAAACAATCTCTTCACATCGGTTCATCACCATCTCATATGATGTTGATTTGTGAAACCGCCCCTAGAATCAATATTTTTACATTGATTCACTTTCTTCCTTGTTATACGACGTTAAAATATACAACACTTTTGTCCGGTACGACAATAAACTACAATATTATTTGATCTCCTCACTTGAGAGAGAACTATTATTGACATTGATTTTTCAATCATGTTTCATTTCAAAAAAAAACTACGTGCATACATGGTAATGCCTAATTTTTTTTTATCTCAGGTTAAACCATCATTGCACTAAAGTCCCCTTTCACCCTTCACATGTACGAACCAAATTTGTACAAAGGGTAGTTCTAGAACTACGTGGGCTTGATTCCCATCCTTATGGGATACGTAGGAACGTTTGAGTATCCTTTGAATCCAGCCCCAAGTCTTTTGGGCCTAACCCCAAATTTCACTTTCAGTCCCTTGACTGAAAAATCCTCATGAAAACACACACTGTGTATTCATTATTATGGTCCAAATTATATGACCCTAAACTAATATTTCTCATACTTTCGTCCTGTATGACGTTAAACTGCATTTCAAGAACTATGTATGGCTTGATTCTCATTCTTATGAGATACGTAGTGAAGTCCAAAGTTTCAATTCAGGACCCAGCCACAACATGATTATGGTTATCATTGACCTATGTATCTCTATATACATTGGAAAATACCCATCTTTATGTGTTATAATCCTAACCTTAAATATTTTCAGATCTTCATAACCCTCTTCATGACTTCTAGTAACAAAAATGTCAAACTTCTAAGAATTATTTTTCCTGACTATGCAGCACGTGCCCATAGGTGGCCTTGCATAAACAATCCACATAACAGACTTGTCAACCGGAAGATTCTATTTATTTGACCATGCAGCCAATGCCCTTAGGTGGCCCTGCATATTTCAACCCCCTAACGGGTTTTTTAAATGATGGTAACTTCATTCTTGGGAAGAATGCCTCTTTTTTCCTTATTTGTCTTAAACGACATTATGTAGGGATACGCAAAAAAATAGTCATCCTTAACATATTTGCCCCATATCCTTTTTCATGATCTGAAATTATTCAAGTCTGTGGTTTATTTTTCTTCCCTACGTTTGGGTCAGACCTTCGTAGGAGTGATATTCATCCAGTTCTTCGATAATTTTTGTCTGGAAATATCTTCTCTAAATTCAAGTACCTATTTCCATACAAAAAACTCTATACTTTATAAAATTTGAATCTCCATAAGCTTTCACTAGCTTTTAGCACTAGGAAAGTAAATTTTTGGGAGTTCTTTTGCCTGACTATGCAGCACGTTCCCATAGGTGGCCTTGCATAAACAGTCCACATAATAGACTTGTCAGCCGAAAGATGATATTTATTTAACCATGCAGCCAATGCCCTTAGGTGGCCCTGCATATTTCAACCCCCTAACGGGTTTTGTTAAATAATAGTAACTTCATTCTTGGAAACTACTTCTTCTAATGCCTTTTAGCTCTTTTTCATATCATTCATCAGATTCAAATATTCTTAAGCCATAGTTTACATTTTTTCTCTCATACTTGAGTATGGTAATATGTTTTCAGATAAATTGTCAAGGAATTAAATAAATTTTAGTACATTTAGGTCAAAGCTATTTCGACCTTAAACATTAGCCCCTTTATTTCCGGCATGCATGACTTTAAACTGCCCACAAAAGACAAAGGAACTCTGAATAAAAGTCAAGTTTCAGCTCACTAAATATACATTTTTGTATGATTTAGGTAATATTGAGCAATTAAAAGGTTCAAAGTTTGTAGGATTATTTGTAATAGTCCTAGTAAAAATCAAACTATGCTTACTAGGCCCATTGGATTAAGTAAAATTGCAGTAGGTAATGAAAGAATGCAGGTACAAATGATTGAAGACAAAAGTGTTTTTCATTGATACACAGGAGATAGAAAGACATCCACAGACTAGAGTCTCTTCTATTTTTCAAGAATTACAGAAGATTGTCAACATAAGTCTTCATTTGATGTATAGAATCCTGAGCTTTATCAGCAGTTATTTGAAGCTCGTGCACTTGACCAGCTTCACTCTTTTCAGCTTGCTGAACTGCCTTCTTAGCATCTGCGATGGCTTTCATGCCATTCATATGAGTTTCATCCAATGATTTATTAAGCTGATCAAGTTCCCCAGTAACAGAATCTAACTGTTGCTGGAGTTGCACCTGCTGGACGACCTTTTCTTTGATTTTTTGCTTTAGATCCTTCATCTTGGCAGCATAATCAGCCTCAGCTTGGGATACCGCAGCATCAAATTTGCCTATGTTGACTGACAATTTCACTCTGGTCAAATCTTCGCGACTTGTCTGCGCTTGCTCCCTCCTGAAAATGATCTGTTTCACCACGACATGGATCTTTTCATACCCAAAACCACCAAGTCCCAGTATAACAAATTGGGATGACAATCGAGGAATTTTTGATGGTAGCTCTTCTAAAGGCACCCCAGATATGATGTTCCATATGTTGTTCCATGCCTTACGTCGTGAAAAGCTGAATGCTTTAAGCATCTCTGGATCTGATTCAATATCATCGTCAGAGGGGGTATGTAATCTGGAATTAGTGCATTTAAAGAAGTGCCCTGTCCTGCTTTCCCCCCCTGATTTGTGCTTCTTCACTTTCAATTCCTGTTGGGGCAGAGGCTGAGGCCTCACCTCCAGATCTAGTCATTGCAGTCGATGGTCCTGCATGATTAATTGAAAGATTTAGTCAGCTTCAAAGGATAACAAAAGAATAGATTGTCTTGCGAATAAAGTACAATCACAAATATTGTTATCCCTTACCCAAGGATGGTTCAGCAACCTGAGAAGACTTCTCCCCATCTTTCCCGGTCTCAACAGGATTTTCAAGATGGGTCTCAGGAGGGTTTATTGGGTTTAACTCTACTTGAGCTAATGTTTCTGCAATTATAGGGTTGACATCAATGTCCACACCCTCTTCGGGCATTGGCAGTTCAGCAGCTTCTACGGAAGAAACTACATTTTGTTTTCAGTCATGGTTAGAAGTGTAATTTTTTTAAAAAAAATTGGGCGAAGGCTAGCACTCACGCCCAAGGTCTTCTAAATCACATGACAACTTAGCATGATCATAAAATTCTTCGAAAGTCATTCCTTGATTCACCATTTCATCCAATGATATTTCAGAATCCTGGTTAGTCTCACCAGTGGGAGCATTTGCTACATCTTCTTGCCGACTTATGTCCTACAACCCCTGACCCTGGATAGCATCTTCAGCAGTAGGAGGGATACTGGGAATGGATGCTAGCTCTTCTCCAGGAGAAACCAAGTCAGCTTGGGTCTGTGATTGTTCTACAGCACCCTCCAAGGCCTTTGAAGAAGGATCAGTCCCTTCCCTCAAGGGGGAAATTGAAGAAGCCCCTGCAATCCTCAGAAATATGAGTAACCATATGATTATGGGTATAAGCTCATGATTGTTCGAAGGACTTACTGCTGCTAATGAAACGTTTAGCTATGGATTTCCTCCTTCGTTGCCTTTGCTTCTTTTGTTTTTTTGAAGTATCAGTGGTCTCCCTTATAGGCACTTGGATTGGCGAATGGAAGGCTGTGTCCAGTGCCTCATTCATGGCCTACTGGCCTGGAGATATCTCGCCTGGTTCGCGAGGAGAATCAGCAGCAGCCCCGATAGCGGTACCACTAGGGCTATACTGTGGCGAAGGAACCCCAGTTCCTTTCTTTGCAAGCTGCAAGATGAAGAAAATAACTTCCTTAAGTAACAAAGCTTCAACTGAAATCGATTTGCAAAGAAAATAAGGAATGAAAACATACATCTTCAGGAGCCACGTACTCTTGCCATTCCTCATCTCCAGAACCACCAGCCCCCTCAGTGGCACCACGATCAATCATTTCCTTCACCCGCCTGGTGATAGGAACCGAGTCATCAGTGGCATATATGAGAATTTCCAGCTCTCTTATGTAAGCTCGCACTTCATTGGGGTTATCTCCGTATTGAATATTTTTAGAAGCTACAAGATTTCCTATTCCAGGAAGTTGTAGGCCCTCAAACAAATCCAGCCAGGCGGTCTCAGTACCACAGTATAAGCTCTGCCATAGCTGAACAACCTCTGGTCTTAGATATAAAGGCTGTGAGGAAGGTCCTACAATTTTCGATTTTAATTTCTTCCCAGCTCCTGCAACTACAGATAGAGAATAAGAAAGTAAGACTTATTACTTTATAAAGTAGAAGTGATTGAAATTATTACAATGAAATAACTCACCAGGAGTTGATGGAGTGAGTCTTTTAATTCTGGCCGGAGGATTATATTGGGCACGAAACCGCTTTGTTTCCGGTTGTGCCTCATCATCCCCATCATGATAATCCGATGAATCAGTTCTAGAAGAGGAGTCTGTTGAACCTATTTCTGGTGGAGAAGAGTCACCTTCATGAGGAAGGGTTTCTTTCTCTACAGTCCTCTTCCTCTTTCCCACTTGATATACTGGGTGATTCAATATCCCTTTGGGGTATGATGCTATCCAGTGTTCGGCATAAAATGTAGTCAGATTATGTGCCGCTTTTTCAACTGGTAGATCAAATACTGCCCCAGTCTTCTCTCTTGATGTCAGAAACCATAGTTGTCGAGCAACCATCGGATGTTGCTCTAACCTGACATGTACCGGAGGGGATACAACAATCTGTTGCAAACATTTGAATTGGCGTGAAAATCTATATGGAGAATAGGCCTCACATATGATTTCTCCATCAATCCTAGCTACTAACACGCCATCCCTGCAAGCTAGCATGTATGCCCTCAAATCCAAATGGGCTGTCCCATCATCAACAAACCGCCCAGATGGCAGACTTCCATAGGGAAAGAAGTTGAATTCCTTAAACATGCTCAGCCTTACTTTCATGTCATAACCATTAACATCTATTGGAGCAATTCCAGAGAATGCTTGCACTGACGGTCTGGAAGAGCTTCCAGGAATTTGTAATCCATTCGGTACATTGTAAGTCCTGAAGTGAGTGGCGATCCATCCCCACAAAACCTGGAATGGTCCCACTATTCTTAAAGGAGATTTACCCTGGAATACATGAAGTAAAATCCTGTGAATCTTTTCTAAAATGGGGGTAGCTAACCCAACCATTTTCCCTCAGCCAACTTTTCCGCAATGAAGAAGGTCCCTGGCCTAACGCCTCCCTTTGAATCCCTGAACGGCAAGAGATAAACACTGAGCCACATTGCCAAGAAACCCGCCAGACGAGTTTTCTTTGGAATTATTTGATTCACTTCATATCCCCACTTTTCAAACTCTCCTGCTTCTAGAGTTGGCCAGAATGTGCCAGGAGCTCCTCTCTTCTCAGGTTTTGGACAAGTGGTAGGACGTCTGGGCCTGGTATCCTCGGATTTCTTTTTCTTGGATCCTTTTTCTTTTGGCTCCATCCCTTTCTTCTCAGTAAGAAACACATTCATCCATTCTTCTAGATGAATATCTTTTCTAAAATGAGTTAATGAGGTATCTGAACTCTTGAGCCTATGGAATATTTTAAATAATTCTCGAGCTAAAGCAGGAGTCTTCTCTGAATCATTCCAAGTCACCTTGGGAGGAATGAATTCATCATATATATCACCCAAAATTGGAGCCACTGAAATCTTGTGGACATCCCACAAATTGATACCTACTTCTCCATGAGTCAAATGGAAAGAATTAGTTGCTGGGCTCTAGTGGCTGAGTATCTCTGGCACGAAGTTATCATGTCTGTAAACATATGTTTTCCCAACCCAGACAGCCTCATATATTGCAGATCTCTTCAGGTCCTCGATAAACTCTACGCAAGTCTGTCGCACCCAGTATGCCCACATCCAAGTTGGCTTCACACCTCCCCCAGGACGGAAATCCCAACTTTTCTTCCAGCCTTTGGATTGATCCATCTGAGCATTTCGGAAGATTGAAGGATGACAATGTGGTTGAAGCTCAGGTGTATGATTTTTCAGATCTAGTGTGAAAGGGCTATGATGCATCACATAATCCTTCTCTACTATTCCAGCAGTTAGAAATACTCCTCCACCTGAGATATTTGCTGAAGAAAAATTGGTATAATTCTGAAACCACGAAAATGGAAGATAATTCTTTAATTCTGGAATAATGACTTCTTGTATATGACCATAGCCATTTAAAGGTAGATAAGTGCTTTGAGGAAAGTTGCGATGATATTTCTTCATATACTTATCCAAATCTGGAAGAGTATTATCCTTGACAGTATAGTAATCATGGCCAATGATGTTCATCATATCATCTATCCGCTTTCTAGCCAGTTCATCAATTAATCTGGGTCTAAGAGCCATTATTTCTGCACAAAGAGTTGAATAAATTAATTTATAAATGAATTAATTTTTCACAAACTTTGTGAAAGAAATCAAAAAATAGCTAAGGCATTAAGGCACGCAAGTATGGAGATGTCGCGCAAGTGTTACATGTGCCGCGCAAGTTTATGTCGCGCATGTATCACCGCGCAAGCCCTATTACCTTTACAGTAGCGAGACAGCGAGGGAACAGTGGGAAAAGAGACTTTCGCGGAGAGGAATACTTGCGTGGCGAGAGCTTGAGAAATTCAGGATCAGATGCTACACACGGCCAAAAGCCATGTATTTATAGGCCAGTAAGCCTATCTGCGCGCCGTACCCAGTGCACTTAAGGCCTGCGCGACGCAAACTTGCGCGCCGCCCTCTGTGCACTGAAGACTTGCACGCCCCCCTTTTCCTTTGGATGGATTCGATTTCCTCAGAGTCAAATCATCATTTCTCTCCGGATCCCACTCTGAGGGGGGACTTTTGTTGACGCTCCTTTCGTCACAGAATCTAAAGATCGGAGAAGGGGAATATTTGAGCTCAAAGTGATTCATCCTTTGAAGAAAACATCAAAAATCGACAAAGGCAGGAACACAGGATCAAAAGAAACTTCACCGCGCAAGTTATATCACTGTCGCACAAGTCCACTTGCGCGACGCCCTTGGTCGCGCAAGTGACTTGCGCGACCTAAGTGGTAACCGCCGGGTAACCGCCCAAGGCTTTCTTTTTCCTATAAATAGACCATGTGGGCCCCCCATTCGGGAGGATCTTTTTCCAGAAACTCGGATTGAAGCTCCCGACGCCCAAGTCTCTTCTCAAAGATTCCGGAACACTTCTAAGGTAATTTCTTACCTAGAACGGAAGATCTAAAAGAGGGAGGAAGGCCTAAGTGTTGAAACTCATCAACACTTGCGCGCCTGAATGGCCAGCCCTTAAGGGAACTGGTCACACTTGCGCGCCGCCTTATTCTTTCAATAGAATTTGCGCGTCCCTTTTTCTGGAAGAACCTCTAGAGGATTCTAAAGGTTTTAATAAAGAGTCGCTCAAGTATTTCAATGCTGGTTGAAAATCGCGCAAGTACACCATGTGTCGTGCAGGTATACCTGCGCGACCAATACTTGCGCGCCCACGCAAGACTTGCGCGACTTTCAAGACTTGCGCGCCCCTACCTTTTTGGGTTCCCATCTTGCCCATTTTACCCCTCTTAAGCCATTTCACCTTTCATATTCAAGATTCAGTCTTCAAGATACTCTTTAAAGCCATTTATGGCATGATTTCTTGATTTTACTTCCTTATCTGAAAGGAATTCGGTGTAATATCTCTCAAAACCTAGTGATTTATACATATTTATGTCACCAAATATTGAGAGTTCGTTCATTAAACCTCATCCTTTAAGATGAGAAAATCCTTAACCTGAGTCTCCTTTTCAGGAATAATCCCCAGTTATAAGTCCTTTAATCTGGGCATCTTCCTCAGGAGTAAGCCCCAAATTCTTAAAGTTCCCAAACTTGGGAATCCTCCTCAGGAGTAAGCCCCAAACCTTAATTCCTTAATTTGGGCATCCTTCTTAGGAGTAAGCCCCAATCTCAAATATGGGCATCCTTCTCAGGAATAAGCCCCAAGCCTTAATCCCTAACCTGGGTCTCTTTTTCATGAATAAGACTCAGTCATAATCTTGGGCTTCCTTTTCAGGAGTATGCCCCAAGTCCCCTAACCTGGGCCTCCTTTTCAGGAATAAGTCCCAGTCATAATTTTGGGCATCCTTCTTAGGAGTAAGCCCCAATCTCAAATATGGGCATCCTTCTTAGGAGTAAGCCCCAAGTCCTCTAATTTTGGGCATCCTTCTTAGGAGTAAGCCCCAATCTCAAATATGGGCATCCTTCTCAGGAGTAAAACCAAATCATAAGTCCCCTCCTAACTTGGGCATCCTCCTCAGGAGTAAGCCCCAAGATTAGAGTATTCAAATCTCCATGAAGCACATATACCTTTATGGACCCTGTTCCTGGATTTTCTCCCTAAAAGTAAATCCTAAACCTTCATCTATCTGGGCAGTCATACATACATAAGCCCCAAACAATTTCTTATGATTGCATCTTTCATGGCACAATTGTCTAATTTTTACCAATACCTCTTGTTTCTCACACCGAGCATGACTCACGCGAGCTTAGAGTGTAAAAGTAATTATGACATTCTTCTTTGAGCCATCAATCATAAAACGTCATACTCCATTACTCGAACTACGTGGGTTCTGATTCCTTTTCCAAAACAAAGGATACGTAGGTAGCCCATTTATGGGTTCGATCCCAACTTTGAAATAATCCATGTCCTTCTGAATGACGATAAACTTCAAGTGCCCCACTGAGTGGCCTTAAAACCAGCCTGGTCATCATAATGACCAAGAGACTTTTATATAAATGTTTTGAAGGATACCATTGACCAAGAATCTCTAAATAGATACAGATGATTCTCTATTGATGAAGAACCTCGAATACATATAAAAGATTCTCTAAATTTCTTACATATTTAATCATTGATTGTTAAAACTAAAGGAAATCTCATTTTATACTTGGTAATGTAATAAGGATTCACGAACATAACTTAAATCTATAAAGAGAGTCCCAGAGTAGACAATAATTCCCCTCAAAAAGGTGTGATGAGTCTAACCTCCCATCCTCTCGACCAATGCAAATTCCTAAGCCTCATCAGTCCACAAGCTAATGAGCGCCTACCTTTGGAAAGTAGGTCCAAACGGATTTGGAATCATTGGATGTTTCCGGTTCTACGAACAAACCCGCTAGAAACCGATCGGAACGTTTGAATCTCCCGTCGAGGAGGTCATCCCCGGATTCTGTGCGAAACAAGGATGTATAGAGAAGGTAGAGCTAGGAGCTTCATCCATCATCTCCTTATTTATTTCTAGAATATATGGAACATATAGTATTGTATGAAATTTTAGTACATCTTCTTGATCAGTATTGAACTCAAAAAACTTCCCATCCTTCACATCATCAAACTTCTTCTGTAATAAAGGATCTTCTTTCTGAGCATTCTTGATCTTATCTAGTAGTGACAGTTGAGAAATCATTTGGGTTAGGGTTGATGATGTCCCTTCCTTTATAATTCCCATGTCCAGTTTTACTAGGTCATTGATCAGAGGATCTCTTTGAATCCTCATAATGGATAGAACATCTAGGTCTTTCTTGCTTAATGCATCATCGACTTTGTTTGATCTTCTGGGATGATAATTAATTGAATAATCATAGCCTTTAATAAGTTCCAACCATCCCCTTTGTCTCAAGTTCAATTAATTTTGTGTGAAAATATACTTCAAACTTTGATGGTCTGTGTATATATCACATTTCTCCCCATAAATATATTGCCTCCATATCTTCAGAGCAAAAACGACCACAGCCAGCTCCAGATCATGCGTAGGATAATTTTCCTCATGACTTTTCAACTATCAAGATACATAAGCAATGACCTTATCATTTTCCATGAGGACGCACCCAAGACCTTTCAGAGATGAATCGCTAAAAAAAACGAATCCTTCTTCACTTGAAGGCAGAGTTAACACAGGTGTAGTAACCAATCTCTTCTTCACCTCTTAGAAACTTTCCTCACCCTCCTTTGTCAAGATGAACTAGAACACTTTTCAAGTTAACTTGGTTAATGGATTAGAAAGTCATGAAAAGTTTTTCACAAACCTCCTATAATATCCATCTAATACAAGGAAACTAAGAATTCATTTATTATTGTAGGATGAGGCCACTCCTCTAAAACTTTTGTCTTTTTAGGTTCAACTTTGATTCCTTCATTGGTAACAATGTTCCCCAAGAAATAAACTTGTTGTAAAAAAAATTCACACTTACTAAACTTTCCAAAAAGTATCTTTGTCGGTAGAGTTTTCAAAATAACCCTTAGATGATCCTCGTGCTCCCCACAACTTTTGGAATATATCATAATATCATCAATAAAAACTACCACAAAGTTATCAAGGTAGTATTTAAAGACTCTATTAATCAAATCCATAAAAATATAAGGTGCATTAGTCAATCCAAAAGGCATAACAACAAACTCATAATGCCCATATCTTGATCGGAAGGCAGTTTTTGGAATATCTTTTTTCTTCACCCTCAATTGATTATAACCAGATCAAAGATAAATCTTAGAGAAAAAATGAGCCCTACGAAGATGGTCAAATAATTCATCAATTCTTGGAAGAGGGTATTTGTTCTTTACTGTGATTCTGTTCAGTTCTCTATAATCAATGCATAACTGCATCGATCCATCATTCTTCTTCACAAAGAGAGAAGGTGCTCCCCAAGGAGACACACTCGGTCAGATAAACCCCTTATCCAAAAGAACTTGGAGTTGTTTCTTTAATTTCTCCAGCTCCACATTTTACATCCTATATGGGGTCTTTGATATTGGGTGATATCCAGGTACGAGTTCAATGGAGAACTCTACCTCTCTTTCTGGGGGAGGTCCAGGAAAATACTTAGGAAATAGGTCAATGTATTCCTAGATGATGGGTACATATTCTATCTTCAAACTCTCATTTCTTTATTCTTCTTCATAGATAAACTCCATAAAGAAGGATATATGAGGTTCCTCTAGACCAATATCTGGTTGAGATATCTCTCTTTGGAAGATAACAGTATGTTTTACATTCAATACTACTGAGATTTCCTTACTTCTGCATTTGATCTTAGCATTATACTTTGAGAGCTAGTCCATCCCTAGTATAATGTTGAATTCCAGCATGGGAATGACTACTAGATTTGCGATAAGATTGTGATCACCAAAGTAGATACTAGAGTTTCTAAACACTGATGATGCTTGGATAATCCCACCAGGAGTATTGACTAATAACTCTACTTTTAACAAGTCGGGAGTTGATTCTAAATTCTTTGCAAACATGGAGGAAATAAAGGAATGAATAGAACCAGAATCAAGCAAAGTACTTGCTAGCTTTGAGAGAACAACAAGATTACCTTCTACCACATCATTTGGAGCTTCAACTTCAGCTATCGTGATATAAAAAGCACGACCTTGCTCCCTTGTCCTTTGCTAAGGATGATGGTGGTTCCCCTCCACTAACCTCAGATTTGGAAAGTGATAAGAAAAGTGCCCCAATTGTCCACACTTAATGCACTGGACATCAAGTAGGGCCTGAACCATATTTCCCTTTTCATTAGTGTTTGGAAGTTGAGGTTTCACCTCACTACGACAATTCCTTGAAATATGGCCATCTCTTCCACACTTGTAGCATTTCCCGCTCCTGAGCAGGCAGTTCCCCAAATGCTTCTTCCCACATTTATTACATGTGGGATGTTGAACTTGATTGCCTCATATTCCTTGATCAAAGCTCCTCCCTAATATTTTCTCCATTTATATATATTTTTTCATTGGATTTATGAGACCACTGCGTCTCACCAAACTCCAGTTCAACTTTCACCGCACTTCGCACAACATTCTCATAGCTGTCATAGTCTCGGTTGGCTAGATTCTTCTGCAAATGAGGTGTCAGTCCACCGAATAATCTATCAACCAAACCATTTGGATCCACCAAAAATCTATAGGTATATCAGGAAAGTCAAGTGAAGTTCATTTCATATCTTCCAACAGATTCCTTCTCCTTATGCTTTAGCTCCAGAAAATCCTTATCCATTCTTGTTCTCATGTAATGAGGGAAAAACTTATTAAAGAAAATCCCTCTTAACTCTTCCCACTCCATAGATTCAACCTCTACTCTTTGCCTCATGTTTTTAATCAGCTCCCACCACTGATCAACTTCTCCTTCTAAGCATTAGACAGCCAGGGTGACCTTCTCTTGCTCTGAATAGTAGATCACAGAAAAGATCTTCTCAATGGAGCTGATCCACTGCTCAACAATAAATGGGTCAGTTGATCCACTGAAGGTTGGTGGTTGTTGACGCATAAAGGACTCAATAGAATGTTTTTCCCTTCGCAGTGAGATCAGTATCTCAGCTTCATTCAAATTATTTCCCATAACTTGAGTCAGTTGGTTCATCATTCACATGAATGTTTCCATTTCAGCTTCCATCAGAGGGCCATCAACGCATGGTCCATTGCAGTCACCATTTTCACGATTCCTATTATTTTCCACCATATATAAAAGAGTAAAACCTTAATTAGAAACTTATTTTATTTACGAAACTTTTAACTATAAAGGATTTATGTCTTAAAACTTTTTTAAACAATTACATTTTTCTATAAATCCTTCACAATGATTCATAAAAAGCTTATGATTGACAAAACATATCCCCCAAGAGTGTCGTAACCAAGAGTGAAGCAAGTCACATTTTCATGCACCGGTTCCCATTCGAGTATAGCTCAAAGTGGTGTTTTCAGGTTTTACCCCTATGTATATCTGTGCCAGATCCGCCTCTACCTGCTCGTATCCAGACAGGGATGTATTTGCTTGATAAACCACTTAATTAATACTCACCAAAATACCAAAAAGTTTTCCTATATTTAAACTTTTATATAGGGTTCTTAGTAAAGTTTTCATATCCTAATTTCTATAAATAACAAACTATCCTTTGATACAAACTATGGAATCCCACCTTTTTATTACATAACTTTTCATTACATTTTACAAACAGAGGATCTTTAAAGTCTAGTGTCTTGGAAATCCGTAACATAATACATGAAAAACAATATAAAAAATTCTTCTAATCTGCTTTTAAGGATTAATCATAATTTCATCCTAAGTATAATTACTGCATCTCATAACCTGGAGACATACATTTAAAGGAAAGGGTGAGCAGAAGGCCCAGTAAGGTGAACAAGGGAATCAATTTACTTGTGACATCAATAAGAAGTTGAATAAAAACATAAGGACATGAGAAATGGAATTATAGGATTATCATAATAAAAATAACTTGAATAATAACTTTAATATGTGGATAAAACATTTCATTAATACATTCATGAATGTATCACCAAGGTCTATCCCCATGGTGTCAAAAAAATTACCATGGTTATTCACCAAGGTACCGTGAAACTTGTCATCTCTAGAGATTAATTCTTTACCCAATGCATTGGAGCGCTATCAGGGTGAACCCTTAATATGCCTTTATTTTCATGTGATCAAGATAGATCATAAAAAACTATTTATTAAATATTCCATAGAGAATAAAAGAAATGGGTTTCATTTCAAAATCGTGACGTTTTAAAAGCTCTTAAAAATAATATCATTATATCATTTATAAACTATGGAAAGGGAGTGAGGGTTATATGTATGTCAATTCCAGAATCAAATATAAAATTTTTATATATTTATGAACACCCATAGAAACGAAATAGGTTTGGTTATTCACATAAATAAACAAGGTAATTTCTTGAGAGAAAGAGATGGAAATTTTGAGACGAAATTTCTACAGCATAACAGCTACATAACATGGTTTTAGAAAATAATAAAAAGAGAAGGTACAAGGATAAACCACTCATAAATGACTCATATTAAAATATAAATAGAAAATAACATGGAGATAAGAACATGGTATGGATATTTTAATGAAATACCACAAGAAAACCAAACTTGAAAGGTAGGAGAAGATGTGATTTCTTTTACGAGAAATTCGGCAGCCTAAAAATGTCACTTAAAAATTCAGAGAACAAATCGATGAGAGAAGAAAGGGTATCTAAAAAATTAGATATTAAATGGATAGTAATGTGGAAATATAAGAACATACTCTCAACATAAACAGATGGAAACTAGAAGACACAACATAAAGGAACTCATGACTTTAAAGAGGAGGGTGAAAGGATCCCTTACCTTGAAGAGTAACTTTGAAAGCTTGAAGGTCAGGACTTTGAGAGGCTTGAGGGAACCTTGGGAGTAATACTTGAGAGGTAATGAGACCATAACTTCATTGAGGATTATTTTTTAATGAAATGAATGAGGTAAATGTCTTGGTATTTATAGGAAAAGTGAGTGAATAAATTATTAATTTCTAAGGGACACCTCATCGGTGGTATTTGCAAAACCATGGGATTGCCCATGGTATTGGAAACTTTGGACACCTCATATCATATCTCACTATTAATAATTTTACAAAAATATTACATCATTATTACATCATTAATGATGTCATTACACACCCGAAACTCAAAACTGTATTTTTACTATTCACTGAAAATTCAACTATTTCAGAAAAAACCAAAAAGTTCACCCTAACCTAATATCGATGATCTGAAATAAAAAATGAATTAAATTTCATGAAAATAATTTTCTAAATATTTTTAATTTAATTTTTAAATAAAATCATTATTTATTCCAAAAATACAACTTTAAAACTATAACTCATTTTGTAACACCTTAAAAAAGTAATCAAGGTCTCATAAAAATATCATATATCCATAAGACAATAAAGTAACAATTTATGATTAAATTTTATGACAATAAATTTCTATTTTAAATTATTAAATTAATTATAAAATTGTAAATAAAATATTTATGGCGTACAAAAATACCAAAACTTAAACTATGGTCGTTTTTTCACTTTTAAGATGTCTAAGATGTATTTATACATTCATGGGTGAAGTTTCTATTTTTTTTGGGTCAAATTACTATTCATTACTATTCATATGGTATGTTACTATTCCTACATTACTATTCACTAAAAACCAAGTTAATCTTATTAGACTCTAAATTTCTCACTGATCACAACTATAGAAGACCATTTTTTGATAATCATTTCACATTATTAATTATTTAATGAATACTAAAACATTTTTAAATACCCATTTTTTCTAAATTCATCAATAATACACATCCTATATATACATAGATATTTTAAATTCCCAAAATTTTCCATAAGAAGAAATAAAAATTTTATTTATATAAAAGGATTACACAAGTAGATAAGGTCTCGTTACATAGCCCCTAATAACACCAGCATAGGACCTAAGTGTAAGGTGTTCTATTTTGATAGTATATTGGGGTGTCTTGGACAACATTTCCTGAGTGGTGATTTTTATCAACTTGAAATTATCCCTTAGGTGATTCCGTTAAAGCTTGATAAGTAGAATTTCGGCTTGGGATTGGTCCAGAGTAAAGCCCAGTGATGCTACCTCCTTCCCTAGCTTTGACAGATGGGCTTCAAATGGATTGTGTCTACTAGATGAGGCCATTCAATATTCTTTCTATATTAATTAACCAAGATAACTATATTTATAAAATCACAAAGTTAAGATTATAGTTTCCAAAGGTCATATTGACCAACAGTCATATAACAGTCGAAACAAATCCGTCACATTTTAATTATACCCACAAAATTAAGAAACAAATATAATTAAAAAGTTAGTGTCAACACAATTGGGATTCAGATCTCTCTATGGTAGCACCTGTTTGCAGAGCATCTAGGTTAGGATGAGATTGATCCCAAACCTTTTTCAACAAGCCAGTGATGGACTTCCACACCATTGAACTGGATAGTGATGTAAAGTGGGAGAATGTTCCCTTGAGAACCTTTATCTTTTCCTAAGAATGAAGATATGGATTTCCATTCTACATGTTCTACTTCCTCAACATGGAAAGCTTCTACAGTTGCTACCTCTATTTTAAACTGGAGGGGGCTTCTCAAATCATTGAGAGGTATTCGTGCATATCTTATGATAGGAGGAGTTCCTAGAGAATTGAGAGTTTTTCAGTAATTCTGTTAAGGTTCTTGAGCACATCATACTTTTGTGTTAGGCACACATTTCTGCCGACATGAGGTTTCTCTATGGAAGGAGGTATAACGGATGCTGGAGGTTAGATCAGTAGATTCTGGCTGGTTCTAGGGTTTTCACACTACTCACTAGATAAATATTAAAGGATGACTACCAGCTAATTTTTGGATGACTGTGGTCAGGCCTCAGCTGTAGGTGACTGATCATAACGTGGTCACAGTGGCTTTGCCTAGTCAAGTATCACAAATGGTGGGGGAAGTGAATCTGATGAAACAGGGTGAGAGGAATATGCATGCCAAGCCCTACGCTGAGCCTATTGTCTTTTCTCAATGGCATGTGTGACTTGGTCAGAATTTTTGGCCGATGAACTTTGAGGATTCACATATCCACAATTTTGTCAATGCTGGCATCAGCCAGGGACATTAAGAGGGTCTTCATGGCATTCCCCATCACTGAGGACCATGTATGGTTCTACCAGCTCGACAGTGTTCACTGAGGTTTACTTCTAATCATCACATGAAGAATATTCCATTTCAGGGAAGATTTTGGGGCCAATCCCCATATATATGGTCATTAAAGCACAAAGATTACAATATGGATTTGGTACTAGGGGAACACTATGCTTCCCCATATGTTGTAGATGTTCGCTCTCCTGAGAAGGCGAAGGCTGAGATGTCGAAGAAGAAGTGGTAGCTGGGGGTAGAACATTGACATCAGAAGGTTTAGGTTAATTCAAATGGGCATGGATAATACCGTGGGTATAAGAAACTACCTTAAGTGCAATCCTGCCTTCATACTTCTAAGACCCATGACCAGATACCTGCAACCATTCACCCTTTCTGTCACTATCAAAATTTTCATAAATACATTACACCTGTGTCGAGGATGAGCCCAATATAACTATGTTTTTATTGACCTAGTCCTGGATCTAGTCCTTGAACACATTGCACTACTTGAGAGTGTGTCCAAGGAGCTAGTGATAGGGGCAGTAATTGGGGAGATCAGTGAGTTCTGCCTCTTCGAGCCTCCTATATTCTGAAAACAATAATATTCCATAGTTTAAGGCACTCTATAAATAGTTGGGGACCTGATATTCATCAAATGATTAGGTCTGGTTTCTCTACTCTAGTAAAGGGACCTTTGTAGCCTAGCCCTGATGCGGGGCTGAAGCTAGGTGAGGAGGTGGAACCTAGTTGTCTTACTTAGGTGGTGGTGGTGCATTACACAACAAGGCCTAACAATTTTGAGGCGAGCAATGTTGAGCCTAAAGATGAGCCTAAGGTAGTGGCCCTCAGTAAGGCTATAGAGGTGGCTCTACCAGTAATAATTCCATCTTTCTGGGAGCCTCTACCTTTGCAAAAGTAGTGGTATCAACCTTGGAATAACTTCTTGCAGAAGATACATGTGGTAATGGGAGCGCCTTCCTAGATTATGGTAATGATTCCCCCTACTTTTGATCCTTGTTAGAGAAATCGCGGAATTGGCATGGGAATTTCTATATGATGAGAGAAGGGACTAATTCAGTATTTATATTCATCATGCACATCATTAGTAGATACATATGAATTAGTGGGATATCGAGTGAATATGTGATGCCCTTCCACCTGTTGAAAAAGTATGTGACTCACTCATCTAAACTTTTCTTGCACTTGAAGAGGATGTAAATACTAGTTTTACAGGTGGGGGAACTGAAATGGTAAAAAAATTCCTATAAAGATCTTCCGAACCGGCTACAAAACTAATGGGTAACTAGATGTACCATACAAAAGAGAGCCCTTCCTGTGACTGTATGAAACACCAGAGATTAGCGGCCTTCTTCTATGCTGAAGTCCCCAGCATGGGTCCATGCCTTGAAATAAAGTGGGACAGATGCTTTAAGGGGTCACATATCCCATTGAAAGGGGAGAAGGTAAGATTCCCAAATCCAGAGTGTGTGGTCATATAATTCAACCATTCCAGATATGGGTTTCCATCAGGTGGGATCGCTACCTATCGGGTTTCAAGGGCCTTAGGGTGGGAAATGAGAGCATCCATCAGATCATCTTGATGAGCATTCCTATCTTGGATAGGGTTCCTAACAACTGGTGCGTTGATAGGTTCTTCAACATGATATTTTGGCTCAGCAGAAAGCGAAGAAAATGGTGGAATGGCCCGAGAGGGTACTAGATGAACAACCTATGGAGTGGCTGAAGGATCCTGAGCCGGGTCCTAAGGAGAATTCTGGCACATTTCGGGTGGATTCAATGATGCATAACATGATATCTTTCCATAAAATATAGCCTATACTTGATCTAGATGGGTAGGGTTGTCGAGATTACCAGGAGGCACATCGCTGGGGGGTGGGGGTGGGGTTTCTGCATTCCCCTATTTCCTAAGTTGAGGATTACCATAATCTAGTCATTGTTCTGTAATGTGTTTGGCAAGGCATTCATCAAAAATCCCTTTCTTTTCAGCATGATGTTAATGCAGTGATGACTTTTCAGGATCCTCTTGTATCTTTTTCACTGAACCAAATGGATTGGAGGGCTTAACAGTTCTAGTGTGTGCATTACCCTTGTTAGGGTCTCGACCAAGAGGCAATTACTTGAAATGGTCTCCTAGGACAAGAAACTGCCTCTGTTGATGAGTGTAAATTATTATAGAATATTACGTGTGTTTTTATTTCCTAGGGGGTGGTTCATTCTCTCCAGACCCCATGTCGACACCCCCTTCCAAGTATATCATAGGAATGAATATGTTTACCATAACGATGCCCAGATCCATATCCTCAATATCGTTGGGTAATTCAAGATGATGCCAGATGGGACCGACATGTAGGGAAACGTATTTCCCCCAACCATAGATTTGAATATGTGGGGAAGCCCCATTAATAACTATGCAGAGCATAGTGAATATCTAGATGCATCTTCAATGGAGGTTCCATTGAAAACCATGTGATATAGGGTGTTGAGTGATAGGAAGTGAAACCAACTCACCCAGGAGGAATTTTTGTCCAATGTCATCGAAATGTTCCCAACTTTTGGGGTAAACCAACCGTCGATGATGGAGATGGAAGTGAATCATACCTAAGTTTTAGAGGAATCACATGACCTTTTCCTGGTCGAGGGACTCCATAATATTTAAGCTTCTAGTTGAAATTGGATAGAAAAACTTAGGGAAATGGTCTTCCATAAGAATGTTCCACAAACTTCTCCACTCAGACATGGGATCTGGCCCTTGGTTTCCCCATTCATTGACTATGGGTAGTTGAGGGACTTTTATAGACAATTAAATGGACAGTTGCGATATTTTATTGGTCAATGGATATTACAGTGCAGGTGATGACAAACCGTTTCATACTAGGCTGTCTCTTAGGGGCTGTACCAACCATATCACCACATCCTTGTAGGATGGGCTACTTACCACTGCTTTCTTGAGCTATGGTGGCGATTTTTGGCGGTGGATCAGGCTGGTGTTCATCATATGTTGGTCCATATAAAATCTCTCTTTGATCTTTTTTCACGGTAGAGAATGGTCCCAGTGATTTTAGAGAGGATTGTAGAGCATAACCCTAGAAAGGATCCAAATATTTATCCTCTAGTATGTATCTGTATAGGGCTTCAGGGATCTGGTGAATCTTACTTTCTGGGAGGATGAATATGATACACAGAGTTCCTACCCAGACCTTGACACAGAGGATCGGGGTGAGGTCTCCATCATCCAGTCACACTCTGCTTCCGATTCGGAAAAGCGGATAGGTTTGATTGTGATCTGGCGCTTCTCAAGATCCTTCTTTTGGTGGTGACGATTCACCCTTCTACCTCAGGGTGGTTATTCAGGGAGGGGTATATTTTTGACATGGGGAAGAACTCTATGCGTGTTGATATTGATATGGGGGGACCTCCATTTGGATGTGTTTGGGAGAAGGGAGAACCAGGGAAAATGTCAAGTGAAACATGGGCAAGACATCCACGAATAAGAGTGCTTGAGTGGGGAGGGCCTATTCCTCGACTGGATCTGGTAGCAGTGGTATGATGAGGGACTTTGTATTAATCATATTGAACATAATTAAGGCCTCCATGTCAATCGTTGATATAGTGGGGAGGACCTCCACTGAAGTTTGTGGAAACATGGAAGGGATCTCCATGCTGATGGTTGACAGAGCAAGGAGGAATCTCACGTTGACAACTTGTTATGTGGGGAAAATTTCCATACATGGGATCATGGCCACGGGGAGGACCTTCTTGTTGGGTATGAGAACAGGGAGGACCTACACTCTATCTGATGGTGGAACATGTAGTTCCTCCATATTTAATTTCATCATTGCGGGTTAGCCTACGATGGAAGATGCTCGCGTCAGCCACCAGAAGAGTCAACACAACCAATCTATGGGGAAGCTGAGGACTCAACCCTGATTGGGAATGGAAGTGAACCAACTCTATAATAGGGAGGTTCTAATTTTCCATAGTAACTAGTGGATAATATCTTAAACTAATGGTGGATCAGGACAGTGAAGCCATAGAATATGATGCACCCTGGAGGTCATCCTCCAAAGCTTTCACCTGGTGTTGGCACCAAGTTACTTAAATTGGGGTTGGCTGTGTAGTGGTGGAGGCCACCTACTCCTCAGCCTGTGAGACAACCTGGCGGCATTGACATAGCATGATAGAAGTCCTCCTTAGTGGATCCTTGGCTAAATTTTAATCCATAATGACTAGGACATCCCATATCTCATCAACATAAGGGAGTGAGTCATAAAATGGTTCTGGGGAGAGGCTCTCAAAATGATATAAAGATTGGAGTGGGGAGAAGTGGCTCCCTACATGGACCTTGGGGGCGGTGGTGACGGTGAGGCAACGAAGCCTCCAGTTCTTGGAGGGCCATATCCCGTGTTGGGATGATCCCCTCCTATTCTTATCATCAAATGAGAATATCCATCAACCTCTATTGAACAATTTTGGATGGGGATATGGGGAGTGGTTCTCAATAGTTGGGGTAGCAGATGGTTCCATGGTAGAGGTGGAGCCATGTGGGAGTTTTGAATTGGAATTTCCCATGCCCCTTCTTCTGCGGGTGGGGGTTATTGGTTTCCTACAGTAGTATCTTGGGTCTGGCAAAGTAAGAAGATTAATACATTAGTACAGATAGTAGGAAAGCGATTTTCAGTGTCCCAATGTTTTTCAGTCTTCCATTGTTGGATAGAAAGAACCATGCTGACAACATAATAGACTAGGATTCCCAATGATTAATTGCCCCAAGTCCTGGTGAGTTTCATTCTAGGACTGCTATTTTCTTGTTGGGACATGGTGTCGGATAACTAGATCCAGTGACATTATTATCTACTGGTGTATCGAATGCTACTAATTTCTATATTGAGGAGAATAATTTCACATCAGGTTCACTATTTCTATTTCCAACACTTTTCATTGGGTTTGTGTGTCGTATGTAGGGATGTGCATCTGTCTTCCCCACATTCCCTCTTTCCAAAGGTGGGGGGTATCCACCACCTTTCTGAGGACATTTTATCCTTTATCAAAATGGGATGTCAGTCTCTTCTTCCATGTATTTATCCTCATAATTTATCACCTAAACTGAGTTTCCCTAAATGATTATAATTTTTTTCTTGAAACTCTTCCTGGTGCCATATCTTTGTGGACATCGGTAAATTACTTTACTTCTATTAGGATATTCCAAATGGTCAAGTCAGAGCAGTGACCATTGATTAGGAGAGTAGTCATGTTGGGAATTGTTGGAGTGTTTAGACATTGAAACACTGGTACACCTGGATTTCCCTTTGATAGGGCTTCTTAAGGGTACAGAAACCCGATACATCCTACATTGACTATGGGTATCTTATACCGGAAGCATGTCTATAAGGTTTTCCTCAGCTTCTCATGTTTAACATGGGGTATTACATGAGTTTAACAACTAACAGAGATGGATTAGACTAATTGGAACACTAATAAGAGTGGATCAGATGGGTACATCCCTAAAAGGGAGAACCTGTAAGTTTTACCAGTCTGATGGATTAGAACCCCCAAAAAGAAAGGACCTAGGATGGTGTGTCCCAAAAAGGTAATATGTCACACCGTGAAGGATGATCTGGACACCGAAAAGGGTGGATCATAGGAGTGTGACCTCTAATTAGGGGAATCCAAGGTTTACTAGATGGATGGATCATAACATTTGATGAGGATGGACCTGAGCTGGTGTGTCTTAAAAACGGAAGGTTTTACACCATGAAGGCTGATCTGGACACCACGAAGGGTAGATCAGAGGATGGTGGGTCCCAGCAAATGGGCCACCATGGTTCACCATTTTCTTGGATTGAACCTTATGGAGGCTTCCTACGTACCCTGCATAGAAGACAGAGATCAAAACCCACATAGTTGGTTTGGGGCATAGGCACTGAGACTACCCAGATAGTTGGTGTGATTCCATTAGGATGTGGTGGCCAGGGTAAAATCAAGATGAATATTGATCTTTTGTAAAGATGATGGTGTTGGGATTAAACCTCACAGAGGTATTCTATGTATCCTAAGGGCTAGGAATGAAATTACACATACTTTAGTGGGGAGATGGGACACATAAGGAGGTGGTCTGTGATAATGGAGTGCATGGATGGGGGACCAAAGGAAGTAATACCTTTGGGATAGGGAATGATCTTCTGAAAAAACAAAGGATCGAGGGAAAGGTCGGTATGGGACATGGGTGATGGGACTGAACCCAAAGGAGGCTTCCTACGTATCCCAATGGAAGGGAATCAAATTTCATATAGTTCAAAAAATGAGGCATAGAATTGAGGTGTTCACAAAGGACAATGACCTAGAGACATTCTGTGGCTTACGCATGGTTAGCATCCCTTCGTAAGAGGAATACTCTTGGTTGGAGGAGTATGTATTGATTTTGGGGTTGAAACATGGTTAGATAAATGGAAAAGTGGAAATATAGTTTGGGTGTACACAAAGGAGAACAACCCTTCGACATACTGGGGCTTAAGAATGGTTGGCGGCCCAAATGAATAAATCAAAACACCACAGCGAGGCTGATCCGAATGATGTGTCCTTAAAAAGGGAGGATGTCACTTCAGGAGGGTACGACCCTAAGAGGGAGAAACAATGTTTATCAATTGTTAGGGTTGAACCTGAAAGAGGCTTCCTACATACCCGAAAGGGATAAAAAACTTCATAGTTTTGAGTTACAATTTAATATCATGCGAGATGAATAGTGAACCAACATGAATGACTGGGACAGATGGGTGATGGGCATGAACCTCAGGGAGGTTTCCTACATATCCCCATTGTAGGGAATCAATGTTTACATAGTTTGGTGAAGAGGGGTGTGGGGATTACACACTAAGGATTCCCATATAGGATTTCATGGTCGATGCTTGCTCTAAGACCACGTGAGTCATGATTGGTGTGAGAAACAAAAGGAAGCAATAGAAGTGATGATCACATCATGAAATGTGCGTCAACGAGGAGTGGAGTGGGGATTACACATAGTTATCTACCCAAAGATAAAAAAGGGCTTACACGTGGTTGGATGCCTAAAGAAAAGAATATTGGGACTTACTCTAGGAGGGAAGCCCAAGGAGGACGTCCAGATGTATGAGGAGGATACAGTTATCATACAGGTATCACCCTATCATGTTGGGTCATGACATACATAGAGACCTCCTGAGGTGTGCATGGTAACAAAGTGCAACGGGAAGGAGGAGTGAGGGCCCTGGTGTCTATATTTTTCACAGTCCTCTTGGTCCTATCACTCATGCGATGGTCACAGTTTAACATCATGTGTTGATGATGTTGGTGCTTGGAAGTTTAACATCATACAACTCGAACTATGAGGACTCACTCCTCATCCATAGGGATTACACAAAACCTGTACCAACCCGCACTTGGGGAAGGGAAGGCACAAAAAAGTACAGGTGTTAATGGGGTGGAGGAGTAGTTTATAGAGGGGTTCTTGTTAGCATAACTATGTGAAGAAAAAATAGACATAAGCGTACCTATGTGAAGAAACATTAGGCAGGGAAACAAAACATGAAACACCAATCAAGGGACTATGAAGTCACTACATGCAATCCTGGAGGGCCACATGAAGGGGGTACATAAAAGATAGGGGTGTTGTGAGCAAGAGGAGGTTGTACATGGTACCTTAGGGTAAGGAAAACTCATGGATACTGTATGGATGAGTGCACCCAATATTGAAGGCTTACGCACAAGATGGAAGCCTGCGTGAAAAATGGAAGCCTGTGCGCAAGATTGGCATGACACAAGGCAAATTTTGGGCACAAGAAGTAGCTTTTTCACACAAATACCTTATAGTTAAAGGAAATGGGTGAGGGTTAAGACCTAGTGGTTCCAGCTGAAGGGGGCCCATAGGGGCCTATCACACAACATTAAATACCTGAAGCCATTTCTTTCGTGTAGCTGTGGAAGGGGTTATCTTACGCGCACAAGAGTGACATTTGCAATTTTAGAATGGTAACATGAAGTGAGGGTGTACACTTCTATTTATAGGAAAAAACCTCAATGACAATGTGTAAGGAGGTCTGCACAGAAGACATGATTTGACGTCACAGTGGGCATACAAGAATCTTTCATTCGGGTCCATTTCCATGCGTGCTGGCCTGATTTCTCCAGCCCACCCGACTTTTCCATTTTCCGGGATCATTACGTAGAAAAATTCATTTTATGTTGTATTGGGTGTGCAAGAATCTTTTGTGTGGGTTTCAATCTTGTGAACGGGTGTCAAATCTTTCATGCAACTCCCTTCCGCTACCCAGGATTGTTGTTGATTCAAAATATGCCTTTGATTTGCTCAAATATGCCCATTTATGGCCTCAACTGAAATTTGGTTCCAATATGTACCAATTTTTATTCCCTAGGGTATGTGGTATCATTCACAAACTATGTTTCATCGAGATACTAATACATGTTTTTGGCTACTATCATACATGTGATGACCGACCGAGACCTGTGAATTTAGCAAGGCCAATGAGTGTAAGTGTCATTCCCGATGATAGTACATGTCATCTCTTGAAAATTAAGTGTTATCTATCATTTTATATGTGAATTATATAATTCATAGGTTCATTTTCAAATTAGTGTATGCATGATTGGGCTATGTAGGTATCATTTGTCCCTCAATGTACATGTAAATTTCAGACTGCACAAGTGTAAAATGATAGCATAAGTTTCATCTGTGACTTAATGAGTTTTTTAAAATCATCTATCAATATTTATTTATCGAAATTAATTTGGATTAATTGGTTATAATATTTGGGATAATTTTTGAAAATTATCCATGATATTAGACAACACTTAATTATTTATGGGTTTTTTTATTTTTCTTAAATTTTCATAGGTAAAAAAATTATAGAATTTTGCAGCATAAAGGAAGAAGGGACCATTCTACCTTTGGGTTTTTTTCGCTTGGTCCAAATTTGGAAAGGGACTTTCTGCCTTTTCCCAAAGGGAAAAAGTAATTATTTTAAATATACATATTTATATATTTAAAATTTTTATTTTTGTTTTGTATTGTTTATATATATAAAAAAATCAAAACAAAAAATTTCAACAGAATTTATCTTCTGTTTTATATCTAGAATTACTACCCTTAAATAAATTTGGAATTAGAACAAAAACCATCACCCATAGACTCCTTTTATTAGAGGTATTTACCTAGAAATCATTCTAGATTTTTGATTTTGGATTCAGGTTCTCCCTTTCTTGCAGAGAATTGATAATATATTATTATTAATCATTTTTAATCAATTAATAATAAATATAAATTACTAATAAATAATAGCTTACTACTAATTATTACTACTAAATATTAATAATTAACTAATTTATATTATCAATATTTTAAACAATTTTAATTAATTTTATTAATTAATATTTAATAATATTATTAAACAACTAATTAATTTATAAATAATTGATAATAAATAATAGGTTTTAATTAATTAAAAATTTAATAATATAAAATTAATGAAAAATAATATTAATAATAACTAAATAATAAATAATAAATACATAATTTATAGTAATTATTATTATTAATTAGTAAGTAAAGAATAATTTTAAATACTTATTAGTAATCAATATTTATTAGAAATAAATATTTTTAATTAGTAAATAATTTTGTTTTATTCATATTATTTAGTAATTAAGATTAATTACCAACAATTATTTAATTAAATAATAATAATTAAATAATAATTAATTAATATCACAACCTCCTACCCCCAAAGATACCCCTCTTGGGTTGGAAATAAGGAAAGGGAGATAATGACCATTGAGTCCTTCCCCTAGTAGGCACCATGTTGGTGACTTACACCAAGGGTGTACAAATCTCACATTATGGGAGGCATTAACCTTTATAAGAAACAAGATTGAGATATAATATGAATCATTCACAACAACTCTAATACATATATAAAATAGAAATCCAAAAACCATCCCACATGCATGAAAAAGTATAACTGATACAGAAAACAATAAAGTATCCAAAGTAAATACCCAAAAGTGGGATGAAGCAGCAACACAAAAACTGTCTCATGGCCCAAGATAGTAATTCCCAGCATGGTCCATGTAATCGTCCTAAAAACCTAAAAACAGTTTTGTATACGTAGGGTGAGCATACAAGTATACTTAGTAGGAAATCCAAAGTCTATTGTGCACATGTGAAAGAATCATACTAATTCCCCCATGAGAAAACAACAGAACCAAATAGCACCTAAACAGGTATAGTAACCAAACCCAACCTCACCAAGTCATTATCACCAAGTAATGCACATCAAGTAATATAATATGTTATAAATCACATCGATGATGGGGTTCCCCACACCACTTTCCCACTAGTATGTTCCTCTCACCCAATCTCGTACGTCCTAGCACTCCCATCCCTTCCATATACTACATCACATCCCACCTACCCACACCTGGGCCTCACAACACATCAAATCACATAACGTCTTGTCACATCTCATACCAAAGACACCTGGTATATAACATCACAACTCATCCTGAAGACACTTGGGAAAACACAAACCACCTCACCCGCAAACACATAGGCTATCACATATTTCCCTAAAACACCTGGTACATCACAACCACCATATAAAGCACTAATAGATATCCAAATATCATAGCATGTTCCATATCGACCTTTCCTAGAATAGATAAAAGAAAAGATTTGTACCCAACCATCTATACTCCTTACAAAATATTGGAAAAAACAGCCCCTATGTGACTATACAGGTGTTCAATACATAGTACTCAACATGGGTGGGGTGAATATAGAAAACACATGAATATACTAATATATGCATAGTATCAAAAACTCCATCCCAACCTATGGGTTCACAAACAAAAAAACCATATCACAACATCATCACTTTTTTTCAACCTGTAAATGCACTTATTATTATCTCCAATAGTCATTACAAATGGTGAAGAGCCCTACTGAATTAAAGTACCTTCAACTTTACTCTATGTTCAACACCCATTCATTCATTATTTATAATCAACCACATTTAATTATACAACCATCATTTAATATTTCATTAACCACTTTAATCTTATTAACCAAACCAACCCAACTCACTCCAAACTTTTTCAAAAAACTATTCACTTATTCCATCACTACTTGGGAAACTATCAGGCACCACAAATATCAAGCAACATAGTAACAGTCATTCAAGAGGTGAAGATCCATGGTATGTTGATGCACTTCACATTAATGACACATCATATAATGACATATTGATATGGGGTGAATCTTTATGAATGTTATTAATGAAAAGACTCATAAATCACCCACACAAACACTCCTTTACTTCTTCATACTCATCCACCCAGTTTTAAATATTATTATAACCAACCCCCAACTCATAACCTCATCCAACAACTTATTACAACACAACCAAATTCCACAGCCCTACTAAATAATCAATCCACACCCATCACAACCCCACTGTACAACCACATGTCATCTACTTCCACCCCACACACAAGCCACAACAATTACACACATCACATCACCTCACATCCCAAGTCAAAAAAATTTCAGATTTAATAAGGCATCCCTTATTAAATTTTAATTGATAATTTTGTGGTTATCATAGAAATGGTATGATCCTAGGGCATCCATTTATTATCCAAATATATGTGGTTAACCAAATTATATATATAAGCATTAAAAAAGGATCAAAACAACATGAATTCCACAAACATCCAGTACACAAACAAGGACCCTCAATGACCATGATTTTTAGTGGGTAGTTAGCCCCTACAAATCACAAGAATTTAAGAAATCAAACATACAGTATGACAATGCGTCAATTTTCCCCATCCCCTTCATATTGATTCTTAAAACAATTATATTATCTTTATTAATCCATAATAAACTATATTTATATGGTAATATATCTACATACCCATCCCATATGATGAAAAATTTAGATAGAAAAAGGGGAAACATAATTGGAAGAAGAATGATGGACACTTCTTGGTTGCCCCAAAAAATAGGGGTGTGCATACAGTAGGTGACTCTCTAGGGAATCATGAACCAAACTCAGAGAAAATATCCAAGGAAGAAGGCTTTGGGGAGGTTTGGTCTAAATATAAAGGAGAAGGTATAGATTGAGAGCAAGGTATTATTACTTTAAGAAGTTCAGATCTGCTTTAATGGAAATTAGATATAGTTTAATATTTCCATTAAAGGCAGATCTAACCAAGACCAGAAGTTTGACCATTTGAAAGACTCTAGACCCTTAGAGAAATAAATATATAATTTATGGACTCTAAATTGGTGTCAATTACTTTTAAATTCTAACTTAATTCCATTTTATGTCAAAGAAAGATGTCAAAATGGAAAAAATGGAAGAACTGGAAACACTGTTCACAAGGAACTGCTGGAGAGACACTGTCAGATGAGACACCATCGGATGAGGAACCGTAATTAAGACACTGCCAAAGGAGGAATTGAAGGATGAGGTACCGTATGGATGAACCACTTTCCATCATCAGTGAGTCAATTCTAGGTGAGACACTACTAGGCAAGACACTGCTAGATGATACACTGCCAAGGTGACCTACCGCCTGACACGAGGAACTGACAGAGGAGACACCACCAGTTTATCAATCACTAGGGTGAGACACCTCTAGAAATCTACTTCTAGGGTGAGACACTACCAACGAGATACCACCACAGTGAGACATCACTGGCACGAGACACTGCTAGCATGTGACACTATTAGAGCTTGACATCGTTGGGTGGGACACAATTGGAATACTAATAATTTTTCAAATTTTTTGAAATAAGTCACCTTGACTTCCAAGGACACATGAAAAACTATATTTCACACAAAGGAATGGAGTGAAAAGGTCTGGGACATTACATCAGATACCTATTTATCTATTCTCTCCATTTGGAATTCAAAACCAACCTAAAAAAAGATCGGTAGGGTCTGAAAAACCGTCCCTCAAGATAACTCTTAAGGATCTTGTCACACTTGAAACATTTCTATCAATTAAACATGTCAAATTTCAATGATAAACCACCTTATGTCATTCAAAATCTGGATTGGAAACCTCTACACCCAAGAATATCCCCTCCAACATCTACTAACTAGGACTTATTGTCAGGGTTATTAACACTTTAACCTAAACGACCACAAAATACATTTTCACAACCCCAAAATACCATCTTGTTTGAACACATGAATCAGGTAATTATGTACTCCATGTCAAGATACTATCCTCTCTAGGTGGCACTAACTCACCTGCATGGGTTTAATCACATCACAGTTAATGCATCTAGATTAGGAATCAGGTCCTCCCCTTTTCATATGTCAGGACATTATCACACATCATAAACCAGCGTAAAACCACTCATCTTATAATAAACAAGGTTAAAACATCACATCACAAGGAAAAACATAACAAATAAAAACATCAAAAAATATAGGTACTAGGTACACATCTATGTTTCTCTCTCCCATGTACTCTCCTTCGGTTCACCATGCCTCTCCAACATACGAACCAAAGTAATGGTCCTTCCAAACAACACCTTATCTCGATGATCCTAGATCTATTCTATTTCTCCAAAAACATCGTGTCATCCTCGATATCTAAGTCTCCCTAGACAATGACATGAGATTCATCATGAAGATTTCAATGCAGATGAGATATGTAAAATACTTCATGGATCCTATCTAAATGTAGTAGAATTGCTAACTGATACACCACCTCACCAACTCACCCAACACATCAAAGGGCCCAAAAAATCTCGGATAAATCTTACTCCCTATGGAAAACTCCTTCAACCCACATCTATGGTAAACCTTAAAAAATATGTGTTCCCTACCTAAAACTCCAAGGGCCTCCTTATGTGATTGGCATAGGACTAAGTTGGTCCTACACTACTTTCATCCGCTCATGAAGAAGCTGAATTTTTTTTGTCGTGATCTACACCACATTAGGACCAAGAAATCTGTCTCCCCAACCTCTATCCAGTACAACATAGAATGACACAGACTTATATACAAAGCCTAAAATAGAGCCATGCCAATGGAAGAGTGATAACTATTATTATAAGAAAACTTTACCAAGGAAAGATGTTGTACCAAAGATCCACCAAAGTCCAAGATGCATGCCCACAACATATCCTTCAATGTATGGATAGTCCATTTTATTTTCCCATCTATATAAGGGTGGAAAGTGGTGCTAAGACATAACTGAGTTCCAAAATTATACTAAAATCCCCTCCAAACTCACGAGGTAAGGCTTGTGTCCCGATCTAAGAAAATGAACCTCAGAACTACATTTGAACCATACTACTTCATCCATGTACTTATTAGCCAAACTTTCCACTGTGCCTAACTCCTTGATTGATAAGAAGTTGGCCGATTTCCTCAACCAATCCACGATCACCCAGATAACATCACAACCTCCCTATGTTTTGAGTAACCCTATGACAAAATCCATAAATACTTCATCCCATTTCCACTTGGAAACATCGAAGGGCTCCGAAAAACCACCAAGAATATGATGCTAAACCTTTAATAATTGGGAAACCATGATATTTTCCACAAACTCCACCACTACCCATTTTATACCGGGACACCAAAATTGAATCCTCAAGTCATGGTATATCTTATAAGTTCCTGGGTGTACCACCAAAGGTGATTCATGAAACTCAAGAAGGAATCCATCGTGCATTGTCATCAGAACAAACAACTTTCCACGAAACAACATATGGTTTTGACCATCCTAGGAACATCCCTATAGAGAATCAACATGGAAAACATGATCACACATCACCTCTTTCTCCGAGTCTCCCCAATGAGACTCATACGCCCACTAAATTAGAGAATATGACACCTCCATCTAAAAAAACATCCTCTATATCCATCCTCCCTTGCGTCTAAGTTCAAGGCTTCCAACTCCTCCATCACTCTCCAAGAATCCAAATACTCCCAAAAAACATCCTTCTGGGACTTTCTGCTAAAATAATCAGCCCCAAAATTCTCCTTTCATGAGGTGTAAGAGATTTAGAAATCATAATCCTGAAGAAACTCTATCCACCTATGTGGTTGTAAGTTAAGATAACACTTCAATAATATATACCTCAATCTATTGTGATCCATGGAGACTATAAAGCATTCCCCCAATGAGGTAATTCCACCAAAACATCAGTACAAAGACAACTAATTCAAGATCCATATCATGGGTGGAATAGTTATGTTCTTGATGGCATAGCTTCCTATACTGATAATAGATCATTACCTTATGTTTCATCCACACACATCCCAAGACCAAACATGAAGTGCCACAAAACACCTCAAAATTTACCCCTTCCTCATGAAACCTGATCACTAGAGCACTAATTAACATCACCTTTAGGTAACCAAAAAATACCTAGTATAGATCAATCCACACAAAATCTTTGTACTTCCTAGTCAATTTTATCAATGGGTTGCAACTTGAGAGAAATTGGGTACAAAACTCCAATAATATCCCATGAGACCAAGGAAAATGTGAATCTATACCACATTCTGGGGTTCTTCCAAAAAAATAGCTACTTTAACATTCTACAAGTCTACTACCACACCCTGCTAAGACACCACATACACAAGGAAATGCACCTCTCGTGTCAAGAACATACACTTGGACAACTTCCCATAGAGGTGGTTGTGTTGAAGAACATGTAAGATAGTTCTAAGATTACCAGTGTGCTCCTCCTATAACTTCGAGTAGATTAAGATATCATCGATGAATACACCGATGAACCAATCTAGGAACTCACCAAACATGGGTTTTATAATCCCCATGAACATTACTTGTGTATTCATAACACCAAAAGGCATGACTACAAACTCGAAGTTCCCATACCTGAATCTGAATGTAGCCTTTAGGATATCTTCCTCCTTCAACCTCAATCGGTGTAATCCATACCATAGGTCGATCATAAAAAAACAACTTTCCCCTCTTAAATATTCGAAAATATTGTATATCCTTATAAGACGGTAATGGGTTTTGATCATCACATGATTTAACCTTTGGTAGTCTATACAAAACCTCATGAAACCATCCATGTTATTTGCAAACAACACTTGAGAAACACATTGGGATTTATAAAACCCTTTTTCATTAGATCACCAATCTAAATCCTCAACGCCTACAACTCAGAAGGTTTCATCTGATAACAATCCATCAAAATCATAGAATCATTGTGCTGTAAGTCTATCCCGAACTCAGCATCACATCAAGGGTGTAACATCACAAAATCATTAGGGAAAACATCCCAAAAATCCCCAAAAAACCTAGGAACCTCTACCATTTCGGTATCCATTGATTCCACTAATAACTCATCCAACAAGGAAAGAAGGGGATCTATACACCTACTTCCTACAAGACAACTCTGCTCACCAATGAAAACCACACATTGGCCATCTACATCCGAAAACACAACTCTACTCCAAATGTATTTGATAAAATCACGTATGAATAAAAATCATTAGATGATGAGGATAACATCATATGGCTACATATATAGTAAGAAAAGATCCCCATGGGACTGATGTGGTCCCATAATCAGTCTACATCCCAAGCACACATCAAACAAGTTGTTATATCCTCTGACTGGCGTACTCAACACCAGGGGAATAAGAATATTCTCTACACCTAGTCCCAAAGCATGGGATAGAGCAGGTTAAACAAAGGAGATAGAAGATACCAAATAAAATAAAGAAAAAACAAGGGTACTAAACAAAATTATCGTACCTCTGATGTCATCTATCCTCACTAGAACTACTACCTCCATTGCATGAAACTGACCACACCCATATCCTCTACCTCTCTGTTGATGACCACCTCCACGCCCACAGTTGAGTCGCGGTCCCTGAACACAAGGAACATCCCAAGGCCAGCCTCTAACTACTCTATATCCTCTCAGTGAAGCAAAATCATGTGTCCCCTACTGCTGGAACAATCTCATTGGTAACTTCTATTGAGTCCAGAACTAAACCTTTACACCTCCACTAAACTGATCATGGGGAATTATTAGGCACTTACTCTAGAAATGACCACGAAACCCACAACCCAAACACACTGGTCAAAAGATCCTCAGAAAATCACAGAAACTACTAGCATCAAAAGGCTAAAAAAGAAGCTAATGTGGTTGACTCCCTATCAGTACAAACCTTAAAAGTCATGGGGCCTTAGATTTTCCACTGATAACTAATTCTCTTGAATAACTCTACCAGATCCCCTCTCATGGTATAACTACTCATGAGTGCATCCTTTTTATCACCAAATACTTCTTTTTAACCTCCAAATATTTTGTAAAATTAGAAGGAGTAACAATATACTGAATAGAATATGGAGTGCATCCTCAAAAAATCTTTTGTGAGACTCCTCATCTGGAAAAATATCTGGGAAAAAATGTTGAATCACCTTGAACTTGTTTCCCAGTGCCTGCATTGACATACTCACCTATTGAAGGGCGAGTAGATTCTGCCTCTTCTCAGCCTTCATGATTGATGAAAGTAACTCTGTCTGTAACTCCTTCTAGAAGTCAACTAACAAAACATTTTTCTCCTTCTGCCCTCTCAGATACAACATCCACCACTGATGTGCAACACCCAACATCTGACTGAATGCCAAAGAAACCCAATAATTTTTCAGGTCCTGGATTAAACTGAAATCAATATTAAGATTCTCCATCCATCTTTATATCTTAAAATATAAAACCATTCCCTCTTACTTCTCCAAAACCTACCATAGGAAAGGATACAACATCTTATTCTACTAATCCTCCTCCTCAATAGGTTCCACCTTATGGTGATCAACCTGATCATCCTTTCGAACCATCACTTACTGAGCAACATGTGGATGAAGAACATGAGCCATAGATGAAAGGAAAACAAGGATTTCTTAAGCCTGGGTAGTATGGAATTAATATTAAGATTTATTTTAATTCATTTTAACCTTCTCAAAACAACCCAATTCAAACAAGAACACAAGTAATTATGATGCATGTACCTTTACTAGGTCTCTACCATACAAGAAGGTATATCTCACGTGGTATTTAAATAGGTTTAGAGTTTGTGAACTGGATCATGAGGGGCCCTAAAATACGATGTACTAGCCGGTCTCCCCAGCCCATGTCACGCACCAAGGTCAACCAGAACTATTTCCATACCACCACATGAAATCCCCACTATTCCAAAATAAAAACTCCATCTTATCTCTCAACCATCACCTTTGATAGCAATCTTTCACAACCCACATCCCTCTAAAGATACCCCTCCTAGGATGGTAGTGAAGAAAGGAAGATAATGACCCATGTGTCCCACCTCCAGTAGGCCCCAGGTTGGAAACTAGCACCAAGGGTGTACAGATCTCATAATATAGGAGGAAAAAAACCAAAAACGTATATAAAATACAAAAACACATATAAAGTATGAATCATTTACAAAAACTCCAACATATATAAAATAGGAATCCAGAAACCATCCCACATGCATGAAAAAGTAGAACTCATAAAAAAATAGTAAATTCCCCAAAGTAGATATCAAAAAGTAGGCTAAAGCAATGAAATAAAAGCTATCCCAAGACCCAAGCTAGTAATGATCATCACAGTCTTCGTAATTCACCTGAAAACCTAAAAATAGCTTTATATATGTAGGGTGAGCATACAAGTATACTCTGTAATAAGGCCAAAGTCTCTCATGCATATGTAATAGAAGCATACTAATGCCCTCGTGAGAAAACAGAAGAACCAAATAGCACTTAAACATATATACTAACCAAACTCAACCTCACCAAGGCACTCTCACCAAGTAACGCATGTTAATTAATATATTATGTTTTAAAGCACATCGATGATAGGGTACCCCGCACCACTTTCCCATTGGTATACTGCTCCTGACAACGTCGTATGTTCTGAAGCTTCCATCCCTTCCATATACCACATCACATCCTTCCCACACACATCTGGGCCTCACAAAACATCACAAAACATCACATCTCATCACATCTCACCCCGAAGACACCTAGGAAAGCACATCACAACAAATCCTAAAGACACCTGGGAAAGCACAAACCACATTACCCGCAAACACATAGGCTATAACGTCTCACTTGAAAACACTTGTGCCATCACAACCACCATCTAAAGAACTAGTATACCTCCATCCATCACAGCATGTTCCATACCTAACTCTCTTAGAAGAGAATGTGAAAAAATAGTGGGTACCCAACCATTCGTACTTCTTTCTGGATGTTAGAAAAAACACCCCCGCATGACAATGCGGGTGTTCGACACAAAGTGCTAAACATGGGTGGGGTTTGTATAGAAAACACATGAATATAAAAATATAGGTATAGTATCAAATACTCCAGCCCAATCTATGGGTTAAAAAAAACAAACCATCTCACAACACCATCACTTTTGTTTCATCCTATAAATGAAATTATTAGTATATTAAACAGTCATTACAGAAGTTGAAGGGACCTTGTGAATTAAAGTGTATTCACATTACCTCTACATTCATCACCCAATCACTCATTATTTATCATCAACCTCATTTAATCACAAAACCATCCATTAATATTTCATTAACCACTTTCATCTCATTAACCAAACCAACCCAAGTCACTCCAAACATTATTAAAAAATTATTCATTTATTCCATCACTATCAAAGAAACTACCAGAAACTAGAAATATCAAGAAACAAAGTAATAGTCATTCAGAAGGTGAGGATATGTGGTAAATTGACACATTCCACATAAATAACATGGTATAAGATGACCTCTATAAATTGGGTAAAGCTTTCTGAATGTTATAAATGAAAATACTCTCTATAATAACCCACATGAACACTATTATCATTCTTAAAACTCATCTACCCAGTTCATCATATTAATAGAACCAACCCCCAACTCACAACCACATCCAGTAACTTATTACAACACAACCAAATTTCGTATCCCTTCTACATAATCACACCACACCCATCATAGCCCCACTGTACAACCAAATGTCATCAACTTCTTCTATACACACAAGCCACTGAAATTGCACACATCACATCACTTAACATACCAAGTCAAAACACATTTTCACATTTAATAAGGCATCCCTTATTTAATTCCACTTGTTAATTTTTGGGTTTTCATAGAAAATGTATAATATCAGTGAATCCATTTATTAACCGAATATATGTGGTTAACAAACTTTTATATATAAGCATTCAAAAAGGATCCAAACAACATGCATTTCACAACCATTAAATGCACAAAAAAGGACCTCCAATGGAGACAATTTTTAGTGGGTATTTAGCCTATACAAATCTCAAGAATTTACAAAATCAAATGTATAGGATGATTATGTGTCACTTTTCCCCATCCACTGTACAATGATTCTTAAACCAATTACATTATCTTTATTAATTTGGAATGAACTATATTAAAAAGGGAAAATATCTATATACCCATCCCACATGATGAAAAATTTAGAAAGATGAAGGAGAAACCTACTTTGAAGAAGAATGATCAACACTTCCTAGCTGCGCCAAAAATAGGGGAACACGTACAATAAGTGACTCTCTTGGGAATCACAAACAAAACCTAGGAAAACTCTCCAAGGAAGAAAGATTTGGAGTCATCCAGAATCAAGAGAAATGAGAAGGTATGGATGAAGGGTAGGGTATCTCAAATTTAGAAAGATCAGATCTGAATCAACAGAAATTAGATACAATTTAATATTTCCATTAAGGCAGATCTGACCAAGACCCCAAAGTTTTACCATTTATAAGCCCCCCAAACCCTTAGGGAAATAAATATATAATTTATGTCCATTGAATCGGTTTCAAATACCTTTAAATTTTCCCTTAAATCCATTTAACATCAAATAAAGGAATCAAATGGAAAAAACTGGAAGAAGTGGAAACACTGCTCATGAGGCACCGCAAACGAGACACTTTGAGATGAGGTACCACTAGACGAGGCACCGTCAGTAAGACACCGCTAGACATGGAACCATAGGATGAGGTATCGCCAGGATGAACCACCTTCAACTTTCAATGTGTCACTACTAGGCGAGACACTTCCAGGAAAGAAACCACTAGACGAGACATGCCAGGGTGACCTACCGCTAGGCACGAGGCATTTCCAAATGAGACACCGTTGGTTGAGTGACCATAAGGGTGAGACACTACCATCAAACCACCGCCAGGGTGAGATGTCATCAGTAAGCCACAGTTAGGGTGAGACACTCTTAGGGTGAGATACCATCAGGTCGAGACATCATTGGCATGAGACACCTCCCGCGTGAGACACCGTTGGTGTGAGACACCGTTGGCACAGGACACCGTTGGGTGAGACACCATTGGAAAACTTGGAAAACTGGGAATTTTTGTAATGTGTTAAAATGAGTCACCTTGACTTCCCAAGATAACTCAAACACCAGATTTTCCACAATGTAATGGATTAGAATAGTCCAGATCATTACAATTAATCATTACTATTTTAATATTTTAATCATTATTAATAATATTTAGTAACTAAATAATATTTTAAAATATTTATTAGTAATAATATGAACATAATTATTAATAATTATTCATTCATAATTATTCGGTTTATTTTTTACTTAATATTATTAGTAAGTAATTACATATTGCATAATTACTGATTAATTAAAAATAAGAATTATTTTACTATTTTTAATAATTAGTTACTAAATAAAAATATTAAATATTAATTAGTAATTAATATTATTTAGTAATTAATATTTATTAAAAATTCTATTATTAAATATTAAATGATATTATTTAATTAATATTTACTCTAAATTAATATTTAAAAGTAATTAATATTTATTAGAAACAGTTAGTTAATTAATTAATACTTATTTAATAGTAATTTATTTAAAATTTGTAATTTAATAATTTAATAATTACTATTTATATTTTTTAACCAAATAATTATTTTAAATATTTATTAGTAACTAGTTAATAATAATTAATTAGTTATTTAATAAGTAATTTTTTAATAGTAGATTACATATTTTTTAATTTCTAATAATTATATTATTATTTTTAATAATTTAAATATTCATCAATAATTAATATTAACTAGAAATTATTATTTATTAGAAATAAATATTACTAAATTATAAATCATATTATTTAATTAATAATTATTAGTAATTAATATTGATATTGTGAAAAAGTAATTAATATTGATTAGTAATTTATATTAATTAGAAACAATTAGGTAAATAATTAAAACTAATATAATAATAATTAATCAATAATTAGTAATTTAATAATTTAATAATAATTATTAATATTTTGTAATAAAATAATAATTTAATATTTTTATTAGTAAATTTTTAATAATAATTAATAATATTCAATAATTAATTAATAAATAATTAGTTAATTAGTAATTACTATTGTTAATAAGTAATTAAAAAATTCTTAATTACTAATTAATTAGTAACTATTATCTATTAAAAATTTATTAGTAATTAATAGAATTAACTAATTTTTTTAAAATATTAATAATATAAATTAGTTAATTGTTAATATTTAGTAGTAAACATTAATAGTTAATTATTATTTATTTGTAGTTAATATTTATTATTAATTATTTAAAAATGATTAATAATAATATTATATTATTAATTTTGTGTAGGAAACAGAGAACCGAAATCCCACATCGGAAATCCAAAATGATTTCCAAGGAAAACCCTCTTATAAAAGGGTGTCATATGTGATTGTTTCTGTTAGAATTATAGACTACTTTAATAGTTGTAATGCTATATATAAAATAGAAAATAAATTTAGTTGAGTTTTTTTGTTTTATTTATATATATAAACAAAACACAACAAAATAAAAATAAAAATTTTATATATAAAAAATGTTTATTTGAAATAATATTTTTATTATTTCATTTGGGAAGAGGAAGCAAGACCCTTTCCGTGTTTGACCCAAGAAAAAAAATCCCAAAGGCGACATAGACATTGCTGGCTTTTAGATATACTTTTCAAAAAAAAATTGGACTCATTTGAAAAAAACAAAAAAACAAAAAAAAAACTCAATGATGATTAACCTATTATTAAATTATTCACACATCATGAAACTTTAGAGGAAACCATAATTCATGTTAATGACGAAGGAGGAGCTTATGGAAATATTTCAATGGAATAAATAAGAAAATATTTTCACACTACAAAAGAGATATTCAAGTTATGAAGCTGTAGTGTACGCATGATGAGTTACTAAAAAATATTCAATAAATGTACAAGATTTATGGGAACTTAGGGAGATAGAGAACCTGGACTTGTCCAAAATACATGAAATATAGAAAAATGGGTGTGCAAATTAGAAGTCTGCGACACCATGTAAGTAGTATATTCTAAATACACGGTTTGGAAACAGGTTATAAAAAGAGGATTTTACTATATTTGGGGAAAACAAAAAAGTGTGAGAGGATTAAGGAGTTGACCCAACACCTTATATAAGATCTTTATAGAACTGATGAATCCAAAGATACTTTCATATATTTCACCTATGAACTAGTTCTCTTGAAAGCATAAGTGGGTAGAAAAATGAAACCGGTTTTCAAATTTTCTAAATATAGAAAAGTCATATTGCTGGTTTTTTATCTTAAAAATAGAATTGAAAGAGGAAGAGAATATTTTGTGTGAAAAATGTTATATTTGAAGAAGAATAAGAAAAATCATGAATCTCTCAAAGCGGAATCAATACATGTTAGTGAATGTGAAAGAAAAAAGAGAAGCTACCGTACTAAAATTATCGACACATCTGAAGTAGGAAGAAGAAGAGTGGAACCAGTGCCATCGTGAAGTTATGGATTTCTTGAAAAAAAAGTATAAGTATAGCAGACTGGGGAGTTTAAAGTGAAAAGGTTATTTTTTAATAGTAATGGAATTTATAGACTTTCACTGGATGTAAGAACATAGGGATTCTCAAGGAGTTCCCAACAAACCTGTGAAGGGGAATCCCATGTGAGGATCAATGATGCGTCTAGACAAAACTGAGGATGCACTCATCCAAGTAAGTGATTATTAATTAAGATATACCAATTTGCGTACAAATATTGGGTGTCCTATCCTAGAGAGTTTTAAAAAGTATGATGAGTGGTAGTGTGTCTTGGGAAATGAGTAATCGAGCCCTAAACATTTGAAAAGGTAGTGAGCCTAGGCATAGAGTGGCCACAACCACTAATATCCAACAAACTAGTGAAGTATTCTATTATATAGAATCAAAAATATTCTACACACTACAAAATTTAGTTTAAAAGAATAATAATCTTGATAGCTTTCTTAACATGAAATGTTGAGATTTAAGCAAATTGAGATATATTATTAAAATATTATTATTTAAATATGGTAATTATAACAATTCCATTGATTTGGTGGGTATGAATATGAGTAACCACATAATAAAATATATTATGTTACTCAATAAAAATTTATTTATTAATGCTTATTAATTAAGTAATAAATTTTTAGTGAAGTCATTTTCCGCTTAAAAATGCAATTTCTTCATAAATGGGTTTTAATGAATTTTGTGTGTGCAAACTATAATTAATTTCTAAAACCATTAGAAATTTTATTTTATAAATTTATTATTTTTTAAATTATCTTATCAATATCAACTTAGGGTTTAATTTTGGTATTTTTCTAAAATGATTGTTTTTTAATGAATATGATGTTTCAAATACACCCATTTATTTTCATTAAATCAAGTAATATAAAAGACCCATTATATTTTGGATTTTGTATTAAAGTGAAATGTGATCCATTTTATTTGTAATAATATAATTAATTCCATTTTATTCATAAATATTCATTATTTTTATATTATTTAATTTTTATGCTTAGAAGCACATTTTTCTAAAAAATGTTTTTCGTTGTGATTTATGAATTTATAACAAATTTAATTTTTACAAATTCTAGTGATTAAATATTGAAAATTTTATATCATATTTTTAATTATAAGTTGAAAATTTGGTAAATAGTACCCTTTATTTTTTTTATTATGAATAGTTACTGTGGTAAATATTTGTCACCTCGAAAAGGGTTAAATGTGTAAAATAGGGTTAAAACCCGGAGGTATGGTCTCAAAATCAAAAAAAAAACTTGCATTTATTTCATTTTATAGAATAAATTCCACCATATAAATACTAAATTAAAATATATGTCATTTTGGATCCATTTTCTCTAGATAATGACATTTATATTATTTTAAGTAAATTAAATTCCAAAATATCACTCACTTTCTTATAATTTATTTTATATGTTCAAATAGGAATAAAAATAATTTTTGAATGAATATTAAAGGTTAGTTTTAGAATAATAAAATTATTTTCATGAATTTAATATACTTATAATTTTTTTTGATTATATAATTACCTTAAATGTTTTTATAACACTGATTGAGTGCTTGTGCAAGCAATAGAAAAGTCAGAGTAAATGATTTAAAAAAATAAGCATAATATTGTTTTGGTTTATTATGGTTTAACAAGAATTTTATTGTTAATAATAATGTAAAATTAATGGTTAAAGAGTTTATATTTTATTTTTTTGTTATCTTGATGACTTTAAAGTCAAATTAAATGAATAGTGTCAAAAATGACATTAATGGTATTTTTTGAAAAATTATATTTTTCTAAATTATTGAAAAATCATAAAAATATTTAAAGATAACATTTAGGATGAAAAATGGATAAATATGTCATCCCATTAAATTTAGGAGACAAACTTTACCATATAAGTTATATTATAACCCTTTAAGATTGAAAAAGGAGTTACCGTAGTCAAGGTTAAAATTGGTTAACTAAGGGGTAAAACTAAAAGAAAATGGTTAAAATACCCCTTAAACCCATAAAAATTTCATTGAATGATTTTATTTAAACCATATAATATTTTATCATTGAAATTATGACCACATGGTTCCACTTTCACATGAAGAAGAATTTATTATATTTTAACCTTTTTATTAATTCTATATGTGTCACTTCCCTCACTTATAAAAGGACAACCATAATTTCTTTTCTTTACACCAATTTGAGAAATATATCTCAACAAAAACTACCCAATTATATTATAATATTACTTACCCATGGATTAATGGTTTTTTATTCTTAAAATATCATTCCAAGTTTACTTAAGAAAGGATGTAAAGGAAGCCAACTGAAGGAGTGGTAATCATACTATCTAAACTATTTAAATTTATATCTTGTTATAACTTAGATAAATATGTGACATTAATCATATGATAATAAATTAAGTATAGTAAATATGCTAAAATTTTATTATGATTATAGAACCACCACTATTAACCCTCGTTTCAATAAAATGGGAAGTGAAAGTATCGCTCATGCGTACTTGTGGACTACCGCCTCCACGAAGCGATACAATTAGTTTTCTATAAGTATAATTCATGGATATTTATTATGATGGGTTTAAATTTTATATATTATATTTATGAAATAATTATTTTTATTTAATTATAATATAATATCTATATTTTTACCTTCTCATCCATTGGAAAAAGATAACATCACTCGTGTATACGTGTGGACCACCACCTCTATGAAGCGATGTGATTTGTTTTTTGATTCCATTTTACATGTATGTTAATGAGGATATATTTAATATATATATATATATTATTTATATTATTATTAATATTATTTAATGATAAAATAATATTTATCTTTTTTTCCTTCTTTTCCTTAAAAAATGAAAACAATATTCATGTGTGTGTATGACGAGCTGTCTCCATGAACAATGTAATTTTTTTCTATATTAACCATTTATGTATTAATATATATATATATATTGAATATAAAATATATTTATACCATTATTAAAATTTTTAATATGATGGATCCATGATCAATATACAAGGACATAAACTACCAAACCAAAATTCTCCTGAAAAACAAAAATGTTCACACATTGAAATGATGATTTTAATAAGGAATAAATAATAAATGGGTGTGAAATGTTATAATTGGATAATAAATGAAATTATAAGTATTTAATTCAATATATTATATAATTATTATAAATTTAAATTTATAATACATGATGTTATAAATATTTCAATGCAAGCCGGACATGAGTTAAGGGATTATTTTCTCACTTTTATTGCTATGAGACAGATCCCATATTCACCACTTATTTCATATATGTGGTGTATATTATAACCAACAATATATTTTATTATTCTTATGATGAATATTATACATACAAAAATATCTCTAAAAATATCCCTCTTTCATGAGGTTTTGATTCGAATGTTACCAAAGTGGTAATGGATTTACGTTGCGATCACATTGTTTACCAAAAATGTTTACAATTAAGTTTATGATGATGAAGTTTAAAGATATACCTATCAATAATATCCTTATTTTAATTTTCTTATGTTTATTCATTTAATTTTAATGTAATAGTTCCATTTTCTTCTCTTTGTTAGTTTAAATGATTAAGAAAATATTTTTAATAAAATCAGAATTTATTTCCTATTTGGTCAGGAATATTTTTATTTCATGTCCATGTTTTGATTAAAATATTTTCAAGAATACATTTAATATTCTCCTATTATTATTTAAATAAATTTTCAACCATGTTTTTATTTTTTTAAAATGGTTAAAATTAATATTCTTGTTGTTTTCAAAATAAGGAACTTTTTATTTTTTTACCAAAAATGTGAAATGAATATTTTTTAACATGTGTGGTATGAAAATAAATTAGAGTATTCAATACCACTCAAATATTTTAGGTGACCTTTAAAATTTTCCATGGTTCCTTTCATTGAATTTTTCCCATAATATTTTGCATATTTTTATATTTTAAATAAGTTATTTTAAATTTAAAAGGGTATTTTCCTCAATAAATATTCCAAGTGATCTTTTAAAATATTTTTTCATTTAAGATAACATCATTTGATGTTACTTATGATTTAATAGGGATATGATCCAAATATAAAAAACTTATTATTTCTATGAATACTTTTCAATTATGTTTATGTGATGTTTAATAATCCCATTTATTTTCAATGGGTTGTGTTATAATGAAATGTTGTAATGTAAAACTTGTTTCCTTTGGTTTAGTTATGATATATGATGAATGATTTATCATTTTTTGGTACACATAAAAATATATTATGATTGTGTGATGGATGTCCCCCAAATTATATATCCCACCAATTTGTTGGGTAAAAATGGATATCTGATGAGATAATGAGGATTGAAATGGGGAGTGAAAGTAGTTTAATAAGGGACTCTATCCACTCTAATATTCTTGGGAGTGAACCTTGGTTAAGGATATAATGGAATAGGGAGTAAAACCATTCCAATATGATGGTCTCTACATTGATCCTTAACAATTGAAATTATTTCCTATGCTTATGCGTATACCATAAACTTATGTCTTATGCCAATGTTATGCTCTAATGGATCATGTTCTTTGATTCCTTTATTATTCATATCATATTAACTACCATGATTTATTACATGAATGAATATTATGATATATGATATTCTCGGTATGGTTTTAAAATTTCAAGATCATGTTCTCATCATGTTTTTCTTAAGTGATCATTTATATCTCCTTCATTTACCCTTAATGGGCATCGAAGCTCAACCTTTATTATGTTTAATCCATGGTAGGAGGAGGGCATGAGGTTAATTTCCTTTATAAACAAGATACCCTAAAATACTTAATATAAGATTCACAGAAGATACACGGTGTGATATGGAATGGCCATTAAAGGTATTGGAAGCATAGGACGTTTGATGTTGGGGGTGTGAGAGCAACAAGACAGTGGGGATCTGGTTGGGGGTACCCTCTCATTATAATCTTTGATACTATTTTTTTTGTTTGGATGTGATATTTGATAAGTGGGTCTTGGGGAGGTTGGTTATTGTTGACCTATTAGGTTCTTGTTGGATCTATTCTTTATTCACTAATTTATTAGTGTGATCCTTCCACATTTTCATGGGAGGTCTTGGGTATGATCCTACTGAGTATACCTATTATACTAAAAAATATATATTAACTATTTTTTAGGTTTCCTGGTTGATATTGGTGACTATATTGGATAATACTATCTTAGAGCTTATGGTTTTCTACATAGTCACTGCCTAGGAGTTTTATTGGTAATTTTATTTAGGATTGTTATTTTTATGACATTATTCATGCATTGTGGGGTTATTTTGGATCTTGATTGATTTATATTATGGTCTTTATTGGTGGTTTTATTCTACATTCTTGGTTTATATGAGTGTAATGCCTCTAATTTGTATTTTTATACCCTCAATGCTAGCCACCAGCCCAAGGCCTATTAGAGTAAGCCTTGTGGGTCACTCTCATCTTCACTGTAGGCCCGAGAGGGGTTCCTAGTAGAGGTGGGTCATGAAAATCATGGGGGATATGAATTAAAGTCATAAAAAAAACCATTTTAGGCTATGTATATTTCATAAATCTACCCATATAAAATTTTATCTTACTTGGATTAAAAAAATGATAAGGAAACTTCTCACAACTATTCCTATTGAACTATATGTTGGAAATTTTAAATTTTAATTCCCACATATAGGCCTCATTAAAATACCATTTTTGATATAGAGTATCTTTTATTATTCAAAATTCATATAAGTTTTTATAATTATGAATATAAATGGAAAAGAAATCATGTGAATGAGAGATATGAGATCAAAATAAAAGAATCATACATTAAACAAGTTCTCAATGTGTTATTTCTCCATCCCTAATGATATACTACTAAAATGATGGGTTTCTCCTAGAGTCAAAATATAGGATTATGGTTTTTTGATAATATATATTTATAAATGGATAATTTATAATTTTTATATCATCTTCCAACAACACATAATTTTTTAACTACATAGATCGACACCAAATGATTTCTTAAATTAAAAATTTCCATACCAATTTAAATAGTAAATTATACTACTAGATTTGACACTCCATTTAGGATAATTTTTCAATTCAAACCCTCAATGGGATCTATATCCCATTAATGAAAGAAATATTATCTCTCCTAAATAAGTGACAAATTCTTCTTCAATATAAATATTATTTTTGAATTTTAATATCTTATGCAAAATTTAAATTTAAAATAAAACTAGAACAAAGTTATTACATTCAATTTAAAATATAAATATAAATTCAAATTTAATTTTTATTTTCAAATTAAATTTTTCTGTCAATTTTAATTTCAATTTATAATTTTTAGTGTGAATTTTAAATTAAATATAAATTATATTCTAAATTTTAATATGGAATTTTAATTCTAGTTTGAATTTTTGATTTAGAATTTAAAATTTCATTAAAATTTAAATCTCACATTTTGATTTAAATTTAAAATTTTCAATTTCAATTTCAATTTAAGAATATTAATTTTAATTTTAATTTTAATTTTATTATAAATTTTAATATCAAGTTACAATTCAAATTCAAATTGTGAATTTAGATTTACATCTTAACTACAATTTCCCTTCCAATTTAAATTTCAAATTTTATTTCAATTTAAATTAATTTTTTTTTAATTTCTATATCAATATTAATTTTAATTATCACTACTTAAGATTGGGTTTAAATCTTTTCTAGCAGTGGTTATTATCTTCACTAAAAATCACTAATGTGGTAAGTGATTTTTAAAAACGACCACTATTATTTGAGCTAAAGAATGTTTTGATGAAAGAAAATTTTATCAATGCTAAAAATGTGATGATGAATGGTAGTGCTGATTAAAAAAATTCTGTAGTAGTGTATATTTCTGATTTTAGTTTCAAATTCAAGATCACAATTTAAATTAATATTTCAATTTAGACATAAATTTTACTTTCAATTTCAGTTTTAATTTAAATTTTCACTACTATATAATTCACTATATTCAATGCTACCTTTTATTAGTGATAAAAAAAATAATGATAAAGGGTACGTCCTTATCAATACTAGATAAAATAACTATTAAATAATACTTTTATTAACACTAAAAGAATATTGATAAATGTAACCTTTTGTTGATTTTTTAGCATTGAAAAAAGGGGACATTTATTATTATTTTTAGCACTGATAAAAGGTATATTTCATAAAAAGTTTATATATTTTAAAAAATCATATATTTATATTATGGAAATATTTATATTGATAATAATATAATTTATTTTATTAAATACATTTTATATAATACTTAATATGCAATTACACAAAATATGTAAGATATTAAGTGAAAAATGTTTATAAAATAATTTAAAATTAATATTAATTAAAAATTTGATAATTATTATTGAGTAATAGGCATTTAATAAAAATTAATTTATAGAAAAAATAAATAAATTAATGAACGATCTAAAATAACTTTTTTTGAAGGGAACGATCTAAAATAACTTTATAACATGACTTGGACATCAAATAGGCATAAATTTCTATTGAAGTGTCCGTTTGGACTCTATAATGTTTCAAATCGAAGATTGCAATAATATCTATGAAATTATAATATATAGAAACCTTTTAAGTGATTTTCAAGGTAAAAAAGTCATGAAACTCCTTAAAACTGTGTTTTTTGTTAGGGTACCCTGCTTTGTTAACATTCAATGGAATTTCATCCTCATTTAAGTAGGTATTCTTGTTTTTTCAGGGAAGATTGAATTTATTACAATGGATTACTTTCATGTGGTTATTATGGTGTTAAAATTTTACGGTTTTTCATATTGTAGTGTAATTTATAATTTATTATATAAATAATTTTATATATTTACATATAAAAATTTAATTGTATAAATAAATATTTCAAAAAAAATCACACCTAAATTAAAATTTTCAATATATAAATCATATAGAAATAATTATTATCCATTTTATTTTAAAAAATATCTAATGATTTCTTTACATTATAAAAATGTTTGAATATATATACCTATAAAACTTAATATATAATGTTAATATATACATATGTGTGTCTTAATAATTGGAAATATATTTATATGAATATTATAATATATAATTATTTAAATAAATATAAGCATGTGTATGTTCCGGGTGTAGTGGAAGTGCCTTGAGGGAATGAACAACTCGGATTTTTGTATTATATTGTGGATAATAAATACTACACAAGAAAAATAACATCCTGTGAAATAAAGACCATAGATTAAATAACTAAAGAAAAATATTGTAACTCAAAGATTAGGATATTCACATGTAATTTATAATTAATTTATGAGTAGATATATAATTATCTCACCTTGTAATTATCTCATTGTTCGTGATCCAGTTGAATAGATATTATCATCTCATCATTACTCTACATGATCCAAGTATAGAATCCTTCTACTGGTGATCCAGACATGAAGCACAATTCTAAATATCACCACCGAATATTTGGTTGCTAGCACAGCCGATCCTAATCAATTTCATTGTTCATGGTTGATCACTGTAGGATTCTTCTTGAAGAAGGAAAATTTTTTGATGTTCTCTCAATGGATTGAGATTAGAGTAAGATAGAGCATATTCTATATCTCTAGATCTCCCTCTAGGGATTGATAGTGACTTTATCTATCCATTTTGTACAACATATGTGATTATGAGAAATTTTATAGTTAGATATTTATTATGGTGGGTTTAGGGTTTTCAAATGTCACACAATCCCTTTCCGAATTTATAATTCTTAGTTGAACCCATGTATAAAAATATTATTATTATTATTAATCTCTTTTCTTGAAAAACACTTTAAGAATATAAATATATATCATTTATAGAAATTCTAGTTAGACCATTAAGTTCATTCTTCTTTCCCTTGTTGACATTTATCAATCTTTGAATACTGACTATTTATTTAATAAATAAATATTACTGCATTATTCCTAGATAAATATAATAAATATTATGTTATCAAAAGTCATAAATAAACATGTATTATTTTTTTCTCATTTATTATTTCAAATAACATGTTGTTATGTTATGGTGATCAACCAATCCCAAATAAATATTAATTATTCTGACATGATAAATTCAATACTTTAATTTAACTTAGATTGTAAATACCCTTAGTGTATGGACCTCTAGGCCTATTTCTTAGTGGAATTAGGCATAACTACCTAAAGACCAAGATTATCATCTAGAAACATAATAAGGCTCCCATAGATAAATAAGTTAATGTCACAATGACATCCAACCTCCAATGAATTCTTATTATGTAATACGATCTTATTATCATGATATCTCAAATAAATCAGGCTGCACGATGGTTTCATCAACCTGTATGTTTGGTTTCACTTTATTTTACTTTATATAAATAAAATTTCCCAAAAAACACCATGGACATAGACTTATGCATGATGTTTCATTCCCGTCAAAGGTCATGAGATATAAACTTTCATCATGGGATAGAAAGAATAAATCCTTTCTCACATTATCTATTAATAAAATATCACTCAAGACACACCCAACATATCCTAACTTTTCATGAGTATATTTCCTCACGATTTTCATTAATACATCAAAGTACATGAGTCATGATATATATTAATTATAGTCTTATATTATACGGATCAATACATGCATCTACTAATAGTAACATCTAATGAAACATGGAAATGTGGATTTCCTATCAAGGTATCTTCTTTAAAAACCTTATATCTCAGAGATTAGCAAGGGAGAACACCATGATAATGAGTCTAAATATGTTATGAGCCTCTTAACCCTAATATCATGTATCATCTATGTACAACCCAAAATATCATCTGTCTATATAAAAATATTCAAGAATGATATTGTGGAACTTCTTATTTCCCATAATAGCAGTAAATCACTATGAAATTTTAGCATGACATATATTCTTAGGATAGTATCACATGAAAAATTTCATGTAGAGTAAAAATAAAAATCTTATGAGAAAACTTTATAAATAATTAAACATGTAATCTGTTACTTACGAAAGTTAGTTCTAGGGAACCAACACCAACAGACTCCCACTTTCATTAAAGACAACTGATAACAACATTCATACCACTAGCTCTGACAAGTTACTCACGCCTATACTAATATAAATAATTGGTCAAGAGTTCTACCATTTTTTCATTTATGAATACACTTTTCATTATAACTTCAATTAATTGATAAAATCCCTTATGAGATGAAACTACTGATGTATGCACTTTGCCTTTTGATGTGGCCTCAACTCTTTAGAGAGAGACACTATTAAAGTGTTATCATAGTAAAATATGACAGTTTCTTGATTTATATGACTCATATAAAGTTCTCGGAAAAATTTAGGAATCAAAATTCTTTCCTTGGCTACATCAGATGTTGTAATATACTTGGACTCCACTGTAGAATCAGTGACAACTTCCTGCTTTGAACTCTTCTAACTCAAAACTCCTCTGTTGAGAGAAAAGATATATACTGACTATGAATTTAGATCATTCTTATCTATATAAAAGATATCATCTATAAAACCCATAATGAATAACTCCTCATCTCTTCCTAACATCAGGAGCCGATCCTTATTTTTTTTCTAAAATACTTAGGCATATCCTTAGTAATAGTCCAATATTGTTCTCCTCAATCATATTGATATATGTATGTCATTCTTAAAGAATTGTAAACTTCAAGACTCATACATAACATTGAATACATGATAGATCTAGTCATAGAAGCATATGGGATACTTCTCATTCTCTATATTTCCTATTGTATATGAGGACACATATTCTTAGAAAGATGCATACCATGTGACATTGGAGCCAATCTCCTCATAGATTTTCCATACGAATCCTTTTCAATATACGGTCAATATATTTTCTTTGACTTTGTCCAAATAGCCTCTTGGATATATCACACATGATCTTGATCCGTAAAATATAGGTTGTTTCACTTAATTCCTTCGTGGAGAAGTACTTGCTCAACCATGCCTTAACCAATTGTAAGGATGATATCTTATTTTCAATTAGTAATATGTCATCAACCTATAATACTATGAAAGGAACCGTACTACCACTAATGTTATTATAAACACATGGATCTCATTTAATCTTAATGAATAAAAATTATTTTATGGCTTCATTGAACCAAATGTTCTATGAAATTGATGATTTCTTTAATCCATAAATGGATATCTGCAACTTGAAAACCATGTTGGATTTTTTTTGAGTCACAAACCCTTATGGTTGTGTCATAAACACATCCTCATAAAGTTTTTAATTAATGAAATAATTTTTGACATCCATTTACCAAATTTCATAGTCATGGTAAGCTACTATGGTAAGAAAAATTACGATGGATTTTATCATTGAAATAAGAGAAAAGGTTTCATCATATTCAATTCCATAAAATTTTTAAATGATTTAGCCAATAGAAATTATTTAAAGGTATTTAGTTTACCTTAAATGTCCATATTTATCTTGAATACTCATTCATACCCAATGGGACTTACTTTAACCGATGGATCAATAAAAACCCAAACATAGTTTTGATACAAGGAATCCATATAAGAATTTAGGGATTCTATCCATATTGAAACTTATGATATCTGTACCCCCTTCTCATATGATAGAGGATCATTATTTTCAACCAATAATGATTCAACATCATTAGTGACTAGAAAATGACATTTCTTTAACTCTCTTACCTCTACAGTGCTTCTACATAGTGCTTGTGTTTTAGGAACAACTTATTCCATGAGGTCCTATGGAATCAATTCTTATACCACGTCTCATGTATATTAAGCATCAACTTCATAAAAATCAATATTTCTCCCACTATCCTCCTTGTTAATGTGCTCCCTCTCAAGAAATACGGCTTATCGTGCGATAGTTACTTTCTTGTTCAATGGGTTTATAGATAATATCTCTTTATTTTCTTGGGATACCTTATAATGGGGAAATTAATGCCTTTGGGTGCTATTTTTTTTCTGGATCACGCCTTAACAAATGTCTCACAACCCCATGCATGAACATGTGAAAATTTTTTTACTTTCACTCCATAACATAAGGGAAATATTATTTTATACTTTATTTGGTACTCGGTTTAGTAAGTATGAGGTCATCTATTTTGTACATTCTCAAAAGGATAATGGAAGTTTTGTGTGAATCAACATTGAACTTACCATGTCTAGTAATTTATGGTTCCTCCTTTCACTAAAACCATTCCACTATGGGGTATAATGTGGAGTGAGTTGAGATAAATTCTCATACTTACATGGAAAGTAAATAAATTATTTTTCAAGATATTTACCACCTTGATCTGATTGAAGTATCCTTATCTTCTTACCAATATGATTCTCAACTTCATTCCTTAACTCTTTGAAACTTCTCAACGGATTTAGACTTATACCACATCAAGTAGATATATCCATAATTACTCAAGTTGTTAGTAAAATTTATAAAGTATGAGAATCCACCGCAAGATTCTACTTGAAAAGGACTACACACATCGGTGTATACCAATTCTAGAATATTTGTGTCCCTCTCACCCTGAATACCAAATGGTTATTTGGTCATCTTACCTTTCAAATTATTGTGAAATATTTAAAGTGGGTTATGATCAAAAGATTCTAAGTAACCATCTTGATAAATCCTTTTCCAATTCTTCTCATTTATGTGACTAAGATAGTGATTCCACAACTAGGTTTAAAATGATTCATGATTTTTTTTATTATAAAAATACAATATTTGTTTACCATAATTTAATAAATAAATACTATTATTAAAATATTCCATACCATAACATATTCTATCTTTATAAAATTAAAAACTCCTATTTAAAAAGTTGATAATAAATCCATCCATGTCTAAACCAGAAATGAAAATGATGTTTTTGGTAACATTAAGAACATAATAAAAAATATTTAAAACAATAATAAATCATGTTGGAAATGAGATATGGTAGTATCCAGTAGATATAGAATCTATCCTTTCTCCATTGGCATCCAATAAATCCTCCTTTCCTCTATAAACTTTCTGAAATCTACTTGGTTCCTATATTTAGATAAAAATTTAAGCACCACATGTAGTATATAATACCCAAATTACTAATATATAAAGATTACATTTGATAATGAATGAACGTAAATATCCCCACTACTTTTTTGGTTGGGTGAAGTTCCTCTTCCAGTTGGCCTACCTTCCACATGATTAACATACCATCTCATGTTACTTTTTTTCCTCTGGATATTCTTTTTCTTGGAATGATGGTTATCAAAAGCCTTATACTTTTAATGAGTCTTTATCTCCTTTTTATTATTCATCCTCTTCTTATTTACCATAAGTATGGTGGGTTTTTCATTCCCCATGTCTTTATCAACTTGGATAATTCAAGTAAAAAGTTCCAAAAGTGTCTTCTCATTATTGCTTATATTATAATTCACAAAAAAACTAGATATTTTTTCAGGTATTGTGGATAGAATGAGATCTATGCATATCTCATTAGGTATCTTAAACCCCCTGAAATCAAATCTCTCAATGTATCCAATCATAATAATTACATGTGTCCCAGCTAGCGTCGACTCCCCAATCTTGCATACAAATAGTGAATTGGAGATCACATACCTCTCTGATATTTCATTCACTTGATAGAGATAATGAAGGTGAAAAATTATGAAATACATATCCATATCCTCATATTAATTTATAATATCATTTTACATTGAAGATATCATGAATCATTGGACATAAATTGCATCATACACATGCCTTAGGTAGAGAGATAATTCTTCCTCACTAGCCTCTTTGGAAGGAAACTCAGAATAAGGGGTTTCTAACACATATAGTTTCAGTTTGTGGTGTAGTATAACATGTATGTTTCTATACCATTCCATGAAATTCAACAAATTGATATGTTTATCCTTCTATAGTATGGATAACAATGATATGCTCAAAGTTTTTTGAATTTCCATTTCAATAAATTAAAGAGTAAATGATTATTACACATTATATTACAAAAATAGATTAATAAATTTAAATTTAATTAAATTCTATTAATATCCTACAATTTATGGAAACCTAATATCCCTCAAGATTAGTTTCATGATATATAGTTTCTTAGATATTTTGGATCAAGGATCCATATTACCCTTCTCATAACCCAGAATTAGGCTTCAAAAGTAATTTTACTTGTTTTAGTTATGAAAAATATTCCAACTACATTAACTCATATTTCCTTGATCCGTTGATTGGAATTCCCAATCCTGAAATCAAGAATAAAAATTTCCTCAACCTTTTCCTCTTATTTACACTAATTCCTACTTGGGAAGTCAACCCTTTATGTGAACCAAGTTAAGTCAACCCAAAAACTTAAGATAAAAGTTCCACCATAACTAAAATCATCACAAATTTGGTTGGTCAAGGACTTTGAAATATGAGTTTGATTCTAACTTAAGTAGTGGAAGAAAATACAAAGTTAATATTTTAGTTTTATGGATTTTTATCTTTATGCATAAATGTCCATTTTATCTTATCACATGCCTTGTTAATATTAAGGGGATTTACTTAAGCGATTAACTATGTCTGACAAAACATTCAAACATATCCTGATTATATTTTATTCCATATTCCATTATTGTTAATTAATTTATTAGGTGATCTAAAAACATCCATAAACATAAATAATTAACCATGAAACTAAAAGAAATAATATAAAAGTGTCAAGATCATTAGATTCTCTAAGGGTCATTTTACCTAGAAGATGATAAACTAACCCTTATCTCAAGGGGGAAATACCTTGAACCGTAGATTGGTCGTGTTTCAACATTCCACAATGGATCTTATGTATCTCATTGATTGGTTTCTCCTCATCTTTTTTACTTAGACCCCCACCTATCGATTGGTAGATCCATCATTACATAATCATTTACTCACACATAAGTTAGGGGATACAATGGACAAGATAAAGGGGTTTACATAAAAGAAGCCATGAGCACACATGCCCTTACAAAATAATTAAGAGATTATGTCATGAAAACCATGAATTTTAATTTAACCATAAATAAAATAAACTAGTCACAAACACAAGGCTTGTCTAATATCATGATCATCCACAAATCCAACAATGAGCATACATTTGCAAGCTAGTTATAAATATATTTAATTCATTATTTAATTAAGATAATGCTATATGAATTAATGCAATTAATTCAATTTATATTAATTATATCCAATAATCCTTAACTCTTTGTCATCCATAATTTTATATTAAATTAATTTCAATTAAAATTAATTTAGCACACAAGTATGGTTGGAGGCAACAAAGTGCACTTATCCAAATTACATGATCTTGTAGATTTGGAATTTAGCATGGAAATTAATTCAACATATAATTATTAATCCTATGGAATGGTGTTGCATATAAAATGAATTAAACACATAACAAATGAAAATAGGTTTAATCTTATTTTTGAATTTTCTCCCCACTCTAAATCAAGTACACTAGCTGAAACAAACTACATGGGGTGTACTATTTTACATGACAAATATTATTTTATATGACATGTACTATATTTTCCCATGTTCATATCACACACCTTGGAAGAGGGATTGTTTCTTACTATAGTTGAGTTTGAGGTACACCACGTGTTATCTATCTTACATAGCATGTGTGCTCAGAGTTGTATGACATATCGGTATCCGTGTCATGTATCTGATACATGGCATGTTGGGAAACACCATGTTCTCAACCCTGAGAAAATGATGACTACATGTCATGTATAGTGGTTACATGATGTTCCCTAATTACCTCATTAAATCCTCTAATAATGATAAGATTATAAATTTATATCCGAAACTACACTCAACTGCTAAGCCATAACAAAGTGGTGGTCTATGGTCAAACCCACAAAGACCACTTACAGAAAAAAACCATCAGTAAGAACATTTTGAGTTGGATTCCTCACTCACTCTATTTGGTTAGTATTTTATTAAACTATGTATCATGCAATTTAAATCATATTAAAGGAAGGTTTCATGGTCAATTTTAGGGTACAGGTAAAGGATAATCATAAATCTAAATTGGGATAACCCTATAGAATATGATGTAATGTGGTTCAAAAGAAACCAATTGATCATAGTATAACCAATTGGTTCAACCTAAATTAGAAAATACTCCTTTATAAATAGTAATTAACTGAAATCCTAACCGCAGGAAACTTGGATTCAAGGTTGAAAGAATCATAGGCTATTATTCCAAGACTCATCAACACTAACTAAGTTATGATTATTATATCACACCTCTTATGGTCAGGGTAGGTGCAATCAAATGAGATTGAGAATTTTTCTAAACCATTTTACTATCCATAGGGTTACCAACTTTCAATTTTTATATTCATTAAGGTAAAACCATCACTACTCTCGACCCCTAACCATAAGCGGATTAGCCATGCATAACAAGGTTAAACCAAAGTAAGGATTTGTTAAACTTGATTAACATAATAATAATATCATTTATAAATAAGTAGTACAAAAAATTATAATAAATTAATAACTTAATCTTAATGAAGAACAATGAAGAAACAATGCAATTGTTGAAGTCAAATGATGATCGGTATCGAACTGGGCATAAAAACGGAAGGTGAGAATGGAATAGGAAAATAACAGATGTGGCATGGTAAAAATGTAAAGGTGTTGATAAAAAAACTAAATAAATAAATTAAAAATAGTTTATCAGAGAAAAAAGATAAATATAAGAAGAAAATGAGAGAAAGAATGTATGTTTGGAACTCTTCTGTACAGTGGAGGCACTCAAGCATATATAGGCTCAAAAAGTACATGATGTGTAAAGTCTTTACGTCGTGTAATGGATTTAAGTGGATTATTTCTTGGATTTTAAATGATTTGTAATTATATTTAAAACCATTTACCGTATATATTCTATATTCTATGGAAAATGGGTATGTATCTTTGACAGAATGATATCTCAAACATTTCACATTATGTGACTTCTACACATTGTGTATCTGATTCACTTTCTGTGGGATTCTAACTTTAAAAATCTCACAATTTGTGATGTATGTACACATTGTGTAACATATTTAGATAATTTAAATGTGAAAAGGATGTTCTATTTTCCTTATAGATACTGTGATTGAGGAATACATTTCATGAACTCCTTACACAATGCGTAAAACTTGTTCTTTCCATTTATCAGCAATTCTTCCTTTGATTTTTAATATCATGATTCGTGAAAAAACAAAACAAACAATGAATTACTGAATAAATAATGATTAAACATTAAATAAATGTTCCCAAAATGTATATATGAATACAAATTATCAAATTCTTCCAAACTTGTATAATTGATTGTCCTTAAGAAATAAACATATCAATAGTTATTTCAAAAGAAACATTTTTTAAACAGGGAACATGCATTAAGACAACGAAAATAAAACCAAGAGTAAGAAGAATATATTAGTCCTCCAGAATCAATCCTATAGAGAAAATTATTCATGCCTCATTGTTAGGTTCTTTTTTTCAGATTATTTCTTATTTTAATTACAATTTATAACTATTTTTCATAATCTATACCCATTTAGTAGTTTACCTCATAATAAAATTTCTCTCATCACTTAAAGTAAAATAAAACTGTATTTTTGCTTATTACTTGAATATATATTCATAACCTTAGGCCTTCATTGGTTCTATTACCTCCACTTCATTAATAAACATACAAAATTTATCATGATGTCTTAAGAAATAAGGTTCTAATTTATCTTAGGTATAGGGTGGGTGGGTAAATAGTGAAAATAAATCTAAAAAGGTGGTTAGGATCTATAGTAAAATGAATCATAACCATGAATGGTGAAATGATGTAACTCATCCTGGAAAAAATGTGTCCATGTTCCAAACAACTCAAATATGGTCCATGAATATGTCAAGTATCAAGAATATACCCTATTCATTCCATTGATTATTTATTTATTTATTAAAAATCATGTTTAGGATAGATCTCATATCTATCACCTAACCACATATGATCATTCCTAAGATTCATTGGTATGGTAATGGTGATTTTTGACCTTCCTAATACACAACCCTTTTTAAGGGGATTGGGTAAGAGTAGAACATGCCAAAAGTATTGATGAACCATATCAAGTTAATCTGGTGAAAATTCCAGCATACGTCTCCTCAATATCAACATATCTTGTATGGATGATATGAAAAGTCCCACACACTTGTTCAAAATAAATCCATGCATCATACCAAGAGTAGGGTATGAAGGTATAATTGGCTTTAAATGACTCCATCCTAACAAGGTTATTCCTAAATACTATGGGACAAAGAAGGAATTATGTATAGGTGTGTCTCATGAAAAAATATCTCACAAAGATTCTCTCAATTGTTTGAAATGTGTATTTGTTTAATTATATCCTCAGTAAGTTTTAAATGAATGTTATGATATGTTTACATGTCGCATGTATCTCTCAAGAAATATGATCAAAATATAATATGAAAATAAAGGTCAATATCCTCTAAAGAATATGAGTATAAAAAAACAAGAAATCACATCGGGCGTAGTATCCAATAATAAGTCCATCAAAAGAAATTACAAGAATCTAGAATTTGAATTAAATCAACCAACTCAATAATCATTCTAAAATTTAAATAGGAATAAAAATGGATTTTAACAATCTCTAACCTAACTTTATCTTTTATTTAAACGAGTTCAATTAGATTTCATGTTTAAATCCTTCTTTAATTGAAACATATATGCTAAACTAGTGAAAAAAGGAAATAATACAAGTGTATCTACAATATAGCTCAAGAAAGACTCCCCCATAGTTAAAGTGATATGGTGTTTGAAATATTCTTAAAATCATAATTGGAGATATATCAACACCATCATAGACAAAAAATAAAATATAAATTTAGAATTTTAAATAGGGAATCAAGAGATCCTTGTAATGAAATTCATGCCATGGGGATTTTTTTTGTATTATGATTGGAAATTGTGCTACCAACTGATATTATTAGAATGAAAATTTCTTCACTAGATAAACCATTAGTACACAAGGGTTAATAAATATGTAAGTACAAAAATGGCTAGTGAACACAGTTAATAGTACAATAAAACAACTCAGATAAATGAAAGAATGAAAGGAGATTATGTTTTGGAAAACCAAAGAATATAACATTCTCGAAAAGAAAAAAAGGTCATAAGCATGCAACAAAGAATAAAGAAATAAAAATTTTGGTCTCCTCCCATAAAGTGCTAACAATAATGTCAACATCTATAAATATGGAAAAAAGATCAGACAGTGTTTTCTATCATCTCAAAATTCCACTACAACATACAAAAACTAGTGGCAGTATCATTGAGTTCATGTGGACAATTGGTGGGATTAAACACCTCAAGAATGTATTAACCCTGAAGATCAAGTGGTGATAATAGAATCCAAGATGGCCATAAAGGGGACCCTTATTAAGTATGAATTTGTAGTTGGATCTCATCATCCTATCTATATAGGTCAGCCACATATTGAAAGATCTCAAGAAGGATTCTAGAGGGTGGCCTTATAGGCTCGTCAGTGACCATAGAGGATTCAATAGATATAGTAATGGATAAAGTAATGAAGTTGTAAAATAAAAATAATAAAACCATACAGTGAAGTCAAAAATTATATCCCATCCATATGTATAAGAAATGAATCATCAATGAAAAATAAAATACAATGGGAATAAAAAAATAGACACTCATACATAGTTTAATGGGGTAGGGGTACATGGTAAATACTAAATAGTATAGGAATTCTCACCAACCAATCCATCAGAAGTTCCCTCCTGAATAGTTGATTTCTTGAATAGATATGTCAAATATATAGCGTCTATAGAAGAAAGGGCATGGTAATCAAATTTCATATGAGGTTTCATAGTGCTATAAGAGGTCTCAATCATGAGTACTAGCAAGGAGGTGTTGATCCATACTGGGGTCATACATCTGGAAGTTATATCATTTAGTGGCACCTTATAAGTAGATGAAAGGGAAATACCCTTTCCCTATTGGGCCTGCTCCAAAAGGAACCTCGGCCGGGCGGTAGGGTCAGTGATCTCAATAGGTTGGTCGGCCAGGGCAGAAGTTTGGGTGGGGATAGATATAGAATAAGGTTTAACATGTGGGGGTGTGCACTAAAGGGACTGGTTGGATGTGGTGGTGGAAAGATATGGTGCACTAAAAGGGAATGTAGAGTTGGAAGAAAATATCATGTTGGTTTCCCAGAAGAAACTAGAAAATAGGCCATAGTTAGGATAGAACTAGTGGGGAGAGTGAAAATGTTGTAGGTGGAGAAGTTTTGGTGGTTGGGGTGGTGAAATGGATGAATTATATGGTAAAACTGGAGTGTTTGTGGAAGCAAGGTCTGATGGGTCAGTAGGGGTTGGGGATCATGAGATGATGTAGGGGTTCGGTCTCAATGGGCAGGTGCCTCATTCACCTCCTCTATGTACTCTGATTTCCACCAGTATATACTCATTTCCTTCCTTAGTAGCCCCATGTTTTAAAGTATAGTATATTTATGGGCTCCATCTACCCAATAGAATAATGGGGTTGTGCATCATCAAAGGCATCAAGATGGCAGGAAAGATGGGTAACGAAGCTTCCGCACCTCAGAGTGCAGTGTATCCCCCGTATCTCGGTCTGATAATAAAGGGAAAAATCTCTATCCATGATGATGGTGAGTCCTCCCATGGATAATTCAAAGATTATAACCTCAATCTAACTAATTATTCCAAGAGATTATCCATGGTCTATTCATGAAGGGGTTAGAGCATGGTGTATTATCCTTAAGACAACCCCAGGAAGCTGGGTGCTCTTCATTGTGCATGGATTGTAAACACTATGTTGATCCCTAGTAATAAATTCCCAAAGTTGTGTTGCATCTACCTTGTTCGTCTAAAACTTTATGGTTTGGAAAAATATTGAGGAAAAAAGTCAGAGGATTAAATGCCGAGGTCGACACTATAATCTCTGAGGGTGAGCTCCCATGGCCTACCTCTGATCTAGAAAGTGATGTGAATGATGGACAGCTCAAAGGTGGTCATGTACTTGAAGAAGAGCTCTCAAAATACATCCTCATGCACTTGGGTGATTTGTTAGAGGTGAAAGTGGCCAATGAGGTCAAGGACATCCTCATGAATCTAAATCTTCTTGAGCATGGTGAAGTCCAAGGACTTGTTGGACCTCATAGACCTCTCTTAGAGATATCCTATCCTAACCTAGTGCCTTGTAATTGAGGAATAAAGGCATGGGTATAGGTGTGGGTGTTGGTCAACACCCTGTGACTTTTTGAAATTGGACTACGACTCATAGGAAGCTTCAGGGGTGTAAGAGGCTGATTTGGAGGCTGAAGTGGAAATATTTTCAAGTGGTGTAGGTGGATTTTGTGCTTATTACTTTGGCGGTAGTGTCTCATCACACTCGATTGCACATTTGGAGGATTCTACATTGGTGTTCTTTGTTATGCCCATTATAGAAGAGAACATTGAGAGTGGAAGGAAGATGAGGTGAAGTATGATAGATAGGGAAGAGAAAAAGGGATGAGAAGGGATGATTAATAGTGGAAAGGGGAGGAGAGGTGGTTGGGATCAAGGGGGTCAGGCGTGGTTGGAAAAAAATGGGGGGGGGGGGGGTCATGAACCTAGGGTTCACATCATTTTAAAGTTGATCCAAGATTTTATAATCATTTATTTACTACACAATGTGTAATGCTCGGGTTTTTTATTTTTTGAGACCCTACACTTTCATGTCGTGTATTTCTTTTACACAATGTGAATTTGTGAATTTTATTTCATGAATTTTTAATTTTAAAACTTTTTAAAGAAGACCTAATCCAAAAAAATTGAACTTCCAGAATTTTTAGAAAATATAATCTAACCTATCCTGGGTTTCCACCTAGTTAGTTATTTGTTTATTTTATAGGGATACACACTCTTATGTTCATATTACATTAAATGTGAGGAAACACCCCTTGCAAAAAGGTTCCTAAAAATATAGGGGAAAAAGGTGGTATGAAATTACTCATCTGAGGTGAATTGTAATCAAAATTATTGTGAGAACTATATCTATTAGCTATAGGTGGTAAGATCTTTCTGTCTTCCTTACTGGTCATGTGACTTTCTTTCTTATCAGTAAGAGAGATGGACTGAAAATATAATGACTCGTCACTTTTCTAAGAATCCTTTACCAAATGAAAAACAACTTATTATTCATCAAAACTAAAAATTAATCACCCTTGCTTAACATAAATAAACACCTTTCTAGTGGAGAGAAATTTCCACCCAAGAATTATGGGGACATCTCTTTCTTCCCCCATTCCAGGATGAGGAAATCAGTAGGGAATTTTTTCCAAGTTTTAATGAGTCATCCTCGACGAGTCCCTAAGGGTGTTTGTCTGAGTGATTAGCAAGTTAGAGTTACACTCTTGTTGTTTTTAATTATCCAAGACCCACCTTTTTGAAAACACTCATAGGCATGAGATTGATACTCAGACCAAGATCGCACAAGGCTATTTCAAAATTGAATGTCCCTATAGTGCAAGGAATTGTGATGTTTTCGAGGTCTCGCATTATGGGTGAAATATTCTGCTAAAAAATTGAATATAATTATTCATTAATATAGATTAATCCCAAGTCTTTCATTTTTTTTGAGATAGTGTCTTTAATAATATTTTATAAGTAGACACTTAAGCAATTGCTTCAATAAATGGAATGTTGATGTGCTATTGTTTAAACATCTCCCAAAACTTTTTATATTGTCACTCTCTTATTGCTTGTCTCATCCTCCCTAGAAATGGGATATAGGGACTATATATTGGTGGAGCCACATATATATCATCCTTTTTAGGAAGCTCCTTAACTAGAGATTTTTTAGTTGATTCTACATCTTCAGTTTTCTCCTGACCATCTTTATTAGATTCTTTTAACTACCTTTTCTCATCTCTGCATTACTTCTAAATGTTTAGAATTATACCAGTATTTTGAATTATAGCCTTATCCTCCTATCTTGGATGAGTATTTGTATTATCAAAAAATGTACCCAGTAATAGATCTGATAGTTTCATTTAGATTTATCTCACTTGATGCATGAGGTTGAATATGGTAGCCCTTTGATTTTTTATATCAGTCTCTTGTGTTGTAATCCTTTGATCTACTTTTTTCATGAAGGTAGTGTGAAGGTTTTCAAGATTGTACTGAAGATTTTGTTCTTAATAAGGTGTTCTTAGTGGATCTTGTTGATACTTAAATGGTTATTTTGGTGTAAACTATTTATATTTAGGAAAATGTTATTGGAATTATTGTTGTGGTTAAGAAGATAGACTTTGTGGTGGGTACTTGGGTGGACCCTGATTCATCAGTGTTACTTGTCCACTCCAATGATAATTTTAGATAACCAAATCATGACGTACATATAAATTACATTATTTTTTCGGAAAAAGTAATATATGAAAAAAACAGACGCCCAATGACTATATTAGTTTGGTGTCTTTGGAAACTCAGAACATAATCTTCTAATCATGGTGAAAGATATTCAACATTTTCCATAAAGATCTTCCCCTTTGTTTTTCTTACCTAAACCTATCTTTATATCATGGGGAAAAGAAGACATAAAAATGGTGAGCTCAAATTCTCAGTAATGGTAAACATGGAGAATATAAAACAATCCCTAAACATTTGAACGTACGAACATGAACATAAAACATCAAAATCATGAGTAATGACATAAATATTGGCAGTGCATAAGGAATAGATAATAAAGGAACATCAACCATGATAAAATAGCATGAGAATAAAACATGTAATTATGGAAACCATTAAGTACATGTTATGATTTCCATAGTAGCCAAGGCATTGCTACCAAGACTGTCATAGTGGACAACGTCCATTACTGAACCGGTATTACTTTCCGTTCCAGCCCTGTATTACTGAACTAGATTCACTTTCCATTCCATCCATGTCCATATCATGAGATATAAATATTTAACCAATTCATTAGAGGGAGATATAGGTCCCACCCATCTCATAATGAAATAATTCTTTCATGTTCCCCAAAATAAACATAAATCATTCATCATATCCCAAAGAATAATATGGGTTTCATAAACACCATCCCATCATAACATATCCCATGATAAATAAATTGATATAATTTCATCATAAGAAAAATAAAACCATGTAAATAATAGAGAAATTATACTTGAAATATAAACATATTAAATAATTTCATCTTAGAAGGAAAATGGTTTTGATAAGACACTTTAAATGAATTCTTGAGGAAAATATCCTTTCTTCTTCAAAACCATTTTCTTTTCACAAGATTCCATGCAATTCTAAAAGAAAAGTATTTTTTTAAATAGTCATGAAATATTGTAGAGTAATCTTCATGAAAATAAGGCGTTATTAAACCATAAAAATATGTTCATGCCGTATAAGTTAAAAAAACATTCTCCTCGTACTTTTAACGGAAAAGTCAAAATGTACCATGTACGGTAAAAAAAGAAATATTCCTTCCATAACACAAATTAAAAGTCAAAGAGGGGTAAAAATTACATTAAACATACATGGAAGAAAATTAAACACTTTATGAAAAACATTTTATGGACATGAATGAAAAATATACCCCCAATAAATACTTACGTATAAGCAATCTCGGATAAAAATGAGATTGCAAAATTATCCCTTACCTTAGGTCCAATTTCTTACGTACATGTACGAAACTCTTGTATAGTGGGTTTAAACATATTATTAACTAGTAAAATAACTATAATAATATTTATGATATCATATATGATTCACTTAGGACTTTATATTACCCGTTCTTTTGTCAATTCCATGTTAAAGCTGCGTTTTGGGTAAAATCATTTCATTTATCATACATGTTTTGACTTGGTGTTCTTGATATTATTACTTATATCATGATTTAATTAATTATATAATATAAACCATGATTTATATGTAATATATATTCATCATATAAATATATATGATAGATCAATAAATGGAATGAAATACACCGTTCATGGAGGCGGTAAGCCGTACGTACGCATGAACGTTGTTTTCATTTCCTTATTGAATTGAATGGAAGTAAGTAGATGATATATATATATATATACATAAATCAAGTAGCATTATTATTTAATATATTTCATTATTATTCATTATATAAACTTTATAATCATTCCTGAATGGTTAACATAGAGAATGAATCTCATTGAGTCGTGGAGACGGTAATCCGTACGTACGCACGAGCAATGATATCGTTCCCATTATTATATAATGGAATTGGAGAGGTTGATATAATATATCATAATTAGTATCATGTTATAATAATCATATATAGTTATTATTTCCATCATTATACCCATCTAAGTAAGGTGGTGTGGGAAAAACATATTACACCACGGCGTGAAGACGATATTTCGTACGTATGCACACGCGGTGATTTCGTTTTCCGAAGGATGGATAGAAGGTGAAAAAGGGTTGTTTAATATTTATAATAACATATCAGTATATTAGTGATACTAATGTTATTACTTTATAATGAAACAAATAAATAAGAGGAAGTATAAGAAGAAATAAATTTTAAAGAATCGGTAAAGGATATTACCTCTTCTTCGATGAGCCTCTTCTAAACCTCCTCTTAGGGCACTAAAATTGGTCTTTAAAGAATACCAGGACCTCTAGTATATTTCTAGGGAAATGGAGAAGTGAAATTGGTAGGGGTTTTATGAGGTTGAAGGCACAAAATTGTGTGAGGAGGAGATGGAGGAGGTGCCCTTTTATAAGGGAGGAGAGGGGAACCTTTGGAAACATAAGAAATATTAATTTATAATAAATTAAAAAACCAATAAAAAACCACCTAAAAATAACTCAATTATAAGATGAGATGAGATATGGTTTTAATCTCATCAAACAATAAAATTTAGACATGTTGTTAATATATTTTAAACCTTATCAACTTGATTTATCCTTATTTAATCTATTTAATTTTATTTGTGCAAATGATATTCTAAATTTTAGATTGTTATAAATAATTACTTATGTGTTTTGAATTGTCCATAATTGTATAATTTATGAAATCTTAGACCATATAAATTTTAATTTATAATTTTTAAATATTTTTGTTATTTTTAAACCATTTTATAATATGTTATTTTTATAAAATAACAATAGTGTCAATTTTGACACTATTCATTTATTTTAATTTAAATAAAATACAGAAAAAGGATATATTCGAACAAAAATATTTAATAGATTCATAAAATTACATATTTCACTAGAAAATTTGTTGAGAAATATTATTAGTTCATATATTATTTATTTTAATATTTTTAAAACCATTTATTTAATATTTCAATCAATAAAATAATAACTATATCACTATTGTCTCATCATTAATGATAATTATTTTATCCCTAAAATTTTTAAATAAATTATAATGATGTATATAATTTTATTATATTTCTGGAGACTATTTATATTCGATGTTTTATGCGGTTTATAACTAAATTAAAATTATTACACTTATAAGATATAAGAGAGTGACATGTTGTCAATTTCTTTGGTTTTAATAATAATTATATCATTTTCATGGTCAAAAGTCCATGAAATGAATCTATCCTGACCCTTACATGATATGGTTCGACTTTTATTCATCCAATAGAATTTTAGCAGGTGTTAGGGTAATTTTATAATCTTATTATTACCCTTAATTACCCGATTTTCCTTTAACTATAGTAAATAAAAATTACCGTAGGTACTATTCATAATGTCAAAAAAATAAAAGCAACCTATTTACATAATTTTGACCCACTGAATCCAAATATGGAATCAAGTTTTCAAAATTCAAAACACAGAAGTTTCAGTAATTAATTTAAAATTAATTCCGTTGTTAAGAAAACGAGTTTTTAAAAGTTAAAACATTGTCAAAGATTGAATTGTTTTTACCAATGAATTCAATGTAAAATTAATGATAATGAATTGAATTATATTAAATGGTAAAAATATATTATATTTACACTTTAAAACCATTCAATATTATAATTTAACCATATAAATTATCTTGATGAAAAAAGTTGTTTTTAATTAAAATTTAGCATGTTTTTACTATTCATCAAAATATGAAAGTTATCAGAAAAGTATAAAAAATTTATTCAATGTAAATTTTTTTATCCTGATTCAAAAGAAGAAGTTTATTTTGTAAAATTAAACTTATAAACTTTTCAAAAATTATATTTAAAATGGGAGAACCATCAAAAAGCGGTAAAACTGCATTTTTTGAAAAATACTTCTATTATAGAAAAATTGATTTTGTATTCATATCTCATTATAGAAAATGTGTAAGATGAATTATAATGTTATAAAATTAAAAATTCAGTTAATAATATTCATAACATCTAGTTCATAATATTATAACAATATATCATTGTTTAGTGAAACTCGGTATTGCGTACAACACACGCTATCGAGGAAGGTCACTCTTACGTGCAACACAAGCCCAGAATTGTTTTTGCATATTCTAAAAGCTTATACGGTGTTGCGTATAATAGAATCTAATATTGGTGTAGCATACAACACAATACATCAAAGAAAAAAAATTTATTTCTCATAAAATCTTGGGGTGTTACATTCTACCCCCCTTAAAATGAATTTCGCCCTCAAAATTCATCAGGGATATAAATCGTTTACTACTTGAAGGTTTATTTAATAGAAACCCACATTGTAAAAAGTAATACTAAAACTTTATTTTAAAAAGAAACGTTAGAAACATAACGGATACCCAAAGTAACTCATCACTGGGTTTCCACATAGGAGAACATAGGTGAAAACATGGATATGGAAGAGAAATCTATCCATCATGTTCTGATGAAGAGTGGTAGAGAACGTGGCTATAAAAAATACAAAAATCACAAAGCCATAAATTTATGATGATCTATGGTACCATCTGATTCATCGGATATGATGGTACTAGGACAACGTTTCTGGTTTTCAATATAATTTCCCTAAAGTTGGAAATTTTGAATTAGAAGAAATAATTACTTGATTTTGGTACAATCTCACCATTGGTAATTCCATGAACAATTTACACTTCATATATTGAAGAAATGATGTTGCATTTGTCATTCATGAAGTGTTAGTAGATCATATGATGGAATAATGAGTCATTCCATCTGTCTCAAACAAAAGGTTAGAAAAAGTTATCAAATATACATAAGTCCATATATGGTGAGGTTAATCATATATGATTACAAAAATGGACTTAGACTCCAAATATCATACCGATTAATAAAATAAAACTAATTTCTACTAACCAGGGACTTTTTGTAGGCTAGTGGTAGGCGATAAAGGCCTGTCGCACTTCGGTTGTGGGTTCGATTCCCGCAACCTTGTCTGATGCGATGGGTTGTCACCCATCCTACGAGTTGTCCTTTTTCTAAAACTAAACTATTATAACATTTCAGTAATAATAAAAAAAGTTATAGCCTTAAACAATACTATCTTATGTTTAACTTAATCCATTTCAAGTCTTTAGTCTTATTCAAAATACCTCTATCCAATATCATAGTATAAAGAAAATGATTTCTGCAAAGGTCATATAACAAGCATGTCAATACCATCATTTATCCCCCACATATCATAAGATATATCTTGTTGATCACAATCCAAACATGTGAATACATTAATAATTTATTCTCTTGAAACATGAATTACCATAGAACCTTAGTGAAAACATGAATGCTGTCAAAAGATAACCAAAATCCCAAAATTTCTATATACTCAAACCATGATATCACTTTGTCCTTATATTAGTCATGAGCTCATGAATACTATCAAACATATTATTTTATCTTTATCTCTTCATTATGTGCATATCATCTACTTTCCAAAAATATTTCAATAACTTTTCATGGTTACCAGTACCATATAATTATTGAAAACCATAATTGACCAACACATAAATATTTCAATATTCCAATATTCCATAAAACTATAAATGAGATTCCATGATACTATTTTGAAATCCCATTACATAAACATTTAATCTTTCCAAAACATCATTTTCATGCTCAATATCACAAATAGTGATCGTATGTGACTACCCTTTTCCCTTTTCCTTAAGAGGTTTCTCACGTTGATCATCACTAACCCTTGGATTAGGGCATTGATTAGCATAATGCCCCATTTCCTTGCACTTGTAGCATTGAAATTTTGGTGGTGCGTTCTCTATAGTCTTTTCTCTATTCACATAATTAGCTACCTTTTTCCCATTACTTTGGCACTCAGCTTCTTGATGACCTACTTTTCCACACTTAAAACATTTTATAGTCCCTTTAAGACAATCTCCACCATGCTTCTTTCCACACTTTGAGCATAATTAAACATTTGTCTTCTTTTCACCATAGTTTTGAGATTTTTCCTTGAACTCCATCTTTAGTTTATTGTAAAAACCATGAGATGGATGTGGAACACCAACTTTAAGTTCTACCTTGATAGCACAACACATAATTTCTTTGTAGCTACTGAATTCTCTTATAGCTAATTCCCTTCGAAGACTTGGTTTTAAGCCACTGAAGGATCAATCAACTTTACTTTCATGTTGGATTATAAAGCAAGATTCATACCTTGTAAGCCTTGTAAAAATTTCCTCGTATATACCAACAGATTCATCATCCTTTTACTTAAGCTCAAGGAACTGCTTTTACATCTTTGTTCAAAGAATACGAGGGAAGTACTTATTTAAATACAAGTTCTTGAAATCATCAAATTCTTTGTATTCAATTTCATCTTGGGGCCTTGTATTTCTAATTAAAGTCCACCACTGGTTTGCTTCACCCTCTAACCGATAAACAGCCAAAATGACCTTTTCATTATCTGAACAACGAAGTATGGAAAATATCTGTTCAATGGTACTGATCCATTGTTCAGTAACAAGTGGATTAGAAGACCCACTAAAAGAAGGTGGACGTTGCCTCATGAAGGACTCAATAGAATATTGTTCCTTTATCTGATCATTTGGAAGTCCATAATGATTCATAGCTTGTGTAAGTATAGAAATAATATTTTTCACTCCATATCCCATAACATTGGTTTGTTCAGGAGGACAATCATTGCATTGTCCATTACATTGATCAACACAGTTCCTTCGGGTTCTAACCATCATCTAAAACCCAAAAAGAATAGTCTGAGAGGCAAAAATCATGCTAGGAAAACAATAGAATAAAGGGTGATTACATTCCATATATAACATATTAGGTTTAATTCTAAGATTATTACCGTAATTCTAGGACTATAACCAATAGTTTTACTTAACAATAGGGACATCCCTAGACATACCATTGAAATATATCTAGGGATCTCACTAAAGGTTTCACATCCTAGTCTCCAAAGGTTAACTAAACCTTCACTCTGATACCAACTGTAGAGACTCAAAGCTTGACGTACATAGACATTACATTACTTTTGCAGAATACTTAATACATGACAAAAAAATATGCCCAAAGACCATATTAGTTTAGTGTCTTTGGAAAATCTAAACATAATCTTCTAATCATGGTGAAAGATTTTCAACATCTACCATAAAGATCACCCCCTTTGGTTTTCTTACCTAAAACCTTCCTTTATATCATGGGGAAAATAAAACATAAAAATGGTGAGCTCAAATGCTCAGTAAGGGTAAACATGGAGACCATAAAACAATCCCTAAACATTTGAATGTAAGAACATGAACATAAAACATCAAAATCACGATTAATGACATAAATCTTGGCAGTGCATAAGGCATAGATCATAAAGGAACATTAACCATGATAAAATAGCATGGGAATAAAACATGTAATTGTGGAAACCATTAAGCACATGTTATGATTTCCATAGTATCCTAGGCATTGCTTCCAATACCGTCTCAGTGGACAAAGTCCATTACTGAATTGGGTTTACTTTCCATTCCATCCCTGTATTAATGAACTAGATTCACTTTCTGTTCCATCCAGGTCTATCTCATGAGATCTAAATATTTACCCAATGCATTGGAGGGTGATATATGTCCCACACATCTCATAATGAAATCATTCTTTTGTGTTCCACAAAATAAACATAAATCATTCATCATAACCCAAAGAATAATATGGTTTCATAAACACCGCCCCATCATAAAATATTCCATATAAAATAAATGGATATCACTTCATCATAAGAAAAATGAAACCATGTAAATAATATAGACATTATAGTTGAAATATAAACATTTTAAATAATGTAATATTAGTCGGAAAATGGTTTTGATAAAACACTGGAAATGAATTCTTGAGGAAAATACCCTGTCTTCTTCAAGATCATTTTATTTTCACAAAATGCCATGCAATTTTAGAAGAAAGGGATTTTGTTGAAAATAGTCATGAAATATTGTAGATTAATTTTCATGAAAATAACCATAAAAATTTGTTAATGTCGTATAAGTTAAAAAAATATCCTCCTCGTACTTTTGACGGAAAAGTCAAAAAGTACCACATATGGTAAACAAAAGAAATATTCCTTCCATAACACAAAGTAAAAGTCAAAGAGGGGTAAAAATGACTTTAAAAATACATGGTAGAATATTAAAAACTTTATGAAAAACATTTTATGGACATGGATGAAAAATATAACCCCAGTAAATACTTACGTATAAGAAATCTTGGATAAAAATGAGATTGAAAAATTATCCCTTACCTTAGGTCCAATTTCTTCCATACGTGTCCGAAACTCCTGTATTGTGGGTTTAAAAATATTATTAACTGGTAACAAAACAATAAAAATATTTATTATATCATATATGATTCACTTAGGACTTTATATTACCTGTTCTTTTGTCAATTCCATGTTAAAGTAGCATTTTGGGTAAAATCATTTCATTTATCGTACGTGCTTCGACTTGTTGTTCTTGATATTATTACTTATATCCTAATTTACTTAATTCCAGAATGTAAAAAATGATTTATATATAATATATATTCATCATATAAATATATTTGATAGATCAATAAATGGAATGAAATACACTGTTCATGGAGATGGTAGGTCGTACGTACGCATGAACGTTGTATTCATTTCCTTATTGAATTGAATGGAAGTATGTAGATGAAATACATATATATAAATAAATCAAGAAGCATTATTATGTCATATATTTCATTATCATTCATTATATATACTTTATAATCATTCATGAATGGTTAACATGGAGAATGAATCTCATCGCGTCGTGGAGACGGTAATCCGTACGTACGCACGAGAGATGATATCGTTCCCATAATTATTGAATGGAATTGGAGTGGATGATATAATATCTCAAAATTAGTATCATGTTATAATAATCATATTTAGTTATTATTTCCACCATTATACCCATCCATGTAATGTGGTGTTGGGAAAACAGATTACACCACGACGCGGAGACCGTATTCTGTACGTACGCACGCGCGGTGATTTCGTTTTCCGTAGGATGGATAGAAGGTGAAATAGGGTTGTTTCATATTTATAATAACATATAAGTATATGAGTGATACTAATTTTATTAATTTATAATGAAAAAAATAAACAAGAGGATTTAGAAGATGAAACAAATTTGAAAGAATCGGTAAAGGATATTACCTCTTCTTTGATGCGCCACTTCTAAACCTCCTCTTAAGGCACTAAAGATGGTCTTTGAAGATTAAAAGGACCTCTGGTATGTTTATAAAGAAGTGTAGAAGAAAAATTTTCTAGGGTTGACCGATCTTGAAAGCTCAAAATGGGGTGAGGAGGAGAGGGAGGAGGTGCCCTTTTTTAGAGGGAGGAGAGGGGCACCTTTCAAAACATAAGAAATATTAATTTGTAATAAATTCAAACCCCACTTAAAAACCTCCAAAAATTACTCAATTTGAATACGAGATGAGATATTCTTTTAATATCATCAACCAATAAAATTTATACATGTTTGAAATTTATTTTAAACCATATCAACTTGATTTATCCTTATTTAATCTATTTAATTTTATTTGTGGAAATAATATTATAAATTTTAAATTGTTATAAATAATTACTTATGTTTTGTGAATTGTCCATAATTGGATAATTTATGACATTTTAGACCATATAAGTTTGAATTTATAATTTTTAAATATTTCTGTGATTTTTAAACCATTTTATAATATGTTATTTTTACAAAATAACAATAGTGTCAATTTTGACACTATTCATTTATTTGAATTTAAATAAAATCCAAACAGAGGATATATTCGAACCAAAATATTTAATAGATTCCTAAAATGTAATATTCCTCTATAAAAGTTGTGGAGAACATTAATTAGTTCATATAAAATTTATTTTAATATTTTTAAAACTATTTATTTAATATTTCAATCAATAAAATAATTTCTACATCACTATTGTGTCATCATTAATGATAATTATATTATACATAAAAATTTTAAATAAATTATAATGATGTAGATAATTTTATTATATTTCTGGAGACTATTTATATTCTATGTTTTATGAGGTTTATCACTAAATTAAAATTATTACACTTATAAGATATAAGTGAGTGACATGTTGTCACTTTCTTTGGTTTTAATAATAATTATATCATTTTCATGGTCAAAAGTCTATTATATTAATATATTCCGACACTTAAGTGATATGGGTCGACTTTTATTCATCCTATAGAATTTTTGCAGCTGTTAGGGTAATTTTATAATCTTATTTTTACCCTTAATTATCCAATTAACCTTTAATTGTAGTAAATAAAAATTACCGTAGTTACTATTCATAATGTCAAAAAAATAAAAGTAACATATTTACATAATTTTTACCCACTAAATCCAAATATGGAATCCATTTTTTAAAATTAAAAATACAGAAGTTTCAGTAATTAATTTAAAATTAATCCCGTTGTTAAGAAAATGGGTTTTTAAAAGTTAAAACATTGTCAAAGATTGAAATGTTTTTACCTATGAATTAAATGTAAAATTAATGAAAATGAATTGAATTATATTAAATGGTAACAATATATTATATTTATACTTAAAACCATTCAATATTATAATTTAACCACATAAATTATCTTGATGAAAAAAGTTGTTTGTAATTAAAATTTAGCGTATTTTTACTATTTATCAAAATATGAAAGTTATCAGAAAAGTATCAAAAAATTATCCATTGTAAATTTTTATATAATTATTATAAATAATAAGTTTATTTTGTAAAATTGAACTTATAAACTTATCAAAAATTATATTTAAAATGGGTGCGCCATTAAAAGGCGGTAAAACTGCATTTTTTGAAAAATACTTCTTTTATCAAAAAATTGATTTTATTTTCATATATCTTTCTAGAAAATGTGTAATATGAATTATAATGATTTAAAATTTAAAATTTGCTTAATAAAATTCATGACGGCTAGTTCATAATATTATAATAATATATCATTGTTTAGTGAAACTCTGTATTGCGTACAACACACGCTATCGAGGAAGGTCGTTCTTGCGTGCATCACAAGTCAAGAATAGTGTTTGTGTATACTAAAAGAAAATATGGTGTTGCGTATAACAAAATATAATCTTGGTGTAGTGTACAACACAAGACATCAAAGAAAAAAAATTATTTCTCATAAAATCTCAGGGTGTTACAGTAATAATAACCTTTGTTTTTTATGGCTATTGAGCCAGTATCTTCTTGTAGTATTGTTTCTGGTACTTTCGAGGTTGCTGGTACTATTTATTTTATTGATTGTAATTAACATAATTAAAATATTATATTTGAGGCTCATCTATTAGTGCCTTCAAGTCTGGATATGAGCATGAGTCTCTACACGTTTCATAATATTGTATCTCCATAATAGTTGTAAGAGGGGTGGCGGTAAGTATGCAATTGAAATGTCTCAAGCTTCTTCATCAGGGATTCAACTTGGGCTACCAAGTGGGTGGTATATTCTACTTTATGTATTATGCACCAATGAGGTACACTTTCACTTTTCCATATAATTTAATTGTATTTTAATTTCATCCAATAGTGATCTAATGACATTGGGTGTCTTTAGAATGAGCCCTCCTTCAACAGCGGTGTTCAAAACAATGTGGGTGACAGGTTGGAGTACCTAGTAGAATGTATGAAGTTGTATCCATACATAAATTAATTGATGTGGGAAATTGTGGGTTAGCTCCTTGAAATGATCCAATTATTCCCATGATGATTCTCTATCTACTTGGTTAGAATTTTTAATCTCATTTTTGAGATTCCAGGTTTCGATTAGTGGGATATACTTATCATGAAATTTCTTAGCATAATAATTCCAAGTCATGATGGACTCTGGTGCTTGACTTTTTATTCAATCCATGGATCTTTTATACAAGGAGAACATAAATACATAGAGTCTAATTTAGTCTAACGAAATTCCCTGGATGTGAAAGGTATCGAAAACCTCTAGGAAATTGGAATGTTTTCATGGGGGTCTTGAATTCCATTGAATTTACACATGTTCTAGATCATATGATTGAGTCAAGGTTTCATCTCGAAATATTGTGCCTAAATAAGTGGGAGCACAATGTTGGGAACAACACTACTAATGGATGGAATGTTGTAATCCATTATGGTGCACTCATGCATCACTGGTCACTTATCCTGATGTTATATTGGTGCATAGTGGAGGTTTTGGGGTTGTGGCATCACAAGTTCTTTGTGTTCAACCACTGTTAATCATCAAAATGAATAAATAGATTGATTAATCTCATGATCAAAAGGAATTAGTTCTTGAGCTTCAAGGATCCTCATGAAAGTTAGAGGGCCATGACACATTAACTAGACGATAACATAGTGAAAAAAAGTTCTAGTCCCTGAGAAAAAATGTAAAATAAAGGGGGGAGGAAAAAAGACAAAAGTGTAAGGAATAAGAAGAAATGGGAAGAGGGTAAGGTAATCCAAGGTTCATCTGAAGATCACTTTTCCTAAGCATAGGTTTCCCCATAAATGACACAAAAATTTAATTCACCCTGAAGAAATCATTAAATCCTCTAATAATGATCAAATTATCAATTTATATCCCAAAATACACTCAACTACAAAGTCATATGAAAGCTGTAGTATGGAGTTGAACCCACATAGACAACTTGTAGACAAGAAACCTAGAAATAAAAACCTTTGGGTAGGATTCCTCACTATCAATCTCTTTGGTTTATATTTTATTAAACTAAGTATCTTGGGATTTTAATTAGATTATAGGAAGGGTTTTGGGTCAATTTTTGGGTATAGGAAAAAGATAATCCTATATCTAACTGGGGATATCCCTATGACAATGGTTTTAAAGAGGCCCAAAAGGAACCAAATGATATTATTCCAATCAATTGGATCGACCTATTTTTGAAACTACTCCTTGGTCTATAGTAATTGAGAACCTAAGTTCAAGAATCTTGGATTCTTAGAAGAAATAATCATAGGGTATTTTTTCTATCCCGATCAACTCTACCTAGGTCATGGTCATTCGATTACACCTATGATGGTCAAGGTAGATGCAATCTAATGGGATTTAAAATTATTTTAAACATGGAAACTATCTATAGGGTTACCAAGTTTTGATTTTATATATTCATTAAGGTCAAACCACGCCTTCTCTCAAACCCTAACCCAAAGAGGATTAGTCGCGCATGACAAGGTTAAAAAAGTGAGGATTTATTAAACAATCTTAACAGAATCATAAAAAAATTTATAAATAAGCACTCTATAATTAAAAATAATAATAATAAATCATAAAGTTTCTTTTAATGAATAACGATGAAGAAATAATTTAATTTTTGAATTCGAATGACAATCGTTATTGAAACAGGCATTAAAACGGAAGGTGGGAATGAAACCAAAAAATAACAGACGTAGAATGGTAAAAAATGAAATAGATTTGATAAAACAAGGAAATGAATGAATTAAAACCAGTTTATAAGAAAAAAAAGAGAAAATAAGAATAAAATGAGAGAAATAATGTAATTCTGGAACACCTCTGTACGAGAGAGGCACTAAAACATTTATATGATTGAAAAGTACATTACGTGTAAAGTCTTCACATCATGTAAAGTCTTTATGTGTATTTTATCTCGACTTTTTCATGAAATGTAAGTACCTTTCATGTTGTGTAACTTATATCCTCTATATTCTCCAAGAAATCATCTTGTATCTTTAACTAAATGAGATCTCAAACATTTCACATCGTGTAACTTTTGCATGTCATGTATCTGATTCACTTTTAGTAGGATTATGACTCTGAAAATATCATGATGTGAAATGTATATACATGTCATGTAATATATTCACATCATGTAAACATTCACAATTTGGTATTTGGTCCTCAGAGATGTTGTAAATGATGAATACATGTCCTGAATTCCATGCACGACATGTAAAACATATTTTTACCATTTTTTTGCAATTATTCATTTGAGTTTTAAAATTCTAGTTAAAAAAACAAACCAAAAACCATTTAATTATCGAATACATCATTATTAAACCTTAAATAAATATACCCAAAATGTATATATAAATTTGGATGATATATCATTTCATAGCATGTAGTTCTTCAAGTCATGTGTCAGCCTACTTGGATCTACATGTCGATCTTATGTTTTCAGATCTTAGATCCAATTTCATTAGATCTATCCAATTTTTTCAAGAGATATGGATGATAAAAATATAATACAAGGCATGTAGTCATGAATTACACATTGTCTACTCCAGTTTTGTACGGGTAGAGCCTCTGGCACCTTAATATGGAGTTCTTTGAATGTTTATTCATTTTTTAATCATAAATGTTTACAAGTTATGTTGATGAGAATGAATAAGGAAGGAGATGAATATGTTAATATATTAAAATAAATTGATTTAAATTAAAATAAATATAAAACACATGAAAACTATTAATAAATAAAAAAATAATTTTAAATTAAACATGCAACCTCTCTGATAATGCATGTAGGTTCCAAACACAGCGGAAGCACCTTAGTGGAATGACCAACTTGACTTTTAGTCTTTATTTGAAGATAATAATTGTTTCACATGATAAATAACATCATGTCCAATGAAGACTACATATTACTTTACAAAAGGAAAATGTTGAATCCAAAAAAGAAGGATATTCATAGGTAATTTATAATTAATTTATTAGAAGATATATAATTGCCTCAAATTGTAAGTTTCTCTTCATTGATGATATGGTTGACTATATCTTTTTTTATCATCATTTCACTATAGGATCCAAGTGTATTATCCCTATAGTGGTGATCCACACATGTTCCACAATATCATAACATCACCCCTAATTCATTCAGGGCTAGAAAAGATTATCCCAATCACTTGCGTTGTTCATGGTTGATCGCACCAGAATTCTCCTTGAATAAGGAAGAAATATTGATGTTCTCTCTATGGATTGACAAAGGAGGAATATAGAGTCAATTGTAGATCTCTGCATCTCTCTCTAGGGTTTGAGTGAGTATCTATTTTTTCATTGTGTATGACAAGATATATTATTGAAATATTTATAATTAGATATTTATTTTGAAAAGTTTAGGGTGGGAAAATTTCACACAATCCCTTTCTGACTTTAAAATTATTAGTCAACGTCATCTAAAATAATAATAATATTATTCTCTTGAAAAAAAATTTAATAATATAAATAAATATCATTTATTGTATTTCCTGTCGTACTATTAAGCTCAGTCTTCTTTCCCTCGTCAACATTTATAGATCTATGAATATCAACTATTTATTTAGTAAATTAATATCACATCATTATTCGTTGATAAATATACTAAATACTATATTCATCAAACATGTAAATAAAAATTTATCATTATTTAATTCACATATTATTTTGAATAACTTATGATTAAATCATGATAAAAAACCAAACATGAATAAATATTATTTATTCTAAATTTTTAAATTCCATACTTGAATTTAACTGAGATTGTGGATACACTTGGTGTGTGAATATCTAGGCCTCTTTCTCAGTATCATTAGGCATAACCATCTAAATTTCCAGGATAGAATCTAGAAACATGTCAATGCTCCCACAGAGAAAGAAATTAATGTCATAATAACATCCAACATCTTATAAATGCTTATCATTTATTACAATCTCTTTATCTCAATATCTGAAATCAAGCGGGTTGGACACTAGTTCCATCAACTTACATGTTCGATATTTCATTTTTTGAATTTTTTTAGAAGTGAACTTTTCCACCCAACACCATGGTTATGGACTTATGAAATTAGTTTAATTCTCATCAATTGTCCTAATATATCAACTTCCATAAAGGGATAGTATTGATTAATCCCTTCTAATGTTATCCATTAATATAGTATCCACTACTACAAATAGTGTTTCTAAAAGTTCTAGAAATTTTTTTTGACAGCACTAGAAAAGCGCTCTTAATCTCTGTGGAGAAAGGGGGGGGGGTCCCCGTTAACATTTCTAAAAAATAAATGATAAAGGGTTTCCTTTATCTGCGCTAAAAAAAGTACTGATAAAGACCCCCTTTATTAATGTTGTGTTAGTGTGGATAGATGAAATGTTTTATCAACACTCAAAAATAGGGATGATAAAGTGAGACTTTATCATTTTCTTAAATATTGCTGATAAATGGGGCCTTTATTAGTTCTTGAAATAGAGTTGATAAAGGAATTACTGCATGTCATTTTCTATTTATATTACATCACACCTACCAGCACCCACACAACAAACACACACACCACCAGCACAACACACACAAGAACAAAGCAGTGCACACAAGAACAAAGCAGCACACACAAGGGTTTGGAAAACATTGATATATAAATTTAAAACATTGTTTTATATAATTATATTTAAAACTATACGAAAAATAGTTAAAAACATTAATGTTTCATCCTTTGAAATCTGTGATTCCATCTAAAAAATTTCTTCCCATGTTATTAGTTTCTAAAAAAAGCATCCCAACTCCAGAAAAATGTTCCACCTATATAAGAAAACAAATATTATGTTAGTAATACTATTATGAAATAAATTAAACATTAATATGAAATAATAAATTAATAAAATGTTAATTTTTAACCAAAAGAAACATTTGGAGTTATACAGGTCACACGATGTGTCATATTGGGGTGGGGATGATTCCTACACATCACAAATGATTTATGGATCATTGTACTAAAATATAAAAACAATTTGAATGATTTTTCTTAGTTTTGATTATGTACCTTTTTTTACTAAAATCAATATCAATTCTAAATGGAATATTTTGATTTATACAGATCACATAGTTTCATTGGATTGATTTGTGGTTGATTCCTTCACATCCCAAATGACTCAAGGATCATTGTTCTAAAGTATCAAAAAAATATGAATGGGTTTTCTTAGTTTTAAGTATGAAAATTGTGTTTTTTTTATTGAAATATAATTTCAAATCGAAAACGCCCATTTTGAGTCATAGCAATCACATTGTGCATCGGTTTGAGGTGAGACTAATTCATACACGTTTCAAAGGACTTAAAATTAACTCTCTTAAATTATGAAAACAATTAGAGGGCATTTTCTTAGTTTTCAATGAGTGAAACATTTTGTGCTAAAATGTCATTTTAAACTAATAATGAACACTTTTAGTAATATTGGTCACACTATGTGTCATATTGTAGTGCAATTGATTCCTACACATCAAATATGACTAATGGACAATTTCCTTAAAGTATCAAATAAATCCAAATGTGTTTTCTCAGTTTTAAGTATGTCAAGTGTTCTTTTTACCTAAATTAACGTCAATTTTAAATAAAAACATATTAGGATTTACACTAATCAAATTAGGTGTGTTTGATTCATATATGTTACAAATTAATCATGGATCATTTTTAAGGTATCAAAACAGTCCAAATGCATTTTCATAGTTTTCAGTATGTCATTTGTGTTTTTTTACTAAAATATCATTTCAAACTAGAAATATAGTTTTTGAGTCATATCGGTCACATCATGAATCGATTTGATGCGAGAATACTTCATGGAAATCATAAATTACTTAATAATCACTATAAAAAATTATGATGATAAACAGGAAGTGTTTTCTTGATTTTTAGTGAGTGACACCTTTTGAGCTAAAATGTAAATTTTAAACTGATAATAGACACTTTTAGTTATACAAGTCGCACCATGTGTCAAATTGAGGTCCCACTGATTCCCAAACATCAAAAATGATGCATGGATAGTTTTAATAAAGTATAAAAATAATTTTAATGTGTTTTCTTAGTTTTCAGTATGTCATTTGTTCTTTTTACTTAAATTAATGTCAATTTTAAATAAAAAGACACATTTGGATTTATATCGATGACATCGTGCATTGTATTGAGGTGATGTTAATTCCTACATATCAAAAATGACTCATGGATCATTTTACTAAATTATCAAAACAATACTAATGTTTTTTCTCAGTTTTCAGTATTCTAGTTTTATTTTTTTACTAAAATTAATGTCAATTTTAAATAAAAAGAGACACTTTATGTCATACCAGTCACACTATGTGTCTCATTAATGTTTGGTTGATTCCTACACATCAAAAATGACTTATAGATCATTTTTATAAAGTATAAAAACAATAAAAATGTTTTTTCTTAGTTTTTAGTATGTCAATTGTGTTTTTTCTAAAATATCATTTCAAACTAGAAACACGCATTTTGAGTCATTCCAGTCACATCATGTGTTGATTTGACATGAAGCTAATTCATACACATCATAACGAACTTATGAGTTGTTTTCATAAATTATGTAGACAATCCGAGCAAGTTTTTATGGTTTTCACTGAGTGACATGTGTTGAGCTAAAATGAAAATTTTAAACTGATAACCGACACTTTTAGTCATATCGGTCACACTGTTTGTTAGATTGAGGTGTCATTGATTCCTACCCATAAAAAAAACTGATGGATCTTTTTCCTAAAGTATCAAAAAAATCCAAATGTGTTTTATTTGGTTTTAGTATGTCACCAGTTTTTTTGCTAAATTTATTGTTAATTTAAAATAAAAATACTCACTTAATGTCATAATGGTCGCACCATGTGTTATATTTAGGTGTGTTTGATTCCTACCCATCACAAATGACTTATGGATATTTTTACTAAAGTATGAACTCAATCCTAATGTGTTTTCATAGTTTTCAATATGTCACTTGTTCTTTTTATGTAAAATATTTTAAATTTTAAATAAAAAAGACACTTCGAGTCATACCAGTCACATCGTCATGATATTTGTGTACATTATTCTATCAGGTATGTTGCCCATATGTTTCTAAAAAAATCTATATCATATTGTGAATATGAGTAGTTTTGATAATAATGGAAGTACTAAAAAAATATAAATATAGAAAGTATTTGTAAATATTTTAAATGAAATAGTAATTACCTTTGAAAATACCACTTCAGGGATGTTGGTTTGTTCATGGATTATGAACTCTTTCATAGATTTACAGACATAATAACCATATTGTCTTCTGTTTATTTGTTTTGGATACAATATAAATATTGATAAAAATAAGTAATTTTTTATACGTGTTTGGATAATGAAATATTATTATATATACCTTGATACTTATTCAGTAGTAGTACTTGTGACGTTCCTTGTCCTTTTCCCCTGGCCTCATTCAATGATGTAGATGATATTCACACACTGACCTATCATAACAGAAAACTCATTAAAATATAATATAAATTATATAACTAGATGGTTAGTTTTAAAATGTTGGATGTAGTGTATTAAAAATTGAAAAATTACATCATGTGTGGTCAATTTTAGGGATATCCATGCATTGAATCCACGAAATAAATATTTTGAGTATCCAAATTGACCACAATGAGTATCCAATGCTGCATAAAAACATAAAAAAGAATAATTAATGAAAGAAATTAAAATATTTTTGACATGATTAAATTTTATTGTTTTACCCTTAAATAGTTGGTATTAATAAGAGTTTATCAGCTGTATTTTTTATGTTAAACAATTTGAGCAGGCTTGCCACTATTTCACCCTCTTTCTCAGATTCTATTTTTATTTTTTTTGTAGAGGTGGTGTGAGGAATAAGGAGTCCAAATTGTTTTCATGGACAAATACCTTTATTTTATTCATATATATACCTGTGAAAAATATGAAATGTATTTATTCATAATTATCATAATATTTTAGCTTTTGGAAAATCAAATCCTGAAAACATACTTCAAGTATACATTTAAAACTTAGCTGCCTAGCCAATCATACATCATGATTTCACTTACATTTTCAACATTAATGAAATATTGATCTTCCCATCCATACATATTTTCATTAAAAATACTTGTGTGAGTACCACATTATTTTAACTTCATATCCACATGATCCTTCAATGATAATAAATGTGGATATAGAACTTGTGGGTTTAAGGTGATTTCGGTAGATCGTTTAAATCAATTGGTGATCCCTGAGATGGTTTTGAGCTGTTCTTTCTTTTCAACCAATTTTATGTGTCCATTAATAATAAAATTCATCAGCTCATACCTTTTTTATTTAAATTTTAAAGGTTTATCTTGAAAAATAAATTATAAATGAATACCTCATTATCGACATGTTTTTTACATGTTTTTAAATCCATGAGGTGAATGTTCCAAGAGCTTGTTAGACCTTATGAATATCTCAATCGTCAATTGGAATAGGTAGCTCATCACTCAGCTCATGGGATATGTTAATAAACACTTTGACATGACCTGTTGGAAGTGGTCTATTGTGTAGCATGGTGTTCTGGATATTGAACATCGTATCCCTCACTACAAGGAGATGGTTGAGTGTTGATAGATATAAATCATATTCATTTTCACCCTGTACAATATCTATATAATAAAGTTATCAGTGTCTATATGATAAAAAATTCATAGAAACAATTTTTAGAACATTTATTACCTTAATTAAGACAGGTTTTTGAGGGGAATGACTCACCTCAATTCTAGTGGAGGGTGGGGTAGGATATTCATGCACTGGTTTTTCTTGATTTATTTATTCTCTTTCCCCCCACAATCAAATTTTCCATGAATTATATATAAGATTACATATATTATTCAAGTATAGATATTATTTCTCTCATAATTTTGATTCATTCACAATGATCCTATTGTTTTTTTTCTCAAAAAATGTTCGGGGTGTCACCCCAAAACATGCACCTCTAACGCAGCCATACTTTTTCTGGCTGCTTTAAGAATACCGAAAGAATATCTAAAACTAGTTTGGATGTTTTTGATTCCTTCGACTATGTCAGATATAAAATATAGGAGAACAATTAATCATTTTTATGTAATATCTATTTAAATAAAACCAAATATTTATTTTTCCATACATACACATTTTCCCACACTTTTTGTGTGTTTTCATCTATTAGTATCCCATCATTATTTACACATGCCTCTTTCTATAACACATGGAGTGGGGTGGAAGTGACTTTGGATTTGGATTCATCAATATGAATATAAATAGAGAAACTTATTAATTTTATTGTTTCATGTAATATAAAATTATTACGATAGATTTAGAGTACATACCAATTTTTAAGTAATGTGTACCCCATTCTTGATTTATGGTAGAGGTATGCTGGTTTTGCTTCTAATCCTTATTTTCAGCACTCAATTTCTATTTAAAAAATAAAAACTATTAATCAAAGTGATTAAAACATGTATCATCAAAAAACATATTTCTAAACACAATATACCTAAAAAGACTTCTCTGTACGATGGCTAGTAAATGTATCATACACTTCTTGAGTTATCGGGTGTTCATAAATAAGAGGTGGGTGTGGGTTTATTTTCCATTCAGCATCTTTAAGATAACTTATTTTTTAAAAATTATGCAAAAGCCTCTATGAATCCTTCAAGAAGTCCTTAATACATAGTCGTTGTGTGATTCATACACTGTAAATGCACTCTACAAGGGATGATGAAGAGTAAATCAAGATTTAATTATTTTATTTATTTATTAAATTAAAGATATGATATCATAATGTTACCATAATATCTCCCCACATCAGTGACTTAATCCTGATGAAAACATGGTTCCATGACTATACATCAATCAAAACACATTGTTGATTAATGATTCCAATGTAACTACTGAACATGGCCTTGTTGGGGTTAACATGTTAGCCCCAATTATCCCATGAGACCTCATATTCGATGTTTTTCTCTTTTTTCCTTATGGATATTTTCTATCACCATCAAACTATAGTGCTCATATTTTTTCTACACCACCAGTGTTTTGTTGCCTACCATTTCCTCGGTTTCAAAATCATCAATATATTTCTATGGAGCTCTAACATTGACATATGAAGATGGTGGTTGTAACTCTACACTAGGAGTAGCAGCAACAACATGTTGAGAAACCTATTAGTCCTCTGCACTATGAGAAAAACTAGTTTCAGAGACCTATTATGCCTTAGGATTGGGTGCATCATGATGTACATAAGTCATTATATGCATAAGTAGTTTAAAATTTAATTTAGATTACATAAAAGTAGTAGAAAACATATAATAACATAAGGAAACACAATGTATATTACAACAAATATATAACCTGATTATTGAACTCTCTTTTTCTAAGGCTAAAGGGTTTTGACCCCTCTATTTACTATCCAAATACCTTCATTGTGGTCTCCTATGACATGAAAAATTCCATCTACATTGGGACCACTATGAAATGATTGAAATTTCCCAATGAAAGGGTCATCCTTGGTTGAATTTTTATCAAACCCTTCAATGGTTTTGGTTGATAACAAAAAAATTCACCACTTTCAGTTTGTGGGATATGTAAAATAAAATTTTTGTACTACATGTGATTCTATTATAAATTTTTCATCATTGTACCATTTGTCACGAACCAACCTAGGTCGACCCTGAACCGGTCACCCAAGTTGACCCGCGATAAGGCCCGAGAGGCGTTCCTGATCTTACCAGGCTAATGACAAGCACCAAGGGCATCAACAAAGTGACGATGGGAATGATTTAACCCCATATATATAAACAGAAGTAGTGGAGAAAAAAATATTAATAATAAAGAAGCCAAAAAATAAATAAACTGAACAGAACAACTAAGCAAGAACGGAAAAAAAACTAACTGAACCTGATGACCACTAAACTCCACGTTACCCCACGGGTCAATCTACGATCCCAAGACTCAACATCAACCATGGAGATCAAGATCAAACTGAAACCTGCATCTGAGACTAAAAACAAGAATGAAGTATATGCGTGATTACTAAAACTAAGTAGGTGTGCCCTAGTAATCTATTCACAGATGAATTTCCTTTAAACCAAATAATCATCAATTTTAGGTTTGAATTACAATATATAAAAGTAAGGATTTCTACATGTTACTCAAAATCAAAGTATGAGTCATTTCCCTTATTCATTTCTCAATATCCAAATCAATCTTTTAGTGAGGCAATAGCAATTTCAAAGGGAAAGTGAGGTTTACATTTTCTATTCACACAATGAGAATAAAACACTTTTCTTTGAAAAACAAGTTTTCATAAGCCACATTAAAACTAAACATCACATTCCAGAAAGAAAACATTACATGTGAAAATGATATATTAGTTTCACTAAAAGGGAAATGGAAAGAATTTATAAATACAAGTAACACACTCAACACTCAAGAACTAAGAAAGAATAGAAATAGGTGAACCCATGAGATTGAGAATAATCTAGTAGACACTGATACATGAGACCTCATCCTTGTTGACATGTCACACATGATGAAATAAAATGCTCGAAATTCTCGGCCATACTTTCTCAATAAGGCTGAGGGAAAATCTCATAGCAATGAACCCAAACATATCCGCCCACTATAGTCCACTTGTCAGTACCATAACCTACTAGTGCGGAAATCATACTTAGAATATTCTCTCAATATTCTAGGTTCCTATGCCTCATGTATTTAGAAAGGGGGTGGGCCTACCGATGCCATCTAAGCATCCAATCACAGTATATATAATAATAAACCACAATTGGAAACACCCAGAGTCAACCCAAGGAATATGTCCCTCACCTTTCTACTGTTGATCATAGGGGATTCTTATATAACAGACCCCCATAATATACAACTCAACTAAAGAGAGGGGACCAAATCCAAGGAGAGTTTTATAGAGATAACTAGCTTTACAAAAGTTCCAACAGGGCCTCACACTATTTTTTTCTCATGCCAATCCGTTTCTTAAAGAATCTCACGCACACCATTTTGGAAACGAGAAACGCACTTGGAAACCCATTTTAGAAACCCAATTCAACACATTAAATCTTAATCATATTTATAAGGGCCAAAGGGGCATTTACAGAAATTCTAATAAGCGCATTTAATAAAATGGTTTCTTGAAATTAAAATACACAGAGGGAATTACTTTATTTCACAATAAGAAATTATTCTAAAAACCATAATTTTCTAACAAACATTAAATAATGGTGTGAAATACAAGAAAGAAATAATTATTTAATTAAAAATGAAAATGAATAGGGAAACCTACCTCAAAAAGAGAGCGAAGAAAGACGAACAACTCGACACTCAATGCATTTGACGAAGATCGCCCCGCAGTTATGCACACATGCACTCCTATATATATACCCTTTAATAAAACACACATATTCCCCATTCCATGAGGGAATATGTGAAAGGAGTATTTTTATATATATAGGAATATATACCTATTTATGTGTGTGCGACCCTTTGAGGAGACACTGAACAATCTAATTAACTTAAAAGAGAATCAAAGATTACCAAAATAATCTAAATAAAAATTGAAACATTAAAAATGGGTTGAAGTAGTCAACCAAATCCATGGGCCAATACCCATTGTAAAACCTTAAATAAACAAAGATCATTTTGAAAACATGACTTTCACAACTCAAAACCATCTATAATTGATATTAAAAAAATAAAAATCAAGTTTACATATTAAATATTTCACTTTCCTTCAAAAAATATTTCCAAATTAATCTGCACCTTAAGTTCCCTTAAAACAAGTTTCACGCCCACCGAATAACCCTAGAAAACATTCTCATGAAATGCCACACCAAGACACTCACACAAAACATAACCAATTTTTGATACAAAATCCGAACCCAGTATAAGAGAATTTCAAACCCTTAAAAAAGTATTTCACATCACTCACACAATATAATAAGCCATGTACACATTTTATAAAAACCATTTAAAAAAGAAAAATAAGATTTTCCACCTAAAGTACACCTACTTTCCCAACCAATTCCCCAGAAATCCCATTTTAATAATTTAAAAAATCTAAAATTTATATGTAAAAGTAAACGACAAGGCAAACAAGCCAAAAATAATCCCTTTTTCAATAAAAACTCATTTTGACCAAAATACACCTCATGTTCCCTTGAAAATATAATTTCCACATGGAAAATAAGGCATAAAAACTTTTAAAGAAACATTACAATACAGTATCACAACACATAGTCATTTATTTTGTAAAAACACATTTCTAACCCATAAACATGTTAAAACACTACCAATTCACACATCGCACTAACCAAATAACATTTAGAACATATTAAAATTTACTAAATAATTGAGGGGGTAGAATAAATAAACCTCCAACGATGGAGGATGAACTAGAATGAACTGAGATTCTTCGCCTTCAGCAGTGGATGCCGAAATCCACATGAGTAAGACCTGCAAGACCCGCCACACACCCTATAAATGGAAGAAATAAACAAAACCCAATAAACCCATGACCAAGGGTTTAGCTGAGAAAAAACCTGGAGGAGTTACCTATCCAATGGGGCGTTGGGGAGGTCGTACAAGGGAGAGGAGGCCATTATAATGAGAGGCTGTGGAGAGGGAGGTTTTCTGTGGGAGGGAGTGAGTGCGGAGGTTCGGGTGGGGCAAGGGTCATCACGCGACTGGAGGAAGGGGAGGTGGGGGCACGACGTTGTGAGGCAGGGGAAAGGAGGGGGTCCCATGAGGGGGGGGGGTTAGTTTAGGGTTTAATTTTTTTTAAATAATTCTATTTTTAATTTTAATTCAATTGATTTAATTAAAAAAAGAAGACTCAAAAATGAATAAAATTTAATTGAAACTCAAGAATAAATAAAATAATCACGAATGTTGGGTTAGGATGTGACAATTCTCTCCACCATGACACTTTCTGCACTCAGAGAGTCCGAAAAGATTCAGTTGATCAAAACTAAAGAAAGGATGATTTACAACCAAAGAAAAAACCTGAAAACTCAAAGATCAAAGAACCAACACTCAATTTTATTCAGAGCATGGAACTATAGATTCCCAAATATAAATTATGAGACTGCACTCAAAAGAAGCCACACATCCTAGGAAGACATCACATAAGGCCACATAGTTCAAAAAACAATGATGATATGACGATGAAGACTCTCTCTCTCTCTTCTAAACACAATTCAAACAAGGAACAACCAAACCCCTAAAATAGAAAAACCATCTAAGAAACCAACCATGGACTATTCAGGATCTCTACGAGAATCCATTACACAACCCACTATCCATGCCAACCAACTACTACGATCGGGGTCGAGCGGATTGAAATCAAGGAAATGATCAACACAGAACTCCTGGAAGATGGATCCATCACGAGTTCATCCCATGGTTTCCTCCCCACCAAATTAGGATTCCAAACAAAAATTGATTTTTCAAGCCAGAATAATTCTCGAATCTTATCGAAAACTAGGAAAACACGTATGAAACAAAACATGGGACACAAAGAACAACCATTCTTCATCAGAAACATTAAAAACACTACAAAGACATTCCCATTAAAACAAAGTTCCAAATGGACTTGCAACATCAATCTTCACACCCAAAAAAAGAGAACACCATAGATTGAATTAATTACAACAAAAAGGGAATTTGTAACAAAAGAAAGGATTCTAATTGAGCTTGAGTCAATGCTACATTCATCCAACTGAGCTAAAAGGTTCTCCAAGGGAGTGGATCTGGCCTCATGTCACTTCCTCGCATTTCCCTAGAAAAACCATTTCAAATGACCTAAATGGACACAGGTATAATAGATCTTAGGCGCTTTGCGATGTGAAAACTTCTTATGACCGACTTCCCACTCTGAAAACACATCCATTACTTCCTCTCGGATGAATATGGTGAGGTGGAAAAAATGGCCTTTTTTCCTCCTCTCAACTAGATAGACGTTACTAAATCAACTTAGAATCGAACAACCCTCCTCACAACTTTTTCATAATCATCAGGGAATGAAGGCACAGTTGGGAGGAATTCTAATCGGAGACCCCTCTCAAAGAACTAGGCTTTCAAAAATACATTCTCAACAAGGCTTGGGAGATTTGACACCAGCTCGGCGAAGCTCATATCATACTCCAACACCGTTGAATTTACCTGATTGAGACCATAAAACCTAGAACCCATAGGTATCTTCACATCATTGGGGAAATACTGTTGGATGAACAAGGATTTAAAGCATTCCCAAGAGTAATTTTTCTGTGGTTCGGCATGAAGAACATATTTCCACTATTTCGGACTTAGGCATTCCAATGTGAAGGTGGTAAGCTCAAACTTTAGTGGTTTGGGAGATTCAAGCCGAAAAAAGATCTCCGCATTGTTTCACATCCATTCCTTAGCTTTCCCTAGTTCCGGCTGCCCAAGAAAACGAGGAGGGTACGACTCTCAGAACCTCTAGACGAAATCCTGATATTGAGAACCACCATGATCTATATTTGAAATGGACAAACAAAATGTCTAAAACATAGATTGATCAACTGGAAGGCACACGATGAAAGAACTACCTACAGATGCTTCTCAGAATCCCTTATAACTCAGTGGGGATGAAACCTGAAAATACGAAGCAGAAAACCAAATCAAAACATTTCATAAATCAAAATTCTACATCTCATTTTCCAATCAACTACCCAAACTAAAAACATGATTTCAATCACACCTCCAACACACCAAATCAAAAGTCCAAAAAAAAACACCAAAAAAAGTCAACATCATACACTCACAGTTTTTTAAAGCATTGAAATCCCCTTTTTTGAAGAACATTTTTAGAAAACATGACAAGCCTTACGAACCAATCACCTACTATTGGAATTCCCTTTAGGATCACATATATACACTCTTGTTATAGCTAAAGTACTCACCCATACATACCAATAACCATCCACTCACCACATACATACATCCATATACATATATTTGAGCACTCATAAGAATACCAAGAGTTGGATAAAAGAAACATTATCACTTTCAAAACCAATTTAAAAATACCTCAACCAATTTTAATACCATAAATCATCGTCAAAGAAATACATTTTCAAATTCCATATTCACTTTCCAATTTCACATTTCACAAAACCTTTCAAAAACCTCCAAAATTTTTTCCAAAATAAACCCCATTCTCAAAAAACCCATTTCAGTCTCAAAAGATTCATAGTTTTGGTTTTGGAAATCCCATTTTGGACTATCCAATCATCATTTTTTCAAACCATACATCGCTTTAAAATCTAAACAAGACACCCCAAAAACATCGCAGCCAACATTAAGTACAATCAAAAGAAACCTACCATTCAACATGTCAAAATATCAAAATAAAATAAAAAGATCCAAAAAATATACCAAGGGAAACTAGTGTCGATGGGTGACTTGGCCATATGGTTGGCAGCCATATGCCAATCAAGCCACTGTCATAGAGAGTCTTTTGTGACCACATCCCCAACTCCACATGGCTTTCCAGGCCCTGTGAGCTCATTGAGACAATTTTACCAACCATCATTTCATTTCCCCAAATACCAAGAAACCCACAAGAACCAAATAAACCCAGAAGACCCGAATTCCCTGGTAACTCAAGGTTTGGCCCAGAAAGTGTTGGCCATACACCCCCAGAACCTACACCCCAAGATTTGACAGTCCTAATCCATCTACCTTGATAACACAAATAACAAAGGGATATTTGAAAGATAGGTACTATAAAGAACCTACGTCTGTGATACCATTTTGTCAAGAACCAACCTGGGTCGAACCTAACCCGGTCACCTGAGTTAGCCCACAACAAGGCTCGAGAGGCGTTACCGATCCTCCCAGGCTGGAAAAAAGTGCCAAGAGAATCAACAGAGTGATGATGGGAATGATTTCTCCCAATATAAATAAATAGAATCAGCGGATAAATAATAATAATAATAATACAACATCCCTAAAATAAATAAACTGAAAAGAATAGCTAAACAAGAACTGAAAAACAAAAATAACCAGACCTAATGACCACTAAACTCTTCATAACCCCACAGGTCACTCTTAGATCCCAATACTCAACATAACCCATGATGATCGAGATCAAACTAAAACCTGCACCTAAGTCAAAAAGAAGAATGAAGTATAGGTGTGAGTATTAAAACTCTGTAGGTGTTCCCAAGTAATGTATTCCCAAATGCATTTCCTTTAAAAAATAATAATAATCAATTTCAGGTTTGAACAATAATATATAAAAGTAAGTCTCTCTATATTTTACTCAAAATCAAAGTATGATTCATTGCCCTTATTTATTTCTCAAAACCCAAATCAATCTTTTAGTGAGACATTAGCATTTTCAAAGGCAAAGTGATGTTTAAATTTTCAATTCTCACAAATAGAATAAAACACTTTTCTTTGAAAAAAAAGATTTCATAAGCCACATTAAAACTACACATCACTTTCTAGTAAGAAAACATTACATGTGAAAATGCTACTCTAGTTTCACTATAAGGGAAATAGAAAGAATTTATACATACAAGAAACACACTCAACACTCAAGTATTAAGAACGAGTAGACATAGGTGAACCCAAGAAATCAAGAATAATACAGAAGACACCAATAAATGATACCTCATCCTCATTGACAAGTCACACATGATGAAATCAAAACGCCCAAAACACTCAGCCATCCTTTCTTAGGCAGGACGAGGGAAAATCCCATAGTAATGAACCAAAACATATCTACCTACTAGGGGTCACTGGTCAGTACCATAACCTAACAGTGTGGTAATCATTCTCAAAATATTCTCCCAATATTCCAGGTTCCTATGTCTCATGTATTTAGAAAGGGGGTGGGCCTACCGATGGTAGCCGAGCATCCAATCAAATTATTTATAATAATAAAGCACAACATGCAACACCCCGAGTCACCCTAAGGAATATGTCCCTAAATTTTGTACCATTGATCGTAGGGGAGTCCTACACATCATACCCACATAATATACAAATCAAATAAAGAGAGGTGACCACATCCAAGGAGAGTTTTATAGAGATAACTAGCTTTACAAAAGTGCCAACCAGGCCTCACAATATTTTTTTCTCATGCCAAACCATTTCTTAAATAATCGCACGCACACCATTTTTGAAACCTGGAATGCACTTGAAAACCGATTTAATAAACCAAATTCACCACTTTAAATATAATGCATATTTATAAGGGCCAAAGGGGAATTTCCAGAAACACTAACAAGCGCATTTAATAAAACTGTTTCTTGAAATTCAAATACACAGAGGGAATTACTTTATTTCAAAATAATCAATTACTCTAAAAACCATAAATTTATAACTAACATTAAATAAAGGTTTGAAATGCAAGAAATAGATAATTATTTAATTAAAAAGAAAATTCCTAGGGAAACCTACCTCAAAAGGGAGCAGACCAAGACAAAAAACTCGGCACCTGACGCCTTTGATGAAGACCACCTGAAATTGTGCAAACATAAACTCACATATATATATATACCCCTTAATCCAATACACATATTCTCTACTCCATGATGGAATATGTGTAAGGGGGATATATATATATATATATATGTGTGTGTGTGTGTACATACTTATGTATGTGTGTGTAACCCTTCGAGGAGACACCGAACAATATAATTAACCCAAAAGTGAATCGAAGATTACAAAAAAATCAAAATAAAAATTGAAATAGTAAAAATGGGTGGAAGAAATCAACCAAATCCATGGGCCAAGCCCCTTTTTAAAACATTACATAAACCAAGATCATTTTGAAAACATGAATTTCACCACTCAAAACCATATATAACTAATATTAATAAAAATAAAAATCAAGTTCACCTATTAAATATTTCACTTTCCTTCAAAGAATCTTTCCAAAATCATCTTCACCTTAAGTGCCCTTAAAAGAAGGTTTGTGCCCACCAAAAAAACCTAAAAAACATTCTCATGAAACTCTACACAAAGACACTCACACAAAACATAAATTTTTTTTGATACAAATTCTAAACCCAATACACGAGCTTGTAAAACCCTTCAAAAACATATTTCTCATAACTCAAACAATATAATAATCCATTTACACATTTTATAAAAACCCTTTCTAGAAGAAAAACATGATTTTACACTTAAAGTACACACACTTTCCCAACCAGTTCCTTATAAATCTTGTTTTAATAAATAAACAAATCTAAAATTCAGATGTAAAAATACACGAGAAGGAGAACATGACAAAACTACTTCCTTCTTCAATAAAAACTCCTTTTCAACCAAAATGCACCTCAAGTGCCATTGAAATTATAATTTGGACATTGAAAATAAGGCATAAAACACTTTTCAATAAATATTACAATACATTGTCACAATACATAGTCATTTATTTGGAAAAAACTCATTTATAACCCATAAACATGTTAAAACACTAACAATTCACAATTCACACTGTCCAAATAACATTTAGAACACATTAAAATTAACTAAACAATTAACAAGGTAAAAGAAATAAACCACAAATGACGACAGATGAACCAGAATGAACGGATATTCTTATCCTTCGGCGGCAGACACCAAAATACGCATGAGGAAGACCCACAAGACCCACCATACACCCTATAAATGGAGAAATCAACAAAACCTAATCAACCCATGACCTAGGGTTTGACCGAGAAAAAAAACGAAGGAGTTACCTTTCCAATGGGGAATTGGTGAGGTCACGTAAGGGAGAGGAGGCCGCCGGATGGAGAGGCCGTGTAGAGGGAGGTTTTCCAGGAGGAGGGAGCGAGGGTAGAGGTCTAGGAGGGGCAAGGGTCACCGCATTACTAGAGGAAGGGGAAGAGGGGGCTCGGTGTTGTGAGGCAGGGGGAAAGGAGGGGGGGGGGGTTTCTGCGAGGCGGGGGGAAGGGCTGGTTTAGGGTTTCATTTTTTTCAATTAATTCTATTTTAATTTTAATTCAATTGTTTTTATTAAAAAGAATAAAACTCAAAAACAAATAAATTTTAGGTCAGGATGTGACACCCTTCCTTACTGAAATCAACTTTCGTGAATCCCAATATGCCTATTTTAATAGTACTCCTATTATCAACCCACTTTCATTGAAAAATTGTCACTTGGAGGTTCGTAAATCCAAATTATAATTTTTTTGATGATGCCAAAGTATGACATATTCACATAAATTGGATTTCGATCCTTAGCACCAGAAACATGCATCACATTAACCACAAGTGTAACTCCACTATTTTTCAGGGAACTATCTTCATCATGTTCATTAGTATAGAATATATAAACATTAATTACATAAGCATTATAAGATAATACATACACACTTAGTCCTATGGATAGCCATTGAATTCATTCTAAAATTGAGTCCAGATTTTCATCCGACTCCTTAAATATATGGTCCTAAAACCATCCTATAAAATATCAATTATGTGTATTTGATATCCATTTTTCATCCCTTTTTGGATTCAAATTCCTAATAATTTCTTTATGGGTTTTGACAGATAGTTCAACCTCCAAACTGTTATGTAAAATGTAAATGTGGGCCTGATCCTGATCTGTAATATTGATGTGACAACCTCTCTTCTAGAAAATATTTCACCTACAATATTCCCAATGTGACGAGATTTCAGTATACCAATGATTTCTACACCTAATAGATATTCGGTAAAAAATTCAATGACTTCTTCAATAATATATCACTCCATAATACAACCCTCTGGATGAATTAGATTTTTTGACATACCCATTAAAAATATTCATATTCCTTTCAATGGGGTACATCTATCTATAGTGTATAATACCACATAGTCGAATCTCTCTAACCAAGTGAACCATTAAATGTAACATCATATCTAATAATGTCGGCGTGAATAACATTTCTAATTAACATAATATGACGACAATTTATTTTTCTATACTTGACAATTCTGTTGAGTCTATAACATTTTTAAATATATATTTAAAGAATAAACATAGCTTCATAATGTATAATGGACATGCTTGGAAAAAATGCAATGCAAAGCTATAGGAATTAGATATTACATCAAAATGTGACAATCATGTGATTTCAGTCCCTTTAACATTAAATCGGTCATTAACAGGTTGTTCTTAATATTCAATTAATACACCTCTAGAACCTTTACATCATTCAAGAAGTTGCAAAACTAATATCTCTTCTGTCTGGAAATAGTGTAAGTAGTTAGAGGAAGAAAAGTTCATTTTTCACCCTTCACTAGTGATGACTATTCTAATATTCCCATGCCAACCATGTCCAACCTAGACTTAATTCCATCCTTTGTTTTTTGGGTGCATTTAGAAATGTGTAGATGACACTATCACATACATTTTTTTCAACATGAATAACATCAAGATTTTTTGTGACATACAGACAATTCCAATATTTTAATTAAAAAAAACCGATCTCTTCTTCCAACTAGTTTTCGTAAGGTTTTTTGAAAATGGTTTACCAAAAGTAGTTTCCAAAACTTTTAATTTCTCAAAAATATGATCACCTATTAGTGGATATGGTTCTATACATTCTTTTAAACATCCATCGAATGATTTCGTCCAAAATCGATACTTATTTAATCTGGGTAGAAATCTGTGATGTCTAAGAACCACCATTTTTGATGATTTTTTCAACCTAATTGAATGTGTACATTGTATGCATATGGGACATCCATGAGTTCTTTTAATTCTATATCCTGAAAAAATTACATAAGTAGGAAATTAATTTATTGTCTCGTACAACATGGCTCTCATTGTGAAATCTCCATTTCTATTAGCATTATACAATGTAACACCTGAATCCCAAAATAATTTCAAATCCTCAATCAATGGATCCAAATAAACATCAATATTATTACCCGGTCGTTTTGGTCATGATATAAGCATATATATCATAATGTGATTTCGTTTCATGCATAACCACAGTGGATAATTATAATTTACCAACATAACTAGCCATGTACTGTGAGTGCTTCTTTGAAAACCAAAAGGATTCAATCCATCTGTAGATAACAAAAGATGAAGGTTTCTTAGTTCGTTTCCAAAATCTAGATACTCATGATTGATTATTTTCCACTAAGGAGAGTCTAATGGGTGATATAGTTTCTCATATTTATTTCTCTTGTCTGTGTGCCACATCAATTTACCTACTGTCTCCTCACTTCCATATAGGCACCTAAACCATGGAATGATTAGAAAGTAACATACAAATTTTGTAGGACCTGATTCATCTATCTTTTATCATAAATCAATAGAATTTGCACATTCTCTAAGTGATTTTTACTCCCTAAGAAATAGTATAAAGTTATTCGGGCAGGCAAGTATTCATTCAGAGATCATACACATCAAACATAACATTCATTTGGCATCGAATGTTCATATCGGGAGCTCATTATCTTCTGGGATCATTTCATTCAAGAGAGAAAGTAATTCTGTAAAACTGGTGTCACTCTATCCATTGTCTACATTAAAATTATATAACTTCAGTATGACTAAAAATGTTGTATATTTAGTGAAACCACCATACAAAGGCATCTTTGCACAAATCTTTAACTTTTCAAACAATTTTGGGCAATCATGAAGTTCATCTTCAATTATCCTTGTCATTTTCTGAATATGATATTCATTATCATTCACATATGTAATCACATCCCCGATAAAATATTCTTCATTATCCACACTTGTAATCATATCAGATGATCCATAAAATGCACTATTATCCTATACACTACCTAAATTAACTTTTTTACCATGTTTATTACAAAATATATAACTTCAATCTATACCATGACAGATCAAGTGTTTATCCAACTCCTCTAGACTAACTTTTCTTAAATAAAAATAGCATAAACACAGAAAAAGGATTTGAGAAGGGTCATATGCATGATATTTTGAAAACTTGATGAACTCTTTCACTCCATCTTCATACTCTCCTGTCAAATGATTAGAATCCATCCATTCTTTATTCATATCCATCCTATTTGATTCATTGATATTAGTATTTAAAAAAATAAATACACAAAATATTGATATAATGTAATGGTTTTCGTAATTCTATAAAAATATTAACTTAAAAGATTATGAAAAAACTATAGTTCAAATGTCCTTTGAAAACTATTTAAAAAATCACGCTTTAAATCCCCTTAAAAAACCAACCATTAACACAAAATCCTCTTCAAAATAACACACCCTTCTTAAAATAAATCAATCAGTTCGAAACACTCTTTCACAAAACAATAATTCCTTTTTATTAAATAATTCTAGAAAACTTCATGAACCAACAATATTAATCATAAAAAATGAGTGACATCCCTCTAAGAAACATTTCAAAACACATGAATCATTTTTAAAGATCCACTCAGGCATTTAAAAAAATACATGGATCCCAATATAGCCTCTTTATAAAAGATACATTGAAAACACCTCGATTCATCCCAAATTAATCAATGTTGTATGATTCAATCACATTATTCCAAAGGTAGGTGTAATAATAATAATTTCCTTAAGCATTTGATATTTTTCTCCACACCATTGGATATCCCTTGTCCATGCTTCCATTTTCCAGTTAAATCAATTTTCCTTCACCACAACACCAGAGTCCCAACAGATATGTTTCATGGTCAATGACCACACTCACATCCATGAAACCCTCATGTTCCAGTTTACTATAAACACCACATTATCCCAATTATCCTTTGATCACACCGAATCAATTGGTTGTACACCCCAAGAACAATTCATATGTCTCTCACATAATGTAATATTGTTTTCTTCCTTTATAAATACACCTAATAAAATCTATAATCATGAACCCACTACATAATCAAAATTTTGTCAAGTTTAGTTCCATTCACAAATAGAATTTCCCTATGCCACTAATTACATGAAGAAACTATATTGCTTTCATGATACATTTAAGTACATCATGTCTCAATTAAAAATAAGAAAATAACTATGGTACTAAATAAATATACGGTATGATTTTCCATAGTCTATTTTCTAATATATTTAAAAAGACATTATAAATGACATTATAAAGACTAGTCATTCTAAAATTATTAACTAAACTCATATTAGTAACCTCTAGAATTGAAGTAATGAGAGTATCAGTATAAGTCTCAAGACAATTTTTACCCCTCCAAAACTCATTCATGAGGTTAATAACATCAAGTCCCAAAATAGTCTATAACCTTCTAAAAAAAATTAGTAAATAAAATCTATGTTTGGTACCTTTGATGGACGCCTCAACCTAAATGTCATGACCACTTCATAAAATTGAATATAAATAATTAACAATTCATTAATATAATTTGATAATGTTTTAATAAAATAATAATGTATATATTTTGAGATAAAATTATGCTAAAAAAATAGGATTTTATAATCACTTGAATTATATAATTTATCCCTTTCAGGGGATTCACCATAAAGTTATTGTGGGTAGAAGGATTCATTACATTTTTGTGTGTGGTTATTTTACTAGGGTGTCCAAAGAGTTTTGCACATAGCTTTATATAATTAGGGCTAAAAAAGATATGTTTCCCTTATAACTCAATTTATCCATTAATAAAAATAACAATGTATTCCCCCTTTGAAGTAGGATCGTCATCCAAATAACAGAAATTTCATGTGGTGTGCATATTCCATGTATGCCATGCATTTATCTTTTATTTATCATTTTCCTCTAGGGGAGGTAGTTTAAAAATCATGAGGTTACTAAAACTAGAAGGACGATATCTGAAGTAGTGACTTAGCTGTTGATTTACTTTTATGTTATGATATATTAGGTTTAGGGATTTGTTTCAATTTAGGCATGTTCTCAATTTTCTTCTGCTATCTGCATGTTTTCGGGGTTTAATTTATGTTTTGGGGGTTTAACATTAGGATTGTTGATTTATACCAAATCCAACAACTGGTATCAGCTCTTTTTATTATTCTACTATTAGTTACAAAAAAAGTGGTATTAAATCTTGGTTACATAAGATATGGTGATTATTTTATCAAGACTCGATAGAAAGTATTGGTTTCAAGACTACTGGGTTTCCTCTAGTGAAATGGTTTTCAAATATTTATTGCAATTTCACTAGTAAAAAATGAGTGGTTCCATTAAAAAGGGTAATGTTTGGATTGATACTCAATAGTGTAGGATACATACTTTGGGGGAAAATGGACTTCCTACTATTGGAGAGTTCAAAAGTTATATTGATTTTGAATTATTTAGTACTACAAGAATTTTTTTTATACCAAATCCCCTATCCCAACGTTTTATCTAAATCATTGGGATACAGAGGTTTTCCCAATGTTTTTCTAAAACCATTGGGATATAGTGATTTAGATTAGTCTTTCCCAATGTTTTTTGTAAACTATTGGGATACAGTGGTCTAAAATCATGTTTCCCAACAGTTTTTGTAAACCGTTGGGATAGTTTCCCTTGAAATACAGCTGATCCCCCACTCCCCTTTCCAGATTCGATAAAATTTTTACTTACCATAGTGGTTCTATCTTCCCAACTGACGACCAATCCTCTTCCAACGATCCATCCTTGTTCAAATCATTTGGTTTCTTCCACTTCAAATTGGTGAGTTGGAGTTACATATTCTACCTACATTTATTTTTCATTTTTATATACCACATTTAGTTTATTTCCTCATCCACCACAATATCACAAAATTTAGGGATTTTTATTGTTATTGAATATGAAATTGGTGTGTTCTAAATACTTCATCATACACATAGACAATGAATTTACCTTCCTGAACCACCACCACAATCCCTAATTTTTCTAGGCATTATACACAATATTTTTGTTTTAGGGGTACTATATTTTCTCCCATCCATTATTTTCACATCATATTTTGAGGAATTGAACCTTGGAATCCAATTTGTTTATTCAAAAATGGAGTTTTAGCAATTACTTTTTTTAAATTTTTATGTAATGCTTTTGTTTTTAAGAGATTAATAGAAAATACATTTTTTACTAATACCATTTTTTAGATTCCTATATAATGAGGCACGTATGAAATAAAAATGTTTCAAATGTTATTATAAGAAAATAATTATTAATTTTGTAATACCACTTGAGATTTTGGGACTGTCTTGATACAAATTTCTGATTTTTATTTTCATTGGTCACCACACATTCACAAATATCATTAGTTCCCTTAATTTGGTTTTATAATACCAATATTACCTCTCCTATTTATCTTTTTTAATTTTTTATTTTGAATGTTATCTATGTATTTTTGACATGTGGGTCACTAGAATGTCTATAAATTGTGATGTCTACCCGATGGTCTCCACCTATAGTTGCACTGTTTTGCAAGATTTGGGTGAAGTAAATCCACTATTCTTATAACTATTTAATGAAACCATTATATATTACTTAAAATGATTGATAATGGGAACTAAGTCAAAAAATGAATTTGGGTGAAGTGATATGTTTGAGTTACAAGGGATAAGTGACTTGTGTGAGGCCTGTTAATGAAGTGACCTATAGGATGCACTTGAGAGAAGTGACCTATGTGAGTCACTTAGTAATAATTCATAAAATTACCAAATTCATCTCCAAGGATACACAACCCACTGGACATGGAATTAACCTAACTTTGACCCATGATATCCTTTACTAAATGATTCATTAAAATAATTAAATTGGTACAAATGAAATCCTGTATGCTTACTTCCATATTTTCAATGGATTAGAAAATTGTTTATATTTTTGATGAAGAAGTTGATGCATGAATCTATGAGATATTAGATATTTTTGTTGCATGATATTGCCTATTATATGACCCCACACTTCTGAACCTTGTGAATCATTTTAAAAAGTAACTTATTTTTATCTAAAGGGAGAAAAATTACTATTATAGGACCATAAAGTTAGAATGATGTTCTCATCCTAATGTGGGGAATCACTTTAAAATATTGGCATGTATTAGATTAAGGTAAATATAACACATTAGGGTATACCATGAAGTTATTAAACACTTTATTAACTCATATTTGAAGATTTATATCATTTTTTTGTGCACCTTCATGTTTATAGTTCATAACACAATGATTGATACCATTTAAATAACACACCCTATAAAAATATCATTTATCACTAAAGTAAAAAATCTTGATTCACTTAAATATATTTTTTATTGAACTTCAATCTTATTTAATTTCATTCAAGTAATAAATTATTGAAATTTTTTACAAAATGGATAGAAGTGGGATATATGAAATTGATCGGATCTCAATCAATTTTCAATATAATTTAAAGATAGTTTTAGATTTTTCATTTGAAAATGCTTCAGATAGGGGTCAAATACACTGAACTTGTTATAATTGTGTTTGAATACCTTGGTTTAGCCATTAATAATTTAGCTATTGTATAACTAAATATGGTTTTGAAACAAACTACTATGTGTGGTTTCATAGTGGGGAGAAAATGAAATCTCAAAATGCTGATGATCCAAATGAGAGGACAAGATTGGAGAATTTGATATATGACTGTATTTAATTTATTCTTCATCATGAGAAGGAAATGATGTTGGCCTAAGAATATTTAGATACGAGTACCCATGATGTATCCCATGAAAATAATGATGTTGATTGGCTGAAAAAATTGACTGATGTTGTGATGACTCCAGTATATCGGCAATGTCGTAAAATAAAAAAGTTAGAATTTTTAATATAATTATTTCATGGGAAAACCTTGTATGGGATTTATAAAATTTCCGTCTATTAAATTATTACCTTCTTGAACAACTTACTTGCATATGATGTAGATATTACCTCAAACCACTATATGGTATGTAATTTAGTTAAAGAACTAGGATTTTCAAAAAACAAAATTCTTTCTTGCCCGAAATATTACTGCTTATTCTGGGAGGAAACTGTTGAAAGAAATGATTGTATAAAATATGGAACATCCTGATAGAAGCCAAAACCTAATGGAACACCATCTTGTGTACCACAGAAAGTAACGTGGCAGTTCCCATTGATCCCCAGATTGTAGAATATTTTCATGTTTGATGAAATATCAATAAAAATGAGATGAAGTAATATCGAGAGAAAGAAGAATAATGAAGAGTTGGTTCACCCTACATATGGATTTTCATGGAAGATATTTGATGCTCGATATCCTGATTTTACAGCTGACATTCGTAATGTGAGACTGGCTCTTTCATGTGAAAGTTTTAATCTTTTTGGGAAGATGATTACTTCCTAGAACACATGGCCAGTTTTTATACACATTCATAACCTTTCCCCATTGCTGTGTGTGAAAAAACCTTTCACTTTCATGAGTATACTTATATCTAGACCTTCTGATCCCAAAAATGATATAGACATATACATGGAACATTTAATTAATGAGTTGAAACTTCTTTGGGATGTGGGTATGATCACATATTATGCATGTTCGAAAGACATATTTTAGATGTGTGTTGCACTTATGTGGACGATCAATGATTTTCTTGCTTATGCAATGATTTCTGGATGGAGCACGAAGGGAAAACTGCCATGCCCTATTTATATGAAGAATAATTGATTTAGAAGACTGATATATCCTCATAGTTTTAGTTTTCTGAGACATTGACGAATCGTGCCAGTGGACCATCAATATTGAAATAATCATCAAAGATTTAGCAATACAGTGGAGACCAATGATCTACCTCAATGTATGTATGGAACCGATGTGCTTAATGAATTGCAAGATTTCAGTCTTTAAATCGGTAAGGGTCAAATGAAATATTGAAAGAGGAAGAATTTTTCCAATGATGCCTATTACAATTGGAAGAAGAGGAGTATCTTCTTTGAGTTTCCTTATTGGTCAACCGATTTGTTACATCATTTCTTAGAGTTAATTAACATTGAAAAGAATATATGTGAAATGTTTCTTTTGATTATTCTAAATGTTAAAGAAAATACAAAAGACGATTTACGATCTCAATGTGACTTTGTGGATTGGGGGATTAAACCAGAATTGTAACCTGTGTGTATCTATGAAAATAAATGGAAACTTCCATGTGCTTATTATGTGATGACACCTGCAAAAAAAAATCAATTTCAGGAAGTTATAGAGACTATTAATGTTCCAGTTGGCTATTTAAGAAAAATATCAAAATGGGTCAAAAGAAGAGAGTTGATGTTGCAATCTTTGAAGACTCATGATTATCATGTCCTTCTACATGGGTTGATTCCAATAGAAACCCGTCATATTTTTCCTATAATGTAAATGTTTTAGTTATTCAGTTGTTCTATTTGTTTAGAGATCTCTGTGCTAAGAAATTTTCCAAGTATTTCTTGTAAAAACATTTGGTGGATACACCATTGATTTTGTGCGAGTTAGAGAAAATATTTCCTATATCATTGTTCACATGCATGTTGCATCTGACTGTCCATATTACAACCAAAATACTTCTCAAAGGACCTTTAACTTTTCGTTGGATGTATCCAACTAAAAGAAATATGTACCCATTGATATCCTATGTTTAGAACATGAATCATCTCGATGGTTCTATTGTGAATGGTTACTTGGATACAGAACGTATGTATTTCTTCTCAATATATTTGTTTGATCTAACTATGAGAATGAACAGACCAATGAGAAATGAATAAGAACAATATGAGAAAATTGTACCAAAATTTCTTTTACTTCTTCAAATAGGATGAATTTACAGATAATATACATTGACGATATTAGGGCTTGAAGGGAGAGAGATGGAACATCAAAAAATGTGGTTCCACTATGATTTGTTTGATGACTACATCAAGTATGTAAATTGAACATGTTTATCTTATCTCAACTATTTTAATAGTACATTTTTGTTAAACTATTTTGATTTTTATCTATAGGGAACATAAAGAAATTATAAATAGAAAGCATCACTCTTTATCTGTGAGAAGGATAGAGAATTTGCATAGCAAGAGTTTTCTATTTGGTTGAAATTAAAGGTAGAAATATTGATTTAATAAATAAATAAAATTAATATTTAATTAAGTTTAACATTAATTTATATTTTAGGTATCATGTTTTCCTACTGACATTGTCTCTGAGGAAATAAATGCTTTGGATTTTGGTCCTGATATTGTTGTTCATGAATGTAAATCAATTGTGATCAATGGGTACAAATTTATTATCACTAAATGAGAAAAGAACATGAGAAAAAAATGATGGTGTTATGATAACTGCCACAATAGACTGTTATTCTAGTTCATCAGATAACATAACTTGTTTTGAAAATTTAGCTTATTATGGAGTTGTTGAAAAAAATAATAATATTAGATTTTTACTCTCATGGTCGAGGTACTATTATGAAACGCAAGTGTTTTGATTCGATGACATGGTAGGGAAACTTTATTGATGATTATAGATTTTGAGTTATTGACCTGACTTGTACTCTTTCTATTGATGAACCATATCTATTGGTATCAATGGGAAAAAAGTTTTTTTATTTCAAAGACCATCTTTGACATAAATTTGGTGTCATTATTGAAGTAAAACCGAGAAATATTTTTGATGATGATGATGATGGAATTGATACCATACCATCTCCCATTGGAACTGATCCATTTATTACTTATGATGACTCTAATACTTCAATTTTTAGACTTGATAGCAAACCTGAATTTGTAGTGGGAAATATATAGAAGAATTCATCTATGTTCTCAATTATTTTGGTTTATCTCGACTTGAGTTGTTAAGGTTTGTGTGATAAAAATTTATTTACTATTTATTACAAATATTTTTTCTCTAGCTATACCTTAATTTTCATTTTCTATATTTACTGGTTGTAGTTTACTTTGAGTTACATTTTATAATATTGAATTGAATTGTATTCTGACCTACCAAACCAAAAAAACCAAAATAGTTAAATTGTAACAAAAAACCAGATGAATTTAATTGTACATATTAAACTAATTGATAAGAAAATCAAAACCAATGAAAATAATGACCTAACCCAAAAAATAGTTAAATTACCTAACTGAAAATATGAACAAAATGACCTTAGACAAATAATCCATGTCTCAATTTTTTTGGTTACACAATAGTTATCCTTTTATAATTACTCTCATATTTGTTTTAAAATTAAGGAAATGAAACCATATGAGGAGCAGTGAAGAAAAAATATGATAAGAAAAAAAATCATCTCATGGCTGAGATGGGTATTCATCCATTAGTGCCTATTGTGAGTATTTTATTTCATATATGTATAAAAATAACTTATAATGTCATGTGATTAATTTTGTTTTAAAATTTCATGAAAGATCCACTACTGAGGCATCAGTTATTCGATGCTTCGCTAGTTTTGGTCCCAGTACTCAGGCCGGTGGTATGAGGGGTGGGGTTATGAGATCTAGGCACTCCAGTCAGCATACTTGTTTAGTCCCTGCCCCTCCCACTGATGTCCCATCTTCCACACATTCTGATCCCACTGTGTCTCTAGGGACACATGGGAAATTAAGGCCTCCTATGTTCTCACCACCCTTCACATCTAAGCCTCCTCACCCATCATTATCGTATCCCATGATGATTCCCACTCCTCATCCATATTATGCAGTTGGTCAATCCGACATGCCATCTTCATTACCATATACTTCTTTTTTATCTAGGCTTCTACATTCCTTCTTCGACTCCTGCTCCAACACAGTCTATGCCTGTGGAGCATACACTGGGACCCACTCAACCAGTATAGGGTGTTTTTCCTTAAGTGTCACTTGATCTAGAGGCTCCCATTGAGAAGATGGTTACATGTATATTTTCAAACCCTAACATTTTTTTACCATAATATATATTCATTATAACATGTATTGATATAATATTTGTTTTTCTATCATAACAAATACATATACTGATATGTGGTGGGGGAGGGGGAGTACAATCATTCATTTGATGTGGAACCGCCACATGCAGTTGATGGTGTACTACAACGAAGACAATCAAATGATCACCAATGCCGGATTTTTTTGGCGATGCTTTCCAAATACTCTGACATCATTCCTATCATCCCGATCTCATAGAGATAGTTTCCAAACGAAGTCAAGGATAATTCTTGGGTGCATATATGGGTAAGAAAATCTTTTGTATTTAATGTAATATTATTTTTTTATATGAATTAATATTTTGGTGTCAGCTTTGGTTTAATTTCCCCGATGGTGAGGGTGCACGACCATCCCATCTAAAGGAGTTATGTGAGATTTGGAGAGAATATAAGCACGAGTTGTATATTGGATGGTATACTAGAGTTGGCATATAGATAGAGGTGGTACCTATCGTGGATGATTGTATGTTAGGAGAAGATCAGAAAATTATTATTCATTGGATGACTATCAAGTTTAAGGTATTAATCACATTTGAGGTATTTAAATGTATATTTTCATGTTTTTAATTAATACTATATTTTTTATTATTGAATTTTACTTAAAAATCATTTAAAAAAAATAAAAAAACATTGATTTTAAAAAACACCAAAACACACTGGGATGTACTATGATTTCAGATCATGAGAGGATGTAGGTAGGATAGTTGTTTATAATTTTTCTTTAGGACATTCAATTTCTATTGTTTCCTCTATAATTTATTCAATTTATAAAGTTTTAATATAATTTTAGTTATGAAATTCATTATTTTTAACCAATTTATAATTATGTTTTCCTACATTCAATGTCATTTTAGAGGTAGGTATTGAATATTTTAGGACATGTGCCTCGAAAAAAATTGTTTTTCTCGAGTTAAAGAAAAATATATGGAAGTGCAGTTAACAAACCAACACAGTTGAAAATTGTAAGTTTTACATTGTTGATTTAAAATTTTAATATCTATTTTTTAACTTAATAGTATATTTATATGTGTAACAGGCTGCTTTAGTGGCCGTTGATACCTAGGAACCTGATAATTTTGGGCCAAATGATCACTTACATCAGGTGTTGGGAGATTAGCACCCTAGTAGAGTACTTTTCTGAACTGGGAAGAGTATAGTACTTCAGAGGTATTTTCCCTCTTCAGGTACTAGTTTTAGTGCCATTAAGTTTGAAATGGTTAAGGCACGAGCATAACAGTCTAAAAAAGGTTTACACAAGTGGAAGAACAATGTACTAGGGTAAACAATGAATTTCTGAACCTGATGAATGTTTTATGTCCAGCACATCCACCAAAGGTCCACTCAACTTGTGATGAATATATTTATTCAATGTTTCCAATATATAGTGAACTAGGTTATAGTTATTTTGGTGGTCAAGATGATGTTATTACTAGAAATTATGGTGGTGAGTAAGAGGATGAGGATGATGATGATGATGAGGCCAAGGACAAGGACAATGCTAAGGCCAAGGGAGAGGAAAAGGCTGAGGCGGAGGATGAGGGAAAGGATTTGGGTGATGACGAGGCCATGGATGAGGATGAGGATGAGGATGAGGATGGGGGAAGGTATGAGTTTGAAGATGAGGCTAATGATGATGGTGGTGATAGTTACAGTGATGGTGATGAGGGATAAATTGATATATTACATTTTTCTTGATATTACTGACATTTGATGTTTGTTGATTTTCTATGCCTAAATGTCTGTTTGATTAGGTAGGACAAATTATACTTAACTTAGGTTGCCTAAATTCTATATAGTCTTAATCAAAACACCTTTTAAAAATGTATTTTCATCTGTTTTGATGAAGTAATTAAGGTATTTGAAAATTTATTATATGATTCAACATTGAAATGATTGATTAGGTCAGTGGTCTTACTTTTATCATTATTTATTTATCTATAAATAATAAAACTTAGCATGAAATGGAGGTATGAATTCTATGAATTGTCTTTTTCATAGTATCAAAGATATTTCACAATTCTCTTTTTACATACACTCAGACTCTTGGTTGAAGAACTTGAGCATATTTATTGTCATTATACAACTTCATAATCATCTTTCTCTGATTCTTTGTCATTTGATGCTTTAAATTATGGGACACCATGTTTGAACTTGTCTCATTACCAAATCATGTTGTACTTGAAAGTATCAAATTATATATACTAATAATATTTATTAACATGGATGAGTATTTAAATTGGGGGATTTAAAATTGATTTTAAAAATCCATATTTTCCAACAAAATTTTATATAAAACTATAATCTACCCAATTCAATAAATAAAACCTACCCCTCATAAAGAAATCATGATTCCCTCATTCATGGGACACCCAAGGTGATGCTTACAGAAACTGAACACTCAATCTTCCATCTATCGAGAATTTATCTAATAAACTAAACTTATACCCATGATCCTATCATCATGGTATGATTTCATTCATTTACGTAGCTCAATAATAAAACTCCATCATCTAACCATTAGGAAAACTGAGGATCAATCAACCAATATTAACTAACCATAACCTACTACTCTGATAGACATAACTAGTAGCCTACCTAGAGAACCATATAATCACTCTAGAGAGAGCCACAATATCATCCCACACTAGCATCACCACTATCAACTTGATTAATTCAACTATATTTAACCAAAAAATCCTCTCATGCACAACCCATACTTGGGAAATCATAAATATATCCCATCATAAGGAACATCATACCAAAACATACACTCTAAATGGCTGTCAAGCACTAGGAGAATAAATACAATCACATCAAAACATCACAAAATAATCACCAGAATGGTACCAATTAAGCAATGCACCTCCAATGAGTTATTTTATAAAAAAATGAATATCTTATTATTGACACATTAATTAATAAAAACCCATTCCATAAAATTATTAAGAATTTATTCCTTTTTCAACAATTTTATAATCCTACTTTCCTTATTATGAATATAATTTCACAATCACAAGGATTCATGAACATGTCCAAGTATACAAACCTATATGATGAATGAACCCACACTCTCATACTATGTCAAGATTAGTGTAAAAATAATAATAGCTCACCCAAAACGTCATACTTGAATTGAAATGTTAATTAGAACACTAAAAAATGAACAACAGTCTCATCACCTTGTAGATTTGACTTTACTTATAAATGTGTTAGTTACATACTATTACAAGGTCTATTATAAGTTCCAACAACACATCCTGCATCCAAATACCATGCTCAAATAGTCAAACAACAAAAAACAATTCTTTGTAACCTCTTTGTACTACCTAAACTAAAATAGATCATAAAAAATAATTGGTAAATCACCACAAGTCCTCTTGAACACCTACCCTTATAAAAGATGCTTTAGAATAGTGGTAAGATTCTATAAGTATCGTTGGGATATTATACTCTCTATAACCTCCTAAATAAAAATATATAAATAACATAATCAAAATAAAACATTAGAGTAAGAATAAGAAATTACAGCTAAGAGACAACCAATAATAACAGATAACATCACTATGATATAAATTGGTAGGGTCTCACCAATTTTCCCTAATATACATCATTATATATAGTGTATAAATGTATGGTAAAATAAAACAAGTACTAATATAAGACATGAAACAATTATGAATGGTCAGAGGGTGATACCAAGGGAGACCCAACACCTGACCTCACTTGATTTGGAGATTGTTGAAATATAATTCATCTCAAAACACAACCCCAAACTCATACTCCTTCTCTTAGGGAAGGCTAATGTAGAGACCCGAAGCCTATCGTACATGGACATTACATTACATTTGCGGAATACTTGGTACATAACAAAAACACACACACAAGGACCGTAATAGTTTAGTGTCTTTGGAAACTCGGAACGTAATCTTCTAATCCTGGTGAAAGATCTTCAAAATCTCCCACAAAGATCTTCTTTTTTTTACCTAAAACCTTTCTTTATATCCTGGGGAAAAGAAAACATAAAAGGGTGAGCTCAAATGCTCAGCAAGGGAAAATAAAGGAAATAAAAATCATATCATATCTTTTTGAAAATCAAAACCTGCAAAAGAGATCATAATATCTTAACATGGAATAAATCATAGAAGTGAAAATGAGATCCCCAAAATCATAACATAAAACTTGAAACTTTGTGGCATGCACACATAATCATGGAAAATCATTTCTTGTTAGTCATGACTCATTGCCAGGACTATCTTAGTGGACAAAGTCCCTTTCTGAACCGAGTTCACTCCTCGTTTCAGTCCTGTATCACTGAACCAAAATAACCTTCCGTTCCAGCCATGTCTATCTCATGAGATATAAAATCTTTTCCCAATGCATTGGAGGGAGATATAGGTCCCACCCATCTTATAATGAATCCTTTCTTATGTGTGCCACATAATCATAAAACATACATCATCGCATAACACATGTAACAAAAATGGGATTCTTGAAACATCATGACATCATGAATCAATTCATATAAGATAAAGGAATTCATAAACATAATTCCATCACAACATAGTCAAATCAATGCAAAAATATGGATAGAAACAGAACCCTTTATTATCTTAGATGTAAAATAATTTTGATAAAACACTTGAATTGAATTCTTGAGGAAAATATCCTTTCTTCTTCAAAAACATTTTTCCTTTCATAACATGTCATACAACTTTAAAATAAAAGAAGTTGATTAAAAGTAAACTTGAAAACTTGTAAAGGAATCTTCTTTGAAGTAATGTTTTAAAAATTCATTCATGCCGTATAAGTTAAAAAAAACATTCTTCGTACTTTTGTCGGAAAAGTCAAAAAGTACCTCGTACGACAAAAGATTCCTTTCATACATATTACTAAAAACTCGCCGAAGGGTAAAAATGGATTTAAACAATTGTAGGTGGATGGAAATAATATTACATATTGATGAAACATGGATGTGGATGATAAAATACACCCCAGTAAATACTTACGAATAAACAATCTCGGATAAAAATGAGATTGTGATATTTCCCTTACCTTAGGTCCGATTTGCTTTGTTCGTATCCGAAGCTCCTGTATAATGGTTTAAATAATGTTATTGACTTATTCCAGAATCATACATATTGATATGAGATCATATATGGTCATATTATTAGCTTCTTGTTAGTAATATTTCATTGTTACTTGTTACTCGGGTCTTTATAACTTTTTGTTCTTATGCGTGTTTTGTCGAATAAATTCTTATTCTTATCTTTAGGTTATAGATAATTCATTTCCAGAATGGTATTAGTGTATTATATACCATATTCATTCATTCAATTCATTTATACAATCATTATGAAATGAAGATCATGTAGAACGAGTCGCATCACATCGTGGAGACGGTATTCCGTACGTACGCACGAGTGATGATATCGTTCCTATGATCGTGGAATTGTATTGGAGTATATATATATATTATTTCAGTATCAATATTAATTAATAATAATCATATATAGTTACTGATTACACCATTATAACCATCCTTGTAAGGTGATGGTGGAAAATAGATTACACCACGGCGTGGAGACGGTATTCCGTACGTACGCACGCGCGGTGATTTCATTTTTCCGTAGGATGGATAGAAGGTGAATTAGGGTTGTTTCATATTTATAATAACATATCAGTATGTAAGTAATACTGATGTTATTACTTTATCATGAAACAACTAAAGAAGAAGAAGTTGAAGAAGAAAGAAATTGAAAAGATCGGTAATGAATATTACCTCTTCTTTGGAACGCCTTTTTGAATCCTTCACTTAAGGAACTAAGATTGGTCTTTGGAGAAGACCAGGACCTCTAGGATTATTCTAGGGAAGTGGAGAAGGGAAAATGGCAGGGGTTGGCCGAGCTTGAGTGCTCAAATTGGTGTGAGGAGGAGGGGGAGGATGTGCCCTTTTATAAGGGAGGAGAGGGGCACCTTAGGAATATCTCAAAATATTATTTTATATTAAAGTCAAAATCGGTTTATAATGGTTCCAAAGGGTCTTATTTCGAAGCTAAAGTGGGGATGGGTCGAAATCCTATCAACCAATAGAATTTAGACAAGTTTAGGATATTATTTTAACCTTATCAATTAAATTTAACTCTAAGTTAAATAATTTAACTTTTACCATGTCTTTTTGTTTTCTTTCACTATATGGTTAATACCCTTACTATAAAATGCCAAACGAACCCCAAATTGTTTATTATTAATATATATATCCTTATCTAAGTCATTTGGCCGAGCCTTAGATTTTTAGGAATAAAATAACAATTAATAATATAATATTTGATTTAAAAACTATTTTGTGTCAATTTTGACACTATTTGATATATGATTTTTGTGAAAGTCATAACAGAATTATATGTTCGAACCAAGTTGATTAAATCAATACTAATATATCATTGTAACCTAGAAAATTAGTGGAATTCATAAAAAGTCTCAAATTACATTTATTTTGGTATTTATATTATCAATTTTGTCAATATTTCATTAATAAGATAATTACTGCATCATCTTTGTGTCATAAATAAATTAAATTATTTGATGTCTAAAAATTACAAATAAAATACCATCATGTAGGAACTCTTTTTAGCTTTCTAATGAATATTTACAATCGAATTTATCTTATGTATAACCCTATATTAAAAATGATTTACTTATTAAACTTTGATTTTAACTATTTTAACCCTTCTTTAAATAAATTAATAATAAATGTCCTAATCTAATCCAAGTGGGCCTAAATGATCATATTTTATTCCTAAGTTTGTTTTTGGTCGAATTACACTTGTCCAATAGAATTAGGACATGTGTCAGGGTAATATTAATATCATATTTACCCTTAGTTACCCTATTTACTATTAATCGCGGTAAAAATAGTAAAAAGTTACTATTCACCAAAAAATTATTTTCATCTCATTGAACCACATTTTAGTCCTTGATATTAACCGTGTCTCTCGGATTTTTGAAATTCCATTCACAGAAGCGGTAAAATTAAGTTTTATGCAAAATTCAGTTTTTAACCTACCACTTAGTAGTTTTACTATTCATCAAAAAATGAAGGTTTTTAGAAAAATGCCAAAATTTCATCCTAAGCTATATTTCATATTCCGAATTCAAAAATGAAGTCTATTTTACCAAATTCATAACATAGAAGTTGAATTAATTAATTTTATAATTAAATCCCGCTGTTAAGACAAATAGCGTGTTTTTAAGAAACAATTTCTATCAAAAGATTGACACTTGATTATGTCTGGTTTAAATGTGAAATTACAACCAATGACCAACATTGAATTAAATTGTAAAAATATATTCTAAATATACTTTAAAACCACTCAAATTAATAATTTATCACTATTAATTATTTCGATTAAAAAGGTTGTTTTTAATTATAATTTAGTAATTTTCACTATTCACCAGAATATGAAAGTTATCCGAAAAGTACCAAAATTTCACCTTAGGCTAAATTCGATACTCCGAATCCAAAAATGAAGTTCATTTTAAAAAATAAGATTTACAGAATTTAAAAAGTGGTTATTACTATTCATAACGGCTAGCATATCGTTGTTTAGTGAAACTCGGTATTGCGTATTACACACGCTATCGAGGAAGGTCGTGATTGCGTGTAATGCAAGGCAAGTCAAGGATGCGTGTTGTGCAAGCTCCTTTTGGTGTATCGTATAACACAAAACATTAGTAAAATAAAAAAAAGAATATTTTTCATAAAATCTCGGGTTGTTACATTCTACCCCCCTTAAAATGAATTTCGCCCGCGAAATTCGTCGGGGTTATAAATGGTTTACTATTCGAAAGTTTCTTTAATAGAAACCCACATCGTAAAAGGGAATACCAAAACTTGGCTTTAAAAACTAAAGTATGAAATGTAACGATTACCCAAATAAACTAATCACTGGGTTTCCACATAGGTGAAAATATGGATATGGAAGAGAAATCTAACCATCATGTTCTGATGGAGAGTGGTAGAGAACATGGCTATGGAAAAGCCAGTAATCACAAATCCATAGATTTGTGATGATATAAGGTACCATCTGATTCATCAGGTATAAGATCACTAGGACAACATTTTTGGTTTTCAAGATCATTTCCCTAAAGTTGAAAATTTGAATTACAATAAATACTTACTTTATTTTGGTACAATATCACTGTTGTTCGTGCCTTGAACAATTTCCACTTCATCTCTTAAATAAATGAAGTTGAATTTGTTATTCGTGAAGTGTTAGCAGATCATGTGATAGAATGACGGGTCATTCCATCTGTCTCAAACAAAAGGTTAGCAAACATTATATGCATAAATCGATATATAGTGAGATTAATCATATATGGTTCCTAAAATGAACTTATACATCACATATCATACTGCTTAATATAATAAAACTAGTTTCTACTAAACAGGGACTTCCTGTAGGCCAGTGGTAGGCGATAAAGGCCAGTCGCACTTCGGTTGTGGGTTCGATTCCTACAGCCTTGTCCGAAGCGATGGGCTGTCGCCCGTCCTGCAGGTTGTCCTTTTTCTAAAACTACGTTACTATAACATCCCATCAATAATATCGAAAATCTTCTATCCTCAAACAATACTAACTTATGTCCAACATAATCCAGTCTAATCTTTAGGCTTATACTTCATTCCACTCTCATAATATAGTGACATCGATTACCAGAGATTTAATACTGTCGTTGATCCCCACATATCATAAGATATGTCTTGTTGGTCACATTCCAAACATTCAAAGTCCTTAATCGTGTATTCTCTTGAATACCTTAGTGAAAACATGAGTGCAGTTAAAAGTTAACACTTTCCACATACCAAAATCCTCAAAATTCAATATACTCAAACCATGATATCACTTAGTCCTTATATCAATCATGAGCTCATGAATACTGTCAAACATTTCATTTTCCCCTTATCCCTTCATTATGCGCATATCATATTCATTCCAAAAATATCTGAATAACCTTTCATGGATACTGGTAACATTAATCAGACAACAATGTTACAATCCTTACATGTCTCTTTATTCCATAGTACCATGAGATTACTTATACAACATTACACATGATAAACATGTAATCATTCCACTACATTCTTAAACCATTGACCGAGCTTCAACAATTCTTTCATCTCACATACCATTGGTAGTCTCTTCATCATCATCCACATAAATACTTCCCATATGACCATACTGATTCTCTTCATGAGTCTTTCCCTTAGGGCATTTGTTTGCATAATGCCCATACATTCCACATTTAAAACACTTAACCATTTTTGATGTCGTAGCAATACCATTATCCTCATCCCTGGTATTAACTGAACCTTTTCCTTTGCACTTACTGGCTTTGTATCCTTCTTTTCCACACCCAAAGCATCTTCCAGTTCCTTTGAAACATTCTCCTTGATGCCTCTTCATAGGGGAAATTGAACTTTCTTTCCTCTATGATCATCATGAAACTCCATCTTTCTCTTATTAGCCGAGTCAGGAAACTTACCAAATTTTACTTTATTGATCATATTATGAGATTGCTGGTTCGGCATAATAATGATGTTTGGACTTCCAAATCCCATTTCATTTGGTTGCTCATAAAGAATATCATTCCATTGTCCATCATTTCCTCCATTATCGTGAATCATCTTGTTTCCAGCCATTTTCTAAAACCCAAAAGAATAGTGTGAGAGGCAAAAATCATAATAAAGGGGGAGTAACTTCAATATCTAACATCTTAGGTTTAATTCTATGATCGTTAGCGTAATTCTAGTACTATAACCTATACGCATACTTAACCTTAGAGACATCCCTAGACATACCTTAGAAATATCTCTAGGGATCTCACTAAAGTTCTCGCATCCTAGTTTCCAAAGGTTGACTAAACCTTTCCTCTGATACCAACTGTAGAGACCCGAAGCCTATCGTACATGGACATTACATTATATTTGCGGAATACTTGGTACATAACAAAAACACACACACAAGGACCGTAATAGTTTAGTGTCTTTGGAAACTCGGAACGTAATCTTCTAATCCTGGTGAAAGATCTTCAAAATCTCCCACAAAGATCTTCTTTTTTTTTTACCTAAAACCTTTCTTTATATCCTGGGGAAAAGAAAACATAAAAGGGTGAGCTCAAATGCTCAGCAAGGGAAAATAAAGGAAATAAAAATCATATCATATCTTTTTGAAAATCAAAACCTGCAAAAGAGATCATAATATCTTAACATGGAATAAATCATAGAAGTGAAAATGAGATCCCCAAAATCATAACATAAAACTTGAAACTTTGTGGCATGCACACATAATCATGGAAAATCATTTCTTGTTAGTCATGACTCATTGCCAAGACTATCTTAGTGGACAAAGTCCCTTTCTGAACCGAGTTCACTCCTCGTTTCAGTCCTGTATCACTGAACCGAAATAACCTTCCGTTCCAGCCATGTCTATCTCATGAGATATAAAATCTTTACCCAATGCATTGGAGGGAGATATAGGTCCCACCCATCTTATAATGAATCCTTTCTTATGTGTGCCACATAATCATAAAACATACATCATCGCATAACACATGTAACAAAAATGGGATTCTTGAAACATCATGACATCATGAATCAATTCATATAAGATAAAGGAATTCATAAACATAATTCCATCACAACATAGTCAAATCAATGTAAAAATATGGATAGAAACAGAACCCTTTATTATCTTAGATGTAAAATAATTTTGATAAAACACTTGAATTGAATTCTTGAGGAAAATATCCTTTCTTCTTCAAAAACATTTTTCCTTTCATAACATGTCATACAACTTTAAAATAAAAGAAGTTGATTAAAAATAAACTTGAAAACTTGTAAAGGAATCTTCTTTGAAGTAATGTTTTAAAAATTCATTCATGCCGTATAAGTTAAAAAAAACATTCTTCGTACTTTTGTCAGAAAAGTCAAAAAGTACCTCGTACGACAAAAGATTCCTTTCATACATATTACTAAAAACTCGCCGAAGGGTAAAAATGGATTTAAACAATTGTAGGTGGATGGAAATAATATTACATATTGATGAAACATGGATGTGGATGATAAAATACACCCCAGTAAATACTTACGAATAAACAATCTCGGATAAAAATGAGATTGTGATATTTCCCTTACCTTAGGTCCGATTTGCTTTGTTCGTATCCGAAGCTCCTGTATAATGGTTTAAATAATGTTATTGACTTATTCCAGAATCATACATATTGATATGAGATCATATATGGTCATATTATTAGCTTCTTGTTAGTAATATTTCATTGTTACTTGTTACTCGGGTCTTTATAACTTTTTGTTCTTATGCGTGTTTTGTCGAATAAATTCTTATTCTTATCTTTAGGTTATAGATAATTCATTTCCAGAATGGTATTAGTGTAGTATATACCATATTCATTCATTCAATTCATTTATACAATCATTATGAAATGGAGATCATGTAGAACGAGTCGCATCACATCGTGGAGACGGTATTCCGTACGTACGCACGAGTGATGATATCGTTCCTATGATCGTGGAATTGTATTGGAGTATATATATATATTATTTCAGTATCAATATTACTTAATAATAATCATATATAGTTACTGATTACACCATTATAACCATCCTTGTAAGGTGATGGTGGAAAATAGATTACACCACGGCGTGGAGACGGTATTCCGTACGTACGCACGCGCGGTGATTTCATTTTTCCGTAGGATGGATAGAAGGTGAATTAGGGTTGTTTCATATTTATAATAACATATCAGTATGTAAGTAATACTGATGTTATTACTTTATCATGAAACAACTAAAGAAGAAGAAGTTGAAGAAGAAAGAAATTGAAAAGATCGGTAATGAATATTACCTCTTCTTTGGAACGCCTTTTTGAATCCTTCACTTAAGGAACTAAGATTGGTCTTTGGAGAAGACCAGGACCTCTAGGATTATTCTAGGGAAGTGGAGAAGGGAAAATGGCAGGGGTTGGCCGAGCTTGAGTGCTCAAATTGGTGTGAGGAGGAGGGGGAGGATGTGCCCTTTTATAAGGGAGGAGAGGGGCACCTTAGGAATATCTCAAAATATTATTTTATATTAAAGTCAAAATCGGTTTATAATGGTTCCAAAGGGTCTTATTTCGAAGCTAAAGTGGGGATGGGTCGAAATCCTATCAACCAATAGAATTTAGACAAGTTTAGGATATTATTTTAACCTTATCAATTAAATTTAACTCTAAGTTAAATAATTTAACTTTTACCATGTCTTTTTGTTTTCTTTCACTATATGGTTAATACCCTTACTATAAAATGCCAAACTAACCCCAAATTGTTTATTATTAATATATATATCCTTATCTAAGTCATTTGGCCGAGCCTTAGATTTTTAGGAATAAAATAACAATTAATAATATAATATTTGATTTAAAAACTATTTTGTGTCAATTTTGACACTATTTGATATATGATTTTTGTGAAAGTCATAACAGAATTATATGTTCGAAACAAGTTGATTAAATCAATACTAATATATCATTGTAACCTAGAAAATTAGTGGAATTCATAAAAAGTCTCAAATTACATTTATTTTGGTATTTATATTATCAATTTTGTCAATATTTCATTAATAAGATAATTACTGCATCATCTTTGTGTCATAAATAAATTAAATTATTTGATGTCTAAAAATTACAAATAAAATACCATCATGTAGGAAATCTTTTTAGCTTTCTAATGAATATTTACAATCGAATTTATCTTATGTATAACCCTATATTAAAAATGATTTACTTATTAAACTTTGATTTTAACTATTTTAACCCTTCTTTAAATAAATTAATAATAAATGTCCTAATCTAATCCAAGTGGGCCTAAATGGTCATATTTTATTCCTAAGTTTGTTTTTGGTCGAATTAAACTTGTCCAATAGAATTAGGACATGTGTCAGGGTAATATTAATATCATATTTACCCTTAGTTACCCTATTTACTATTAATCGCGGTAAAAATAGTAAAAAGTTACTATTCACCAAAAAATTATTTTCATCTCATTGAACCACATTTTAGTCCTTGATATTAACCGTGTCTCTCGGATTTTTTAAATTCCATTCACAGAAGCGGTAAAATTAAGTTTTATGCAAAATTCATTTTTTAACCTACCACTTAGTAGTTTTACTATTCATCAAAAAATGAAGGTTTTCAGAAAAATGCCAAAATTTCATCCTAAGCTATATTTCATATTCTGAATTCAAAAATGAAGTCTATTTTACCAAATTCATAACATAGAAGTTGAATTAATTAATTTTATAATTAAATCCCGCTGTTAAGACAAATAGCGTGTTTTTAAGAAACAATTTCTATCAAAAGATTGACACTTGATTATGTCTGGTTTAAATGTGAAATTACAACCAATGACCAACATTGAATTAAATTGTAAAAATATATTCTAAATATACTTTAAAACCACTCAAATTAATAATTTATCACTATTAATTATTTCGATTAAAAAGGTTGTTTTTAATTATAATTTAGTAATTTTCACTATTCACCAGAATATGAAAGTTATCCGAAAAGTACCAAAATTTCACCTTAGGCTAAATTCGATACTCCGAATCCAAAAATGAAGTTCATTTTGAAAAATAAGATTTACAGAATTTAAAAAGTGGTTATTACTATTCATAACGGCTAGCATATCGTTGTTTAGTGAAACTCGGTATTGCGTATTACACACGCTATCGAGGAAGGTCGTGATTGCGTGTAATGCAAGGCAAGTCAAGGATGCGTGTTGTGCAAGCTCCTTTTGGTGTATCGTATAACACAAAACATTAGTAAAATAAAAAAAAGAATATTTTTCATAAAATCTCGGGTTGTTACAGCTAATGCATCTTAGTCTCAACCTATACCATCTCACTTGGGTTAGATCTTTACACAAAGTCCTGATCTCATATTTATCCTCATACTTCCACCCTCTTGCTCAAAGTGAGGTCTGGTATCAAGTCCTGACTATTAACCAATCAATCAAGGTAGGATCACATATCATATACTAACCACTACCCTCTCACTCGAGGTTAGGTTATATATCATATCTTAACCACTACCCACCCACTCATGGTAAGGTCTTATATCATATCACATGTACTACTGTCTCACTTAAGGTAAGATCATGTATCAGATCATGATCAATGTCCTCCACTCAAGGTAAGGTCTGATATCACATTCTTAATACTATCCACTCACTCATATTAAGGTCCCATATAACATATATGATACTGGGAACGGTCCTATATCATATCCTGAACACTACCCTCTTAATCAGGGTAGGGTAATATACTATTTCTCATTCCATATAAAATACCTCAAACCTCTCACTCAAAGTGGATCTCATCACAACTATAAATCATGGTTAGATCATAAATGATGAGAAAAAAATAGTAGTAATAGTTCATATCATATCCCTCACTTATCCACATAACCATCCCTACTTAGCTCTATGTTATAGGGTAGATGATATATCTCTACAACACATACCCTAACTAGCATCACCATCATAATTTGAACCATATGCCATACCCAAATATCATTGTATTTTATATTGTCTGTATTTTTAGGTGCATTTACAATGGTGATTTATAAGGTGTTGTATTAGTTTATTTTTTTAGGTGTGTATTCATCATTATTCAGTATTGTTTTTGTAGATGTTGGTAGGGTATTTTCAGGTGTTTTTCTTTTAGTGTGATTTTGTATATCTCAAAAACACATACCCTAAACACCAACAACACCCCTGATCTGATCCATCCCTAGATCATTTCAATTTTATCCTAATATCATGGATAATTCTTAGAAGCCATCAAATATATCATCTGAGTTTACACTTGGAATTCATCCATGAAATCAAATGGACTCAGGTATATTTTCCATAATATTCCAATTTCAAAAGGAGGTATCATGTATTTATTCCATGAATCCATGATTGATTATCATGATGGTTACATTACCATTAATGAAATCAAAATCCCCACTATAGGAGTGTGCTTGTTCTTGCATCATTTTATCAAGATACTAGGAATCATATCCAATGACCTATCCATTATTCAGTGTGACCATGGTGCGAGGAACCTAATAAAATTATATAGATAATGAGGTTCATTACCTCAAACCACTAATTATATACTCACCACTATATACCTTACCTTAAACTACACCTCAAGATCCACCTCAAAAGTTATCATTGCTGCATGCCACTCTTCCCAATCCATTCAAATAAACATAAAACTATTGACTCTATTTCATTTGGACAATACATTATAAGGGCCTATATCTAGTAAATTATCTAACAAAACCAAATTCATTTCCAATATATTCTCTACCATGAAGGTACATTTAAAATTCTCATTAAATACTCAAGGAAAAAATTCACATGAAATTACATTTAGAACATCATCCCTAAATGCCTATATATCACACCACACTGTAATCTATTAAGGGCATATCAAACCCCTATATATTAAACCACATTTTAATGTGGGTTTCCACTCCCCAAATATTGGGAACTATCATAATAATACCTTGGAACATTATCATTAATAAATATATACTACCTATAAAATAGATTCTATTTTTATCTCTAATGAGAAATCATAGCTAAAAATTTTTACTGGAATAAATCTATATAATTTAATCCATTCATATTTAATCAAGATCATATAATGATTATTTCATCAACTTCCCAAAGGATAGAAACAAACATCCATTACTATTTGGATCATATTTTCAAGTGTTGTGTTTATGGAGATGATTGTTTTTGGGGAGTTGTGGTTTCCAGTGGGGTATTCTATTGGGTGTATTGGTGTTTTTCTAAATTGGTGTTATTCTGAATTATGTACAATGTACTGAAATTGCATTGGTGTTATTATGATCGAATAATATTTGGAACATATTTTTATGCATTGGTGTTATTCTAAATTATGTATAGTGTATTGAAATTTCAGGTAATTTCATAGGTAATTGCAGGTAATTACCTTTAATTCAAAATTCTGAATTCTGTACAAGTAATTACATTGGTGTTATTATTACAGTTAGTTGCAAAGGGGGAGGTGGGTGATATCTACTGTTGGAGTTTCAGTAACTCTATTCCAACGGTTTAAAAACCTTTGGTATATGGTTGCGCCCAAATTTACCCTACTGGTAAAAGCGATCGATGTAGTACATGTAGGGGTCGAATCCACAGGGACCGAAGAATAAACCTTAAGACACTTTGATTAGATGCGGGATTGTCTATGAAGTGGCCAACTATGGTGTTGATTGATTTGAAGAAATATTGATTTAATTTAAAGAACAAAACCAATAAAATTACTTGAATTAAAACAACTAATTAAGGTGAGTCGATCCTAGGTTGTCTCTTGGGCTTTATTGGATGTATTTGTTTTTCATTTGATTTTCTGTTCATTGGTTCAAGAGGTCTCCATTAAATGAAATAATTCCTCAATATCATTCTCCGATTTAATCCATAAAAAATTTCAAGGCTAATCACCAATTCACTTAGAGGATCAATTAAATGAGCACTGCAAGGAATTGGATCGTACTAGAACTCAAAATGTGTCGTCGTTAAATTCGGTGAAGACAAAGAAGAAGATAAATCAAAGAACGGAACTCTTAAAATAAATAACAAATTTAAGAATTTAAGAACATCAAATAACATTCAATCCAACTCATGCAACTCCGTAGGATCAACCCATAATAGGTTAGCCCTCCATTGATGCTATTATATCAATGGAAGTGGGTAATTGACTTAAAGAAGCAGGATTGAAGAAGAAAGAAAAAAAACATTAATCAAAATGAACACTCCACCGTTGTGTGATGAATTCACAAGTGCGGGTGTGAATAAATTCACACTATTATTCAACGGTATCAACGTGTGAAGAAAAGGGAAATAAAAGTGAAAAAGAATAAATTTTATTAAAATACTAAACGTGAATGAAAAACATACATTAGAGAAATTGACGATGCCATTACAAAACGAAAGCGGGAAATTACAATTGAAATAAAAACATGGATTCAAAGGAAAATGTTAGATTCAAGGAAAAATGTTAGATTCAAGGAAAAATGTTAGATGATTATTCCCTTCACCACCATCTATTTATATAGGCATATTAGGAGCCTTAGGTCCACCCCCAACATTAAATTCACCCCCCAACAATTAAGAGAGTCAAAAGGAGGGTGAAGAATCAAAAGGAAATTGACGTTTCGAAGTTGACCCGGAAAACTGTCCAGATTCGTCCTCCATTTTGACGTGTGAGTTTGACACTTCATATGGCCGAATCCGAAGGAGTCATAAATATAAATTATCTTCTTCCATGTGTCTTCTAGAAGATATCAAAATATCAGGAAATTTGGCTCAGCCGTTTGGAAGTTATGGTCGATATGGTGGGACGGATTTCTCTGCATTAATGACAAGTCCACCATTTAAATGTTAACTTCATACCCCTTTATCATCATGAAAAAATCAGAATTAGCTCCGGCCACAGTTGAATAAAATGATCCTAATATTTTTTTCCTTTCTACTGTATAAATTTGAGCTTCATTGGGCTTGGTTTCTGGGCCCCACATTTGTTTGATGGGCCTTAGGCCCATTATGCTTTTTCCAGCAAGTTTCTGCCTTCAGGCGCAAAATTCTCCATCTTCCTTTGGGATTCATCCATCGGACCTAAAAGATAAAATGTTCCAAAAAAAGTGATCAATCATATCCAAAAATTGTAAATTAAAATGATGAATATTGTAATTTAAAGAAGCAAATTATTGAGTGGGCCCAAATTGACATTTTAAGCATGAATTGCACAATGATGGGAAATGAAGTTCAATTTCTGAATTGGACTAAAATTGATGTTTATGAACTTTTAAACACATTAATATTAAGATATTAACAATGAATATTAGCCACTTTCAGTGACTAATAACACCCCCCAACCTGAGTTTTGCTAGTCCCGAGAAAAATAAATTACAAATATGAAATCCAAATCCCCTTTTCCAAAAACATTTAAATACACATTGCTCACTCAAAAGACCTCATATCAAAAAAATTATGGGACCCATCAAAATCATTTAAAACAAGATAGGTCCATAAGCATATCCCAAGCCCAAGCCCATTCCTTTGTTCAAATTCATTGCCACATTTCATCCAATTCCAATTAAGCATGATAAAGTGTTGTGCATCATAAAAGATATGGGGCCCATTTTATTGTTCAAGGGGAAAAAATGGAAGCGCTAGGTGGGAATCACATTAAACCTTAAGATGGGTATCCATTTTTTTTTAATTTTTTTTGATTTTTTTTGATTTTTTTTAACCACAATAGATATGAAAAGACTAACTCTGGGCAAGACAACTATGGAGTCACGATCCCCAAGGGCCGGACGCCACACATATTGTCAATTTCATGCTCTAAAATAGAGATATAAAGCCTAACTCTGGGCAAGAAAACTATGGATTCACGATCCCCAAGTGCCGGACGCCACGCATTTGGACAAAACATTGCTCTATGTGGTCATTTTTTTGTTTTTTTTTGTTTTTTTTGTTTTGTTTTTTTGTGTGTGTTTTTTTGGATACTAAAATTAAACTAAAAGTGACCCCAGAACCCTATGCTATAATGAAAGGGACCCAAGAACTCAAATTGACACCCACGATCCAGTAGACGTGCATTGTGGCATTTTTATTAAGAGGATGAAAATTTAAACTTTTAAAAATCACATCGGACAACCGCACTTTCCAAAAACTATGTGCATGAACTTAAACTTGCATTAAAATCAGAATCAAGGCATGCAAAATTTATTTGATATCCAATTTTCGAGTTTGCAATGTGTGTTATCATGTTTATGGTTAATGGAATTTTTCTTTTCATGCATGTTTTTATTCACAAAATAAAAAAAATCATTTTTTATCTCCCCCCAACTTAGAATGACACTGTCCCCAGTGTTTAAAGAAAAGAAAAGTTAGAAGGGGGTAGGAGAGGAGTTCAATGAAGAAATTTAAAATGAAAATCATGGAATGAAGTCACCTGGTGGTTGCTAATGATAGCACATTCCATAGTCTCACTTCAATCCTGCATTTGAGTCTCAGTGGCTTGGATGGTGGTGAATGGATTTTTCTTTATGGCTTATGACATGTCCTTTTATTTTTTTTAAACCTATAAAAACATAAAAATAAAACAAAACAAAAATAAACTGATGATACGTTGTCTTCTTTATATTTTCTGGGTAAGGTATTACTCAGATATCACACCACGTGACACGGATGAATATGGCGCTCCCCGTTCATACCCATCCTTACTCAAAAAAGAAGAACAGGTCAACAGATTATGGTAATTTATTATATGAAAAATAAAATGATTCAAAATGATTGGAAATAAGAAAACCATGGGTTTCCTCCCATGCAGCGCTTTTGTTTAACGTCGTTGGCTCGACTTTTACCCCCCAACTTATCCAATTCCAACTTTCATCATTTTAATTAACCCATCTTTTTCCACTTCAATAAGATTGAGATTGATTATTTTTTTAGAATATTTTCCTTTTATAAATCCATGTTCTAAAATAAATCTGAAGATACAAGGAATGTCAGAAATGGATGATCTAGTTGCATTTTTTGTCTTGCCTAAGACGTCAAGGTTCAATCTAACATTATTGCTTTCATGAGAAGAATGAATTAATAAATTATGGTCGTGGGTATCACCTATGATGTAATTTTTGTGTGGGGAATGAATTATGATGATTTTGAGTTTTGGTTGACTGCAATTTCCTAATGAAGATTGGAAATTTGAATGAAAGTCAGTTTCTTCTCCAAAAAATTAAGAAAGAATTGGTTCCGTTTGAAAATAAGATTCATCCTGAAAATTGTCCAGTTGAATATCAGAAGTGTGTATGTGATCAATGTTTGGTATTTCTCCCAATTTTTCAATGATTGGTTTTCCTAAAAATTCACTAATGGAGCTATGTTTAGGAAACTCAATCCATGATGTCAAGTTATTATCTTTTGAATTCAAAAAATCAGTTTCCTCTTGATTTAAGCACCCATCAACAATTCCTTGATTATCTTCAACTATCCCAAATCCAATGGTTGGTTCTGCAATAAAGGATTGAGGGGTTTGTGTGTTACACGATTCTTCTATCAATATTGAGTAAGGGATGGTTTGAGTGAGAATGGGGTCCACACAAGTTTTAATGCTTTGAAGTTCTTGTCTGAAACTTGATACCTCTGAATTCATTTTTTCCATTTGTTCACACAATTTTTGAAGAATTGTTTCAGGATTAGGATTGATAGATGTTTTGACATCATGGACTTCCTAATTATTCATCTTTTGAATCATTCTTGATAGGAATGGAAATTTTTCTTTTAAACCTTCATCATTACAAATTTCGTTCATGTTATCAGGGGTGGGGTATTCATTCAAATGTTGATTAAAAAAGGTTGGTGATTCCCAATGTGAATTTTCAAACTGATTCCATCCTGAGTTTTTGAAGGGATATTGTTGATTATACTCCATTGGATTTATTTGAAAATTTGGAATCGTGATTTTCAGGGGTCAAAAAAAAGAAAGGGGAAAAGATAAGAGAAATGGGGATGAGAAAATAGAAAAGAGGCAGAATAGAAAGATGTTATAAGGTGACTTACTTGGTCCCCGGCAACGGCGCCAAAATTTGGTTGCGCCCAAATTTACCCTACTCGTAAAAGAGATCGATGTAGTACATGTAGGGGTCGAATCCACAGGGACCGAAGAATAAACCTTAAGACACTTTGATTAGATGCGGGATTGGCTATGAAGTGGCCAACTATGGTGTTGATTGATTTGAAGAAATATTTATTTAATTTAAAGAACAAAACCAATAAAATTACTTGAATTAAAACAACTAATTAAGCTGAGTCGATCCTAGGTTGTCTCTTGGGCTTTATTGGATGTATTTGTTTTTCATTTGATTTTCTGTTCATCGGTTCAAGAGGTATCCATTAAATGAAATAATTCCTCAATATCATTCTCCGATTTAATCCATACAAAATTTCAAGGCTAATCACAAATTCACTTAGAGAATCAATTAAATGAGCACTGCAAAGAATTGGATCGTACTAGCACTCAAAATGTGTCGTCGTTAAATTTGGTGAAGACAAAGAAGAAGATAAATCAAAGAAAGGAACTCTTAAAATAAAGAACAAATTTAAGAATTTAAGAACATCAAATAACATTCAATCCAACTCATGCAACTCCCTAGGACCAACCCATAATAGGTTAGCCCTCAAATGATTATATTCTATCAATGGAAGTGGGTAATTGACTTAAATAAGTTGTATTGAAGAAGAAAGAAAAAAAACATTAATCAAAATGAACACTCCACCGTTGTGGGATGAATTCACAAGTGTGGGTGTGAATAAATTCACACTATGATTCAACGGTATCAACGTGTGAAGAAAAGGGAAATAAAAGTGAAAAAGAATAAATTTTATTAAAATACTAAACGTGAATGAAAAACTTACATTAGAGAAATTGACTATTCCATTACAAAACGAAAGCGGGAAATTACAATTGAAAGAAAAACATGGATTCAAAGGAAAATGTTAGATTCAAGGAAAAATGTTAGATTCAAGGGAAAATGTTAGATGATTATTCCCTTCACCACCATCTCCTTATATAGTCATATTAGGATCCTTAGGTCCACCCCCAACATTAAATTCACCCCCCAACAGTTAAGAGAGTCAAAAGTAGGGTGAAGAATCAAAAGGAAATTGTCGTTTCGAAGTTGACCCGGAAAACTGTCCAGATTCGTCTTCCATTTTGACATGTGAGTTTGACACTTCATATTGCCGAATCCGAAGGTTTCATAAATATAAAATATCGTCGTCCATGTGTCCTATAGAAGATCTCAAAATATCAGGAAATTTGGCTCAGGCGTTTGGAAGTTATGGTCGAAATGGTGGGACAGATTTCTCTGCATTAATGACAAGTCCACCATTTAAATGTTAACTTCATACCCCTTTATCATCATGAAAACATCAGAATTAGCTCCGGACACAGTTAAATAAAATGATCCTCATATTTATTTCTTTCTACTGTATAAATTTGAGCTTCATTGGGCTTGGTTTCTGGGCCCCACATTTGTTTGATGGGCCTTAGGCCCATTATGCTTTTTCCAGCAAGTTTCTGGCTTCAGGCGCAAAATTCTCCATCTTCCTTTGGGATTCATCCATCGGACCTAAAAGATAAAATGTTCCAAAAAAAGTGATCAATCATATACCAAAATTTTCAAATTAAAATTATGAATATTGTAATTTACACAAGCAACTTATTGAGTGGGCACAAATTGACATTTTAAGCATGAATTGCACAATGATGGGAAATGAAGTTCAATTTCTGAATTGGACTAAAATTGATGTTTATGAACTTTTAAACACATTAATATTAATATCTTAACAATTAATATTAGCCACTTTCAGTGACTAATCAGTATATATGTGAAAACCAAATCTATACCAACATTTTGCTGCAAACCATTGGTAAAAGTGTATTCTGACGGTTTGTAAACTGTTGGTATAGACCAGAAAACTAAATATTTACCAACAGTTTACATAAAACCATTGGTAAAAGTATATAACAACAGTTCATAAACCATTGGTTTAGATATAAAGTGAGTTATATTACAATGGTATAAAATCATTGGTAATAAGTTATACCAATGGTTACAACAAACCATTGGTATAATGTGTTGTATGGTTCCATATACAAATGGTTATTGAATAACCATTGGCATATGTCTATCCCCATGCGTCCGTAGCCAATGGTTTGGACAACCCTTGGTATGTGTTATACCAGTAGTTGTCTAGCCTATACAAATAGTTTTAAACCGTTAGTATAACATACGTTTCCAGTAGTGTAGAAGAAAAATTTTCATTAGAATGGGAAACTAAGAGATGAAAGCATTAATTTTTTTGAAGGTATATCCAAGAGAATTTGGATCCAAGAGGGAATAAGGACATGACTAAACGTTGTTGAGAATTAAAGGTGGATGAGTAGTAGAGGGAGGGATCATGGAGTATGATAGGTCAAGGATTTTGGTTAAATAGTGGTTCTCGGTGAGAATTTGTTAATTCCCAGAAAGTGAACCATTTTGATCCATATTTAGGGAGATTATATTGATTCCTAGTAAGTGTGGGGATGCAATCCAATAATTGGGAGAGAGGATCAATGTATAGATAGTACATTTCCAAGGCCCTGCTTAAGTAACATGGGTTCTCAGGATAAATGAAATAGAGGAGATCAAAATCAATCATAAAGTCAATCACATAAAGTTTGAATGACATAAAAAAATATTCATCTCACCTCTAAACACCCTTCATTGAAACAACCCCCTTTTACCCATGTATAACACATTATAAAAGAAAATCAACCCACTTTATATAACCATCAAAATAAAAATATAATATAGAAAAAATTTTCCCATATCAAAAACACTTTTTATAATGTTCCAACCAGGCCTTTCAGAATTCATTGATAACCAAAACATGAAATTGTTTTCAAGATTTTTCCAAAAGATCCTTAAATATTTCACTCATGTTGAACACATCAAATCACTTTTGGGGACCAAACACGATTCAAAACTTAATGAAAAAATCCTTTAAATAATGAATGGATTAAATTCCAACATAAATATAAAAAACATACATAATGGGGTGTCTAAAAATCATATAAGAAATCATTACAGATTACTAAATAAAATTATTATATAATATTCATAAAATGATAACAAAAGAAAACCAAATTTCAATAGTCATCAAATCCCCTTAAAAAAGAAACCTTTAATTAGGAAATAAAGTTGAATTCTTAATTTATTACTTATAGAAAATGTTTCAAGGTCATTAGGTGGCTTGAAAAAATATTTAAAAATATATGTTCATGAAAAGGGCCTATAAAGAATTTACAAAAACACTTAGAGTGAATTAGGAAGTGGTTTTAAGAATATAAGATCTTGTTTCACTAGAGAACCACCAATTTCTTTTTAAAAACCTACCGACATGTAATTCATTTAGTGTGGAAACAAGGACCACCAATAGAAACAATTTTTAGTGAGGTGTTTAGCCTGTATAATTCACAATATCACCATTAAACAAAGAGAAAGAGGATAAACTCACTGTGGAGGTGTCGTTAAGTGCATGGTGGAGGTGTGTTCATTGTGGAGGAGAGGCGGGCAGCAGAGGAGTCCTTCGGTGGAGGAGAGGATCATGATAGAGGAGAGGTGTGCAATGGAGGAGAGGTTCACAATGAAGGTGTGGTGCATGAAAGACGTGTGGCCTGTGGTAGAGGTTTGGCGCATGAAAGAGGAGAGGCACACAACTAGTTCGTGCATGACTGAGGTGTGGCGCATGGTGGAGGAGAGGTGCACTACGGTCTGGTTCGTGACAGAGGAGAGGTGCACGACAGAGGTGCGGTTCATGACAGAGGAGAGGTGGTGGGAGAGGAGGAGGGGGAGAGGGAGGGGAGGAGGCATGATGGCAGAGATCACCTTCTGTGAGATCTTGAGGGGTGTGGGGAAGGAGGAGAAAGTCAGGGTTTTTTATAAGACTAAGAGAACATTTTATCAGTGGTAGCTAAAAATCACTAATAAAGGTATGTTTTATCAGTGCTAAAATAGAAAGCGCTGATAAACCATACTGTTATTAACATTTTTTTTGTGCTGATGAAGATAAGCCTTTATCAGTGCTAAAAATATAGCGCTGATAAAGAAAACCTTTATCTATACTTTTTTAATGTAGATAAAGATATCCATTTATCAACGCTAAAAAAGAACTGATAAAGATATAATGTTAATAATTTATTTCTATTATTATATATATTTTTAAAATTATATACATGATAAATATATATTTATATTTTAAAAATTATATTTTAAAAAATTATAAAATTATAAAGAATATAATTATTATATTTATAATCTTAGAGATATATTTAATGAATATATTAATAATAAATATTTATAAGATTATAGATGTATATAACTATATTTCCTCTAATTTCATAATTATTTGTATGAATATATTTTTAATTATAATTATAATTATAAATGAATATATATATATATAAATAATTATAAAATTATAAAAACTTAATATTTATAATATTTATAATTTTATTAATATTTATATTTAATATATTTATTATAATTTTATAATTATTTAAATATATTTTTATTTATTTATAACTGTAAATATAAATATTTTTATTTATTTCTCAATATTTCTATATAATTATTTAATTATATATAACATTATATATGAAAATAATAAATATATTTATTATGAATTAATAATAATTTAAATAAATATATATTTATTTATATTTATAACTAATATATATATATATATATATATATTTGTAATTAAAAATTATAATATATTAATTATTTATAGTTTTAATTATAAATAAATATATATATAATTATAAAATTTTAAAAAATATATTTATAATTTTATTATATATATATATATAATTAATATATTTTTTATATTTTTTTAATTATTTAAGTATATCTACATTTATATATAATTATATTTATAAATATTTGTATTTATTTATAGATATTTGTTTATAAATATATAAAATTAATATATTTATTATAATTATTTAATTATTTAATTTAATCTATATTTATTTAGGAATTGTAATTATAAATATTTTTATTTATTTATAAATATTTGTATAAATTTATAAATATATTTATTTAATTATATATTTACAACTTTATAAGTAGTATAATAAATATATTTATTATAATTCTATATTTTTAACATATATATATATATATATTTATAGTTATAATTATAACTATAAATAAATATATTTATAAATATTTGTATGTATTTATATATATATATATATATAATTATAATATATGTATTTAGTGTAATTTTATAATCATTTAAAAATATATATACATTTTTATAATTATAATTGCAAGTAAATATATTTAAAATGTATTTATATATACATAAAATTAAATAATTATAAATATAATAAATATAATAAATATATTTATTATTTTTTTAAAAACGTTGGGACCGGAGCTTCATTTTATTATTAAATGAAAATTCATGATGATACATAACATATATGCACTCATGATCAATATATTGATTGACCAAATTCATTGGGAACACACATATATTTTGTTATAATCTTATACTTTTAAAAAAAATTATATATATAGTTTTGAATTATTTAAAAATATATATTAATTATAAACATGTGTTTTTTATTTAATATATGCAAATAAACCTAATTTTTGAATATTAATATAATAATTTTATATAAATTATTCTGAAAATCTTTTATCAACGCTAAAAAATGCAGATAATGGGTACACCTTTATCAATTCTTTTAGCTAGCACTGATAATGCCCCCCCCCCCTTTATCAGTGCTTTCTGCTTAGTGTTGATAAAAGTACATGCTTCCCTTGCCCCATTTTGTGGTAGTGATCACTCTTAACACACCCAACACATCCTACCTCACCGCGAGCATATGTTATCACAGTTTTCTCCAATACATCAAAGTACATGAGTCATGATATCCATTACTAATAATCTTAAAGTCTAACAATCAATAAATATGTCTGCTAATAGGAACATTCAATGACACATGAAAATGGGGATTTCCTATTGACGAGTTATTTCTCATAACCTTATATCTTAGAGATTATCAATGGAGGTAACCATGAGAAGGTTTCTCAATGTCTTATGAGCCTCCTACCCTTGATAGTCTGTATCATTTGTGTCTATCAAATAATATCATCCGACCATAGAAAAATATTCTAGAATGATGTCGTGACACTTCCTGGTTCTTATCACAACAGGGAATGTTATGATCTTTTAGTTTGACATATATTATTAGGACATTGTCACAAGAAAAATTTCATGGAGGGGAACAATAATGACATGATAAGAAAACATTATTAATAATGAAACACGTAATCAAGTACTTAATAAAGTACGTTCTAGGGAACCCAATCCAATAGTGTATATATATATATCATATATACACACACACACAAACATATGTATAAATACACACATGAAAAAATATATTTTATAAATTCATTTAAAAATAATTATATATATATATAAATATGGATAAAAAGGATGTACATAAACACGTATAAATAAATAAAGATATCATAAAATATAGAAGAAAAAAATACAGGTCAATGGTAAAGGGGTTCTCTTTGCACATTGACAACCCATTTTCAAGTCTAATCAGGAAAAAGGATGTACATTCTAGCTATGAAGGTCTCATCAAAATTATTCCTCTCTATATCAAATAATTTCTACACAATAATTCCTCTTTCAGTGTATTTCACAACTTTTTTTTCTACCATTTCGGTTGACACTTTGTTGTTCTAGCATAACATAGCCTATTGCAATTTTTTTGAGCATTATTTCACCAATGTTCTGCTATTTATCCTAATTTTCTTATATTATTTTTTTCTTCTCATAATACATTACATAAATTTTTTTCATTCATCAATTGAAACATCTACTATGTTTGGTAATCCAACATTTTTCTACATCTTTTTTTTTCAGGGTTGACACTTTGTTGTTCCACCACACCAAACCCTGTTGTAGTTTAGGTATCCCAACCTGATTTTATTGACTAATTCCTATATAAAAACAATTTTATTATTTAGGTTTATCCATTTTCATTTTAACTTGTTAATCGTACATTATTAATTTTTCATTTATTGATTTCTTTATTTCCTATAATTTCTTTAACTCTTGAAAATTGCATGTACTTATTTTTAATTATATCTTTAAAGGTATTATAGTATATTCATAATGTCATTTCTATTTTCCATTAAAAATTACATTAAATTTTATTCTCACATAAAGTTTCATACTATGATTTTTTGAACTCTTTGAAAATAAATTTGAAATATAAACAACATAAATATGCAATCTCCATCAAGCGATAGAGAAGAAAGGTTTCGTATGAGAGTACTAAGGAAACAATATCAAACACCTTATCATATAAGTACTTATATTTTCTTGAAATTGTTTCATAAATTATTAATCAATCACTATATAGATTAAATTTATTTCCAAAAATATAGGTTTAACCCATTTTAGAAATTATTTGATTACATATAATGGGATGTCACCTACTCTTATACGTGAAAAGCAATGTCACCCAATGACAACACACAAAGAGTAACATGCATGTCATTATCAACTATATCTTGAAATGGTTTGTTAAATTTTAATTTATTAATACAATTTATTTTATTTTATCAAGTTATATCAATTAATACAAATTATACAATTGTTCTCCCTTTTATTGACAGTGACCAAACAATGTGATTAATTTTCAACCATATTTTTTGCATCAAACAAGTGAAACAATGGGACAAATTCCATGTTACATCATGGTATTTTAACATGTAAGTATGATGTTAATCTTTGGTTCATATATAAGACTTACTTGTATCTACTCATGGGATGTTTCTTTATTAATCATGCTAGCATTGAGGAATGGTGGAGTTGTTGTTCATGATTCAACACTTCCCTCATTATCATAGTAAGTACAATACATTACAGTAGAAAATTTCTTCACTTTATTTTCATTAATATTTCTTATCAATTCTTATTTTAACATGAATAATTTCACTAATAATGTTAGTGTAAATTATAATTCATTTCTTATTTCTGGTATGTCACAAAAATGAAACCCAAATAAAATCTTTTACTTATAAATATATCTATTGTATAGTATAAATTATGATATAATCAAGAAAAACTTCTACTATTTATATATGATGTTAATCTTTGGTTCATATATAACACTTACTTGTATGAACTCATTTGAGGTTTCTTTATTAATCACATTAGCTTTGAAGAATGCTGCATATATTGTTAATGATTCTACACTTCCCTCATATTCACAACAAGTAAAACTCATTTCATTACATAATGTCTTCACTTTATCTTCATTAATATTAATTATCCAATCCACTTTTAAAAATAATTGTTTCACTAATAATTTTAGTGGATATTCGAATTCACTTCACATATCAGGTATTTTACGAAATGAAATTTAAATAGCATACTTTACTTATACATATATGTATTGCATAGTATAATTTATGATTTACTCTATAAGAAATTCTACTGTGTATTTATGATGTTAATATTTTGTGAATATATATGAATTACTTGTATGCACTCATTGGATGTATCTTTATTACTCACTCTATATTCGAGTGATGGTGGAGATATTATTAATGATTTAATGCTTCCCAAATCTTCACAATAAATAAAACTCATTTCAGTATATAATTTCTTCACATTATGTTCATTAATATTACTTATATATTCCTCTTTAAATAATAATCGTTTCACTAATAATGATAGTGTAAATTTAAATTCATTTCAAATATTAGGTATGTTACAAAATACAATCCAAATAGCATACTTTACATATACATATATGCATTGTATAGTATAATTTATGATGTAATCAGGGTGAAATTTTTGTGCGAATGTATGTTCTAGCCAATTTTTGCGTGTTCAATCATTAATGAACCATACACTATGAGGAAGACATGTATTAAGAAATGGTATAACACGAGTTCTTGAACATTGTACATGTGTGTCCACATAAAGATTTTATTTTAGACAATTAAACTATTTACCTTCTTCATGAATATTACCAAATACACGGTACTTAAAATTATAAGAACATTGGTCTCTACAAGAAATTTAGTATTCAATCAAACTATGGACCATAGAGGTTAGTTTAATGACTTAAATTGTCTCATTTATATGACCAAATAATAACTCTGTTTCCAATGTTATTATTACACTTCTATTAACCTATTATGATTTATTTCATCTTTATCTCAATATACTCTGATATTGGGGATCCTTTTAATGTTTTACAATATTGTGGTTCTAAATTTTGATTTGGCGAGAGAAATAAAAAAATGTGGTAGTAAAAAGACACATTTCTATTTTATGCTTCTCTATGGGAAATATTGTGTTTGACTTAATGCCAACATGTCCTTATTACCTAAAAACATTGGTTTTAAATTATACCTCTCCCCAATCTAAAGCATTCCAAGAGCTTATCCACATTTTTAATTCTATGTTTTCATTCCTATCAATGGGTGGGATGGTTGATATATTGATCAACAATGGTGGTTGTCCAAACATATTTAGATTGAGTGGTCAAAAATAACATCATGTAGGTAATTTATGTCCTTACTTAAAACCACAAAAGTTTGCAAAAAATTAGCTATATGAAATTGAAAAGGAGGCCCATAACAGAATAAAGACTGTCAGGTAATTTTAAAAAATCATTATCCTATTCATTGATAAAAGGATTTTTTGGTTTAATGTATAAACTTATTTTTATGCATCTTTGATGATACATATGTTTACTTAGCTCTTAATTATAATATTGTAGTGAAACTACAAAAAATTCTTCAGGGGTATAATAATTTTATCATCATTTTAGAAATACAAGGTATGCTCTTCAGTCACATGGAATTACAAATTTAAAGCTACACATTCTTAAATGATGAGGAATTGATGCAATGAAATATTACTTACCAAGTACTTTTGAAATTTTAATAAATATCCAGTTTATTTAAACAAAAATTTCTATTCATTTATAATGAAGGACAATGATGAGTTCAGGTTTTCTCTGAAGTTAAATATTTTCAAATCAAATAGGGTTTTGTTATCTACAGATGTAACATATTACAACATTCATAATAGTCACAGTTCGTTGAAATAAAACACCTAAAATGTTCTTTTCCTCTATGAAAATGAAATTGACATAAAAATTTTGATCACATTTTTGATGATTTTTAGCTACTATTATTTCTAATTTCTTAAATTTCATTTATAAAAAATAACAACATCGGGAATACATTAATAATTATCTCATTATTTTTTAGGATCATAAGAGTAGTGGATATTCACAATTTAGTAGCACCACTAAACATGACCATGTACTATTTTTTAATTCATTTAATTTAATATATAAAAAATAAAAACCACCACATTAAAATATTCCCTTTAATCCATATTTCATAGGATCATTAGAGAAGTGGATCTGCATGACTTGGTTACACCACTAACATTGAGTTTGATAAATCAACTGTGCAGATTTTATCTACTCGGGTATATAAATATACTCTTGATTGACTATTATTTTTATGGAAACTTTATAATTGAAAATTAATATTCATAATTTCTTCCCATGCCCATAATATATTATTACTAATGTAAGAAACTAAATCCTTTCCAATAAGAGTATAACTAATATATGTGTACTAAATGAATCCATAAGAGCATCTGGACTCTGTTTAAAATTTAGTTTGCTTATTGTTTTACTTTAAGGTGTGTCCATACTTCCCATATTGGGTATTGACACACCAAAATGTAGTAGATGGAGGAAAATTTTAACACTCTATACTATAGCAACACCTATACACATATAAAAAATACATTTTCATCATATAATTTTTTATACATTATTATTCTTCAATATTTGATATACTTATATAATTTTTCAAGCATCTTTACCCATTTTTAGAGGTATGTGATTTCATATTATATAAAAAAAATGATTTTTTTGTTCCCATTTCCATATCTTCTAGGTTTTAACTCTATTTTATTTATAGAAAAATTTGTTTTCTGATTTGATGGTGAGGATGTGATGCAATGTGATATTGTCATGTGTGGGGATTTTACAGCGATAGAAAACCATGGCAATGGATCACACCCATCTATAAAGTCAAACGTAAGAAATAAGAGTAAAAAAACTAACATTTTATGATGATATTAGAAGGAAATATTTAATTAAGTTTGTTTATTTTATCTATTATTTAATCTATGAGTTTTTATTTTTGGTAACCAACGAGTATCATCTTGTTCTTTGACTGGTGAGCTAATTTTTTTCAATAGTTTTTAGTAGCCTTTTCCAATTTTCCATTTCTATTTTATATACATTGAACAAATTACAATATGTAACTTATAGTACCCTTATTTGAATTGTTATTTCATATTTTAGCACATTACTATTAAATAGTAATCTATTTAAGTATGCATCATACTCTATAATAGTAATCTGTTAAAACATTGCATGGGAAGAGTAATAGAAAATAAATATGTAATCATTCAATCATAGATTACATATTTCAGCATATTAACACAAAATTCAATATGTTTTTTTTTAATTTTTATTACACTATGCGATAGATATCTTTTCAAATATGCATCATGCAGTATAATTTTTTCATACAATGAAAAATATGTAGTCTGTTAAAATATTACATGGGTCAAGTACTATCAAATTAGTATGAAATCCTTGAAGCATAGAATACATATTCTAATAGATCGGTATTGTACAAAAGTATGTTTTTAAATTTCTCATTTTAATGTGAAATAAACATCTATTCAAATATGCATCATACATTTCATAATTGTTTCATACAGTTTTCAAGATCCCTCAGGTCATATAATAGTCCACAATATTCAACATTATAGTGTATGTAATCTATTTTCCTATTACGCTATTTTAGTGTATGTAATCTATTTTCCTGTTAAACTCTAGTGGCGGTTGGTTTTTTATTCAAATACAGTTCCACCCCTACAATTGTCAAATGGAGGTAGGTGGTGGTAGTTGGTTGATTTCAAAAACCCACCAAACCCACCAATGGAGAAAGAGGAGGCAAGGTGAGAGGAAGCCTATAAATATGGCTCTCTCAAAGCGGTTTTCTCACTAATTCACCGAAAATCTCATCACCAATAGATCTCATTTGAGGGTAATATTTTATGAGGTGGTTCACCCATTATTAAATTTAGATTTCACAAGGGATTTATCGTTGTAATAGTGAGGTAGTGTGTTTTCACTTTTACCCATAATGATCCTTATATTTTCCCATGGTTTTTACCCCATTAATTTTGGTGGTTTTACACATTACATTTGGGGTCCATTTTTTTCGCATTTTTTTACTTTATTTTATATTTTAATTATTGTTAAACTATTACCAATAATTTTTTGTCCCAAAAGGTGGTATTAGAGGAATATTGTTTCCTAGATTTGTTCATTTTTTAGGTATTAATAATTCTTGTTAATTTGAGTATGCTTTGTGATTGTGACTCTGGTTGATCTTTCACATAAAAAAAATTTCTAAGATTATTAAAAACACCGTTTTGAAATAGATGAGGTTATAGAATGACGATGTGTCCAGATGACAGAAAAATTTGAAATCTAAAAATTCAATGGATATAATTTTTCGTTTCTGGAAAAGATGATACTAGAAATATTGTAGAAGGATAATTTCCAACTAGTTTTTGGCAAAAGACTGCCAATTGTGATGATAGAGCATTGTTCCAGTGGGATTCAGAATCATGATATGGACAAAAACAGAGTGATTACTTCTAGAAATAGAGATATACTAGTTAGTTGAGCGGTGACGATGACTGGAAGTAGAAGGAATCTCAATGATGCATAAATAATTGACTCGGGACAAACATGGTACATGATGTATCAATGGGAATGATTTTATTAGTATGAAACCATCCTGAAAGGACTTTTGTACATGAGAAAAAATGACACCCTGAAGATCCTTGGATTTGGTACCATCCAATTGAATATGCATGATGACATCGTATGAACCATACAAGGAGTATTCCATGTGAAGGTCATGAAGAAGAACATATTTTCGTTGGGACAATTTAATTATATAAGATGAAAGACTCGCACCGAGAATGGAGTGATGAGAACTGTGAAGAGATCACTTGTGGTAAGGATGGGTGATTAGATATCTTAGAACCTGTACATACTTATGAGAGAAACATATAAGGATGAAGAGATAGTTTCTATATAAACTAACTCTATGGAAGCGTTGACAACGTTATGGTGTCAGAAGCTAGGCCATATATCAGAAGGATGTTAAAAGATTTTTGTGGATAAAAAATTGTTCCCCAACTTATAAAGTTATCCCTAACATTTTTTGAGAATTATTTTTTTATCAAGAATCAATAGTCAAAGTTTGGGATGTCAACAGTAAGAAGCAAAGAAATCTTAGAGTTGATCCATTTTGATGTTTGGAAGGAACCATTTATATTGTTTGGAGGAGAAAGGTTTTTTTGTGTAATTCATTGATGATTATTCTAGGAGATGTTGGATGTACCAAATCAAGAGAAAAGTATATTTTTTTGAATTCTTCAAAACATTAAATGCATATAAGGAACCTGAATATGGAAATAAGATCAAGTGTAAGAGGACATACAATGGTGGATAATATTTAATAGTAAAGTTTGATACTTTTTGTCAATAAGAAAGCATCAAGAGACAGTTCATGGTGTCATACATTACTCATAAAAATGGAGTGGTAGAGAACATTAACAAACCCTATTGAATAGAATAAGAGAATGTTGAAGACTGTAGGAATTTCCAAAACATTTTGGGTAGAAGCAGTGAATAAAACATGTTATGTAATCAACTAATATTCTTCACTGATGATTGATCTGGAGAAACTGATGGAGATGTGGACTGGTAAACCCTATGAATATTCTTGGTTATATACTTTTGGAATTCCTATATATGTATTGTTTAATTACCAAAAAAAATCAATGTTGGATTAAAGATCTAGGAAATGTATCTTCTTGGGGTATGTTGATGATGTGAAGGGGTATCATTTGTGGGCCCTCACTACCTGCAAAATTAATTTCAGTAGGGATTTCATTTTTATAGAATACAAGGTGAAAAAAATTGATGGAGACATGGAGAAAGTTAATACAGAAACTACAACAGTTAAGGAGGAGGAAAAAACCTAGGGAGATACAATTTTCTCTAAGGATTTACCAGATCATGATGATCTAGTACTGGTTGAGTATGGACCATAATGGTCAACTCAAGAAAAACGAACACTAGTATGGAACTCAGATTATGTCACTAAGAGAAATATTGTGTACTTATTATTGATGGAGGATGGAGATCCATCTTCTTTTATGGAGGTAACCTAGAGTCCAAATGTGTCCTCATGGATAGAGGTGATGCATGAGAAACTTGAATCCCTACACAAGAACACAACTTGGGATATTTTTCCATTACCTCATGGAAGGAAGGATATGACCAACAATTTGGTATTTAAAATCAAGTGGGATGGAAATTACCAAGTGGATATATATCATCCAAGACTGGGGGTTAAAGGATTTGCTCTGAAGAAAGGTATTGATTTCAGTAAAATATTTTCTACTATTGTTAAAATGGCAACTATTCAGATAGTTATAGTGATGTTTTCTATATTCAATTTACATATAGAGTAGCTGAATGTAAATAATTCTCATATCCATGATGATCTTGATGAACTGATCTATATTCTCCAACCAAAATACTTTTTAGAATAAGTCAAAGGGAACTTGATTTACAGGTTTAAAAAATCTATGTATAGTATCAAGTAGGTGCTAAGGTGTTGGTACAAGAGATTTGATTCCTATACCCTGAGTATTGGATATAATAGGCTTTATTTAGATCCTTTTTATATTTCAGTGGTTTGAATATAAATTATTTAATCATTTTTCTATTGTATGTGGATGACATGTTGGTTGGAGACACCAATAATGATCAGATCTAGGATATGAAGACATAGTTGGATAGAGAGTTTGATATAAAGGAATTGGGATAAAAAAGAATCTTGGGATGCATATTTACCATGTCATAAACAAGAATTGTCTTTACAGAAACTCATGAAACACTTCAAAATTCAAGTTTGTAAGACAATATCGACCCCTCTTACCATTAATTTCAATTTATAATCTATGATGATTCCTAATAGTGAAGTAGAGGGGATAGAGATTTATCGAGTAACGTATGCATCAATAGTAGGAAGTTTGATGTTTGATATGCTTTTTACTAGACCTTACATTGAACATTCAGTGGGAGAAGTTAGTCAGTATGTGGGGAATCTAGGATTGGAGAATTGGGACACAATGAAGAGGATCGTGAGATGTCACGAATAAAGCCGGGGTGATATTCAATCCGACACCCAACCTGACATGAGACATATCCCAAATTGTGTTTGCAATCCACATAGGCTGGAAACTACTGCCAAGGTATCGACCATACACTTTTGGGAATGATTTCACCCATGAATTTAAAAATAAACAACCAAAAAGAATACGACATCATCACGCAACCGAAAACCATAACCAAAAGGGATACAACAATTTTCATATTCAATGTTTTACAACTTTAACCAAAATATCAATACCATAATGGAATGGGGAACAACGAAACCATAACCTAGAAGCCTCCAAGAAATAATAGGGACATCACCCTCATGCCACCTCCAACCACACCCACATGAAGTGGAAAACTATAACCCTGATCCACCATGACCACCATGATACATCTTGCCTTTACTTAGGTTATACATAACAAAGTTTTCATAAAATAAAGGGTGTATGTAGGTTGTGAGGAAAATCGAATTAGGATTCCACCCAAAGAAATATTTCAATCTATAACATTAGAATACAAATCAACATGCACATTTTTAAAAGATATTTTGAAAATTTTATAAGAAATTTTTTTCATGAAAACAATTTTAAAGAATTTTTTTTTCCAAAAATTATTTCTTATAATTTCTCAAGGAAACTTAATTTGAAATAGACATGTACAAAAGGTCCATCGTATACTAATGGTTATCACCAAATCACAAAAGAATCATGTAACAAGAGAGAACCACAAGAAAATCCATATAGGTAACTAGCACTAGTGGGACCCTATGAACCTCATACCTTGGTGATAAACTCCTCCAACCAAAACCCATAGTGTCCTTTTGCATGAGCCACATGAGGGGAACACATACCATGTTCTAGTGTTATATGAATAAAAGAAAAAACTCCTAGCGTCCTCATGAACATGACACTATAGGGGAACACATCCCAAGTTTTTTGGTCTCTAATCATGTCACGTGTTTAGTTAGCATTGTATCGTCAATCAATCTAGGAGAAACTGGTCCTCAGCCTTGCCAAATCATCTAGAATACTATTTTTAGTTCACCCACCTAGATACACAAGATCCCCTTTGTGCTCAATGTCCATTTCACATGTCACAAAAATCATCCCTTTCATATACACATACCAAGCATCATGATCACACAAGAAAATCCATTTCTTTCACAAGCACATTCATCCAACAATAAAAAATCACATGGAAACCACCATTTACCATTATCAAAACCACTTTCAAATTTACAAAAACATAAAATAAATTTTGAACTAAATTTATCACCATGGGAACAATTTATAAAACCAATTTAAAAACAAAACAATAATATCACATATGTAATCTAAACATTTCCATAGGCAAATCCCCTTTCAAATCTATACACACACCAAATCCATTTTAAAACGTGCTTCGTAATACTTTCACAATTCATAGAATATATTTAAGAAACATAACAAAGAATATCACATGAAACAAAACCCATTTCCTTTGGAAAACTAAATTTCATCACATATGTACCACGAACCCTATTTAAAACATATTTTATAGCTTTCACACAATCCATTGAATACATTTATAAAGAACGATAAAGAGGTACACTAGAATCTCAATAAATTTTTTTAGAAAACCATCTTCCAACACATGTGCACTTCAAATCCCTTTTAAAACACATTACTAAACACACACATAATATATAGAACACATTTATCAAACCAAAAAAACATATCAAAATCACCCAATAATGTAAAAGCAGGGAACCACCTTCCTCAATCTTGGAAAAATCTAGAATCTGATGGAAAACCACAATCACACCACAATTGGACCCTATAAAGGAAGTACCAAAACACAAACATCAATATTTCACCCAATAACTCAAGATCAAACCCTTATTAGTTCAAAAAAAAACAAATGGAAAAGAATAAACCAAATAGGGAGGGAGAAAAACCCCAGAATATGGAATAAATTGAGATAAGAGATATTTAATTTATGATTATTTGATGATCTAAGGCCAAAAACACCCAATAACTGGGGTTCAATGGGTTTAATAAGTTCTAGATGAAAATCATAGGTCTGAAAATCCTATATGGATCATATTAGGGGAGATTTATAGTTAAATATGAAGAGTGAAAAAGAGTAAATTTCTATTTCTAATGACCTGGACTAGTTGTGTAGTTAGTCCATGCGGTTCGCCAAACTATAATGAAAACATGGGTACCTCTCCTTATAAGAATAATGAGGTTGCATAGTTTCCTAGGGGAGGTTACATACCCGTGCGACTGGTTGTGCAGCCTAGATAGTTCCACTGTCCATGGTGCACAATTTTCCCTAGGTAGAAGCGCAATTTCCTCTAACTGTGCGCCAGCCAAGTGCCACCTGCTGTCGGGTCCAAAAATCCCATTTTGAGAAAATAAAATTCTTGAGAAATTAATGAACCAATATGAGACCAAAAATAGACAAAACAATACCTCAAAATAAAATGATTGATGCGAAAATTCTCTCCACCCTGAAAATTTTCCACCCTTTGAATGTCATTTCAAAGTATGATCAGAGAACAAAAACATATACTCCTCCTCGACCCAAGATTGACACTCCCTTATCTCATTATCATCACTACCTTGCTACCAAAGAACTCATACCATCAATATAGAAATTACATGATACACATTATCCTAACAATCCATGATCCCCACTGGACACTTGAACATAGATAGATCAAGCTCCAATCCAACTCCTCCCAATTGAGCATATGTGACGGATCCAGATTATACTTTTTCAACTGAGAGACATGGGACACATCATGAATTGAAATTAATTGGGGGGGGGATACAACCAATATCCCCCCTTACTGACTCTCTTGGTGATCTAAAAAGGTCAAAAATACCTTGGCATTAGCTTCCCTTTCTTACCAAGGCGACAGTGACCCAAGAAAGTTTCCACCTTCAGAAACACCTAGTCACCATAGAAAAGTCTAATGATCGGAACCTATGATCGACATATGATTTATGAAGACTTTGTGATGTCAAAAAAAACTTCATGATCAACTTGATTTTATCATAAATATCCTTCACAATGCTTGGCCCCAACAACGAGGTCTCACCCACCTCATCCCAACCCAAAGGGGACCAACATGGCTGACCATAAAGAACCTCAAATAGAATCATCCGAATCAACAATTGGACACTATTATTATGGAAAAATTACACCAATCCTAAATAGTTATCCTTTGATCCTCTGAAATCCAAAACACATTCCCAAATCATGTCTTTCAAGATCTTATTTTCCTGCTCTATCTAACCATCTATTTGAGGGTGGAATGTTGTACTCAACTTGACCTGAGACCTAATTTCCATAAAAATACCTTCCCAAAAATGAGAGGAAAAACTAGAGTCCCTATTTCAAATAATTTGCAACGAAACACCATAAATCATCACTATCTTCTTAATGTATAATTGACCCAAATCATCCACTTTGGATGAATCCATGACTGGAATGAAGTGGGTTGATTTGGTGAAATGGTCAATCACTACCGAAATAGAATTACACCCCTAAGTTGTACGAGGTAATCTAACAATAAAGACCATGATGATCTCATACCACTTCTAGTTAGGAATGTGTAGTGGATGAAGCAAACCAGAGTGACTTTGATGCGCTTCTTTAACATTTTGACATGTATAACATCGCAATACAAAGTTAGCTACATCCCACATCATACCTGTCCACTAGAACTATCGACGCACATCATAAAACATCTTGGTAGCACCCTGATTAATGTCCCACTAATACATGTGGCTAATTTCATTAACTAACCTCGTTCAAACCTGAACTGGTCACCTAATCTGGTCTACAACATGTCCCAAGGGGCATTCCCGTTCCCCCATCAGGATGGAAATATGTATCAGGCCTCAAGACATAAACATAAGAATTATTTGAGCCGAAAAAAATCAAGATCAATATAAACAGAACCAAAATAAAAATGTAGAAAAACGATACATCTGAGTATCAAATGAATAAACCACAGATCCAGATAAAAATTTCAACTGAAAATAATCCAAACTGAAAACTAGACCTTGATACCACGATCTCTATATAACCTATTGGTCACCTCAAACTACTAAACTGAACATGTTCCATAATGAGAACCTACCTGGAATCCTGAAAGAAAATTGAACCTACAACTGAAATGATAAAATATGAATGAGCACTGAGATTTGTAGTAGGGATGCCAAGATAAACCACTGAATCCAAGAATCTCCTTTCCCAAAATAATACACTTACAAAAGTTTGAAGTACAGTTATAAAATTATTGTTTTCTCATTTTAAATAAATCAAAATTATTTTCCCATTTTAAAATCCAACACAAAATAATGATCATTTCCAAAACTAGATGCCATTTTATAACCAAATTCCAAAATAAAAAAAACCAGGGTAGTTCTAAAAAGTATTAGAAAAAGATGCATGAAAAGAATCTAGTACAATATAAAGTAAAAAAGTAATATTATAAATAACCGTGGGTGATCCTAAACAACCCTAGAAGACCCCTGAATTTACTCAGTTGAAAACCACATATCGGCGTATGGTGAAGCCCCATAGTCAATAAGCCACTGATCACCCTCATGACAAAACCCGTAGCAATTCCCACCTGGCTTCTCAATCTACTAGGGGGCACCAACATGTCTAATCAGTGCTGGTGAGCAACCATCACTCTATCATCTAAAATATACATAGGAACCCATGTTGGTAATAGTAATACTATGTAAGTAGGAAGCCCTCACATGCGTGACTCATCTCATCGCCACACTTGTCTACCCCAAACACGAACACCCTATATGATTACCCATGAATGGAAATCCCTCCTATAGAGGTGCCCCCACACACACAAATCACGTCATCAAACATCCAACTAGGCCATCACATCACATAAGCATTAAAACCATCTTTTAAAACACCTTATGTTGCTAACCAGGAATTCACCTTTTACCGAAACATAATCCTTTCTAAAAGTTAACACAAAAACCTACTTTAAATTCGAAGTGCCAAACAAGCATGAATCTTTGAACACCCCAAATAAAATTTTACAAGAACATTTCCAAAACCCCATTTTATGATAAACATGCAGTTTTGTAAAACATTCCAAATGGCCCATCAAGACAAGCATCTATCAAAACACACACCAAGCTCCAAATGAGCGTATCCTCTAAAATTTCATTTTTAACCCATTTCTTGATATAAAAAAAGTGGACCAAATTCATTTGAAAACTAAAATCCATTTAGGAAACTGAGTTTTCGAGGAACACCATTTGAAAAGTGCCATATTAATTTGAGGGAACATCCATGTGGGCACTTAGTGAACCCATGAATTTTCCAACATCCAATGACACACCAAAATCTAACAAGGATCCTGAAAACCATTTTTGAAAAGTCACCACTCACATTGAAGAACAATCCAACTGCTTATGTTATTAAAAGAACATAACCATCCCCCTTAATACAATACAATGATTTTCAAAGAAATTTTAACACTTTAAATATGCCACAACATCACTAACCCATACACATGAAACCAAGTTCACAAACATGAATCTACCATCACTGCTTAAGGAAATATGAACATTTCATATAAATCCCCCAATTTCACTTTAGAAGAAGAAGTGGCTTTAAAATAAACACCACAGGTTCCTTAAACCTAGGAATTTTACACAAGTAACCATGGAAAGCCATTTTTAACAAAATAAATTATCACCAAAACACCATTTACATCTATCCATGATTACTATATAGGTGTGAATAAAATTTAAGAAGCAATTGAAAACATGTAAGTGCGAAAGGATCATTCCATAAAGGAAAATTTGGATTCACCTAACCCAAATCAAGTGTGGATAGAGTAAAACATCATAGAGAGGGATAATAGTGCCTCTTGGATAAATCCACATGCCCTAAATCAAAGGAAACATCACACGCACCCAAACCCTATACATTAGGGTTAGACCAAACAAGAACCAAGGAAAGAGAGAGAAATGAAATGTCAGAGGGGGAAGAGGAGAAAAGGAAATCAATAAGGATCACTGAACTTTGGTTATAAATCACCCCAAATCACCCCAAATCAAAGAAGGAAGAAGTGGGAGTTGCATATGGTCGACACCCAATAAGTATGGCTTCATTTTGGTGGTGGAATCAACCAAATAGGGTTTTAAGCTAAAATTTATTAAGACCGTAATGGGATGCACGGTTTTGATGCGTAGTTTGGAAAACAAAGATCAAACCATGAAAGCGCTATTGGAAAGATTTTGGAAACTTTTAGGGTTATGTTTCATATTTGGGGAAACCGTGCTCAAACTGTGAGACCCCAAAAAATGGCCCCAAATCCCCCAAATTGCACCCAGACACTAGGAAAGTCCACCCAATGATCCTTGAATGTTTTAAAAACATTATAGAGACACTGAGGGCCTCAAAAACTCTTCAACATGCCAATTTCTTCCCACAAAATTCACAATAATCTTAAATAGGTCTAGAAGACAATTAAAACCACCAAAACACAAAGGCTTTTCTTGGACACTCAACCCTAACATCAACCAAAATATCCAACATCGAGAAATAAACAAAACAAATGAAAGTTGTGGTTGGGGTGTGATAGCTATCCTACACCACAACCTTCTACAATGACAAATGAACCATGAAGAGACCTATAAAGAACAAATATCCTTCAGTAGACAATGACCATTCACAAGGAACCTCCCCACTATTTAAGAACAATATATAATGCTGGAACAACTCATCACTTGGTTTCTCTTTCTGAATTAACTCCAAAAGGGAAGGTGTCAGTTGAACACTAGTCAAGAATACACCTTTGATGTGCTACTTGGTTTCCAGATGCATCTAAGAAAAAATCCCCATTGGATTACACTCATCATTGGATTATTTCAACACTTTCACTAGTACCTTTATTCTTAATTCTTATGTCACCACATTTCCATTTCTTAGTGTGTACATGATATCGAAATTTAATCTCTGAAGGTACACAACCCAATGAATCTGCCTCAAAATTCATGTCCTTATTGAAGAAAATTTAAGCTAAACTCTAATGATTAGAATAGACCACAAACTTTTCCCCCAAAAACTAATGACGCCACGTTTTCTAGTCATGCATCACCGCTGCTAACTCTAGGTTATGGGTTCAGTAGTTCTTTTCATGTGGTTAGAGTTGGTGAGAACCATACACCACCACATTATTGTCCTGAATAATCATGCACCCAAGACCCATACCTGAAGCATCACAATAGACCATATATCCCTTTCTAGATTCATGTAAAACTGAAATATGGGATGTGGCCAATCATAGATTAAGATCCTCAAAGGAATCTTGATATTATGGTCTCTATTCAAACTTTTACCCCATTAAGGTATGTTTATACTTGGATGAAGAAAGATGTGAGAAATTTTGAAAAAATCATCTATAATACCCTACCAGGCCCAGAAATATCATAATATCAAAAAAATTCTTTGGCTTCTCCCATTATATCACTACACTAATCTTCTTGGGTTCCATTGAAACCCCTAGTTTTGATATCACATGACCCAAAAAAAATCACCTCCTAGACCCATAAGGTGAAATTAGAAAACATTGAATAGAGATGATAATATAGAAGGGTGTCTAGAATAATCATAAAATGTCTCCCATGATCCTCCTCAGTCAGAGAAGAGAGCAGGATGTCGTCAAAAAATACCACAAAAAATGAGTCGAGATACTGATGGAACACCCTATTCATAAGCGATATAAAGACTACTGGAGCATTCATCAACCAGAAATGCATGAACAAATACATAAAATGGCTCTACCTTTTTCAGATGGTTGTTTTTAGGATATCCACATCACTAATTATAACTTGGGAAAACTTATAAGGAAAATTGATCTTGTAGAACCACCTTTACCCCTTAATCTGATCAAAAAGTCAATCAATATGGGTCAAAGGGTATTTTTTATTGATTGTCACATTATCTAGCTTCTGGAAATTGATACATAATCGAAGATATCCATTGGCCTTTTTCACAAACCAAACTGGGGAAGCCCAAGGAGAGACACTCAGGTGAATGGATCATTTCGATTCAAAATTGTTTAGTTGTACCTTTAATTCCATCAACTTGGTTAGGGCCATACAATATGATGGAAGAGATATCTGTTGTGTTCCCGATGCTAAATCAATGGTGAAATCCACATCCCACTCTGGGGTAAACCTGATAAATCCTCTAGCAACAACTCTAGGAACTCATCCACCAAGGAAGGTAATGTAGCTTATAGGCTACTATCACCATCTTCTAGCATGAGCGAAGAGATCTGACAAATGAGATTTCCCAATTCTGAAAGTGGAGGTCCATCACATCCTAACTGAGGACCCCATTCACCCTAAAAAACATGGTTACTTCTATCAGGTTCCAAAAAACATACTCTCCACCAATATCAATCTTTGTGTACCTGAAAGTGCACCATCATAACCATACTGAGGATCACGTCAAAGAGGTCCATTTCTAAAAATAGGCAATCTGTAATGGCCCGGACCTCTCTGGTCCATTACTTTGTGAAAAATGTGATGCTAAAGGTGTCCCGGGAGGTTAGGGTGACTTGGGGGTGCGTTTGGGTGGACTTTTAGGGGAAATTAAGATAAATATCCTTCGCACGGGGGGCGCACAGGTTGTATAAACCGTGCGGCCAAACCATGCGAGGTTGGTATTGGAGGCAGTGGCTAATGCATGGTTAGCGTACAACTTGTCTAACCATGTGGACTAACCGTGTGAGAGGTGTTTGAAAAGAAAAAGCTAACGCACAGTTAGCGCACATTTTGTTAAATAGTGCGGACTAACCGTGCTGGAACTTAATGTTAGATCCTAAAATTTAGGATCTTGACTGTTTAGCCTCTATCCTTCTTGTTTAAGCCCCTAATCAGCCATAAATCTGTATTACCTTTCCTTGGAGATAGAAGAACATCTCCCAAGCATTTTGGAGGTGATCTAGAGGCTTCTCTTTGCAAGTTGAAGATGGTTTATTGAGGTATGTGGTTGTTCTTCCTCGTTCTCGTTTGGTTTCTTAGATCTGCTTAGATCCACTCCTCCTCATCTCTCGTCTTCTTAGATCTATAACTATTATGGGTAGATCTAGGTATGTGGATGTTGAAAATGATGAGATTTGGTCTTGGTTGTGATAGGAGAGGATATCTAAGGAAGATTCGTGGAGAATCAACCCGGTTTCCTAAGTGTCCCTTAACCATTGAGGTGGGGGATTTGTGGATTCTCTAATTGTTTATGTGCAATCGTAGAGTTAGCATGATTTATCTATTTGGATCATAATGGAATTGACCTAATTAAATATTTGAAACGGATTAAGAAATTTCATTGAACACATGTCGTTGCCTCATGTTTTCTAGATAGTGTGATATCTATGCCTTGCTTGTTAGCATGTTGTTCTTGATTAATTGATAAAGAACGTAAAGCCAGAATTAATTGATAATTAATTGGATAAAAATAGAGGCGTGAAAAAGAATCTGGTTCTTGTGGTAATTTGACGTTGATTAAGTTGGCATAGCAATCATGTTTAATCCTTGTGATAGCTTATTGTTTTGGTTCATTATGTTGGAACCAACGAATTGAATATGTTAATTAAAGATGGATTTATTAACTTGATTGATTGAATTCCCTGAAGGGTTCTGAGTTAACCTCTTGTTGTGAATTAGGGATGAGATCCCAATTGATGTAGTGTGTTGTTTTCCTACTGCTTGTGATGTGATGTGACCCTAGAGGGATGTTGTGATATGAAGAGGTAGGTAGGCCTTGTGGTTGTGGCAGAAGATGACACCTAGAGCGGCGAGATGCATCAGTTTATGTATGTGGGTGTCAGGGAGGACACCAGGTATAAGGCCCCAGCCTTAAACCTTACTTAATATTGAATTAAATGAATAATTCACATTGAGGATCTTTTCAGGTTTAGAGTTTTAGAGAATTAGAACATAACTATTACATCTTAAAAGATTACAAAGTAGACACTTCTACTAAGTCTCCATAAAATAAAAACTCTTAAAAAGAAATATGTCTAGATTCCATGTTTTAGATAGCATGAAATTCCCTTGATCCCATCCTTGACCTTATTCCACTTTAAGTCCTGAGAAAAACATTTCGAAAAACTTGGGGTGAGCATAAGAAGCTCAGTAAGGGATACACAAAGAATGAAAATTGTTAGTTTATCAAAACAACAAGTAAACCATGTATACTTTATCAAAGTAATACTTTTCACCTTTATGAAGTAATAAAAACTCTTCACTGAATAAAGTATCATTACTTACCTTTTTGTAACCAAAGGATTACCATAAAACCCATATAAAGAACACATAACATATATAAAGGTAACTTGGGACATAAACTTACTTAAGTGGAATAACCATACGGTCGACTTCCACACATATCACTTAATGGAATAGCCATACGGCCAATTTCAATACATACTTAATGGAATAGCCATACGACCGACTTCCATACCCAATGCATTGGAGGTTATAACGTAACCACCCGTCCTGGTATTCACGGAACCACCCGTCATATGGTTTATAACGTAACCACCCGTTAAAATGTCCAAGTACCAATATAAAATCATAAAACATAAAACCAATATAAAGGAATGATAACATTTCCACATTTCAATAATAATATAACATAAATATATTGACATAATAAAACCCTTTATCAAAACCATTTTCAATACCAAAATACATAAAAGAGTATATGGTATTTATTTTATTCTAAAAACAATACGGCTTGTTGAGGAAGCCAAAGACCAAATAATACTCGCGGCGGCGGAAAAAGTCGTTGCCACCGCGTACGTTAAAAAAAATTCCTTTTTGTCGTTTAGTAAAACGCTTCGTAGAAAAAGATTCCTTTTGTTTAAAAGTAAAAGTCAAAGGGTTTATACACCGTATAAAATAAAGTTGTGTATAAAACGAAATATGCCTCAATGAAAGGAGATTGAGATGAAGTCCCTTACCTCGGGTCCGACTTGACTCGATCGTTCTTTAACGTCCTGAATAATAAACATGAGTTAATTTATACTTTATTAAGAACCTTTTTAAAGTTCATTATTCCTTTTATATCACTTATTGCAATGTTATAAACATTATGTAACCATTTAAGTTAATAATGTTTGTTTTGTCAATATTTGGTTCTTAAGTCGAAAGTTGACTTCTTACAATTACATGTTGTTCGTGTGGTCAAAAGTTCTTTATATCCAGAATTAAATTCCTGATTTGGATATCATATATATCATATATATCCAGCATATACATGTATTTATAATATTACATAATCATTTAGAGGTAAGAAATGAAATGCACCGTTCATGGAGACGATAAGCCGTACGTACGCATGAACGCTACTTTCATTTCTTTGTCATATTAATGGAATTAAAACTAAATGAGAGGTATGTATATTTTAATTCCAGAATTATATTCATCATTTAGATATATCATTAATTATATATATCCATTATATACATGTACTTTTAATAGTACATTACATTTGGGGATAATAAATGAAATGCACCGTTCATGGAGACGGTAAGCCGTACGTACGCATGAACGCTACTTTCATTTCTATCTCATACTTTAATGGAAAGAAATAATAATTATATAGAGGTATATTATAATTCTAGTATAACATCATATATAATAATTTTAAATCCATCCTTTACACGTCCCACATATGGCATTAACGAATCACATCACTTTTAGGGGGCGGTAGTCCGCACTTCCTTAAATGAAGATATCGTGTTTACCCATAATGGAAACCATAAAGGTATGCCCAAAATGAAAAAAATAGAAGCTTAAGGAAAACATAAACATATTATATATCATATATAAAAATAGTGACATCATAATGGCCACCTTTGAAGGTGTTAAATGAGTATTGAACAATCATCGTTTCGGGAGGCAGAATTTCGCCATCCACGGAAACCGTATGTTCTTTAACCATTTGATGTAGTTGTGTTAGAGTGTAGCTCAAATAAATATTATAACAACATCCTAGTATATTGAAGATACTTGTGTCGTTACAAAAGAAGTAAATAAAAAGAGTTTAGGGGGTTGGAGAAGCAAATTAAAACAAATGAAAAAGAGAGAATGAATTACCTTTAAAAGTGTAACTCCCTTTTGATTTGAGCCTAAAGGCTTCCTTTGAAAGGATTCTGCCCAAAGGGAATCCTCTAGGATGAGGAGAGGGATGTGGAGAGAGTAATTGGGCAGGGGTTGGGCGAGCCAAAGGCTTGAGAAGTGTGTGAAATGAGGTAGAGGTGGGGGCCTTTTATAAGAGGAGAGGAGGGGCACTTTTGGAAAGTAAAGAAATATTACTTTATTTGAAAATGTGTTTCGGTTTTAAAAGGTCCCACATTGATATAATTCGTGGATAAGGTGATAAGGGTTCTAAATCCACTCATCCAATTGGTTTTGGCCATGTGTAGGTTTTATATTTTTCATTATCTTTCCATTTTATTTAAATTGTAAAATAATGATGTCATCGCTGCATCATTATTATGTCATTAATAATTTAATTTATTTAATGTGAAAAAATTATAAAAAAATACTATGATGTAGGAAATCTTTTTATCTTTCCAATGACTATTTATAATCAAAATTTGGACTTGTATAACCCCACTCAAAAATTATTTTAGTAAAACAATATATGTTAGTGTCATTTTCACTTTAACATTAAATAAAAATATATTAATGTCATTTTCCAACTAAAGTGGCTCCATGGGGTCCCCAAGTTTGCCCATGACTTTTCTTGGTCGGCCATGACTCACCCAATAGGTTTAGGACAAGTGTCATGGTGTTTTCACATTCTTATAATACCATTTTAACCTTAAACTACACTAATTACCTCTAATCGCGATTAATGAAAAAAAGTTACTATTCACCAAAAATTATTTTAATCTCATTGAACCACATTTTACTTCTTAATGACAACCATGTATGTCGGATTTTCAAAATTCAATACACATTAGTAGTAAACTTTCATTTAACTGAAAAATCAGTTTGCTTGATTACCACTTAGTGGTTTCACTATTCATCAAAAATTGAAGTTTTTCAGAAAATTACCAAAAATTCACCCTAATCTATATTTGATATTCCGAATTCAAAAATGATGTCCATTTTACAAAATTCAAAACATATAAGTCAAATTAATTAATTTAATAATTAATTCCCGCTGTCATGACAAATAGCGTGTTTTTGTGAAACAATAAGTATCAAAAGATTGACACCAGTTTAAGTCCAATTTCAAAGTGAAATTGATTCCAATGACCACCATTGGATTAACTGGTAAAAATATTTTCTAATTTCACTTTAAAACCAATTAAAATAATAATCTAATCATATAAATAATTTAGATTAAAAAGAGGTTTTGAATTAAAATACAACACTTTACACTATTCATTAAAAAAAATGAACTTTATCAGAAAGGTACCAAAAATTTACACAAAGTAAATTTTGATGTCCCGATTCTAAAGAAGAGTTATATTTGGTCCAAAAGAATGTAAAAGAGTGATAAAAACTATATTTAATGACGATTCGCCGTCAAAAGGTGATAAGTGAACCTTTAGTGAAAACTAGGGCATATACGCCTAAAATTGAATTCTTTCCGTATTTTATGCCTTTATCTTTTATTGGATAAATGTAAAAACATTTAAAAACATATATAATCATATTTTAGTTATTTCTATCCATTCCCGCCAGTACAATGGCTACTTGTTAACTAACATTTAAAATAATATTATTTTATTACTAGTGTGCTACGTAAGTTTCAAAGAAACTCATCGTTGCGTATCGGGTACGCTATCGAACATAGCAACCCCTTTAAAATAAAATTAATATTTAATTCGTAAATATTAATAAATATGAAAATTCTTTATTCTTTATTTACCTGGGATGTTACATCCTTCCCCCCTTTTGGTAATTGCGTCCTCGCAATTTTATTCACTTATCAAAATAAGTGGGGGTATTTATCCCTCATAGCATTTTCAGATTCCCACGTTGCCTCTTAAATAACATGGTTTTTCCACAAAACCTTTACCTGATGAATCACCTTATTCCGTAACACTTGCTCCCTGTGGTCAAGAATCTGGACCAGTTGTTCCTCATAAGATAGGTTCCCTTCCAGCTAAACTACCTCTGGACTCAAAACATGAGATGGATCTGGCATATACTTTCTCAACATCGAAACGTGAAAAACATTGTGTACCTGAGATAAACTCAGAGGTAAAGCCACTCGGTATGCAACTGATCCAACTCTTTCCAGAATTTCGTATGGTCCAACCAACCATGGACTCAACTTTCCTTTCTTACCAAATCTAATCACGCTTTTCCAAGGAGAAACCTTGAGAAAAACATGATCACCTACCTCGAAAGATAGATCCTTCCTCCGGTTATCCGCATAACTCTTCTGCCTGCTCTGAGCTGTTCTCATGTGTCTCTGAATCAGCTGAACTTTTTCTGCCATCTCTTCTACCAATTCTGGTCCCATCAACATCCTTTCACCCACTTCATCCCAGAAAGCTAGATTTCGACACCGCTTCCCATATAATGCCTGAAATGGTGCCATCTGTATACTGGAATGAAAACTGTTATTATAAGAAAACTCAACCAAAGAAAGGTGTTGGTCCCAACTTCCCTAATAATCCATAGAACAAGCTCGTAGCATATCCTCTAATGTCTGAATTGTTCGTTCTGACTGCCCATCTGATTGAGGATGAAAAGCTGTACTAAAATTTAATTCAGTACCCAACGACTTCTGAAGGCCTTTCCAAAAGTTAGAAGTAAACCTGGGATCACGATCCGATACAATGGAGAGAGGAACTCCATGTAACCTGACTATCTCTTTAAGATACAAACGGGAAAGTTTATCTAGAGAGAAAGTATCTCGTATAGAAAGGAAATGAGCAGATTTGGTCAAGCGATCAACAATAACCCAGATTGAATTATTACCTCGAGATGTCCTCGGTAATCCCACAACAAAGTCCATGGATATGTTTTCCCATTTCCACTCTGGCACTGGTAAAGGCTGAAGCATCCCTGCCACTCTGCTTTAACCTGTTGACATGTCAAAAACTTCACAGTAAAATCAGCAATGTCTCTTTTAATTCCATCCCACCAGTAATACTCCTGCAGACCTCTGTACATCTTAGTACTTCCAGGATGAAAAAACAACTCATTCTTCAACTGTGAATCACAAGGCACACATAACCTCTTCACAAACCTCAAAACACAAACACAAACTTATCCAAGAACTCATGGAAAATTTTATTCATAAGGTCCATGAATACAGTAGGTGCATTGGTTAACCCAAAAGGCATAACTAAAAATTCAAAATGACCATATCTAGTATGGAACGCAGTCTTCGGAACGTCTGCTTATTTTACTTTCAACTGATGGTACCCCGACCTCAAGTCAATCTTCGAAAAATACTGAACTCCCTGGAGCTGATACCACTTCATTCGATGGCCCAACATCTGCTGAAGTTGTTGCAAAGGATTTCGTCACCCCTTTCTGCTTGTAGTCTAGCTGTATTCTCCCAGTTGAGTTCTTCGTTGGACACTCGTTTGCATAATGACCCATTTCATTACACTTAAAACATCTTACCGTTGGCTTTTCATTTCCTGCTTGATCATCTTCCTTACAGTTACGAGCAATATGACCAGACTTACCACACCGAAAGCACTTACCAGACTTGGATAAACATTCTCCAGGATGAATTTTACCACACTTCTCACAGGATGGATATTTGGTTTTCTTACCTCCTTGCTTCTTTGATGAATTCTTCCCCTTTTCCTGCCAACTAGATCTCTTATTCTGTTGTTTGTCATAGAACACCTGATCATCGGCAAACTCCATTTCCACCTTCTCCGTACATCGAACAAGTTTTTCATAACTTTTGAACTCACGAGAAGCTAAAGCCCTTAGATACTTTGGCTTTAACCCTGAGTAAAAACGGTTTATTTTACTATCAAGATCTCGTATGAAGTTTGGAGCATACCTTGCCAATCGAGTGAACTTTTCTTCATAAGTAGCCACTGAATCATCCTCCTGCCTCAATTCTAGGAACTGTTTTTCCATCCTAAGATGAACCACCTTAGGAAAATATTTCTCAAGAAACATACCTTTGAATTCGTCCTAGTGAAGATCCTCAATCTCATCACTATCCCTTATATTTTTCACCATCGACCACCACTGATCAGCTTCACCTTCAAAACGGTAAACAGCAAGACTAACCTTTTGATGTTCTGAACACCCCATGACATCAAAAATCTTCTCCAGTGCTTTAATCCACCCTTCAGCTTGCACAGGGTCAGATGATCCTCTGAATGATGGGGGATGTTGCCTCATGAAATGTTCCACCACTGAAATGTTCCTCTGCGGTTGATCTGGCTGATCTCGTGCATGGATACCACCACCATTTATAGCCTGAGTCAACTGTGCCATCACTGCAAAAAACTGTTCAGTTCCGATTCTGACCATCTCAGGTTGCTGATTTGGAAGGTTATCTTCCTCCTGATGTCGTCCCAACATAGCTGCTTTGTTTCCTCTGCGGAAAACCATTCTGAACATAGAAATATCTTAGGCGAAGCAACATGGTAATCCGTAAATGCTATATCATTTCAATCATATTATAATTTAACACTTTTCTAACTCCTAAAGTTGTCTAAACCGACCTTTGATACCAACTATAAGGCCCCATCCTTAAACCTTACTTAATATTGAATTAAATGAATAATTCAAATTGAGGATCTTTTCAGGTTTAGAGTTTTAGAGAATTAGAACATAACTATTACATCTTAAAAGATTACAAAGTAGACACTTCTACTAAGTATCCATAAAATAAAAACTCTTAAAAAGAAATATGTCTAGATTCCATGTTTTAGATAGCATGAAATTACCTTGATCCCATCCTTGACCTTATTCCACTTTAAGTCCTGAGAAAAACATTTCGAAAAACTTGGGGTGAGCATAAGAAGCTCAGTAAGTGATACACAAAGAATGAAAATTGTTAGTTTATCAAAACAACAAGTAAACCATGTATACTTTATCAAAGTAATACTTTTCACCTTTATGAAGTAATAAAAACTCTTCACTGAATAAAGTATCATTACTTACCTTTTTGTAACCAAAGGATTACCATAAAACCCATATACAGAACACATAACATATATAAAGTTAACTTGGGACATAATCTTACTTAAGTGGAATAACCATACGGTCGACATACACACATATCACTTAATGGAATAGCCATACGGCTAATTTCCATACATACTTAATGGAATATCCATACGGCCGACTTCCATACCCAATGCATTGGAGGTTATAACGTAACCACCCATCCTGGTATTCACGGAACCACCCGTCATATGTTTTATAACATAACCACCCGTTAAAATGTCCATGTACCAATATAAAATCATTAAACATAAAACCAATATAAAGGAATGATAACATTTCCACATTTCAATCATAATATAACATAAATATATTGACATAATAGAACCCTTTATCAAAACCATTTTCAATACCAAAATACATAAAAGAGTATATGGTATTTATTTTATTCTAAAAACAATACGGCTTGTTGAGGAAGCCAAAGACCAAATAATACTCGCGGCGGCGGAAAACTTCGTTGTCACCGCGTACGTTAAAAAACATTCCTTTTTTGTCGTTTAGTAAAACGCTTAGTAGAAAAAGATTCCTTTTGTATAAAAGTAAAAGTCAAAGGGTTTATACACCGTATAAAAGAAAGTTGTGTATAAAACGAAATATGCCTCAATGAAAGGAGATTGAGACGAAGTCCCTTACCTCGGGTCCGACTTGACTCGATCGTTCTTTAACGTCCTGAATAATAAACTTGAGTTAATTTATACTTTATTAAGAACCTTTTTAAAGTTAATTATTCCTTTTATATCACTTATTGCAATGTTATAAACATTATGTAACCATTTAAGTTAATAATGTTTGTTTTGTCAATATTTGGTTCTTAAGTCGAAAGTTGACTTCTTATAATTACATGTTGTTCGTGTGGTCAAAAGTTCTTTATATCCAGAATGAAATTCCTGATTTGGATATCATATATATCATATATATCCAGCATATACATGTATTTATAATATTACATAATCATTTAGAGGTAAGAAATGAAATGCACCGTTCATGGAGACGGTAAGCCGTACGTACGCATGAACGCTACTTTCATTTCTTTGTCATATTAATGGAATTAAAACTAAATGAGAGGTATGTATATTTTAATTCCATAATTATATTCATAATTTAGATATATCATTAATTATATATATCCATTATATACATGTACTTTTAATATTACATTACATTTGGGGATAAGAAATGAAATGCACCGTTCATGGAGACGGTAAGCCGTACGTACGCATGAACGCTACTTTCATTTCTATCTCATACTTTAATGGAAAGAAATAATAATGATATAGAGGTATATTATAATTCTAGTATAACATCATATATAATAATTTTAAATCCATCCTTTACACGTCCCACATATGGCATTAACGAATCACATCACTTTTAGGGGGCGGTAGTCCGCATTTCCTTAAATGAAGATATCGTGTTTACCCATAATGGAAACCATAAAGGTATGCCCAAAATGAAAAAAAACAGAAGCTTAAGGAAAACATAAACATATTATATATCATATATAAAAATAGTGACATCATAATGGCCACCTTTGAAGGTGTTAAATGAGTATTGAACAATCATCGTTTCGGGAGGCAGAATTTCGCCATCCACGGAAACCGTATGTTCTTTAACCATTTGATGTAGTTGTGTGAGAGGGTAGCTCAAATAAATCTTATAACAACATCCTAGTATATTGAAGATACTGGTGTTGTTACAAAATAAGTAAATAAAAAGAGTTTAGGGGGTTGGAGAAGCAAAATAAAACAAATGAACAAGAGAGAATGAATTGCCTTTAAAAGTGTAACTCCCTTTTGATTTGAGCCTAAAGGCTTCCTTTGAAAGGATTCTGCCCAAAGGGAATCCTCTAGGATGAGGAGAGGGATGTTGAGAGAGTAATTGGGCAGGGGTTGTCCGAGCCAAAGGCTTGAGAAGTGTGTGAAATGAGGTAGAGGTGGGGGCCTTTTATAAGAGGAGAGGAGGGGCACTTTTGGAAAGTAAAGAAATATTACTTTATTTGAAAATGTGTTTCGGTTTTAAAAGGCCCCACATTGATATAATTCGTGGATAAGGTGATAAGGGTTCGAAATCCACTCATCCAATTGGTTTTGGCCATGTTTAGGTTTTATATTTTTCATTATCTTTCCATTTTATTTAAATTGTCAAATAATGATGTCATCGCTGCATCATTATTATGTCATAAATAATTTAATTTATTTAATGTCCAAAAATTATAAAAAAATACTATGATGTAGGAAATATTTTTAGCTTTCCAATGACTATTTATAATCAAAATTTGTAATTGTATAACCCCACTCAAAAATTATTTTAGTAAAACAATTTATGTTAGTGTCATTTTCACTTTAACATTAAATAAAAATATATTAATGTCATTTTCCAACTAAAGTGGCTCCATGGGGTCCCCAAGTTGGCCCATGACTTGTATTGGTCGGCCATGACTCACCCAATAGGTGTAGGACAAGTGTCATGGTGTTTTAACATTCTTATAATACCATTTTTACCTTAAACTACACTAATTACCTCTAATCGCGATTAATGAAAAAAAGTTACTATTCACCAAAAATTATTTTAATCTCATTGAACCACATTTTACTTCTTAATGACAACCATGTATGTCGGATTTTCAAAATTCAATACACATTAGTGGTAGACGTTCATTTAACTGAAAAATCAGTTTGCTTGATTACTACTTAGTGGTTTCACTATTCATCAAAAATTGAAGTTTTTCAGAAAATTACCAAAAATTCACCCTAAGCTATATTTGATATTCTGAATTCAAAAATGAATTCCATTTTAAAAAATTCAAAACATATAAGTCAAATTAATTAATTTAATAATTAATTCCCGCTGTCATGACAAATAGCGTGTTTTTGTGAAACAATAAGTATCAAAAGATTGACACCAGTTTAAGTCCAATTTCAAAGTGAAATTGATTCCAATGACCACCATTGGATTAACTGGTAAAAATATTTTCTAATTTCAATTTAAAACCAATTAAAATAATAATCTAATCATATAAATAATTTAGATTAAAAAGAGGTTTTGAATTAAAATACAACACTTTACACTATTCATTAAAAAAACGAACTTTATCAAAAAGGTACCAAAAATTTACACAAAGTAAATTTTGATGTCCCGATTCTATAGAAGAGTTATATTTGGTCCAAAAAAATGTAAAAGAGTGATAAAAACTATATTTAATGACGGTTCGCCGTCAAAAGGTGATAAGTGAACCTTTAGTGAAAATTAGGGCATATACGCCTAAAATTGAATTCTTTCCGTATTTTAAGCCTTTATCTTTTATTGGATAAATGTAAAAACATTTAAAAACATATATAATCATATTTTAGTTATTTCTATCCATTCCCGCCAGTACAACAGCTACTTGTTAACTAACATTTAAAATAATATTATTTTATTACTAGTGTGCTACGCAAGTTTCAAAGAAACTCATCGTTGCGTATCGGGTATGCTATCGAACATAGAAACCCCTTTAAAATAAAATTAATATTTAATTCGTAAATATTAATAAATATGAAAATTATTTATTTTTTATTTACCTGGGATGTTACACCAGGGATGATGGTATGGGATGGATGTGCTGGCTAGATGTTTGGTAATTTTATTGGTTGTTATCTACTTTACTATTCCCCACTGCTCAAGGCGGCTAGTTTTTCTTACCCTTTTTCCAAAAGGGGAGAAGACGCGTGGTGTATAACACGTGCTTTCCGTGTTTAGCCTCTTGAGGGAGAATGGGCCAATGCTCTTGATATAGGCGGAAAAGACTCAATGTATAGTATATCTACTCAATGTGTCGATCCCCCTTGTGTTTAGCATCATACGATGCTTTTCTAGAATGCTTGGGAATATGGGAAAGTAATTATAAAATGAATGTTTGATTAAATGGTGATAATCCATGGGGATGGAGATGCTGGTATTTAATGGTGATGTTGTAACTTTAAAGGAACATTAAATTTTGAATGTGATGCCAAGAAAGTTAATGTGGGTTGCTCATGGTTAATTATTGATGGAAGACTTAATTAACTTACAGTGTAATTTATGAAAAAGGGAATGAAGTAACCTATTGAAGTTCTTTAATTGGTTGTGTGCTTATAGGATACCTAGTCTTAGAAATAGCAGCACAGAGTCCGAGAGACGTTATCTATAGTTGAGGCTAAAAATTGGTTATTCCCATTGTGTTGTTGTGATTTATATATATTCTGTACTTTTTGTGTTTCTATATGCTACTCCACGCTATCGGTAAGGGAAACTAACACCCCGAGGATTCTGAGCCCTGGGGGGGGGGGGGGGTGTTTTCCCCAACATTCCGATGGGAGGGTGAATGGATGACTACCCCCTTTGACCTCGCTCTCTTCTCTTGGTAGATACTAGTGTCGTTGTCACAACGGTTAGTTTTCCCCATATATGTGTGTAGAGGGCTGTAATGGTTTCTGGTTATTTCCACACATATATTCTGGATTTAGTATCATATGGACTACTATAGGTGTAGCGTGTATAGGCTGTGATGGCTTGAGGATCCTTACGTGGTGTAGGAGATGTAATGGCTTGAGGTACAATACCCAACATATGATACACATTATGCGGGATGTGGTGGCTCTCAGAACCTACATGTTTACTTTTGGTTGTGAGGATGGTGTGGAGCTTAGCCCAAGTGTCTACGGGCAAGCCTTTGTGGTGCACGAGGTGAATATTGTTGAGCTTAGCCCAGGTATATGCGGGTAAGCCTTTGGAGAGAGATGCACAAGACATATGTCGTTGGGGAAATGCAGCAAACTAGTGGGGAAGTAGTAGCGAGGTACCCTTTACATTATTTACTATATACTATATTCTTGTATGCATTGATTGGCGCGAGTAGCCATGGTGAGGTTGGGAGCATAGTAAACCTATTTAGGTGACGAGTTAGTTTCACTTGTTGTTCACTGTGCTTTAGAATGATTTCTTTAATTTTCCACGAGAGGATTCTGGGAGGATCCTACTGAGTTTACTGTTATACTCACTCGATGTATATATAAACTATTTTTCAGGTCACTTGGAGCAGGTTAGAGATCAGGCTGGTTACTACTAGCTTGTGGATGTAGGAGTTGTTTGGGCTTGTGATCGCTGCTGTTTTTCTTTCTTTTGGTTACTTGTAGGTTCCCCTTTCAGTTGTTGTACTTTTTCCATGACATTACATATATGCACTTGGGTTTTCTTTTACATTTCTGTTTTGAGTTGGAGTTGGTTGGTGTCTATCTTATCTCCCTCTTCCGCATGTGTTCTCTTAGAGGGTAATGCCTCCCATTTGGGTGTTTACTATACCCTCGGTGCTAGTCACCAACCCGGGGCCTACTGGAGGCGGGACTCGAGGTTCATTATCTCCCTTATCACATTTCTGGCCCAGGAGGGGTACACATTGTGGGGAGGGGGTCGTGAAAGAGTGGTATCAAAGGTCTGGTTGAGGGATAAGATGGATTTTGGATCTAGGCACATGTGAGGATGCATGGGTTAGTAAGGCAACAATGTCATTCATGTTTAGAAAGTTGGGTAAACACTGGAGACCGGCAGAGACATAGGCATTTAGGGACCCCTATGATCTGTTGCACAGACCTTTAAGTTTACAATGGCTACTAAACAAGGTGATACTGGTTGTAGGGTAGAGACCTAGGAAAGGATCATGAATCATTCTTCTTTGTGCCTGTGTTTGAATGGGTAGACCTTGGGATAGGTTAATGTAAAATGAATGAAAGAAAACAATAAATTAATTAATGTTGAGTCTTCCATCTTCCAGGATTATGAGCTCTAACGGTTTTGTTATTTTATAGGTATGGATCCAGGTTGACGTCCTCATCAGGTTTGCGTAGAAGATGTCCAGCAGGCTATCCCAGCAGATCGCCACAGGGTGGAGGTTGACGACGAAGACACTTAGAGGAAGACACTCTGAGAGTCTTAGTGCTAGAGTCTACAGAAGTATGAGGGATCCATTTCAAATGCAGTCACAAAAGACTATTTAGAGGAGGTCGAGATAGGCTTTAGTTTGTTCTGTGCTTGGAAATAGAACTGGGTTTCCTTGGTTTTGACGATGCTGCATGGAGCAGCGAGGCAGTAGTGGCTCATGTTCCTCAGGGATCGTGAGGAGTCAGTGATCTCATGGGAGGAGTTACAAGATAAGTTTAGAGTTGAGTTCCTTTCTTCGACTACGTAGGCATCCAGTCGTCATAATCTTATTACGCTTCGGTAGGGGGGCTCTAGTGTTCGAGAGTTTGGAATCTATTTCAGGAACCTTCTACGATATGCTTTGGACCTGTTACAAGATGAGGAGGCCAGGGAGAGGCACTTTGAGGAGGCTTTGCATCCAGAGATCTAGCGCCAGGTCACCCCATTTATGCTAAAGACATATCTTGAGGTGCTGGGAAGGGAGGAGGTTGTTGAGAGGACTTTGGCCAGGACCATATCGTTACGGGAGGGGAATCAGCCTGATTCCTCAAGAAGCAGAGTTGTAGTCCGGGGTTCCCGGTTTTCAGGGTAGAATATTTTCCGTTCAGTTGGGGTTAGGTCCCAGCCTTTCACCTCTTGTTACTCTCGAGTCGGCAACTCTCAGGACTATGCCAAGGGACCAGGCGCTTGTTTTTCTTGTGGTGGTTGTGGCCATCAGCAGCGGGAGTGCCCGAACTTTCAAAGCAGTCATCGTGTACCGGGCGCTCCACTCCAGGTTCCTCCTTTGAGATAGTTCTAGCCAAGCCAACAACAACAGTTTTCACCAGCTTTAGATCACCAGAGGGTAGATGGGGCAGGCAGAGGGTTCCCCCATCCTCTGAGAGCCGAGCACGACCATGGTGGTGGTCTTCATTAGGGTCAGAGAGGTCGTGGAGGAGGACGTGGTCAACTTCATGATCTAGTTTTTCCAGCACCAGACGAGCCAGATGTCATTCAAGGCACCCTTTTCTTGTTTTCTACCTTAGTGTATGCCTTGTTTGATTCAAGAGCGACACACTCCTTCATATCACCTACCCTTGTCCATTCCTTTGGACTTGAGGTAGAGAGGCTTCCAGTGCCCTTGGTGTTTACTACGCCAGTTGGAGGTCGAGCTATCTTGTTTGAAGTATGTAGCGACTGCGAGCTAGTGTTGGGGAAACACCGCTCTTGTGGAGATTTCCTTTGTTTACGAATACAACCATATGATGTCATCCTCGACATGGATTGGTTGTATTCAGTGCAGGATTTTGTGGATTGCTTCAGGAAGAAGGTCGTTTTCCTTGGTGCCGATTGAGAGCAGGTGGGGTTTGTTAGTGAGAGAGATCCTCGGATGGGCAATAGGAGTGTTCCATCCTTATCATCCATGATGGCCGAGTTGATGCTGGGTTCTTCAGTGGTTCAACAGTTGTCGTTTCCAAGGGTTGTAGAGGAGTACCTTGATGTCTTTCCGGAAGAGGTTGTAGCCTTACCCCCTCGATGAGAGACCGAGTTTAGGATTGATCTATAGCTAGGAGGATATCCAATCTCTATGTCTCCATATAGGATGGCCCCATCTGAGTTACGAGATCTACGTATACAGCTTGATGGTATGTTGCAGTGCGGTTTTTTTAGCCAAGTGTGTCACCATGGGATGCACCTGTCTTGTTCGTGAAGAAGGCCAATAATAGTTTGTGGTTGTGTGTCAATTATCGTCGCTTAAACAAAGTGAAATTAAAGAACCACTATCCTCTTTCATGTATTGATAACTTATTCGACCAACTGAAGGGTGCAAGTTGGTTCTCAAAGATCGACTTTCGGTCAGGATATCATCAGATGTGTTTAAAGGATGAGGATATTTCAAAGACTGCTTTATGTTATCGTCATGGGCATTATGAGTTCATTGTAATGTGGATTGGAGTGATGAATGCTACAACTGTGTTTATGGTATTGATGAATGCTGTGTTCCGTGAGTTCTTCGTCAAGTTCATGGTAGTCTTCATCGATGAAATCCTTATGTACTCCCTGTCTGAAGAGGAGCATATTGAGCATCTGCGAGCCGTTTTGGGAGTTCTTCGCCAGCATCAGCTATTTGGGAAGTTGTCTAAGTGTGAGTTTTTAGATCTAGAAGTCTATTTCATGGGGAATGTAGTGTCCCAATAGGGAGTTGTTGTGGATCTATCAAAGATAAAAGTAGTTGTGTCTTTGGAAGGCCCCAAGATAGTGTCAGAGGTGCAAAGTTTCCTTGGTCTCGCAGGCTATTACTGGAGGTTCGTACCCAATTTCTCATGGGTTGCGACTCCTCTAACAACTTTGACAAAGAAGGATCAGGACTTCGTATGGACTGATCAGTTCCAGTCATCCTTCGAGTATCTAAATGAGGAGTTAGTAAGTTCTCCAGTCCTTTGTCTTCCAGCTGAGGGAGTCCAGTTTGATGTCTTCTACAATGCTTCACATCTGGGGTTAGGCTGTGTTCTCATGTAGCGGATGTCAGTTGTTTCTTATGGGTCTCGGCAGTTACGTCGCCATGAACACAACTATGCCACCCACAATCTTGAGTTGGCAGCGGTGGTGTTTTCTATGAATTTGTGGAGACATTACCTCATTGGTGAGTGCTTTGTGGTATTCACCAACCATAAGAGTTTGAGGTATGTTTTCTCCCAGTGTGACTTGAAATTTCGGTAGCATTGGTGGATGGAGTTCTTGTAGGAATACAACTTCAAAATATCGTATACACCTAGAAAGGGGAATGTTGTAGTTGATGCACTAAGCTGAAAGTCACGTAGTGATGCTGTGTGTGAATCTGGTGATTCATAGAGAGTAATGGAGGATCTGTCAGCTTTGAATCTTGACATGGGAGAAGTTTGGGGTAGAGGTTGTCTTTTCCAGATGATGGTACAATCATCCCTGATTTAGAGGGTGGAAGAGTCCCAGTTGGGGGATCTTGAGGTGCAGGTTTGGAGAGACCGAGTTGTTTGTGGTGAGGCCCCTGATGGTTGGTCTGAGGATAAACAACATAGAGTGTTGTATCAAGGAAGTCTTTTTGTTCCCTTGACGATGCATGAGACAGTTCTCAGAGAGTTCCATAGTTCACCTCTAGCAATACATCCTAGTGTGAAAAAGATGTACCGATATTTGAGGAGTCAGTTTTGGTGGCCTGGGCTGAAGCACGCGGGTGTGAAGTTTGTGTCTCGATGTTTAGTCTGTCAGAAGTTGAAGGCTGAACACCATGTTCCTGGTGGTCTTCTCCATTTATTAGAGATTCCTCAGTGGAAGTGGGAGGATATCTCAATGGACTTTATTACTGGTTTACCTCGATCTTTGGGAGGACATGATGTTATTTGGGTGGTAGTGGATCGTTTAACAAAATCGGCCCACTTCATAGCAATCAAGGAGTCGAGCTCAGTGGAATTTTGGTCAAGGCAGTATCTGGAAGAGGTGGTGAGACTTCATGGAGTCCCAATGACGATCATTTCTGATCGATATCCTCGTTTTACCTCCAGGGTGTGGAAAGGTCTCCAACATGCTTTCAGTTCTCAGCTATTCCTTAGCACTACTTTTCATCCTCAAACAGATGGTCAGATACAGCGAACCATCCAAACTCTTAAAGACATGTTACGCTCTTGTGTTCATGATTTTGGAGGCTCATGGATGAGGCACTTACCCTTGGTGGAGTTTGCTTAAAATAACAGTTTTCACTCCACCATCGGTATGGAGACGTTTGATCCTTTTATGGCCGACCTTTCCATTCTTCGTTGTTCTGGACTGGGGTTGGAGAGTCAGCAATTCTCGGACCAGAACTAGTGCAGAATACAATAGAGATGGTTCAGGTGATTTGAGAGAGGATGAAGACAGCGCAAGATCGTCAGAAATAATATTCCAATAAAAGACAGAGACCCTTATAGTTTGATGTTGGGGATCATGTGTTTCTGAAGGTGACTCCCCATCGTGGGCAGCGAAGGTTTGGTCGTGGGAGTAAGCTTTCTCCCCGCTTTTTTGGGCCTTTCGAGGTGTTAGCTCGTGTTGGAGTTGTGGCGTATCAAGTAGTACTTCCCCCACAGATGAGTCGGATACATGATGGTTTCCATGTTTCACAGCTCCGTCGTTATCTTCATGATGACTATCACATCATTGATTGGGGAGAGATCGATGTTAATGCTGATATAACTTTTGAGGAGCGACCTGTGGAGATCTAAGACCATAAAGAGAATGTGTTGTGGGGATGTTATATTCCTTTAGTTCGTGTCTTGTGGCAACATGGTGGCTTGGATGAGAGTACCTGGGAACATGAGTCACAAATATGTGCCCAGTACCTAGAGTTGTTTGAAGTTTAACTCTTTTCATGTATCGTTTCAACTTATGTGCTTATGAGACTTTCATGTTTATGAGATGGATCCCTTTGTTGCTCTTGGCGGCTTTCTCTCTTTTAAAAGGTATCTCGAGGGGTGGTTGTTTAGACCCTGTTTCATTTTTCTCTTAAGGTGGGTTTTGGATTCTCGAGGATGAGAATGTTTTGAGAGGTATATTATGTAATGGACCGGACCTCTCTGGTCCATTACTTTGTGAAACATGTGATGCTAAAGGTGTTCTGGGAGGTCAGGGTGACTTGGGGGTATGTTTGGGTGGACCTTTTGGGGGAAATGAAGAGAAGTAGCCTTCGCACGGGGGGGCGCATGGGTTATATAAACCGTGTGGCCAAACCGTACAAGGTTGGTGTTGGAGGCAGTGGATAATTCATGGTTAGCACATGGTTTTTCTAACCATGAAGACTAATCGTGAGAGAGGTGTTTGACAAGCCGAAGCTAACACAAGGTTAGCACACGGTTTGTTAAACCGTGCGGACTAACTGTGCGGGCAGTTAAAGTTAGATCCTAAAATTTAGGATCTTTACCATTTATCCACTATCCCGCTTGTTTAAGCCCCTAATCAGCCATAGCCCAGGATTACCTTTCCTTGGAGATAGAAGAACCTCTCCCAAGTGTTTTGGAGGTGATCCAAAGGCTTATCTTTGCAAGTTGAAGCCGGTTTCTTGAGGTATGTGGTCGTTCTTCCTCATTCTCGTTTGGTTTCTAAGATCTTCTTAGATCTACTCCTCCTCTTCTCTCGTCTCCATAGATCTATTCCCGTTATGGGTAGATCTAGGTATGTGGATATAGAAAATGATGAGCTTTGGTATTGGTTGTGATAGGATATGAGATCTAAAAAGGATTCGTGGAGAATCGACCCGGTTTCCTGAGTGTCCCTTGACCGTTGAGGTAGGGGATTTGTGGCTTCTCTAATTGTTTATGTGCAATCGTAGAGTTAGCATGATTTATCCCCTTGGATCACAATGGAATTGACCAAATTATATATTTGAACCAGATTAAGAAATTGCATTGAATGCATGTCGTTGCCTCATGTTTCCTAGATAGTGTGATATCTATGCCTTGCTTGTTAGCATGTTGTTCTTGATGAATTGATAAAGAATGTAAAGTAGGAATTAATAGATAATTAATTGGATAAAAATAAGGAGGCGTGAAAATGAATCTTGTTATTGTGGTAATTTGATGTTGATTAAGTTGGCATAGTAAGCATGTTTAATCCTTGTGATAGATTACTGTTTTGGTTCATTATGTTGGAAGCAACAAATTAAATATGTTAATTCAAGATGGATTTATGAAAATGATTGATTGAATTCCCTAAAGGGTTCTGAGTTACCCTCCTTTTGTGAATTAGGGATGAGAGACCAATTGATGTAGTGTGTTTTTTTCCTGCTGCTTGTGATGTGATGTGACCCTAGCGGGGTGATGTGGTATGAGGAGGCAGGGAGGCCATGTGGTTATGGCAGTGGATGGCGCCTAGAGTGGAGAGATGCATCGGTTTATGCATGTGGGTGTCAGGGAGGACACCAGGGATGATGGTATGGGATGGATGTGCTAGCTAGATGTTTGGTGGTTTGATTGGTTGTTATCTACTTTACTTTTCCCCACTGCTCAAGGCGGTTGGTTTTTCGTACCCTTCTTCTGAAAGGGGTGAAGATGCGCGGGGTATGGCACGTGATTTCCGTGTTTAGCCTCTCGAGGGAGAATGGGCCTATGCTCTTGCTATAAGTGGAAAATACTCTATGGGTAGTGTATCTACTCACCGTGTTGAGCCCCCTTGTGTTTAGTAGCATATGATGCTTTTCTAGAATGCCTGGGAATATGGTAAAGTAATTATAAAATGAATGTTGAATTAAATGGTGATAATCCACATGGATGGAGATGCTGGTATTTAATGGTGATGTTGTAACTTTAAAGGAACAGTAAATTTGGAATGTGATGCCAAGGAAGTTAATGTGGGTTGGTCATGGTTAATTAATGATGGAAGACTTAATTAATGTACAATGGAATTGATGAAAAAGGGAATGAAGTAACCTAATGAAGTTCTTTAATTGGTTGTGTGCTTATAGGATACCAAGTCTTAGAAATAGCAACCTGGAGTCCGAGAGACGTTAGCTGCAGTTGAGGCTAAAACTAGGTTATTCCCATAGTGTGGTTGTGAGTTATATATATTTTGTACTTTTTGTATTTCTATACGCTACTCCACCCTGTTGGTAAAGGAAAATGACACCCCAGGGATTCTGAGCCGGGGGGGGGGGGGTGTTTTCCCTAACATTCCGATGGGAGGGTGAATGGCTGACTACCCCTCTAACCCCACTCTCTTCTCTTGGTAGATACTAGTCCCTTTGGCACATCGGTTAGTTTTCCCCATATATGTGTGTAGAGGGATATAATGCCTTGTGGTTATTTCCACACATATATTATGGATGTAGTATCCTATGGACTACTATAGGTGTAACGTGTATAGGCTGTGATGGGTTGAGGATCCTTATGTGGTGTATGGGCTGTAATGGATTGAGGTACAGTACCTGATGTATGATACACATTATGCGGGATGTGGTGGCTCCCGAAACCTACATTGTTTCTTTTGGTTGTGAGTATGGTGTGGAGCTTATCCCAGGTGTCTGCAGGAAAGCCTTTGTGGTGCACATGGTGCAGATTGTGGAGCTTAGCCCAGGTATATGCGGGTAAGACATTAGAGGGAGATGCACAGAACATATGTCGTTGGGGAAAAGTGGAAAACCAGTGGGGAAGTTGTAGTGGGGTAACCTTGAAATTCTTTACTATATATTGTATTCTTGTATGCGTTACTTGGTGAGATTAGCCATGGTGAGGTTAGAAACATAGTAAACCTATTTCGGTGACGAGTTAGTTTCACTTGTTGTTCACTGTGCTTTAGAATGATTTTTTACTTTTGAATGAGAGGCTTCAGGGAAGATCCTAATGAGTATACTTTTATACTCACCCTACATATATACAAACTATTTTTCAGTTCACTTGGAGCAGGTTAGAGATCAAGCTGGTTACTTCTAGCTTGTGGTTTCTAGAGCTATTCTGGCTTGTGATCGCTGCTATTTTACTTTATTTTGGGTACTTGTAGTTTCCCCTTTCAGTTTTTTTACTTTTTGCATGACATTACATATATGCACTTGGGTTTTCTTTTACATTTCAGTTCTGAGTTGGAGTTGGTTGATGTTTTTCTTATCTGTCTCTTCCGCATGTGTTCTCTTAGAGGGTAATGCCTCCCATTTGTGTGTTTACTATACCCTCAGTGCTAGTCGCCAACCCGGGGCCTACTGTAGGCGGGACTCAGGGGTCATTATCTCCCTTATCACATTGTCCGCCCAAGAGGGGTACACTTTGTGGGGAGGGGGTCGTGACACAATCTCATTCAAACTCGATCCCTGACACAGTAAGAGAATAGGATGGACACCTGAAACCCTGCTCTTAGTGCTTACCAATAGGGGTTACGAACTCTGTATATGGAATAATCTATATTGAAAACATTATTACATCCACGAGATGGGAAGAAATAAAATAAACAGAGGTACCAATATAAAAAAACAACAACTAATTATGGTGTAATAAGAACAATACCTCAAACTGTCATAGGCCCTGCATCTAATTCCATTGATGCTTGATCCATAGCATGAATATGCCTCATATCTACCTAACGCTGAGAACAAACACTAACCTATGGACCTTCCTTGAACTAACTCTGCCCATAAGAAGATCCAACCCTATATCCCTAACCAACGAATAAATAACCCTCTATCAAAGATGGATCTGACTGAGATGATATCCTTGTAGAGTCTATAAACCCTGCTCGAACCTAACATGGACACGCCACCTTGAAAAACTACTACAAGTTCAACATAGTTCCACACAGATGTAAAGGTCTGGGTGGACCTGAACATGCTAATCATATGTGAACAAACTTCCCACAATAATGGCACACAACTGATCCAGCACCCAAATCCACAGATGAAGACATCTGAGATGGATGGCATGAACAACCAATTTCTCTCTTCTCTTTATTGTCCCACTTTCTCTTTTTATTATATAGGTCTCCACTACCATGATATACTACTGAAACTATTCCTAAAAAACTAGACTTTCCATTGTGATTGATCTCCACCATCAAATCACAATCAACCACCTCAACATAAGTCTTCATCTTGAACAAGAAAACATGGAATCAGGTCTTCAGTTGCTGCCCCATTTCAAACTTTTGAGCCTTGAACTAATCATTGGACACCATATTCAATGCCAACTGAACCAACTATAATAATAGGTTATCATAGTCCATCATGGTTCAGTCTCCCTAAAGAATATAAAAAAACACTCAGGACTTGTAAAAGTCCAAGGTCTTAGGGAAAACCTGCTCCTTGAAGACATCCTTAAAATCCTTCCAACCCATCTTCTCGTACTTACAATCATTCACCACTCAGTGCCACCACTTATAATTGGGAACTCATGACATTAATGAAGCATACTTCACCATAGTAGCCTCAAGAGTGTCTATAAACTCATAAATCATCTCAATATTTTCAAGCCAATCATTATCTTTATGGGGATTTGTGCAACCCTAGAAAGATGGAGGCATTTTCATGAGGAACTCTTGAGATTTTTCCTATATGGGACCTAGTTTGGATTCCCGAACACAATTAGGACTAGAGACCGCTCCCTTACCCAAATCCGGGACATTTGAAACCATGAATTCCACTAGTCTCTAATAAATTAGTGAGGGAGAACTCTCTTCGGCCACTTCCCACAGTTGAACGAGTGGTCACTAGGGAGGCATAATGCTACATCAAGAAACAATCACAATGAAGAACCATTATTATACCATTATAAAAAATTTCAACAATAAATACTAATTCCATATACTTATAAAAATTTAAACAAAACCATAACAAACTCTACAACAATCCCAAACCACTTCACCCTCACCCAGTGTCTATGTATAGTCTGTAGCCTATACATCACACTTGGAGAAGAATCGAAACCAAATTTCCCAGCATCCCATGGTGACTCAAGTCCTTTTACAAGGTGTGTTGGGTAGACACCTAACTCATAACCAGAACCTCGGTCCATGAAAATCTTATATCCACTCAATCCATAATCTTCCCAAATAACTTGATCCAAAATTTTTGAAACCATCTCTGATACCATTTTTTATGAACCATGTCGGGGTTCCATTCAACTCAACACCCGACCCAGATTGAGACATGGTCTGAAGGGCGTTCCTGATCCCTATAGGCTTGAAACTGGTGCCTGGGTATCGACCATACATTTTTGGGAATGATATCAACCATGTATTTAACAATAAATAACCAAAAATAATAAGACATCATCATGAAACTGATAACCATTAAAAAAACGGATACAACGATTTTTAGATTCAACATCTTAAAACTTTAACGAAAAATATAATACCACAATATAAAGGGGAATAACTAATCCACAACTCAAAATCATCCATGTAAAGTTAGGGAAATCACCCTCACACTACCTCCACCTGCACCTATAAGAAGTGGAACACTAGAAACCGGATCCACCATCCCCATCAAAATAAATCTTTTCTTTACCTTGGTCATACATAATATAGTATACATACATCCAAGGGAGAATTTAGGGTGTGAGGAAAATCCTATTAGGATTCCACCTAAAGAAATATTCAATTCCATAAAATTAGAAGAAAGATCCACATGCAAATTTTCTTAATATCATTTGAAACATTTCTGAGAAAATATTTTCAGGAAAACAATTTTAAAGAAATATATTTTTAAGGAATATATTTCTATGAAGTTATTTCTCAAGGAAACATTCTTTGAAAAAAACACATGTATATAAGGTTCACCATATACTGACAGTTATCACCACATCACAAAAACATCATGTCATAAAAGAGCACCATAGGAAAATCCTCATAGGTAACTATCACTAGTGACACCTTATGATCCTCTTACCTCATTGATAAACTCCTCCAACCAAAACATACTGTTTCCTAGTGCATAATCCACTAGAGAGAAATTTATCCCAAGGTCCAGTGGTCTCTAATTACAAGCCAAACCCCATAACATCCTCATGCATGATCCACTAGCTTGGAATGAATCCCAAGGTCTAGTGGTCTTTAATCATGACACATGTTTAGTTAGTGTTTTATTGTTAATGTTTATAGAAAAAACCAGTTCTCGACCCCTCCAAATAAACTAGAATACTTGTAATAGTTTTCCCACATAGACACTCGAGATTTCCTTTGTGCTCAATTGCTATTTCACATGTCACATAAATCATCACTTTCACACACACATTACAAGAATCATGATCACACATGAAAATACAGTTATTTCACAAGAACATTCATCTAATAATCAATACTCACATGGAAACCACCATTTCTCATAATAAAAACCACTTTTGAATTTACATGTACACCAAATCCATTTAGAAACATATTTTTCACCACATGCACAATTTATAAAACCCATTTGGAAACATAACAAGTAGAGCACACATGAAATCCAACCATTTCCATAGTAAAAACCCCGTTCAAATAGAAATGCACACCAAATCCATTTTAAAACATGCTTCATAATACTTTCACAATTCAAGGCATATTTTTAAGAAACATAACAAATAAGCTCACATGTGAAAAAACCCATTTCCTTTGGAAAACTAACTTTAATCACATATATACATCAAAACCTCTTTGAAACATATTTCACACCTTTCACACAATCCATTGAACACATTTATAAAGAAAAATAAAGAGGGAAACATGAAACTCAATAAACTTCTTTTAGAAAACTATATTCTAACACATGCACACATCAAATCACTTTGAAAACAAATTTCACACCACACACATAATCCATAGAACACATTTATGAAACCAAAAAATCATACCAAAATCATCTAATGATGTAAAAGCCTAGAACTACCTACCTCATTCTTGGAAACTTCTAGAATATGGTGGAAAACGACAACTGCACCATAAGAGGACCCTATAATGGTATGATCGAACCAAAAACATCAGTATTTGACCCAAAAAATCAATATCGAACCCTTATTAGGTCAAAAAATGTTATAGAAAATAAGAACCCAAAGAGGGAGGAAGAGAAACCCTAGAAAGGGGATTAAATCAAGAGAAGGGACACTTACATTATGATTCTTTAAAGATCCAAGGCCAAAATCACCTAAAGAGAAGGGTGTAAGGGGTTAAAGAATACGTTGTGGAAGCTCCTAGGGAAAACAATCCATATAGATCGAATTAAGGGTGATTTATGGATAAATAAAAAGATGCAAAAAGAATAATTTTCTCAATTTTAATAACCTAGATAGGTTTAATGGTTGGCCCGCATGGTTTTCCAAACCCTGAAGAAACCATGTGTCCCTATCAAGACAAGAAGAATGAGCCCACAAGGTTTCTTAGGGGAGGGAACATGCCCGTGTGGCCTAGAAAGTTCCACTATACAAGGTGCATGGTTTTCCCTGGGCTAGTGTACTGTTTCCCCTAACCGTGTGCCACCTGTAGGCGTGCCCAAAAATATCAATTTTCACCAAATCTCATAGGTAAACTAAGGAACCAAGATGAGAACTGAAATCGACAAAATAATACCTTAATATAAAATCATGGGTGTGACATGACATATATCCCTGAGATATCAGATGGTTTATTATGTTATGGAAGATCAAATTTCACTATTAGATGCTATATTTATTCAGATTTTGCAGGTGATTTTGACCAGAGGAAATCCACTACAGGTTATTTTTTTACTCTTTCAGAAGGAGTTGTGAACTGGATTTCAAAGTTACAGTCAATTGTGGCTTTATCCATGATGGAGGTAGAGTATATGACAATTAACCAAGCTTGAAAAGAGGAAATTTGAATGAGAAGGTTGTTGGAGGATCTCAGACATAGAAAGGATCATATTCCATTATTTTCTGGTAGTCAGAGATCCTTTCACATTGTAAGGAATCCATGTTTTTCATTCAAAGACGAAGCACATTGGGTCACAATATCACTTTTTATGATATGTGGTAGAGGAAATAAGTGTGGGCATATAGAAAATTCACATTAAAGAAAATATTGTACATTTTTTTTATGAAAGTGATTAACCTTGATAAGTATAAATGGTACGGATCCTCGAGCGGGATCGCAAAGATGAAAGCTTCATGTTTGATATATAGAAAGGATGTGTGGAGATGTGATTGGTTCTCAAACAAATATACAAGCGGGGGACGTGTCAACAATTTTTTTATTCAACAAAGGTGTCTCCCCTACAATTTTCAAATGGAGGCAGGCGATGGTAAGCTGTTGGTGGCCAAAACCTCCCAAACTCACCAAAAGAGGAAGAGGAGGTAGGGGGAGAGACAACCTATAAATGGGGTTCTATCCCAATGGTTTTCTCATATGTTCATCAACAATATCATCACCAGGAGATCTCATTTGAGTGTTATATTTTGTGAGGTGGTTTCCCCAATATTCAAGATAGATTTTACGAGGGTTTTAACCCTGTAATATTGAGGGAGTGTGTACCCAATTTTAACCATAGTGATTATTCTATTTTCCCGTGGGTTTTTACCCATTTAATTTTAGGGGTTTTTCCATGTTACATATAGTGTCCTTTTTTTATTTTTTTCACTTCAATTTATCCCGTAATTATTAATTCATTGTGAGTAAAGTATTTTTTATCTCAATATATATTAGTGTTTCAAATATATTTATTTATACATTGTGTATGTAATCAGTTTTTTTATATAGTGTTTATGTATTTAGTTTTTGATATATGAAGAACACTGTATGCAATATAATATTGTTACACTATTACATGAAATCCACTACTACTACACTGTTATATGCAATTTTAATCCACTATGTATTCTATTTCTATGATATGAAATAAAATTTGGTGCATGGTTTCATATTTCATACTGTAATTCATTTTTAATTCATTGTAAGTTTCTATTAAACTGTTATTAAATGTTTTTGGTGCATGATTATATTTTGAAAATTTTAATTTAAAACATTGCTGCTACATTAGTACCTAACATAGTAATTCAAAATATGAACATATTTGAATATAAAATTAAATTAGAATATGAAATTTTGTATGTTTTGAATACAATATAGCATAAATAATTGTTCAATATATTAATATGTTAATTATTTATTTTATAAAGCTATGTTGTAACATTTTGATGGTGAATATGCCTCTTAAACTGGAAACAACACAGTTGATTTGTATTTCAGTACCTTACACTGAAAAGATATTCAACATGCCCTTTAATCATATTTTATTATGAAGAAACTGAACACTGAAAAAATCAACTAGCTTTTTTCCTATCAACCATTAATTTGTTCATCTCTATTTATGATTTCGTGGCTATCTTATATTCAATATGCAGCATTAATTTGTTATTTAAATATTCTCAATATGAATGTGAATTATTAACATTGTAAAATATGATTCTTTTTTTAAATAAACTATGATTAATAGTGCCCATACGAAGCAATAGTATATTTATATGTCATGAAGCTACAATGTGAGGGGATGAAAATCCATCATTGTACTATAATAACATCACTATAATTAAAGCCAACATTTTCCGGAGTGAGTAACGACCACACATTAATGAAATTAAACCCTCTAAAATAATGGGATAGGGATGCCTTTAGAAATTCATACAAGACCCGCATCCTCAGTCTCTAAAATGTGAGTTTAAAAAAACATTTAAACAAAATATTACATAACTTAATCTCATGTAATGAGACCAAAAATTTAACTCCATCCTAAAAATTCATATATTTTCATGATATTCCATGTGTTATCATTCACTGATATAATTTGGTATGTTTTATTTTTTTTATACAATAGTATTATTCGTAACTTTTTATTCAAATTTAAGGATGGGATCTTTTTCAATCCAAAAAAATAAAAAAAAACATTTTTATAATGTTAGAAAATAAACTCATTGAACATTTGATCCTCTGTTCTCTATAAAATTATATAGATACATACATCCATACATACATACATACATTCATACATACATACATACATACATACATACATACATACATACATACATACATACAGACACACATACATACATACATACATACATACATCCATACATACATACATACATACATACATACATACATACATACATACATACATACTTATATATATTTATATAATTTAATGTTTATAATAATAAATAAATAAATGAATACATACATAAATATACTTATGTGTATATAATTGACTATATATTTAAATATTTAGATTAATAATGAAATGTGAAAAATAATATTTATATGAATACATACATATATGTAAACAAACATGAACACACACACATATAATTATTGTTAATATAAATATCCATTTTTTCACCGATTGATGAGAAAAGTTATATATATATATATATGTAAATAATAAAAAATATTTTAATTAAATTATATATTTAAATAAAAAATATTTAAAAATTTAAATAATACAAAATGAATTTAAAAAGTAAATTTAAATTATGAAAAAATTGAAAAATAAAAATAAAATTAAAATATAACAATGAAAGTGAAATTTTGGTTGATAATACATTTTTAAACTAAATCTTAATTGGAATGATGTTAATAAATATTGTTTTATTCATATATTCATATTTATTTTAATAAAAATATATACTTAGTATATAAACACATGTATACATATATGTATTTTTGAATGTATGTGTTTATTTATTCATATTTATATTTATCCAGATATATTTATATATTCATATAAATATATATTTAAGACACCCACACACATTTATTTTTTAATTAATTTAATATTCATATATATATATATATATTATTTACTTAAATTCTACTTATTTCTTTTATATATTTAGTTGTTTACCTAAATGTATATGTATCTTTATGAATGAATGTATAGATAAATATGTAAATATATAAATATATAAATATAATAATACATTTAAATATATAATTTAAAATATACAACATGTATATGAGTAAATAATACACACATACATGAATTTATTCATACATTTTTATTTATATAAATATTTAAATAACACACACACAAATATTTGTTCGACCACACCCACGCACCCGCCTGCACGAGTTCATGCACACACATGTGTTCACACATATAAACACTCTCTCTCCCACTTTCACGCATACACACACATCTATTTAGGCATGTATGTATATATATATATATATCTATGTGTGTGTATCTATATATAATATTTACATGAATTATATTAAATTTTTATATAATTATTTATTTTCACAGAAATATATATTTATTTTTATTTTTATATTCATAATTATATTTAGGTACAAAGATAAATGTAATGACACCTAGATAACAAAATCCCAAGACCTAAGATGATTCGAAACATGAACTCAGACGCATCCCCTGATGACTAGAGAATGAAAACTAGTGCCTAGGGATAAAAAAACTTAGGCGAAACAAATTTCACTCAAATACGTAAATAGAACAACATGTGATATCTCACATGAGCCTCAGCCCAGTTGGTGAGAACTCATAAAGTGCATCCAAGATAATCGAGATCAAATCCTAGTGGAGGCATATTTCTGGGTACTATAGAATGTGATGTATTAGGTACTTTTCGGTAGTATAACAACCGAAACTATTCATCTATATGGGCCTTCAGGACACCGGTTTTGTCCTCGAGTCCTTCAAGGCCTTTAAGCCACCTCAAAGCCTTTGGGCCACCTAAAAATTTAGATGTAGCAGACAGATTAAAAGTAACAAGACACCAGATGAGGATTCCAAGCAATCACATTCACCAGAGTAGATCTAAACAAACATGGAATATTGGGAGGTTATGAAATTACCATTGATACCGGGTCTGTGCATCTCTACATAGGAAAGCTAGTCGACCAACCATGTGAAGGTGGAGAGGTGACATCATAATATTTGATGGGGAGGGGAAGTTTCAAGTTGTCTTTTTTGGGTTAATTTCTTAAGACCTATGGGTCAGGTAATGTCACTTAAGCCTTTAGTCCTTGTTAGGGTTCCCCCTCATCCCTTGAAAGGTGTATTATCAAAATCAATAAAAATTGAAGGCCTTTGTGACATTCAGGAAACAATGTGTGATATGAACAAACATTAAACACTTATAAAACAATTTTTATAAGAAAAACCAAACCATTCAAGATAAAGTAAAATAAATCCAAACACACTTGAAATAGGATAATAAGTACAATGACTTCATAAAGAAAAACCAAAAAAAACATCTCCTATATCCACAAGGACTCAACTACAACGTCTCACTCTATACCCATAATAGGATCTATGACTCACCAATGACAAAGAATGATGTCCTCGCCTTACTTAAACACATCTAACAAAATTAGCATGTAAAAAGAAGTATACGTGTAAGGGGTGAGTATAAAACTCAAAAATATTTCCCCAATGACCCCAATATATTCTCATGCATGAAGAAATCCAAACATTAAATTACAATACATGGTTTTTGAATCATTTTAAAAAACTGTTTATCTAAAACCATAATAAGATATCATTCACTTTTCTCAATAAGAAAAAAGGTAAAAGGAATAAAAAATTCCCTGGAGTTAACCTATAATGAATTTATAATCAAGAATTAAATCCTCATGTCATAAACATAAATCCATCCTATGACAAACCATGATGTATTCTATTTGATAGTTTGATATCAAACACCAGCATATGAAAAAATATGATGTTCTCTATTTTGTTTTCATATCAACTAATGTAATAATTACATATTATCATATTTGTCCAATAAGTTTTGAGATTTAATATTGTTGGAGAAGGTTGGGTCATTTAAACCCATATGATACCATAGGATTATCATGAGAAATAAACATAATGGAAAAAACACTTACAAGAAATTTAATCTCAATAAAACAATTTGACACTTGCCCAATTATTCACAAGGAAAATGTTTTCAGCCATCCATACACACACGCTCAAAATTATCCATAACTAATGAAGAAGTATAGAGTATGGTCATATGACACCAGTATTAAACCATTTTCCCAAGACGAAATAACATAAATAACATTTTTTCTCCAAAAAATCTATTCCAAAATCAGAAATATATTCTTATGTTTTTGTAAAAAATAATGAACACTTTTCTTGTAGAAATCTTAAAACCCCCATGTTTTATCTTAAAATACCAGGAAAACAACTTCATAAAAATCCACATTTAAATTAGGTCAAAAAACAGAACTCAACATTGGAAATAATTTTTCAAATCCATCATTAATTTATTTTAACATATTTTATCAAAATCCCATAATTTGATAAAAATTAGGATTTATATTAAATACTATATTTTACAAAAACTTATATTTTTTACAATTAAATATTGAAAAACCAATACATAAAATTTTATCATAAATCATTTATAAATAATAAATATTTTTAAAAACTATAAAAAAATTTACATTAAGATACTCTATAAACCAAGAATAGATCAGTGTAACCAACCTAGACGTTCTTCCTTATAATTTCCACACTTTCAAAAACTATTTGTAATTATCCACATCATTATGGGATGGTGATGATAAAAGTAAGTTTGAATTTTTTGAATTCTGATCAAGGGTTGGGAGTTTTGATTGTGTTTTAAATGATTTATGGATTGTTTCGGAAGTGGTTATTTGGTGAATGAATTTTTGGAGTGAGTTCTTGGGCATTGGCAGAATGAATTCTAATTCTCAGATGAGGATCATGTTGCAATAGGGGGTGTTCCAGTGTGGTGTTGGGTGATGTTATATGGTTGTATTGCAATGAAGGCAGCTACACTATGGGGCCTCCCTTATGGTGGGTTGTAGGGGTTAGCTCCTTTACCATTTGGGGGATTTTTGTGCCGCAACCTAGGGGAAATTCTATAATGTGGCCTTAGTGAGAGTAGTGATGAAAAATGGGCTTGAGGCCTATGGGATTTGTGCGTATGGTGTGGATGTGGGGTGGGAAAGGCCTAAAATTTTTGACCATTAAGATCGTGATCCAATGAGGTTTGATCTTGTACGGGTGTGGGCCAAAACAGGTTGAGCCCACATGGATTAGGGTTAACCGACGGGCCTGATTGTTTTTACAATATATTCTTATTTAACATTTTAGTTTTTTAATATAAAAACATTATTAAAAAATTTCATTTGATTTATTACTGTAATGGTCTTACAAATTTAACATTATTTCACACTTGAATTTTAAGAAGGTCTGTATTTATTGTTTTAATATGGTCTTATAATATTTATAAAGTAATTATTAACCACATTCACATGGTGTGTTGTCACGACTCTTGAAAAATGGAACCCATATCCCCTACACATGGTTTCAATTATAAAACTGTTATTATAATCATAATATTTTTTTGGTCGATTAAATTTTGTAATTATTTAATTTCATTTTGTTATTACTAAAATAGGAAAGGATCTCATGAGAACCATAATAGCCTCCTCTGAAATAGGTCATTATTTGGAGAGTTTTCATTCATTCACAGGTCCGACAATTTTCACCACACAACCAATATCATCATTCATCAACCTTTATCAATCAATCACCTAATTTGCATCCCAATAGCTCTCCACCACATCGGTGTTTCTTCATTCCACTATTAACCCATAGAAAAATGTTTCATTGCATCCTTTAAAACTATAGTTATTTTCAATCCATACTTCTCCCTACAACAAGCATTGAAAATGAGAAAAAATACAATATTTAAATTATTATAGGTGGTATATTTTTTTTTAATGTGAGAAATCCTATAGGCTACTGATAAGCTTATGTGGGGTGGGTCAGACATGAAATATTTTGTTTGCATTATATGTATGATTTTACAAAAAAACCCACACTGGCTCAAACCCGCATGGGCATAGCCAGCATGTTTCACATTAATAAAAAGGAGAGGCTCGCAACACAATCTTGAGGGGCCACACCATGAGAATATTTACCAAGTGGACCCCCCTATACATTTTGGAAGGGCCATGTGACATGGTCCTGGGGCCACACCATAGAAATTCCATGCTACGGAGTTTCAAAACATGACCATGGTGGTTACATCATGACTTAATTATTGCCTGTTTTTTCAGATGGATTTTTTATAATTTAAAATGGGTCCTATTTGGAGCTCCCTTATCCTCAACTCATTATATTCAAAAGAAACAAGGGGGATGACCCTGTTTATCTCTTTCATTATCTCCCATGTCTCCCATTTGATCCATATCATTTGAGAGGATTTAATGATATAGATTCAAGGTAATATTTTTCCCCTTATCATCTTTGTTACCCTTACTTTCTTTTGATTTCAATTTTTATAGCTAGGGTTGTCAGAGATAGTTCACTGGAGCCTGGTGAAATAATCCCCCTTGATGGGGCTTTTGTGTGTCGCTTCTAGAGGAGGTCCCATGCGGATGTATTAATGATTTCATTCATCTTTTGAACTAATTTATGTTTCCCAATTAATTTATTTAGGGGATCGGAAAAATTGGATTAAAACAGGCATTGATTCGGGGATATAATTTGTATCTTGTGTGTGGCTTGGTTTTGGATGGGTTTTGGTAGTGGACGATAACATGTTTCTCTTATTTTCAGTGTTATGTGGCATCCCACTGAGTTTAGGGTTCATTATGCCAATTTTGGAATTTTGGTCTTAAATATTTGGTTTATTAATGAATGTTTATTTTTGATTTGATAGGTATTAATGGAATCATAGGAGGTTAGTACATGATTTGGATGGATTATAGATCATTTGTTGAGGTAGATATCCTTGACTTTATTGAGTCACTTTCTTATTTTGTAATTTAATGTTAGTGTGTCATAATTATTATTATAGTTAGAATATTTCATGCCTTGAATGATCTTTACTATAGACTGGGACAATCTTGAATCGACCTAATAGTCAACATGGACCATATAACTTTCTAAACAGTTCAACCTTGGTTGAAAGAAATCCAATGAACACTTTATGGTTATCTGTGTGGTGTAATTTTGGATTTCAAAGAGTAAGAGGTTTCCATTTGAAAATATTCTTTTAAAAAGGGTGATTATGAAAGTTAAATTTCAAGGTAAAAGTAGTGATTTGAGAAAAATGTTTTGAAATGGTATTTCAAAACCAAAGTCTAGTTTTTAAAGGATGTCTTGTTTTGATTTTAGCCAAAGGCCTCACATTATTAAAAACGATTTTTTTCCTTTTATAAATGGTTTAAAAAGTGGATTTTACTTGGTTTTAATAGGAATTATATAAAGTATTGGTTAGGATATTTTTGGTATGTTTGAACTCATGTGGGTGATTCCCTATTTCCTAAAGCATGACTACTTTTATATGTTTTTACAAGTTGTGATAACTTGATATAAATATTTTATATAAACATGCATGATTACATGTGATTCTCAATGGGGTCTGATTTTGGTATTAAAGCCTGGGTTGTGTTGAGATGATGTAGTTGCTCCCCATAGAGTGTCGATATGGGTAGATTGGCTAGGTATAAAAGAACTATTCATGGTTCTAGGAAGTGATTAGGGGTTGTTCTATTGGGTGATTTTAACCTAGGGTGACCCATTCAGGGCCACTCAACACTCAAGTGACCTCGATGGTCTCAAGGAGATTATCCAGGGATGCAAGTTGAGAATTTATATATATTATATATGCCAGTTTTAGTCTTGAGTGATTAGCACCCTAGTGATGAGTTGGTAAGTTTGTGGTATAGGTTGTATGCCCTATTTATTATTTCTTATGCGGGATCGATTATGTGTTTATTATATGAAGAGACTAGATGTTGGCCTTTCCTTGAGTGAGAAGTCACTTAAAGGACGCTACCATGAATGATATGGTTTTGTTCTGGATAATGACCTCACCTGGAGTGAGATGGTTTTGGGATGGTACGCCTTGAGTGAGATGGTTGTCCTAGGTTGTGATGTGATATTTGAACCTACCTTGGGTGATATGGTAGTGGTCAAGATAATAATCTCACCTTGAGTGAAAAGTGTTAGAGTTGTTATCCTAGAACCAACTATTTGTACATTGATTTCATGAATATTTAATGTACTTAAATATTAAACATCTTATTACTTATTGTTCATTGTTCTCTATGACTATAATATAATAATGTCCTTGAGTATTTTTCACATTAATAGGGCCATAGAGGTTCCCCGCTATGATGAGAACCTTGAAGTACTAAGAAAATATTCTTAAATATAGTTTTTTAGTTGGATGAGATAATATTATAGGATACATAGTATACATACAATTAGGTGCGAGTACTTGTAAGAATATGAGACTTATTCTCATTAAGCTTGCACTTGGTAATCTCATTGATGGGGGATTATGAGAACAGAACCTCCATAAGGAATTCCGCATGTTTTTCTATCATCAGATATTCCTATCTGTGATCATGTATAATGGTACTTATACTTTATGATTCTAATTAATATGGGTAATGACGTGTACAATTATATTTGATGACGAAAATTGTCACACTATATATTGGAGGGAAGTAGGGTACATTGGGTGAATCACGAATGAAATGTTATTAATGGATAAGTCGAGGAATGATTTGTCCCTTCCATTTATGGATGCTGATATATCATCTATTTAATTGAAATAGAACCATCACCCTAGATTCTGTGGCCATGGTGTAACGATGAGTTTATTTCAGGTAGTCAAAGAATGATGTATCAAGCATATAGGTTGATGACACTATCATGAAACCTTCTTGATTAGATATTATGAAAAAGGGATTATATTACCAAGTGAGAATTTGTATATGGATGTCATCATTGTGACTTTATGTTCTTTCTCTTAGGTGCCTAGACCCATTGCTATATAGTTATCTTGTACATTAGGCAAGCCTGCCTAATGCCAACGAAAATGAATCCTAGGGGGTCACATACTAAGTTTTTTTGTGGTCTCGATCAAATTCTATTAGAATTTAATTAATGTAATATATATTATTATAAGTACCAAGGAATAATTGTATTCAAGTCAAAATGATCTAATAAATTAAATAAATATTTATTCACTGGATTGGGAATAAAATATATATATTTATTTTATTGAAAATTCAATAAATATTTATTTACTAGTTTGTAAATAAAAATATTTATTTAATAGAATAAAATATTTTATTCAGGTGTTCAATTACTGGCAGAGGAGTTTGAATAGACCAAGACCATGTCTGTTGATAAGTTAATTATTTACATGTCAGTAAATAATCTTTATCTAGTTGGTTCAAGAAATAATAATAATATTGTTATCATAATGTGGAACGAGATTTCATTTATGGTTCTATTTTGCACAAGTTGTCACACCACAAGTAATGGTTCTCTTATTTTTATTATGTGGTATGAGTTTTCTCTAATAGTTATAATTGAATTTAATTGTTGTTTTTCAATTAAATATTGTAACTGAACCCCCATGTTGATTAATAGGAAGGTACATCTATTATGCCAAAACCTGGTGAATTTAGAGTTGTTGAGCCAAAATTTTTCTCTCTCGACTAATATTATCTCTCCCTCTCAAGAATGAGAGATGTTATTCCAGACCAAAGAACTAGTGATCAAGAACGATTGACAGAATACACTCATTACACCATGCTAACATCGGGAGAAAAAGGGGCATTGATCCAAGACCATTGGAGCATGTGTGGATCACAGCTAGAGGGATTATACTTTGTATCATTGCAAGAGAAACAAAGGAAATCTGAAAGGGTCATTCCATATGATCAACGATCGTTAACGAAGAAAGTACCTAAGACCCAAGTATTTAATTTCTTCTGAAATTATTAAATTAATAATAAAAATTATGTTCAAGATCCTCTTTCTCAAATCCAGTGCTATTATTCTCTTTGTCTAAATCATTGATTTCAATCCATTTATACTGACATTCATCATCATATTGATTCTAGAATGGTCATCGATTATGGAAAAATAATAGTTTGGCCCTCCCAACTACCACGCTTCCACTGCATCCGAATCCTTCAAGTGGTATCAAAGTGGGATCATCATTATTTATAATTATTTAAATATTTAATTTATGATTTATTATTTAATTATTTATTTTTTCAATTCATGTTTAATCATAATTGTAATATGAATTTCGATATTTATTTCTCATATTTTTGTTTCTCACAGATCTCAAAGAAACAAATAATTTTTTTTATAAAAATTAAATCCAGAATCTCATGAAGAGGCACCGAATATTCTATCCAGGTAACACAACTGTAAACACCATGTATTTGGAGTTACAAACCATGTAATCTGCAATACATACCAAGTAATCTAGATTACAAACTGTGTAGTTGTGTTTATCTCATTGAGAGTAATTCAAGAATTTACTCAAGTAGTTTGAATTAAAGAAATACAGTGTAGTTAATTCTTACACCACATGTTGACCAAGATAGATGAGCTCACAGTCATCCAGATTATATTCCATGTGGCCCACTGGGAACGACCTGTAGTCCCTTTGGATCAAGGTTCAAACTGTGTATCCCATACACGGCTAATCCAACTGGTAACCATGTAATTTGGAGACAACACAGTGTGTGTCCCACTGGACACATTGTGTACTCCAAGATTTCCGATGTATGCCTCACATGCTGAGTCCCTATGCATGAACTTCAGATAAGATTGTGAAGGCAGTACATGCTTTGTAGTCCGAACTACACACCTTGTACTGTACTAAAGTACATAGAATTAAAAATTTAATGTTTTTGTAATGTTTATAATCACATATCATGTATATTCGAATGGGTGTTCATCATGTTACCTCCAAGGTTATGGATGATAAGTTTAGGGAAATTCAGAAAAGGATTAATATAAAATGATTGATTAATTAAATATAATAATTAATATATTCAAGAATGATTTATCTAAACAATAATGATTAAATAATTTAATTCTAGTTTTATCAAATTCGCAATCCATTTCATGTATGTGGATGATCCTGAGTTAGACCAGACCTTTATATGTGATTTGTTTCCTTTTATTTTATTTTAAATTAAATTTTTGGTATGCATTCCATATCTCCTCATTAATATGTAGGTCCTTCATTCCCATGGTTTCTTTTATGTAAACCACCCTTTTTACCCCTCACCTACAAGTGAGTTTAAAATCATATGTAATGGATGGAGCTCCCAAGCTATTAGAGGTGGTTCAAGATGGAGCCGGGATGAAACCAATCCTAGGAGATACAAAGGTGTATAGGCGGAAAGCTGTAAAAATTAATCCAAAATGTTCAAGTTGTTTCTCCCCTTGGTCAGGGTTTTTTTATCAACCCCTAGATAAAATAACCATTATAAAATCTCATGATCATTCCCTTTACATTGTTTTATTTCTATTAGTTTCATGTTTTATCATTATGGATGTATTGTCACAATCATATAATTAATGAATTTAACAATAATGCAAGATGGAACTAAAATAAACCATGCTTATGTGTAGATATTAGCAACACATAGTTAATCACTTAAGAATTTTCAACATAATATTATCAAGCATGTTATAAAGATAATAATATATTTACGCATAAGAGATAAAAATTCCTTAATAAAATATTAACTCTGACTAAGCCTTCTGCTACTTGATTAAGGGAAAGACTCAATAAAACTATGGGTTTGACCAACCCTTGGTTGGACACATAATTTTATATAGGAATACCTTATAAAAGTTTCGGGCTCACTTAACCATATTAAATCAAGAGGATTAGCCCTTGATAGACTTGGTGTAATATTGGAGGCAAGTGTTGAGGAAATCCAAGTTAGGATTTCAGGATTAGGGAGTCCACTCAATGGACCAAGGAGCTGCAAGCCTATATTTGGAAAATTCATGCCTACCAGAATACCTTCAAATAGCTTTACCAACCCTGTTTGGGTTATGGAAAGAGAAATATGGATCCTTTCCACTAGAATTTCCAAGAAACTATACATTCTGATGTAAATGGTGAGGGTCGTTGGGACTTGATAAAATAGTGGGAGACTTAATAAAATTAATTTTTTATCTCTCATAAAATATAGTCTAGAATGTACTAATTATCTTATCTTTAAATCATTGAATAAAAATGAAAAACTTGTCAACCACACTATCTCTATGATCAATAATGGATAAAGACAACATCCTCACCGACATTAACATCTTGGAATGGTTTAGACACCTTCGAGGAATTATACTCCATGAATAGAAATCTTACATGCTAGAGTCCTCTTTACCTGATCCACCTTCACAATAGGTGAGTGATGAAGTGATCCTGGTCTATGAAAAATATATGAATGATGATTTCAACTTTCAATATTTGATGTTGTCATCAATGTCTAGTGAACTCATGAAGTCTCATGAAAACCTGGATTCCTATAGCATGCTTGAGAACCTCTATGGTCTTTACCAAGAGAGAGAAATACATGAACAATTTGAGATCTCCAAGGAACTATTTCAGAGTAATCTTGGAGAGGGTGCCTCAGCTGGGCCTCATGTAGTCAAGCTCATTGGATACATTGAGCATCTAGAGGTTCTAGGGTTTATACTCTGAGAATAACTGGGTATTAAACTCATTCTTTCATCACTATGTTAGATATTCTCCATTTTGGTTGTGAATTTAGATATAAACAACAATGATTAGTATCTGCTAGATCTTCTTATCCTCAGTCGCCAAGTGAAAACATACATAAAGCATGAAAAGCCTTCTTTTATTATGGTGAATAATAGGAAAGGGAAAGAGGATTTAATTATGCCCAAAACTTCTTCACGCCCTTCCAAGAAAAGGAAGATCAAGGGGGGTGTAAGGGAATAAGAATCTGTTTGTTTTGCATGTGAATATAAGGGCCACTGGAAGAAAAATTTCACCCAGATAAAGAAGCAAGGGGAAGCTTCAGGTGCATTTTTTATTGAGTGCAATTTATCTATTTCTACAAATTGTGTATTAGATACAACATGTGGTGCTCACATATATATCCAAATATAGGAACAATTTGGATTCAATAAAATTGACTGAGGGGAGGTAGATATATGAGAAGCCAACAAATCTAGATGTTTTATTGTAGGTGTTGGGGAATACCTCCTCACGTTTCTGACTAGGATGAACTTGGTATTAAAAGGATGTTATTATGTTCCTTCTATAACATCAAACATTATTTATATATCCAGACAAGAAACAAATGGATTTACTTTCATGTTCGGAAATGAATGTTACTTTTTTTATAAAGATAACATTTGTTTGGTTATGCACAATTATATAATGGTCTTTACGTGCTGGATTACACAAACCAAGTAATGGAAATCAATAATGAAACCAATTCACATGAATCAAACCACACCCAACTTTGGCATCACTAACAAGGCCATGTAAATGAGAAATGCTTGAAAAAGTTACATCAAGGAGGATAATTATATTCTTTTGAACTAAAACCCCTTGATGTATGTCACACATGTTTACAAATCAAAATCACCAAATCCCCATTTAGTGGGAAAGGTGAAATAGCCAAAGTACTTCTTGAATTGGTTTATACCGATATGTGTCGACCATTTCCAGTTGAAGTAAGGGGTGGGTACTCATACATCATAAAACTTACTGAATATTTTACTAGATATTGATATATCTACTTAATGAGGTATAAGTAGTATTCTTTTGATAAGTTCAAGGAATACAAGATTTATTTTGAGAACCAAATTGGTAATAAGATTAAAAAACTCCACTCAAAATAAGGTTGAGAATATATTAATCAAGACTTCATTGATTACTTACGGGAGTTTGGGGTCCAATCCCAAATCACTCCTCCTTACACACCCCAGTGGAATGGTGTAAGTAAAATGAGGAACCACACCTTATTGTACATGGTGAGATCAATGATGATTCATGCAATCATTCCATTATCCTTTTGGGGATATGAGTTACAAACAGTGGAACACATAAAAAACTAAGTACCAAATTAATTGATAAATGGTATTCCATATGATCATTGGAGTGGAAGAAAAGACATGTTATTGAATTTACATGTGTGGGTAAGAGAAGAATTTGTTACGGTATCTTCAATTAACAAACTCACACCCCGAAGCATAAAGTGTACCTTTATTGGATACCCTAAGTAATCAAGAGGATATTACCTATACGACCCCTAAAACAAAAAGGTTATAGTGTAAAAAAACTTTATATTCATTGAGAGGAAGGAAATCTATAAAATAGATAGTTGGAGTGAGATAGACTTTGATGAAGGCGAGTCTTAGTATATAAAAGAGTTGGTATAAGAGAAAATTCCACAAATCACTATGGAAGAAAGATATATTCTAGAGACACAAGTACTGAATACGAGTACAAGAGATGATAAAGAACTAGAATGGTAAAATTTTTAGTTACCCAGTATGGGGAATCATTAATAGTTGTAATAACAATCCTCTAACATATAAGGATGTTGTAAGTGGCCCAGACAATGCCCAGTGGAAAGAATCCATGAATTCCGAAATGGATTCCATGTACCAAAACCAAGTTTGGATTTTGGTAGATCTTCCAATAGATGTAAAGCCTGTTGGTTGAAAATGGGTATTCAACAAGTAACTGGACAAGGAAGGTCAATTCAATACCTATAAGGATTGATTGGTTTCATAAGGGTTTAAAAAATGTCAAGGAATTAACTACGATGAAACATTTTCACCAGTTGCAATGCTGAAATCCATCAAAATTATATTATCCATTGCCACTTACCATGACTATGAGGATTGAAAAATGTATTTCAAAACAACCTTCTATAAGAGGAACATTCAGGAAGATGTCTATATGACACAACCTGAAGGGTTTGTGACTCCAAAGGATTCCAATAAGATATGAAAGTTGAAAAAAATCTATTTAAGGATTAAATCAAGCATCTAGGTCATGGAAAATTTGTTTTGATGAATCCAAAACAAAATTTGGATTTATAAATAATGAATGTGAGCTTTTTTCCAATAAATGGTTTAGTAGGAGTGAAATCATTTTTCTAATAGTATATGTTGATGGCATATTACTTATTGGAAACTAAATACTAGTCTTACAGTTTTTAAGGCATAGATGAATAAATGATTTGCCATGAAGGACTTGGGAGAGGTAGTATATATTCTTGAGACCAAGATCCATCCAGATAGATCCAAGAGAATACTAGGCCTAATTCAAAGTATATACATTGAAATGATACTGAATAGATTCATTATAGAATAATCCATGAGGGGATTGTTTCCCGGGTCACAAAGAATGCATATTTATAAGAAAATGTGTCCTCATATACAAGAGTAAAGAAAGATAATGGAAAATATTCCATACGCATCAGTGATTGGGACAATCATGTATGTTATGCTATGTACTAGGCTAGATGTCACCTACGCATTGAGTGTGGTAGGAAGATATCAAGATGATCCAGGTGACCACCATTGGATAGTATTCAAGACTATCCATATCTATCTAAGGTGTACTAATTATATGTTCTTAGTTTATGGATATGATGAAGAACTAGTCATCATAGGATATGTAGATTCTAGTTTCCAAACTGATCAATATGATATGATGTCAAAAAAAGGATACATATTCACTTTTAATGGAGGTGTTGTGAGATGGAAGAGCTCAAATCAAGGTGTGGTAGCATATTCTACAGTAGAGTCTGAGTATATTATAGCTTCTGAGGTAGCAAAAGAAGCAGTTTAGATGTAAATATTCGTCCAATATATGTATGTGGAACTTTGTAGTAAATACCCCATTGTACTTTATTGTGATAAAACTATAGTGGTGGCTCTCCTAAATGAGACAAGGTCACATTTGTGGAGGAAGCACATACTATGGAAGTATCATCTTGAAGAATTTTTCTCCTAGAGGTGAATTTGTAGTGAGAATTATTTCCACAGAAGACAACGGGGAGGACCCCTTGACCAAATCCTTGACTCAAAAAAAAAACATGATCATCATGTGGGGTCTAGCAGTCTAAAAGTCGTAGGTAGTTGGTTTTAGTCCAAGTGGGAGTTTGTTGGATTTTGTGTCCTAGAACCAACTATTTGTACATTGATTACATGAATATGTAATGGATTTAATTTTAAACAGCTTATTACATTTTGTTCATTGTTCTACATGACTATAATGTAATAATATACTAGAGTATTTTTTGCATTAATAATGTCATAGTAGTTCCCCGCTATGATGAGAACCTTGAAGTGCTATGATAATATTTTTTAAATATAGTTCTACGATTGGATGACAAACTATGATGAGAATCATAGTATAAATAATGTTAGGTCTGAGTACTCGTAATCATATGATACTTCTTCTCATGAAGTTTAAACTTGGTAATCTCTAAGATGTGTGATTATGAGAAAAGATCTACTAGTAGGAATTCTTCATGTTTTGTTGTCCTCAAATATTCCTATTTGCGAGTGTGTGTAATTGTCCTTAGACTTTAATCTTATTATTAATATGCATCATGATTCGCACACTTAGATTTGCTGATTAAAATCATCACGCCATATGTTGGCGGGAAGCAGGGTACATTGGGTACGTCATGAATTACATGTTATTAATGGATATGTTGAGGAGGGATTTTTCTCTTCCATTTATAGAAGATGATATCTTTTCCATTTTATTGAAATAGAATAGTTTCCCTAAATTCCAGAGCCATGGTGTAACAATGAGTTTATTTTTAGTAGTCAAAGAATTACATATCAAGCATATAGGTTGATAACACTATCATTAATCCTGCTTGATGAAATATAATGAAAAAGGAATTATATTACCTAGTGAGAATTCGTATGCAGATTTCATCATTGTAAATTTTAGTTCATTCTATTGGGTTCCTTAACCTGTTGCTAGATAGTAATCTTGGACTTTAGGCAAGCCCTCCTAATGCCAATGAGAAATAATCCTAGAGGGTCGCACACTAAGTGTCTCTGGTGGTCTCGATTAAATTATATTTTAATTTAGTTAATGGGGTAAATATTATTCTGAAGACTGAGGAATAATTTTATTCAAGTTAAAATGATCACATAAATTAAATAAATATTTATTCAATGGATTATGAATAAAATATATTTATTTATTTTATGGGACATTTTATAAATATTTACGAATTTTTTTTAAATAAAATTTTTCATTTATGAGAATAAGATATTTTATTTGGGTGTTCAATAAATGGAGGAGGAGTTTAAATGGACCAAGACCATGTCTATTAAAAATTAATTACTTACAAGTTGGTAAATAATGTTTACCTAATTGGAGTAAGAAATAATAATAATAATGTTATCATTATGTGGCACATCACTTCATTTATGGATCGATTTTGAACAAGTTGGCACACCACAAATAATGGTTCTATTATTATTATGTGGTAGAGGTTTTCTCTAATAGTTATAATTGAATTTAATTTTTGTTTCACAAATAAATATTGTAATTGAAACCCCTTGTCTATTAATATGCAGGTACGTCTATTGTGTAAAACCCTGGTGGATTGAGAGTTTTTAATCACAAATTTTTTTCTCTCAATTCCTCTCATCTCTCCCTATCATGAATTATAGAATATCTTCATGACTGAAGAACAATCGATGCAAGACATTCATTATTTCATTCTAGCACCCGAAGAACGAGTGGCGTTGATTTGAGACCATTGGAGAAGGTGTGGATCACCACAAGAGGGATTGTACTTTGGATCCTTCTAAGCGCAATAAAGTAAATATGAAAGTGTCATTCCTAATGAATAAAGAACATTAATGAAGAAAGTAATGAAGACCCATGTATTTATTTTCTTTATAAATTATTAAATTAATTATAAAAACAATGTGTAAGATCCACTTTCTCAAAATCCAATGCTATTATTCTCTTTTTTAAAATCCTTGATTTCAATCTGTGGATATTGGTGTTCATTGTCGTATTGATCTTGGATTGGTCATCTATTACTAAAAAATAAAAGTGGGGACCTCCCAACCTCCATGCTTCTACTGCATCTGGATCCTTTAAGAAGGTGTTGTCAGGAACTCCCTTGAGTGACAATGGATGGTATGAAAACGTTACATGCAACCTCCTCTGAGTGAGAATGGATGGTCTGTGACTTGATGTGAGACACAAAAAGAGTCTTCAGGTAGTGGTCTGAGATTAGTATGAAAACCTACCCTGAGTCTTTGTGTATAAGTAGGGATTTTTGGCACATGACAACTTCCTTTCAGCATGGATACAAAGAAGGTATGGTTAGGTGTCATAGTGGCCTTGTTAGCACATGATAACCTGGTGTGTATGCTTATATGTGCATCGAGTGCTATGTTTCTTGGTGGGTTTTTTGCATGATCATGACTGCACTTATTATATAAATTACATGTATTATTATTTTTCATATAAATAAAATGTTTTATTGATGAATTGGGGATTCCCACTGGGTTATTGGAACCACCCATTAACCTCGTACACAACATGGGTTTTTTATATAGGTTGGTAGTCTTTCATGTTTTTAAGGAAACAAGAACAGATCGGATATGGGCATGCTCTACAGGTCCTGTAGGTTGTGTAGGCTATGTATTCAACATGGATGATTATGTGAGTTGAGCCAAAATCCATTATAGTAACTTTTTTGATGGTTTCCTTGTTAGCACATGATATGTTGGTGCGTATTCTTATATCTGCATTGTGTGTTATGTTTCTAGGTGGGTTTGTTGAATGATCAAAACTACACTCCTTATATGTATTACATGTATGATCATTTGATCACAACAATACACTATATTTATAAGGAATTGGGGATTCCCATTGGGTCTTGAAAATCACCCCTTACCCACATACACAACATGGATTTTGATGTATGTGGGTAGAAATTCATGTTTTTTTCATGGGCACAAGAACTGATTGGATATGGACATGTGGTATAAGAAATTTAGGATGTAGAGACTGAGAATTATACATGGATGATTATGTGAGTTGAGCCAATGGCCATTGTAGTTACTTTTCAGATTTTTTTCATAAAGTGTACAAGAATGTGTGCCTTTTTATTTATATGTTTCATATTCTATGTTCATCTTCTTTTTCTACTCTATTTTGTTTTCATACATAATTTTGATTGTTTACTCTTCAGATTTTGTTCATAATGTGTATTTTCCATTGTATTGTTTCTACTCAATTTTTTTATGCATCATGTAGATAGTTTTTTGTCCACGAATAATAAATAGTGAAATAAGAATATAACATTAAAATAATATATATATATATATATATATGTGTGTGTGTGTGTGTTACAAATTAACATTATTATTACTAATATATGATATAATGTATTTATAAAATAAAAAGCAATATATCAATATCAATGGATACAAAAAATAATTTTTTTAGAAAATAATTAATAAATTTTAACAGTATTTGATATCAATTATTTAATATAAAAGTAATAATTTTTCAAAAAAACCATTTTGTTCAAACTCTTATATATTTTACCCTAATAAGAATTAAATCATCCACTTTGAAAATATTATTATATATGAACAGATATATTATCATTCTGTAAAATATAAATTGGTATCAATTGATATTATGATTACTAAATGTTCAAATCATTTTAAAAAATAAGTTTTAATATATTTTAGTTTTTAAATTCTAAATTTATAAATTATAGAACATTAATTTTATAAAATGAAATTAACATTTGAATTTAGCATATCAAAATTAGCTCAGGGTGAATTTTTTAGTTTTTTCTAAAACAACTATTTTTATGTGAATAGTGAAAATGTCGATTTGTGCTAAACTGTATCTTTTAGGACATTATACTAATAAAATAATAACATAAAAGTTTAAAAACCCTTTTTATATAGAAGATATTTATTTAATAATTAATATAAGTCATTTTAAATACTATTTTTAATTTATAAAATCTATGTTTAATGTTTTTAAAACATAAGAAATATTTTACTCTAAAAACCGATTTATTCATTTATATTAATAATTATTTCTCATCACTTGAAAAATTAAATACAAAAAATGGATTTCATATTTTAGATCAAAGTTTTAATGTTATTTAATAATTTCAATTTCATTTTTTGGCCTAAAAATAATATTACTAGTGTTAAAGTTAATTACTATGATAATGAAAAAACTATTATTTTCTATGAATTGATTTATTATCGTCATATAATTTTTATATAATAAAATAAATTAATTGGTATCCCTCTACCTAGATAGAATGAAGTCTTTGATTTCATAATTAAAATAGGCTTCAACACCAAATTTATATAAAATATATATTCTCAAAAAATTACTCTAATATAATTATTAAACCAATATATAAATATATTTACACATATTCAATTAGTAATCAATATTAAATAATATTAAGAACAACTAATGGAAAAAACAACATTTTTCTACAAAAAGATTATTATTCATTTTAAATGTTTTAATTAAAGAGTCAATTTTCACTTGATTAGAAATTGAATTATATTATATTGTTCATAAATTTTTATTAATCACATCCAAATTTGGTAATATGGGTTATCTTATATTTTTAGTAAATGATCAATTACTTGGGAGAAAACTAGTTACCATGGTAAAAAAAGGGTAAAATTAAAAATTTATGAAAAAATAACTTGAAACATATTTAAAAATGTGTTAGACTTTTTATTGAACTTATATCTCACAAAAATCTATTATTTATCAATTTTTTGACCATCAAACCTAAAATGGGGTCATTCCATTATTGAAAAATAATGGATGCTCACAAGAGTTCCATTTTCTTCACTTATAAAAGGGGATAAATTCCACACTATCAAAGATAAAAATCCTATTAGAAATTTCTTTGAATCCATATCCAATTTGACTATTTTATAAGTCCCTCTCAAGACCAAAATCCTTCGGTCACCATAAGTTATCCTAATCCCTTCATTTCAAAGGAGTCTTTCAAGAAAAAGTTCAAGGTCCCAAAGAGAGTATTACTTTATCCTTATTCATTTATTCCTAATATTAATACTAAAAACCAAATCTATCCATGGTAATATAATAAACTAAATATAATTATTATACTGAAGTGTTTTTATATTAATGTAACATCCCTAGTTTATTCCTTTCCACTCACTTATAAAAATAAAAGAACATCGATCATACGTTTGAAAGCCTCAACGAAGAAACATCTTATGTTTTTCACCATCACCCCTATTCACTAGTTATATAAATGTAATATAATAATAAATTATATATATATATATAATATAATTAATATTATTTAGAGATAATTTATAATCAACCTTCTTCACATTTCATTCATTGATAAATGAAAATTTTAATTGTGCGTTGTGTGAACCACCACTTCCACAAAGTAACATGTCTCATTTTTCATCTAGTTTCTTTATTATTTATTAATATATCTTAAAATATTATTTATAACATAAAAAATAAATGAATAATATAATTTTTATAGTAAAACAATGATATTATGTGAAAATGTACCAATTTTATAACTATAATCATTACTTAATTATGGCATGTTAATTTTTAGTTCGGTCTAATAACCTACAGGAAAAATGGTATAAAAGTCATACATGGATGACTATGAGAAATTAAATAAAAATATTATGAAAACATAAAAAGAAAATAATTATTTTTATTATTATGTAATGTTTATATTAAATATTTAAATTATTATAAAAATATCACATTCGATCGCTAAAATCACCAAAATATGCTCAAACTGATTCCATTTTCACCAGACATAACTGAAACACCTATAGAATGTGATAATATTGTTATAGATCAATGAAAAAGATCTATTAATTCACCTTAAATTATATATTAATTTTTATGATTAATATCAATGAATGGGTTCCAGTATCAACATTATAAACGTGCACAAAAATTTGAAAATTACTAAAACTCGATTGTAATGATAAGAAAAAATTAACTAAAATATTCACCCCAAATGGTTATAAGTGAAGTATATAAAATTAAATATATATAAATAGGGCTATTAAATAGGTAATTAAGATATTTATGTTTATTAGGGGATGTTAGAGTGTGATAAACTAATCAAGAATTTAAGGTCATAGTTTTATTAACCCAATTTTAGATTCATTGTGTCATAGTCTTTCTTACTTGAATATAATTTTCAAGATTTATTTGATTATAAAAAAAACTATTTTATATGGAATATTGTATTGTTCATTTTTGAAATTAATTATCATAATAAATTACCAATTATATGATAAAAATATTTCTGAAATGAATGTATAATGTTGGTAAGAACAACACTTATACTTATCGATGAATATTTTCTTACATGTCCAGTATTTTCCAAAAAAAATTATTTTATTTAAAGAAATATAAATATTTTTTAGATTTTATTTTATTCATATTTTTATTTTTCTATTTTATGAAATTAAATTAGTTGAATTTTCTCCTATGTGGGCTTTTTTCCATAAAGCGACCTATAATCACAATAAAGGCATTTCATTTCATTATTTACCACTCCAGATTTATTAACTAGATTTTATTATTTCTTTTCAAGGATAATTTTGTGGAAGTATATATAATATGTTTTTAATAAGTCTTCACATTCCCTTATTATTTTTTTAAATTTATTTTCACTTCATCTTTTAATATCAATATTTATATACTTGTGTGATTTTTTTTGTATTTTAACTTATATTTTTTCTCCGAGGTTTATCTATTATGAGGTGAAGTTTTTATCACATTCTATACTTTATTATGATATAATTTCTCTGGGAAAATGATATTTTTAATATCCTATTATTTCTTAAGTTTAGTTTATAGGATGTTTTTGAATGCTTTAAGAAAACCATTCTTTGTCCATGAGTTCTTTAAGATGTGATGATTGTTGATTTTAAGTGGAAGATATATGAATGGATGATGGGGGGGGGGGTCCTATATTTACTTCCAATTAATTAGTTTATGTTTATATCCACTTCTTATGTCTCTTTCACCCAGCTATGAATGATGAGGCCATTTTAACTTCTCCAAGTACTAGAAGGATATCATGGGCTATCATTAAGTTGTTTGGAAGTCCTCGCATAGGCCAACCCAAGGGAATTCGTGGATTAGACTTTGTAACAAGATGAGACACCCAAAAGACAAACTTAACTCTTGGATCAACAATCAACCACCTCAATTCCATGAAATGGATGGGATCAAAAAGTAGATAGAGTAGATGGAGCTTAGACATGAAAATAACTAGAATGAATCACTATTTAGTGATATATCGATTATGATGGGAATCATGGTTGATATGTTTCTGAGGAAATTATGTCTGGTTCATGAAAAATCATGTATTCAATGGTTAGGTGAATGATATAGAAATACGTATTTTTTACATTCTTGTATAAACAAGAAAAATCGTTTCAATAGACATAACATTTTTCTAGAATACAGTTCCTACATTGATGACCAAGACATTGTTGGGAGCATTATAGTTTCAAACTTTACATCCCTTTGAGTAGATCCCAATACCTGAATAAGATAGGGTTATCTAGGTGATGCTATGATATCCTCAAAGAAGTTCCTCAATTGTTTTGTAATGATGTAAATGTTATCCTTGAAGTAGTTTTGTATGAGGAGGAAGTTATCAAGGTAGTTAGGTGCCTCAACCTAGATAGTGAACTCAAAATCTATAGATTTATAGTACTACACCAAACAATTATTTAGCAATAGTTTACTAAACCGTCACTAAAAAAAATTAAATTAGTTAGCACATGTTATTTAAAATCCACCAATAAATGTCATGTTTTTATTTAAAAAACACTTCTCCCCCATTCCCAATCCTTCTCCCCAACTCCTATCCTCTCCTCCAAGCTCCACCAACCTCGATCACTAGCACCACCTTGCTTCCACCCTCACCAGTGCTCAGTCACAACCCCCCTAACTGGTGCTCGGTCACAGCACCCTGAGTCCTAGTCAACACTACAATCACATCCCCCTAACAAATCACCCTTGCCTGAGTCATTTCCATCATCATCTCCCTCTACCTGCCCCTAGTTGTTTCCCTTTCTTGAGACCATATCATATATGTGGTCAACATTGATCCCCTCGATCCATCACCCTTGTGGCAATCCCTCCCTTATTGGTGTCTTTTCTTCTCCCTTCATCTCTTTCCCCCTCCCTTAATTTTTTGTACTCCAACTAACTTTTAAGAAGAACTAATGATGTGAATTTTGGTCTTTAGGTAAAAAAATGTTGATTATTGGATCAATTGTGTTTTTTCCTACTTGTATACATCCTACGGATCTTAAAGTATATGGGTAATCTTCATGTTTTATTTTAATATAATTATTTATGAGTCTTAAGTATAAGAAAAATATGATATAAAGTGTTTCCCAGAATGAATTAATTAGACATGGATATTTATAGATTTTATGGGTTGTAAAATTTGTTTTGAGATGTAGATATTTCATTTATTTCCATTTGAAACTAACGGGATTTTTTAAATCTTATAGGTTTTATAAATTTATCATATATATTTTTTTATAGAACCAATGGGGGTATTTTGTAATGAGTGGAGAATTATATTTGCGTGAGTTTTATAACAAGTTCGAAAATAAATATGTTGTGTGTGTTCCATTAGATGTGTTCATTCTATAGATAATACCTTGGAAATGCCTGTAACAGTGCTAAAATATATGTTATCTGCATTGATTTAGAAGCATGATACTCTCCTTAACATGGACTATAGTGTAGAGGCTGTGCATTATACTACTTTAAACAACCTTGTATAATCCCCCCATAGAAACCAAAATTAACCCAGTAAGCCTTACCATTTTTATAGTCATTCTGTAAATATACTAAGTGGTACACCACAACATGGTCTCTACAATTTTCTCATTTCTTATTTTTATTTTTCTATTGAATCCCATCAAATTCAACCATAGCTTCGATGATGCATGAAATTTTTATCTATATTTCGTATTATAAAACTATGGATACAAACCATCATGTACCGTGTCATGGTGGAAGACTAATCTATATTTTTCATAAATAAATTTTAATCTAAAAAAACCACATTACAAAATGTGGTACCAATTAGATCATTTTTTACAACAACCATAATGTGGTTCATTATTTCACAACATGGTTTTTTCCTAAAAATTGAAATTTCATTCAGGTTACTTCATAAATTTCATTATCTAATATTTATGAATATATAAATCCATTTAAAAAATATTTTTGATGTGTTTATCTACCTTGATAATACACCCATCATTAAAAATTCTCTATAGTGATTTTTGATAACACAAAAAATTTTGAAGACCCATTACTATACTTAATATGATCCTTTAGACATTTACTTTTATATGTAAACTTGAAGGATCATTTGAAATAATTAAACTATACCATCTATACAATATTTTAATCCATTTAAACTATAATTATCATCTATTAATTATCATATGAATTTCCGCATTCATAATTATCCTCTAAGAATCATCATAGAGGTCCTTCCTTTCTCTCAGTATAGTTACTTATTCACACTATGTCATCACCATCCTCATTAGTTATATTCGGCCTCCCTCAATTAATAATATTTTCCAATTATTTTCATATTAATATCATTACTTATAAAATAAAATCATTTATTGACAACCAACATTATTTATAATAATTGAAATGGAAACAAGAAACCCACGAGCACTTTAATGTCCTTATATGTCAAGGGAGCCTCAATCTCTTCCTTTTTTAATCAGTACCACTATTCCAATTACAAATATTATATCACTAAGATCATTTAAATATTCTAATATCTATATATTATTAATAAATAACTCTTCAATTTTTAATTCCTTCATTTTTTAGTTGTTACTTACATGTGTGAGACAGATCCACTGAAAAAAGATAAGCTAAGTTCTAGTTGGCCTGTGCTAATCATGAGATAATAATCTCTCTTAGTGTGACCTATATGGTGGGATCACTAGGGTATTTAGGTAGGTAGATCCCCCTTTAGATGGGGGTCTAGGTTTCAAAGGGATTTAGACCAAATTTAGAAGGAAATATAGAGTTATTTTCCTATGATTTAGAATGTGTATTAAAGAATTGTTTACTTTGTCATAATGGGTATTTTAGTTGTGTGGACTTCATCATCCTGGGAACTATATAAAGGTAGAATAAAATGTAGTTTTGGAAATTTGGAAACTCAAGTTACTATCCCATTAAATTTATTTATAATCTCATCTTCATATTAGGTTTTTTGTTAGTGGGTGTGTCAGAATACAATTTACTAAATATAGTGAAATTGTTTCTGATCTCCATAGGTACATGTATTATTATATAATAATATAAATCTTTCTATTAATATTATTGTTCTATTTATAATTTATTATTATTGTGTTTACTTTTACACTAGGATCATTTATTATTGGTAATCACCATAATTTTTAAATAAATCTATGCCAGATATCGAGTTTGGAAGATCAAAGTATGTCTTCTTGAGTTGAATGATGGATATGGAAGAATGAAAGATAAAGACTGGTCATTTTAATGGATCTGGCATTAGATTATTGATAATATTGATAAAATATTATCTTTATCAGAATAATGGTCATTGGTGGCCAATGTATATATATCTTATCTATATCATGGTTTAATAATAGCCGACTTCCTTTAAAGAGGGCTGCCTTTCCTAAAAATGCGATTTTATGGAAAATCTAGATTTCTAAATTGGTTTTAAATTTACTGTTAGATAAATGATTTTCAAATAACATTTTAAATGTAATTTTTAAATTTTCTGAAAATGTCTTGGATTTTTAATCTCTTTATGAAATCCCAATTCACACTTTATGAATTTTTTTATAAATGTGTGAGACCCTGTTGAGCGTCGCTTGACTATAGTTACTTCTAAGGACACTTGTGATCCTTGGAGGGGATGATTTTTATTGATGCATCATTGTGTGTTTATTAATAATTGGATTATTTTTCAATTGTTTCTATTTTACATAATACTATCCGTGATGGATTTAATTTTTTTACTTTGACCTTTTTATTACTTATATGACATTTATTATAACTACCTAGGTTGTGTTTTTTCACTTCCATTTATCTATTTTCCTAATTAGTAATACTTATATGTTTTAATTTTTTTTAATAATTTAAGGAACATTGTGATAGATATGGATAAAAGCTGGATCACATTACCGAGGAACACTCCTCATTACACTAAGGATTTGGAGGAGTTTTTAGATTTTGGAATTTCAAATCAATTCGTTGATGGGAGAATAAGATTTCCAGGTCATGAATGTAAATTTAGAAGATGGTTGAAGAGAGATGATGTTTATGGACTCTCGAAATTGATAAATTCCATGACCAATATTTGTATTGGATTTGGAATGGAGAATCAATGGTTACACAAACATTGAGCACTAATTTCAAAAGATATAATGAGCTCCCAACTTTATCGATAATAGAAAATGAAATGAAAAAAATTATAAAAAATGAATTTGGCATTCCATGATAAGAACATAAACATCAAAACATATCAGAACAACTATTTTAGGGTGCTATAAATACAAAATTGTTATGTGATGTTTTTGGGACTATAGTACAACCATGTCAAGATAGTGACATATCATTATATCATCTTATTGATTCTGTAGAGAGTAATGTAAAAAAAGACTTTACTGTGAAGAAAAGTGTGTTTCATGTTTTAGTTGATGATGGAAATCGTGATCTGTGTGGTGGATGTTAGAAATATTCAAAACATTATTTTTTGATGAGGTTGTACCATATAAAATGCCTATGTGGAATTAAAAATAAGGCGATGAACATGATACTATAATTTTCAGGGAATGCATTTCCTAAAGCTAAGATACCTGAGTCTTTTTATGATATGAAACTATTTTTTAACAAGATTGGTCTAAATTATAAAAAAATTCATGAATGTCATTTTGATTTTACACTTTTTTGGGGAAAGGATTCAAGCAGGAAATATTGAAAAAATGATCTTATTCTAGATGATAGTTAATGGGTAATGTTGGAATTGTAAATCAATATATGACTATAAAGAATAATAAAAGGAACACACCTATGAAGATTTTGTGTTACTTTCCTTTAAATCCTCGATTATAAAGATTTTTCATATCATCTGAAACTGTTGATCACATGAAGTGGCATTCTATAGATAATAACAATTGTGGGTTAATGTGATATCCAAGAGATTCAAAATCATGGAATTAATTTTATTCATTACATCCAAATTTACGATCTAATCATAGGAATGCATGATTGGGATTGGCTTTCAATGGATTCAACCCATTTGAGATTTTGAGCACCAGTTATATAATTTGGCTAGATGTTTTGATCCCTTACAATCTGACTCCATGGATGTGTATGAAAAAAACATATTTCTATCATTTCTATGATTAATCCTAGAAAAAAATTCCAAGAAATGATATTGATGTATACTTTTAGCCTCTAATTTAATAATTATAGTAGTTATATAGAAATGGTGTTGAGACATACGATTCATCTTCTAAAACAATATTCAAAATGCAAGATGGTCTAATTTATACCATTAGTGACTTCCTAGAAGTTGGGAATTTAGATGGTTGAAATAAATACAAGGGTTTGGCATATCCTATTTGTAACATTTATTTTGAGACTAAATGAATACCTCGTAGTAAAAAATGGTTCTTCTTGTTTGATTGAAGATTTCTCGATTCATCTCATAGATTTTGGATGAACAAGTAAAATTCAATTTTTCTATTAATCGTAGACCACATATAAACTTCTCAAAAAGTTCTGAAATATTGTTATAATGTTGAAATATTGAAAAAGAATATTGTAAGTTGGATAATTTGAATTATTGTGGGGATAAAGTTCAAAGTGAATTGTCAAGTGAAATTTGAACTCAATAATGGAAGAAAACAAGTATACCTTTTAAAATTCCATATTGAGAATTTAATTTTTTGTGGCATAATATTGATATTATTCATTTCAAGAAGAATGTTTGTGAAAATTTGATATTCACATAGCTTAATGAGCATGGAAAATTGAAGGTCCATCTCAATGCTTAGAAGGACATATAAACAATGTACATAAATCATGATCTCTGGCTAGATGATAATGAAAAATATGATCTGAATATTTTTGTAATGAAAAATAGGGATAAAGATACATTCCTTTGAATTTTAAAATATGTGGAGGTATAAAATGGGTATTAAAGTAACATATCAAGGTTTTTTTGACTTAAATAATCATAGGTTACATGGATTGAAAAGGCATGATTCACATATTTTTTTATAGAAGTTATTACCATTTTCATTGTGTACATTATTACTTAAAAAGGTCTCTTCTGTTGCACTCCAATTTTTCACATTATTCAAATAAAAATGCGAGAAAAATCTACAAAAACTTGACCTAGAAAACCTTCAAGAAAGATTTATATTGACACTTTATGCTATGAAGATGACCTTTTCTCCATTATTTTTACTATCATGATGCATTTAAATGTGCATTTGGCCGAGGAAACTAAATTAGGAGGCCTCGTACATTATTGATGGATGTATCAAATTGATATGTACTTTATTTATATGTTTTTAATATTATGTAATAAATTCATGGAACTTCATTAAACAAAAAATTATGTTTTATTCATTTTATTTCATATATATACTTCGAATTTGAAATCATATGTAAAAAATGAAGCTCAACTTGAAGGCTCTGTTTCTGAAGGCTACGTGAAAGTGGAGTGTATCAAATTTTTTCTTGATACTTGGATGATATTGATAAAATATTCAATTGAGTTAGACATGTTTATGACACATCGGCTCAATTTCAACAATATGGGAAATCAAAAATCTTTTCTGCTATTGGACGATCAGTTGGGAGGAACTCAAATGTTATGCTAAAAAAATTGAATTATTAAAGGCACATAGATATGCATTGTTGAATAGTGAAGTTGTATATTAATTTATAGAATAGATACAAATACAAATAAATATATTAATGAGAATCTGGACATTAAATGATAAAGATATAACAAAAGATGCTAATAGATAGCTTGTAGAATGATTTATATGATGTTAAAGCTCATAAATATTGAAATAAATATAGATATTAGGTTGAAACATATATTTTGTAAATATAATAATGTATATTACTTTTTTTAGATTATGAATAATGATACTCAAGATGAGTTGACATAATATTTGATGTTTCTGGTTCGAGGTCCTATAAAACAGGCTAGAAATTTGACACTTACAATGTAACACCCGAGACTTTTATGTGAAATATTTTGTTTTTATGTTATATAAATCATCAAAGGAATATTTCACTACACACAACACTAGATTGGCTTGCTTTAAACACAACTGCGGTCTTCCTAGATATCTTGCGTCGTACGCAACACCGATTTCACTAAACAACGATATGCTATTAAAATATTATTAAAACTAGCCGTTATGAATAGTAATAACCACTTTTTAAAATTTTGTAAATTTCATCTTTCAAAATGGACTTCATTTTTGGATTCGGAATATCAAAATTAGCCTAGGGTGAAATTTTGGTATTTTTCTGAAAACTTTCAAATTTTTATGAATAGTGAAAACACTGGGTTACTATTTAAAAACCGACTTTTTATTTAAATAAATGTTTATTTTATTTAAATTTATTTTAATTCAAAATTGATACATAATAACTATATAAGTTCAATGAAATTCATTGGAGTCATTTTATAATAATTTTAGATATATAAAAATTTTATTGAACTTTTCACCGTCTTTTACCCACCTCCTAGGAGAATTTGTAAATTTACATAAAACATAATTTTACCGCTTCTGTGAGTGGAATTTCAAAAATCCGAGAGACACGGTTGATGTCAGTAAGTAAAATGTGGTTTAATGAGATGAAAATAATTTTTGGTGAGTAGTAACTTTTTACTTTTTTTACCACGGTTAAAAGTAAATAGGGAAATTAAGGGTAAAAATGTTATTATTATTACCCTAACACATATCCTAATTCTATTGGATAAATTTAATTCAACCAAAAACAACCTTAGGAATAAGATGTGACCATTTAGGCCCACATGGATTAGATTAGGACATTTAATATTAATTTATTTAAAGAAGGGTTAAAATAATTAAAATCAATGTTTAATAAATAAATAATTTTTAATATAGGGTTATACATAAGACAAATTAGAATATAAATATTCATTAGAAAGATAAAAATATTTCCTAAATAATGGTATTTTATTTGTAATTTTTAGACATTAAATAATTTATTTTATTTATGACACAATGATGATGCAATAATTATCTTATTAATGAAATATTGACATAATTGATGTTATAAATACCCAAATAAATGTAATTTGAGAATTTTTATGAATTAAAATAATTATCTAGGTTAATATTACATATTATTACTGATTTAATTAACTTATTTTGAACTAATATTTCTGTCATGATTTTCACAAAAATCCATTACCAAATAGTGTGAAAATTGATATAAAATTGTTTTAAAAAAAATATATTATATTATTAATTGTTATTCTATTACTAAAAATCTAAGGTTCAGCCAAATGACTTAGATAAGGTTATATATATTAACAATAAACAACTTGGGGTTCGTTTGGCTTGTTATAGTATGTTTATTAATATATTGTAAGAAAAAAAAAGACACGGTAAAAGTTAAATTATTTAACTTAGAATTAAATCTAAATGATAAGGTTAAAATAGAACCCTAAACTTGTCTAAATTCTTTAGGATGAGAGGATTTCGACCCATCCCCACATTAGCTTCGAAATAAATCAATTTCGAGCTATTAAAAACCGAATATGACTTTATAATAAAATAATATTTTTAGTTTTTCCAAAGGTGCCCCTCTCCTCCCTTATAAAACGGCACCCCCTCCCTCTCTTTCTCACACCAATTTGAGCCTTCATTCTTGGCCAAACCCTGAAAAATTCTTGTCTCCACTTCCCTAGAAACATCGTAGAGGTCTCGGTCTTCTTCAAAGACCAATTTTAGTGCCCTAAGAGGAGGTCTCAAAGAGGCGCTTCAAAGAAGAGGTAACGTCCGTTACCGATTCTTTCAACTTTATTTCTTCTTACACTTATTCTTATTTAGTTGTTTCATTATTAAGTAATAACATCAGTATCACTAATATACTAATATGTTATTATAATTATGAAACAACCCTATTTCACCATCTATCCATCCTATGGAAAATGAAATCACCGAGCGTGCGTACGTACGGAATACCGTCTCCACGCCATGGTGTAATCTATTTTCCACCACCACCTTACTTGGATAGGTATAATGGTTCAAATAAATAACTATATATGATTATTGTAAAGTGGAATTGATTCTCAAATAGTATACATACACTCTAATACAATTCCACGATCATGGGAACGATATCATTGCTCGTGCGTACGTATGGAATACTGTCTCCACGATGTGATGCGACTCATTCTACATGATCTTCATTGAATAATGATTATATAAATGAATTGAATGAATAAATATGATATATAGTACACTGATACCAATCTGTAAATGAGGTATCTATAACCTAAATAGAAGAATAATAATTTATTCGACAAAACACACATAAGAAGAAAAAGTAATAAACACCCGAATAACAAGTAGCAATGAAATATTACTAATAAGAAGCTAAGAATATGACCATATATGATATCATCACAATGAGTATGATTATGGAATAATTAAATGAAATTATTTACATCATTATACAGGAGGTTAGGACACTTACGAAGAAAATCGTACCTAAGGTAAGGGAAAATATCACAATCTCATTTTTATCCGAGATTGTTTATAATTTGATATTTACTGGGGTGTATTTTATCATCCAGATCCATGTTTCCTCAATATGTAATATTATTTAGATCCACCTATTTTTTTTTAAATATAATTTTACCCTTCGGTGAGTTTTTAGTAAAATATATGAAAGGAATCTTTTTTCGTTTTTCGTACGAGGTACTTTTTGACTTTTCCGACAAAATTACGAGAAGAATGTTTTTTAACTTATACGACATGAATGTATTTTTAAAACATTATTTTTAAGAATCATAATTTACAAGTTTTCATGTTTATTTTTAATCAACTTCTTTTAGTTTAAAATTGTATGACATGTTAAGAAAGGAAAATGTTTTTGAAGTAGAAAGGATATTTTCCTCAAGAATGGAGTTCAAGTGTTTTATCAAAATTATTTTCCATATAATATAATATATGGTTCTGTTTCTATCCCTATTATTACATTGATTTTATTATGTTGTGATGGAATTATTTTTAAGAATTACTTTATCTTATATGAATTGTTTTATGATGTCATGATGTTTAAGAATCCCATTTTTATTACATGGGTTATGCAATGATGTTTGATTTATGATTTTTTGGCACACATAAGAATGGTTTCATTATGATATGGGTGGGACCTATATCTCCCTCCAATGCATTGGTTAAAGATTTATATCTCAGTAGATAGACATGGATGGAACGGCATGTTAATCCAGTTTAGTGAAACAGGACTGAAACGAGGAGTGAACTCGGTTCAAAAATGGACTTTGTTCGCTAAGATAGTCTTGGATATGAGTCTTGACTACTAAGAAATGATTCTCTATTATTATGTGTGTATTCCACAAAGTTTCATGTTTTAAGTTATGATTATTGGGATTACATTTCACTTCTATTATTTATCCCATGATATGAAATTATGGTTTTTTTGAAGGTTACGATTTCCAAAATGTTATGTTCTTATGAATAGGATGTGATTGATTTTTATTTTGTTTACCCTTACTGAGAATTTGAGCTCACCCTTTTGTATGTTTTCTTTTCCCTAGGCTTGGAAGAAGGTTATTATGTAAGATATTCCAAAAGGGACTCTAGATATGATGAAATAAATGGGAGACAATATAGATGCTTTACAAACCAGTTGTTTATGTTTCCCAGTTTCTAAAGACACTATACCTATACATTCCTTTCATGGTTTAGTTATATGTTGTAATAAGTGTGCATCAATTTTGAAGTATTAAAAATGTATTTAAGGTATGGGTCGTTATATTTGGTATCAGAGGAAAGGTATAGCCAACCTTTGGAAACTAGGATGTGAAAGCCTTAGTAAGGAACCTAAGGATATGTCTAAGAATAGAAAAAAATCTTAGTGTTTTAGAAATGGCCATGAATATCCTATGATAAGACCTTAAGTGTAAAATTTTATTCTTGATTATGTGGTTTTCCTATTGTAATTAGTGTTTCTCACGCTGTTCTTCTTGGTTTTAGTCAATGGATAGAACCCGAAGGAACCGTGTTAATGCGGAATGCGACGGTCAATGCAATGATTGTCCCCCCTGAGCAACCAAATGTTATGGGAGCTGGAATGCAAAATCTTGTAGCCATGCTCACACAAATTTCTCAAGATATGAATCATGCAGGACTTCCAACCGAGAAAAGGTAAGAGAAACATTCTGTTGAGTCCTTCATGAGGCAGCGTCCACCTTCATTCAGAGGGTCTTCTGATCCATTAGTGGCTGAACAATGGATCAGTACCACTGAAAAGATATTCCCAGTTCTTCAATGTTCTGAACATGATAAAGTCATCTTAGTAATGTATCGTTTGGAAGGTGATTCTGATCAATGGTGGAATCTTATTAAGAATATGAGGCAAAGGGATGAAATTGAGTCCATAGAATGGGACGAGTTCAAGAACTTATTTTTCAATAAGTACTTCCCTCATATTCTTCGAACAAAGATGAAGAAGGAGTTTCTTGAACTAAAGCAAAAGTATGATGAATCCGTTGGTACCTACGAAGAAAATTTTACAAGACTTGCAAGGTACGCTTACGGAATTGTTATCCAACCTGAGAGTAAGATCGATCGATTCTTTAGTGGCTTAAAACCAAGTCATCGAAGGGTGTTAGCCATAAGGGACTTCAATAGCTACGAGGAAATTGTTTGATGTGCTCTCAAGGTTGATATGGAGATTGGTGTAACCCATCAGTCACATGGGTTTGATAAGAAGAGGAAAATGTAATTCAATGGAAAATCTAAAGACCACACTGAAAAGAAGATGAGTTTTCCCTTATGCTCAAAGTGTGGAAAGAGACATGGAGGAAATTGTCTTAAGGGGACAAGAAAATGTTATAAGTGTGGAAAAGAAGGTCATCAGACAATTGAATGTCGAAATAATGGGAAGAAGATGTCTAATGATGCAAAAAATGGAAGGGATACGCAGAATGAACCTAATACACTTCAATGTTTCAAGTGCAAGGAGATGGGTAATTATGCCAATCAATTCCCAAATCCAATGGTTGATGATGATGATCGACGTCAATAAACTCTTAAGGCTAAAGACAAAGGAAAGTCACATGAAATTAGTATCATTGATGTGGAGTACGACAACGAAGTGGTGAGAGGTACACTTACCATCCAATCTAATATAGCATATGTTTTATTTGATTTTGGATCCACCCACTCTTTTATTTCTGAAGAATTTTCTAAGGGTATCACCGTATTACCTCAACAATTGGATGTTGAGTTAGTTGTGACAACTTATAATGGCACAACAGTTGCATCAAAAGATTATAATTCTTCTCCGATTGAAGTTTGTGGGAAAGTGCTTCCTGCAAATCTTATGATCCTTCCTATAGTGGAATTTTATGTGATTCTTGGCATGGATTGACTTTCTCTATATGGATCTCATATCAATTTCCAAATATGGGAAGTCACATTTCATATTCCAGATCAATCTATGATCGTCTATCAATGCAAGGATGAAAATAACCTTCTAGTGGAAATTTCTTCCATCTTATGGGTCATGATTCCACTAAATGAAGGTTATTTATCTCAAATGGTTGGTGAGAAACTCACGATTAAGAATTTTCCCATTGTACAAGAGTTTGACAATATATTTCTGGAAGAATTGTCTGGTCTTCCACCAAATCTTGAAGTTGAGTTTTCAATAGAACTCGTACCGGGTGCTTTGCCTATTTCAAAGACACCTTATAGAATGACCCCAATTGAGTTGCACGAATTGAAGAAGCAACTCCAAGAGAATCCTGATAAAGGATTCATACTCCCTAGTGTGTCACCTTGGGGATCACCTATTCTGTTTGTTAAGAATAAAGATGGATGAATGAGACTCTGCATTGATTATCGAGAACTTAACAAGATCACTATCAAGAAAAAATAACCTCTCCCATGCATTGATGACTTATTTAACCAACTACACGGAGCTCAATACTTCTCCAATATTGATCTTAATTCAGGGTATCATCAATTATGGTTAAAAAGGGGAGATATACTAAATACGGCTTTTCGTACAAGTTATGGACACTATGAATTTATATTGATTCCATTTGGTCTTACTAATGCCCCTGCTATCTTCATGGATCTGATGAATAGAGTCTTTAGAGACTATCTTGATCTGTTTGTGGTAGTCTTTATAAACGATATTCTTGTCTATTCAAAGAGAAAGGAAGAACATGAAGATCACTTGAGAATTATATTGAAGACCCAGAGAAAGGAGAAACTTTATTCCAAATTTACCAAGTGTGAATTTTGGCTTCAAAAAGTTGCATTTTTGGGTCACATAATCTCAAAAGAGGGGATATCTGTGGATCCAGAAAAAACAGAGGTTATCGAAAGATGGTCAAGACCAACAACAGTAACTAAGATCTGAAGTTTTATTGGTTTGGCTAGATATTATCGACGTTTTTTGAATGATTTTTCATGATTATCTAATCCACTCACCAAGTTGACTCGGAAAGGAGTTAAGTTTGTTTGGATGGAGGAATGTGAAGAGAATTTCAGGGAGTTGAAAAGAAGGTTATCCAGTGCACCTATGCTCACACTTCCTTGTAGTGGAGAAAGGATTGTGATCTATAGTGATGCATCCAATAAGGGATTGGGGTGTGTTCTTATGCAATATGATATGGTGATAGCTTATTCTTCATGACAGTTGAAAATCCATGAGCAAAATTACCCAACTCATGATTTGGAGTTAGCTGCGGTAGTCTTTGCTTTAAAGATTTGGAGGCATTATCTTTATGGAGAAAGGTGTGATATTTATATTGATTATAAAAGTTTAAAGTATATTTTCACACAAAAGGAGATGAATATGCGCCAAAGAAGATGGTTGGATCTGATTAAGGATTATGACTGCTCAATTCATTACCACCCTAGGAAAGAAAACAAGGTGGAAGATGCATTAAGTCGACAAGACCATGCTATCTTATCCATGATGAGGATAAAAAAAGATCCAATATTTATGGATTTACAAATAATGGATCTTGGAATTATAATGGAAGGGGAAAATCGTATCTTTCTCAATTGAATGTTTAGACATCTATACTTGGGAAGATTAAAGAAGCGCAGAAAGAAGATGTAGAGTTACAAAAGAAGGTGAGAAATATTCCTGAATTCAACCTTGATTGTGATGGGATAATAAAGTTCAGGAATCATTTTTGTGTTCCTCCCATCCCAAAATTAAAGAAGGAGATGCTGGATGAGGCTCATAGGTCTTCATTCTATATTCATCCTGGAAGCACAAAGATGTATAGCGACCTGAAAGAGTACTTCTAGTGGGATGACATGAAAAGAGATGTTGCTGAATATGTCTCTCAATGCTTGGTTTTTCAGCAAGTTAATGCTGAGAGACAGAAGTCCAAGGACATGTTACAACCATTACCCATACCAGAATGGAAATGGGAAAACATCACTATGGACTTTGTCACTGGACTTCCTAAAACATCCAAAGGAAATAATGCTATCTGTGTCATAGTTGATCATCTTACAAAGTCTCAACACTTCATTGCTATTAGAGAGGATTTTTTCTAGATCAACTTTCCAGGATATATGTAAAGGAAGTGGTAAGACTACATGGAGTACCACTTTCTATTATATCTGATCAGGATCTGAGGTTTACCTCAAAGTTCTGGTGAAGTCTTCAGCATACTCTGGATACAGAGTTGAGATTCAGCACTGCTTATCATCCTCAGATAGACAGTCTGTCTGAGAGGAAAATTCAAACTCTAGAAGATATGTTGAGAGATTTCTCTATGGATTTCAGAGGTGGTTCGCATCAACACCTACCTTTCGTGGAATTTTATTATAATAATAGCTTTCACTCCAGTATTCATATGGCTCCTTATGAAGATCTCTATGGAAAGAAATGCAGGGCTCCAACTTGCTGGGATGAAGTTATAGAAAGAAAGCTATTAGTACCTGATCTTGTTGATGAGATGGCAGAAAAGGTTAGATCTATTCAACAACACATTTGAGCAGCTCAGAGTTGAAAAAAAGTTATGCCGACAACCGAAGAAAAGACCTAGAGTTTGAAGTGGGTGATAAAGTGTTCTTACGAATATCTCCTTGGAAGAGAGTAATGAGATTTGGAAAGAAGGGAAAGCTGAGCCCTAGGTATATCGGTCTTTTTGAAATAATGGATCGTGTTGGGAAGGTAGCTTACCGATTGGCGCTTCCACCGAATCTCTCCCAAGTTCACGATGTTCTCCATTTATCTCTCCTAAGAAAGTACATACCTGATCCTTCACATGTACGCAACTCAGAGGTTGTACCGCTAGAAGAATATCTTTCTTATGAAGAACAGCTGATAGAGATTCTGGATCGTAGCGAAAAAGTCCTACGAAACAAGACCACACCCTTGGTGAAAGTTTTATAAAGGAACCACCAATTAGAAGAAGCTACATGGGAGCTTGGGGATATGATGAGGGAAGGGTATCCTCATCTGTTTGTTACAAAGTGATGAATTTTGAGAGAAAAATTCATTTTAAGGGGGGTAGAATGTAACACCCGAGACTTTTATGAGAAGTATTTTGTTTTTTATGTTATATAAATCATCAAAGAAATCTTTTACTACAAACAACACTAACTTTTCTTGCTTTACACGCAACTGCAGCCTTCCTCGATAGCTTGCGTCGTACACAATACCGAGTTTCACTAAACAACGACATGATATTAAAATATTATTAAAACTAGCCGTTATGAATAGTAATAACCACTTTTTGAAATTTTGGAAATTTCAACTTTCAAAATGGACTTCATTTTTGGATTTAGAATATCAAAATTACCCTAGGGTGAAATTTTGGTATTTTTCTGAAAACATTCAATTTTTGATGAATAGTGAAATCACTGGGTTACTATTTAAAAACCAACATTTTATTTAAATAATTATTTATTTTATTTAAGTTTATTTTAGGTACAAATTGATACATAATACCTATATAAGTTCAATTCAATTCATTAGGGTCATTTTATAATAATTTTAGATATATAAAAATTTTATTGAACTTTTCACCCTCTTTTACCCAGCTCCTAGGAAAATTTGTAAATTTACATAAAACTTAATTTTACTGCTTCTGTGAGTGGAATTTCAAAAATCAGAGAGACACGGTTGATGTCAGTAAGTAAAATGTGGTTTAATGAGATGAAAATAATTTTTAGTGAATAGTAACTTTTTACTTTTTTTTTACCACGGTTAAAATTAAATAGGGAAATTAAGTGTAAAAATGTTATTATTATTACCCTAAAACATGTCCTAATTCTATTGGATAAGTGTAATTAGACCAAAAACAACTTTAGGAATAAAATATGACCATTTAGGCCCACATGGATTAGATTAGGACATTTAGTATTAATTTATTTAAAGAAGGGTTAAAATAGTTAAAATAAAAGTTTAATAACTAAATCATTTTTAATATAGGGTTATACATAAGATAAATTCAACTATAAATGTTCATTGGAAATCTAAAAATATTTACTACATAATGGTATTTTATTTGTAATTTTTATACATAAAATAATTTAATTTATCTATGACACAATGATGATGTAGTAATTATCTTATTAATGAAATATTGACATAATTGATATTATAAATACCAAAATAAATTTAATGTGAGACTTTTTATGAATTAAAATAATTTAATAGGTTAATATTACATATCAGTACTGATTTATGTAACTTTTTTCGAACTAATAGTTCTGTTATGATTTTCAAAGAAATCAATTACCAAATAGTGTCAAAATTGAAATAAAATTGTTTTTAAAACAAATATTATGTTATTAATTATCATTTTATTCCTAAAAATATAAGGATAGGCTAAATGACTTAGATAATGTTATATATATTAATAATAAACAACTTGGGGTTATTTTGTCTTGTTATAGTAAGTTTATTAACCATATAGTGTAAGAAAACAAAAAGACACAGTAAAAGTTAAATTATTTAACGTAGAGTTAAATCTAAATGATAAGGTTAAAATAGAACCCTAAACTTGTCTAAATTATATTTGATGAGAGTATTTCAACCCATACCCACCTTATATTCGAAATAAATCTATTTGGAGCTATTAAAAACCGAATATGACTTTGTAATAAAGTAATATTTTTAGTTTTTCCAAAGGTTCCCCTCTCCTCCCTTATAAAAGGGAATCTCCTCCCTCTCTTCCTCACACCACTTTAAGCCTTCAGGATCGGCCAACCCCTACCAATTTCTCTTATCCACTTCCCTAGAAACATCCTAGAGGTCCTGGTTATATTCAATGATCAATTTTAGTGCCCTAAGATGAGGTCTCAAAGAGGCGCTTCAAAGAAGAGGTAATGTCCGTTACCTATTCTTTCAACTTTATTTATTCTTCCGATTATTCTTCTTTAGTTGTTTCATTATGAAGTAATAAAATCAGTATCAATCATATAAGGATATGTTATTATAACTATGGAATAACCCTATTTCACCATCTATCCATCCTACCAAAAATGAAATCACCGCGCATGCGTACGTACGGAATACCGTCTCCACACCGTGGTGTAATATATTTTCCTCCACAACCTTACTTGGATGGGTATAATGGTTCAAATAAATAACTATATATGATTATTTTAAATTGTTATTGATTCTTATGTATTATAAATACACTCCAATACAATTCCACGATCATGTGAACAATATCATCGCTCGTGCGTACGTACGGAATACCGTCTCCACGACGTGATGCGACTCGTTCTACATGATCTTCATTGCATAATGATTATATAAATGAATTGAATGAATAAATATGATATATAGTACACTAATACCACTATGGAGATGAGTTATCTATAACCTAAAGAGAAGAATAAGAATTTATTCGACAAAACACGCATAAGAACAAAAATTAATAAACACCCGAATAACAAGTAGCAATGAAATATTACTAATAAGAAGCTAAGAATATGTCCATATATTATATCATAACAATTAGTATGATTCTGTAATAAGTCAATGACATTATTTAAATCATTATACATGAGTTTCAGACACTTACGAAGCAAATCAGACCTAAGGTAAGGGAAAATATCACAATCTCATTTTTATCTGAGATTGTGTATACTTTGGTACTTACTGGGGTGTATTTTATCATCCACATCCATTTTTCCTCAATATGTAATATTATTTCCATCCACCTACAATTGTTTAAATCCAATTTTACCCTTCAGTGAGTTTTTAGTAAAAGATATGAAAGGAATCTTTTGTCATTTTTCGAACGAGGTACTTTTTGACTTTTCTAACAAAAGTACGAGAAGAATGTTTTTTTAACTTATACAGCATGAATGGATTTTTAAAACATTATTTCCAAGAAGATTCCATTACATGTTTTCAAGTTTATTTTTAATCAACTTCTTTTAGTTTAAAATTTTATGAAATGTTAAGAATGGAAAAAAAAATTTAAGTAGAAAGGATATTTTCCTCAAGAATGGAGTTCATGTGTTTTATCAAAATTATTTTCCATCTAAGATAATATAGGGTTATTTTTCTATCCCTATTATTACATTGATTTGATTATGTTGTGATGGAATTATTTTTATGAATTCCTTTATCTTATAAGAATTTTTTTATGATGTCATGATGTTTAAGAATCCCATTTTATTGCATGGGTTATGCTATGATGTATGATTTTTGATTTTTTGGCACACATAAGAATGGTTTCTTTATGAGATGGGTGGGACCTATATCTCCCTCCAATGCATTAGGTAAAGATTTATATCTCATGAGATAGACATGGCTGGAACAGCAGGTTAATCCGGTTCAGTGAAACAGGACTGAAACGAGGAGTGAACTCAGTTCAGAAATGGACTTTGTCCGCTAAGATAGTATTGGCTATGAGTCTTGACTACTAAGAAATGATTCTCTATGATTATGTGTGTATTCCAAAAAGTTTCATGTTTTAAGTTATGATTATTGGTATTACCTTTCACTTCTATGATTTATCCCATGATATGAGATTTTGATTTCTTTTGCAGGTTAAGATTTGCAAAATGTTATGTTCTTATGAATATGATGTGATTGATTTTTCTTTTGTTTACCCTTAATGAGAATTTGAGATAACCCTTTTGTATGTTTTCTTTCTCCCAGGTCAGTAAGAAGGTTATTATGTAGGATATTCCAAAAGGGACTCTAGATATGATGAAATAAATGGGAGACAATGTAGATGCTTTATGAACAAGTTGTTTATGTTTCCCAGTTTCTAAAGACACTATACCTATATGGTCCTTTCATGGTTTTGTTATATGTTGTAATAAGTGTGCTTCAATTTTAAAGTATTAACAATGTATGTAAGGTATGGGTTGTTATATACAATGTGAATGACTTTAAAATTCGTAGGGTCGATCAGGAAGAGGGTTTGAAAATACAAAATAGTGGTATATTTATATTTTCTAAAGTAGGATACTATGGAATGTTAACTTATATTATCGAGTTAAACTACAACATGAATTTTTTAGAAGTCTTAATAAAAAGCAATTAGGTCGATATTATCAGGGGTTATTAAAAGAGATTCCCTAAAATTTACATCTGTGAACTTCTCCCACATGATGGATGTATGTGATCATTAATTACATTATCCTTATATCTTATCATCACAAGAGAAAATGGTATAATATTTGGATGATGTTGTGGATTAAGGGTGCAGTGTAGTTGTTTACATAAAACAAAAAGACTTGTATATTATGGGTAATGAAGTGGAAGATTTCACTGATGAAATTGAATCCCATCAACACAAATAAGAAAACTTATTGGTCCATAATGATATTAAAAATATTAGTTTTTTAAGGTTGGATGAAAAAGATGAAGTAATGATGGAGCAAGAAAACATAACAATGGAATGAAAAAATTATTTCATGTGATGTAATTTATTTATTTATCTACCAATTATGTTATATGTGTAGTCCTTAACTATCATAGCTATGCATATTTTACTTTTCAGCATTGTGCGTATGTTAGCATATCTATTTTTTTCTGCATAATTTTTTGAAATATATTTTATGAATTTAATTATATTTGATTAAATAGAATGAATTTTAAGTAGGAAGAATTTTACTAATCATAGTCAACTCTCAGTCGATGTTTCCTCAACCACACATAAAAATGATGATCCATTGATCTCCCTACTTAAAGAATCTAGGACACTCTCCACCTTCCCCCTAAACCATCTCTCACATCCTCTATTCTGATAGCTACTAGAACACCATTCATCCATGTCCAATCTGAAGTAGAGACAATGCCTCCCCATTTAGAAGGCTTAATAGGGATGGAGCCGGTCGTCCCTCTTGTTTCTTCATGGGAATATTGGAGGGTGACAGTTATAGACACAAATTTTTATGTAAATAATGATATTTCGCTTTTTTATAACACTGACTATTTTTTCATTAAATATGGAAATGATGCTACTATAGAGAGAAATATGAATAGTTTATATGTATGGAATGTGAATGGACTGAATATAGTTGTCTCGTTTGACTACTATAGGGTCCCAATGGATGATTTCATAGAATTATTTTCCTTAGGGAGTTTTCTTCCATGAAAAGTACAATTCAAGACTGGGGGGTTATATAAAGATGCAAGATTGAAAGGTCGTCGCTCTGTATAAAGAGTTGATTGAATTATATCAAAAGATGAATGGATCTATCCCTGGTGATTTTTCATTGATAGATAGTACTTAGTAGGTAAATCACAAAACTTCAAAATCATTTAGTACAAAAACCGTTATTGGTTTTATGTTTAAATTTAAATTTACAACACTGTTTAATTTTCAATATAAGTGTCATACATGTGCCAATAGCATGATTTGGAGAATTAGAGGGAGAGGGTGTCAAGAAACATTAATCGAGTAGTTATTAGGGTTCAATTTCAATTCAAAAATGATGTCAAACTAAACTTATGGCCCTTTATGTATAATGATTTCGAAGGTTAGGGGTACAACCTTATTGAGTCCCTTGATTATCTTTTTTTCTTGGTCATGTGTATTGTGATGTTATTAAATAATGGATTGATTCTTATGTACTTAAGATGGGATATTTGTTAATTTCTATTGAATGTGGGATTGATAAATTTTGTTATGATATATTGGTTTCAATTTTTCTTTGCTAGTTTTGGGGATTCAAATTTTGGTGGTGCTTTTTTTTTGAAAATCAAAATTTAGAGGCGGCTTAATCTGCCACTAAAGAAGTATTTTTTTAGTAGTGGTTTAAACCACATCTATATAATGTCAATTTTTTAGTGGTAGTTTTAAATATTTCAATATACTATTGTTATTATATAGAGGTGGTCTTCCCTCAAAAAAACTCAGGGATATAGTGGCGGTTGAAACCTCTACTACATCCCTGTCCTTTTTTGGGTTGGAAAATGGACACTAAACAAACTTTCTGTGACAATTTCTAGAAACCACTGCTAAATGGAAGGAACTGACATGAGTTGGATGCTGATGCAAACTTTAGCAGCGGTTTTTGAAAACCGTCATTGAAACATTTAGCGGTTGTTTCAACCAATTCGAAATAAAAAACCCCAAATATCAGTCAAATTTGTTTCAGTGTTGGTGAATTTCACAAAGCCTTTGGGATATGGTGAGTCATGATGTGGTGATGGATATTTAGGAATTTTATTATAGAATAAATCATCCTCATGTTTCGTGTGCTACTTCCCTAGTCATCATTCTAAATATCCAAGACCCCAACTATCTCCATAACTACAAACCCATTAGCATGTGTAACTTACCATATAAGGTTCCTTCCAACAATATTAATAAAATACCTTCATACCACCTTCCTAGTTGAATTTCTAAAAAATAAAATGGGTTTGTGGAAATGTAGAATGATATAGGGATAAATTACAATGACCCAGGAACTGGTGAATAACATCAACAACAAGGTTCTTGGATCGAACATGATAGTCCAGAATGACATGTAAAAGGATTAGGATCACATTGAATGGAACTTTATCATCAATGTTTTTATTATGATGAGTTTCTCCACATAGGCTATTGATATCATCTTCAGATGCTTGAGTTCCTATCAGTTGGTCATCTCCTTCTTGGGAATGATCTATAGATTCTTTAAACCAATATAGGGTTTAAGGTAAGGGGATCCCCCATCCCCAAATATATTTATTTTTCTCAAGATTTTCTTATTAGGAAAATAAACAGGAGTATCTCCAGTGGAAACACTCTTCCCAATCGATGCAGGGCTCTATCCATCAACATATTTTATATCATGTTCAGGGATAACCATATTATTATATTGAACTCTACCAAGAGATCAGTTGGAGGAATGAATTGTGTTGATGAAAATTATTTTAAGTGGAGGGGTCATGTTATCAACCGATCAAAGAGTAGTATCCTCATATCACACCCATTCCCGAGTAAGAGGGTAAGAGTGATATGAAACCATATGGGTATTCTACAAAGGAGTTTCCCCATGGTATACATGACCCACCATTTCCTCAGGTAGATTGAGAATATAAAACTTTGACCTAATTGGAGAGAGGATAAAAAATCATGTAATGAATTAGATTAATAATTATCCCTACCTTCGAGGGAGGATTATATTGGTTAATAGTGTTCTCACAGCTATTCTGATGCATTCTCTATCAATAATTAGAGTACCAAAAACCGTCATCTATAATAACTACAGGATCATGGATTCTTTTATATGGTACACTAACAATGATTAGAACTCTCATTAGGAATCCTGGAGGAGAATGGAAAAACCCACACAGGAAAGAGGTATTAGTGTGAAGAATATTCTTGACCCCTTGTATGGAATGCATGCAAAACTTACATGGGATATGGTTTAGGGAAGAAAAATTTGGGGCCGAACTATGGGGGTTTATGATCGAGGGGAGAGGGAGGCAATGTGAAGATCAATTTAGACCATGATTCAACCTCACTAATAGAAACTCATGGTCCATGCTTTATGGATATTGGGGTGAGAATAGATTTTTTTCTGGCACCATTACTAGGCTAGCCTGATGTTTGGTTTCCCAAATTGTCCAATAATAGATATCACCTTTTGTTAGGTGAGTAATCACCCCACTATCATTAATGTTGTTTTGAAAAAAATGCCAATGTGAATCCTTTGATATCATTAACATCAACAAAAATCTAGATACGTGTGTGTGTTTTGCAACTCCCCTTTAGGAATCTTTTTGATGAGGGATTATCATAGAATACTGACACCTTTGAGCTAAACAGATCCTTGGGATGGATTTATATAGTGTATGGATGTCCCAACAAAGTAAAATTTTCTCTTATGGAGAATAGAGAACCAAGCTATAGCCATCAATGATAATATTAGTAGGATTGGAATAATCTTAGCATCTATATATACATGCTATAAAAATTGGTAAGAGGAAACCAAAAAACATCTATTTTTTGAAAGCGAATGGTATCGTATGATCAGAAAATGAATTGAAGACTTCATAGGCTTTCATGTGAATGATAGCAAGAGCACACCTTTCCTTGGTATATAGTTTCAAGGAGTATAACATGATGGTCCTAAGAGGGAATATAGAGCTATCATTTTGATAAAAAAGTGTTTGTGTTTATGATAAGAAAGTAAAAAAATCCATTTTGAAGGTGGTTCCTTCTTGGGTAAGACTCTGGTGATTAGAATGAAAAATATATTACTGTACATAACTCTTCTTGAGAATAATTGGAAAGATGCACCCACACTTTAACCTCTCCAAGATGGTATGACTTTTTTCACTCAGTTTGTGGTTCCTATCAGGGATACTTGGTTCGTTGGAACCCCCATGATCCAAGAAAAAATCTTAACCCTAATGGATCATTTTTAACGGGTTTCATGCGAGGAGGCGGGTTGGTCCATGCTTCTAAGGGAAATGTCATTTTAGCTTTCTCAACTTATTTTGGGTGCATTAATTCCCTAAAATATGAATCCATGGTGATTCTCAAAAGCCTTCTTATATGTAGACAATGAAATGTGAGTCTAATGGTGGTGGGAATGGACTCTTTAATCCTCTACAATTTCTTAAATAGAACCCACAATGCTCCATGGTCTATTTCTTATATAGACATAACGTGTATGGGCCTTATTTGAAATAATACCAAGATTACTCACAGTTGGAATGAATGAAATAATATAGTGTAGTTTCTCATATATTTATCCAACCATGATGTTGATGTTACATTCTATCCATGTGAGATGGTTTTCCTCATGAGGGGGTGAGTCTAGTTAGAGGTGATGCTTTAGGGATTCCCCACTACCCACCGCATTAAGGGACATATTATTCTCTTCTATTTGTCTTTTTTGATCTGTTGTTTTTGTAGTTATACCATTTTATATATAATTATAATGATGATGACTTAATGAGTTTGTTAACATAGGTGCGGGCATAATTTGTTTTCTCAAAAATGTTTTACCACTCTTATGATTGTGCCGCATTTCCAAGGGGTTTTTATCAAATATGCCACAATTCCATGATTCTTTTCATTTTTATGATATGCCATGATTTTATGTTAAGACTTATTTTTAAAATATCCCACACTCTTTTATCATGAGAACATGCTTTATGATTATTGAGATGTATTTTGACTCATGTAATGACTTGTATTCTTCCTTAATGATATTTTTATGAACATATGTTTCTCTGTAACATTTTATGATTATCATCTCCAGTCTCATGAAATTTTAATAATATATTTATCCTCTCCTTCTATTCTACCACATGTTTTTGAGATGATACATTATGATAAATTTTTACCTTATCGAATGTCTAAGACCACTCATTTCTTATGTTTCTATTATCTAGGTAATGAATATTATTACATCATATGAGATGTCTAGAAAATGTTTTAGAGTAAAATGATTATGGAGAAATGTTTTCAAGAGTTTTAAAATAATATGTTTTTATAGATAATATCCAAGACACAAAAACTCTAAGTCCTTGAGTTATGATACTATTCGTGATATGTATTATTCAAATCATGACTGAGTGACTAAAAATTACTTTTTATTTATTTTTCATACACTTTTAAGGGAAAGTGATAACCCATGCAGTACTAGATACAATAATCAAGTACCATATGTGATGGTCAAGCAAATAAAGTCCAATTATAGACTATTCGACACATTTTCCTTAAATAATTTCCAATAGATACTACTTACCTTAGTAGCTAGATCATCCTTGATAAAATATTCAAACCAATAATCCATCTTGTACCACGTTTTGATATACTCCTCCGGATTTATTTTCCATGCATTAAAACCTATTACCAAAATATGGTATTTCTTGTTAATACACTTTGTCTACTCTTTATTGGTTTCAAGCAGTATAAGTCTCTCAATTATCCTATAAAAATATGCCTATGAGGAAACAATCAGAAGTGAATCTTCCAACATATCATCCTCTAAATGAATTACAAGTTCCCAGGTTTGGAAATTAGTTGGAACCTAGTTGATTTTATTGTACTTATAAATGGTTGGCTATCTCATATTGTTATCAACCCAATAAATGTAATTATCTATGAAGGGGTGTTCTGCCACCACCAGGGCATCCTGTAACCTATTTGTTTCTCCCATCACACCATCCGTCTTATCTGTAATAACTGGAAATTGACTTCCACACTGTGACTTCTCTTAGTCTTTCTCATTATTAGGTTCGATGCCCTTCACATTGGGCCTCTTTTTCTTGGAATATATTGCATTCATTGATTTCAGAAAGGTAGTAATAGTATTTTCGACTTATAGGTTTGTGTATTTTAATTAGAATACAACTTCATTAATCCTTGTGGAATTTCTTTCCCTTATTCCTCCTCGGATTGTATGGACCTCCACCATGGATCCTCCCTACACTTATATATGTAAATAAGATATAGATCACATCACTTTCATCCTCCCTTGATAAATATTTCCCTTCATAATAAACATCATCCTAGGTTAGTTCAGGTTGGTCCTGAACTGACCATTCAATGTCCAGACATTCAAACTGGTTTCCCAGCTTAATGCATGGAATGAACTTCCTAGATCTAATCCAATAGGTTGCAACATTAGCACCCCTTGTGTCATAAAAACCATTAGATGAATCTTCCACAACAAATTTTTCAATAGGTAATAGGATAGTCAGATTATAAGTAGGGACATGTCTAGGAAACACTACCCTTGTCCCCTAGAACCCCTCCTTAATTTTGGCTTCATTTCGAAATCTCAAAACCTATACATATGAAGCTGTCTTGGATGAATAAGGATGACATGAAGCACCCATAACATAAAACCCCTCTGACCCTAGATTAGTCTGCACATCTAAAACTTCCATGTCATGTTTCAAACTCTTGAACAAATCCACCACCTTTGGATCAGTATTCTATAGACAAACCCATTACTGAGCAGGCATCATTGGCTCCAAGGACCCATAAAATGGAACATCCATCTGAGCAGAAACATCCAGTAGCTCCCAAAAACTAGTATCAAGACACAAATCCTCCACTTCTATCTTATAAAAATATATTAAGGTCTTATTACAGCATAATTTGATCAAATGATCAAGAATATTATAGGAAGAACAATAACCAACCCACTTCTCAATGAGAATAGGTTTCACATAATGAAATTACACTCCCACAAAATTCAAAAAAATAGATTGAAATTCGAGATATATCTACTTCGACACTGATTCATGGAGAAATCGACTGGAAATCGCATGAGTTATACTATCAGAGCATAAATACAGACCCACTAAATTCCAGATCATTTGAATGATTAAAGGGTTTGGAAATAGGGGGATAAGTTTAGGAAAACTTACCCAAATAGCCATCTTCGATGGGTCACTATTTATGTGGAAATCATAGGACCACCTAAACAGAAATTAGTGGAAGCCATTTAAGGCATATGGAGCACTAGACCAAGATACTATCTGATTCTATTATGAAAAAAACGAATCATAATATGTCAACTATCAATAAGACCGACAGTTTAATGATTTTGTAAACCCTACGATTAAAAGAAAAATATATCAAACAATTCCATAGATGAATGACGATGTTTAAATAAAGCAACTAATGTCAGATCATGAACTATGTTTCCATGTGAGGATGCTATGGAAGACCATTAAACAAATTAAGAACTTTAATGTAGAGATAAATTTTTGGGTAATGAAGTAAGAAATTTAGGGTTAGAAATAGGGATAAGGAATGGGGTTAGATCCTCATGGAGGATGATAGAGGTCCCTTACATCAGTGGGGGGGGGGACTAGTGATATGACCATAATCTCCTAGGGAACAACATTGTCATGTTGGAGTAAGGGTGTGAGAGTCTCCACATACATCATTAGTTCTCAGGAAATTAATGTATTATTTTAGTTATATTTGGATTTTGTAACTTTAGTTGGAATCATAGAGTGGATTAGTTTTTCTGGAGATTAGTTTAGTTATTTTTGGGAATTAGGATGTCATAAATTTAGTGAAATCCCTATCGATGAATATAAGAGATAAGTCTTAGTATAGGATAATATCCCAATGTTTTAGTAAAGTAGTGATTGTGTGGTTCTATTAGTAATTGTATACCTATATGGATAATGGAAAGTGGATGTGGTTGTGGCATAGACTCACCTAGTGGTAATCACCCCGAAAAGGGCTAGTTTAGTATAAACTCAATATTTACTTTGTTTCATGGTGATTAGGTCTAAGACTGTATACTTAGCTTGAAACCCCCAAGGGATATTCTATGGTTAATAAAATTTTCTTTATATTCCATTATAAAGGTTTTATTTCTTAATTACATTCAGGTATTAGGTTAAGAAGTATGATAGAAAACATCTTAAAGTAACCATGTTTGAACCAAATGTGTTATAGGATAAACCAAGTATGAAATTGTATAATTATTTGAAATAAATGTTACATTATAGAAGAAATATTAGGATGTAGTTTTCATATTCATATGGTCATTTACTTTGATTCTATTGGATATTATCGTAATCATTTTGGTTTTAATATCTGAATGGAAATATGATCTAGGAAATAAATTCATGGAAGGTATGTCTTTAAAAACTCATATGACATAGATATAGGGTAATATTTGGAATAAATGGTTGATAATATTAATATATTACAATTATAAGAAAATATATATATTACCCAGTCTTTCCTTAGATAAAAATGTTTGAATATATTAGAAGCTATATCTTGAGTCATTTTTATCTTTTGATATCATTAAGTATTATTATTGGTAATTGAAAATTAAAATTGAGAGGGGTAATTTATTTTGGAGGGATAAAGTAACAGCCCATGTTTTTAGGAAGAATATTCTCTCCATAAAATATATTTTTATAATTCTAATTTTTTTTAATGTGTAAAATGGAATTGAAATAAATTATGTAATAATTCATACAATATATGGATTAAACCAAAAAAATAATATTCATGCATAGTAAAACATTACAACAAAATACCATGAAACTATGTATTACATTATTTGGACTATTACTCACCATGGATTATTACATACTTTAAAATTATACAAATTGAAAGGGCACAACAAATAGAAAATAATACGTTTTTCAACACTAGCATATCTCCTCAACCATCTTCACCATTGAGGATCACCAACATTAAAAAAAATATATAATTGGGAAGAACATCATGAAAGTATAAAGCATATTATTATATTTAAAATGAAAACTATGGAAATAAAATGTGTGAATGAAAAAATGAGTTTATTAAGGCTATATATAAGAATAGAATCTGGTCATTATAAATATAGTCACCATAAATATTGTCATTGGATATACATGTAACAACCCAAGACCCACACTTCCTGATCCTATGCTGACATCTAGGACTTTACATTTCCGGGTATGATGTTGATAATTATGACCCAATTTTTTCCATTAAAACCTTATAGAGTAAAAAGGAAAAGTTGAATCACTTACATTTCGAAGGAGATTTTAGTTTTATAGTTTTAGAAAACTTGGAAAAAATTCTATATAAATAATCCACAAGTAATCAAAAGTAAATTTCTCCCATTTAACCCTTGTTTTCTTATTTCAAAAATATGTCATCAACATCATCCTTGTGAAATCATTTATAGAAATAAATCATTCAACATCATTATTTAAAACCTCCGGAAAAGGAAAAATAATAAGGGTGAAATCTAACGCTCAGTAAGGGAAAATGTAACCATTAATAAATGAATGTTATTAGTGATTGTAAAAATATAATAAGAGTATTATGACATAATAAAAAAGTATGAGTATAAAATAAGAATATTCATACTCATAAATACATGGATCATAAAAATTGAAAGCATGCCATAAGGCTTTAAAAAATTTAATTGTTATAAGAATATATAATCATGATCGATGTGATATTAATAATGATTAAAAGAAACATCATAACCCTATAGAAAGAATATATAAAACATTTTGGTATCTTTGAATCTCATTTAATATAAACCAGATATATCCCTTACATAGACCTTATATAACCCTTATAAATGGAATAACAAATATACTTGACTTACATATTTGGAGTAACCACTGCATCTGAGTACTATTTGGGTGCACCCATCATATAAGCTATAATAGGATCACTTGGATCTATCTAGGGACACCAATTATTTACAATTCCCCATAACCAAATACATAGATAATTCATGAAAACTCATTGAAACAACCATTATTCTTTTCAAAAAAAGATTAACCCTTTAAAAGGGAAAAAATTCTACTAAAATCTCTTTGAAACATTATTTACCCATAGAAAATAAATTGGATTGAAAAAAATATATTGGAAACATGATTAACCCATGGAAAAGAAATGGGTTCCAAAATCATCTCTTGAAACATGATTAACCCAAGGAAAAGAAATGTGTTATAAAATAATCTCTTTAGGACATCATAAACCCATGGAAAACAAATGAGTTTCATAATAATATATTTAGGACATATTCAACCCATGTAAAATAAATAGTTTTCCAAAAATTTTCTTAATTATATAGTCAACCCTTGGAGAAAAACATTTTTCATAACAGTCACTTTAGGACATAATCAACCCGTGGAAAAGTAATAGGTTTCATAAAATCTCTATGAAACAAACACAATCCATACAAAGAAGTAATGAGGATGGTATAAATTCAAAATATCCCCAATGGATGATATTTAAAAATATGGTTTTTTGACTTTGATGAATTTAAATGACATTAAAATATCATTAAACCATTATTGAGGGAAATAATCTTTATACATTCCAAAGCGTCCCATACCACTTTGAATCATTTGAATCATTAACTCCACGAATGGAAAAAATTTAAAAATCATATAATATCATGATAATAAGTAGGTTCATGATATAAAATTTAAAAGGAGAAGTAAATACACCTCTTAAAATAATATTGGTGTATAACATAACAAATGTCACAAAATGGAAAATTGTGACAAAAAATCCAATACAACTTTGGTAACATTGAAATTTTAAACCCCATGACATAATAACCATAAAAATGATATTTAACACCTAATAAATTTAAGGGTAATAGTCATAAAATAAATTCATGGGTATTACATACACCACATAACTAAAATAATTGGTGAATATATAATATATATCAACAAAATAAAAGTGAGATGAGAAAAACCCTTACAAAGATTGTATCGTTGGAGTGAGAATAAAACAATTTTGTAATTATGTATGAAAAATTACAATCCAATAAATTAAATTGGAAATATATAATAATAAAATCATTGTTCATTTCACACATATTTATGTCCTAACATAACCAATTAAATAGATGTTTAACCCAATGAATGTAAATTGAGTTAGGAAATCCATTACTTATTGAGTAATTTTTGAATTAGGATCACCATGAAATAATAACATCTATTAAAGATTTTAATATCATGAAATAAAGTAATGTAAGGATATAATATTTCATAGGGTAGTATATACTCCTTATAAAAGAAACTAGGTGCATAACAACACAATATTCCTCAATGAAATGAAATTGAGATGAAATCTCTTAACTTGAGTCTGATTTGTCATTCTTATCTTCTATATTCCAAAATAATAAAATTATGTTAATTATATAATTTATTAATAACCTTTTAAAAGTTTATTATTACTTTTATTTCACTTATAAACAATTTATATTCAATTTATTAATCAATAATTCTAAAGTCATATGTTTTTACCATATTCAGTTTATTTGTCAAAAATGACTTTGTTAAGTCAAATATGGTCAAAGGGGTCATTATTAAAACATAACCAGAATAATAATCATGAAATAATTATAATATTTATATATAAATTATACTTTTAAAACCAATGTAGAATGATTTTTATGAAAAATGAACTAATATTACAATCAAGGAGATAGTAAGTTGTATGTACGCATGAGCAACGTTCTCATTTTTCAATGATCATTATTGAAAGTGGGTAAGTAAAATTTATATTTAAATAATTATTATTATATCACAAATACAATTTTATTTAATAATATATTATTATATATTAAATTATTGTGATGTAAAATGAATCAAATCACGTTAAGTAGGTGGTAGTCCACACACACACGAACAACATTATCACTTTTTTAGTATGAGAAAAGGGTAATACAGAAAATGATATATTATACATAAATAAAGGTAATTTTTCAATAATATAATATATATTTCATTTATTTCACATATATTTATTAAACGCATCCTTAATACATTCCATGTAATGTGTGAATGTATCACATCACTTTTAAGAGGCTGTAGTCCAGACATCCCAACATTATGTTATCATATTTAGAAAAAATGGAAATAATGAAAGAAAGTGTTATATAAAAATTAAATAATTATTAAGGAAAAATAAATATCATATATATTACATAAAAACAATGTTTCCATCATAATATCCAACCATGATAGGTGGTAAATGAAAAATCAATGACATCATTTCGCGATTCAACAATGTGTCGTACACACGAACGATAATTTCATTACCCATTTGATGGAAGTGTGTGTAGGTGTTGTTCAAAACCTTAATATTAAAAAAATATCCCAATATTTATTATGATGATGTTTTTATATTAACATGGAATAAAAATAAATCAATGGGTGGAGAAAGAAATAAAATAAAAATGCACGTTGAAGTATGTTACCTCTTTTTCGGGTAACTCTTTTTAGTTTGCACCAAAGGGATCCATTGAATGGATTTCATCCGAAAGTGAGGAATATAGGTATAGGGTAGGTATGTTGGTATATTATTTGGGTACGTTATTTATGATACAAGGGTATTGATAGGTGTGATGAAATGGGGGAGGGTGAGTGGTTTTTTATAGTGGAGATGGAGTGACAATCTTGTAAATATTGAATGGTAAACACTATTTAGAGTCATCCCTTACATAATTTGGGACGAATAATTATAAAAACAATATAAGATACGTTATATGGTAGAATAATTTCCATTAAATGTGTTTTTACAAGTTTATAGGTCATTTTGACCCTTAAAATTAATGTTTAACCACTAAGTGAACTCATTTGTACCTTAATCACTGTAATTAATTTTAATTACTTTCCCTGATATTTTCGGTCAAAAACAAATTTAAACTTCTTGGAAATAATAAATAGAGATTATTAAAAATATGGAATCCATTTTTCCAAATTCCAATCACATAATTTGTAGAAATGAATTTAGAATTAATCCTGTAGATGGGACAACAAAGCAGGTTTTTAAAGTGAAAATGTTCAAATATTTGTTAAGTTTTTATATATAAAATCATTATAAAAATGATAAAATTTAGATAAATTGAATTAAATGATATAAACTTGATCTAATTATACTTTAAATCCAATTGAAAATATAATTTATCACTATAAAGTATTTAGATGATAAAGCGGGTATCAATTAAAATACAGTGTCATTCACTATTCATCAAAATATAAAAGTTCTCAGAAAAATACACAAAAAACATCCAAAGTAAATTTGGATATTTTAATTTCAGAAAATAAATTTATTTTTTCAAATAAAAATTATAAAAGTGTTAAAAATTATATTTTAAATAGGTGCGCCATTAAAAGGCGATAAACCTACCTTTTAAAACTATACAATTTTTTATCCATAAAATTGGATTTATTATTATCATAAATCTATAATAATTAATGGATGAATTTAAAATAATTTTATTAAATATATAAAATATAAATTTCATTAATATCTTTCACTAATTGGGATTAATTTTATTTTTTAAGATAAAACTTCATTCTGGTCATAACATAGGTTTTCATAAAAACACATCCTTTATATTTAATTATAATTTATTTTAATTTACAATTAATAGGTAACCAATGAATTTATTTTATAAACATGTGTAAGATATATTTCCATAATTTAGCTAATCTCATTCATTCCCATCATTCAAAACAACCAGGGGATAACAATCATAATAATATTAATTATATATTGTTATCCTGTTAGAATTCAGCCTTTTTGTAACATAAGATATCCTAGGAACACAATGTTGAATGAAATTAAATAAAAAAATAGTATTATGTGTGATTAAATCTAAAATATTTACTTCTTTTAATGTAATATATTAAATAATTTAAATTAATTTGAAAGAATATATTTCATAAAATCTAGAGATATTACATCCTACCCCACATAAAATGATTTTCCCCTCAAAATTCATCTTGTTTATCACATGATTAACATTTCTTGTATTCATTTATTGAAACCCACATTGTAAAAAGGGTTAATAAAACATAAAATTAAAATTTAATGTGGTAAAAATAAAGGCCACTAAAATTTGGGCATAACTAGGATTCCATAATGGGAAAGCATTAGTGGGAAATTAAAATATTGATTTGGAAGGAAAAAATTATGTTTTATGTAATAATATAGAGTGATAGAGAATGTGGTCAATAAGAAGTTTATGATAAAAAAACACAAAACAAATAGGTGTAGTAAATGTCACTGATATCATAAAAAAGATTTTAATAAGATAAATTTTTATTTTAAGATCGTTTTACTTAATGTTGAAATATTTATTTCACCATCTAGAAAGAAATAATAATGAAATATACTTACTTGATAAGTAAATTTCACCCTTTTAACCCAATATCACATTTTTCTCCATTGGATTATTATTCAAGATAATTTTTTCACACCTGAATTACTAAAATCAAACTTTTAAAACCACATCACCATAAAAGGGATAGTCAAGATATTCCACATATCGTTAGACATTAATAAAAACTAAAATGTTTTGCACATGGTAAGGTAAAAAAGGATTAAACCTTCAAATTATACATTATTCTTAAAATATAATATCCAAATTTGAAAATAAATTATTCCATAAATAAGTATCCTTATTATTCTTTAAATATTTCCTGATTAAGTTTGAAACCCAATGATTAGAAGGATTTGATCATATATTTTTCCTTGATAATTCAACGATTATTCCTAAAATAAAATGCCATATGTTTTTGAAATAAACTTAATCGTAACATGTGATAATTTTGTACTAACTAGGAAATCATGTAGTCTAGTGGTAATCATAAAACCCTTATCGTCCTTTGGTTATGGGTTCATGTCCCACCGCCTAGCCAGATGTGATGGGTTTCCACTGAGCATAATATTTGTCCTTTTTTATTTAAACAAGAAAACTAAATCCTCCCTAAATACACTTAATGTAGATATTATGTATTAAAAATACCTCTACCAAAAATGTCTCCACAAATTTCATTAATAACCTCAATATTTTTTCTACTTAAAAACCTTAAATGAGGTGTCTTAGAATTTGAACTTATGATCATACTTATGATTATAGACCAGTGATGGTATACATAAATCTTATGTAGCCTCAAACTAAACATCCTAATCTCCAAAGTTATCTAAAACGACATTTGATACCAACTATAAAAACCCAGGAGCTGCACTCTCAGATCCTCTGCTGAAATCCATGACTTTACATTTTTGTCTATGAGGCCAATAATTGTGACCCAAATTTTTCCATCGAAACCATATAAAATCAAAATTAATAAATCGATTACTTAAATTTTTGAGGATATTTTTGGTTAATAGTTTTATAGAATTAGTAAAAACTCATATATAAATAATGTATAGGTCATCAATAGAACATTTATCCCATTTAACCTACCTTTTATTATTTAAAAATAAGTCATAAAAATAATTCGTGTGAAATACTTTATAAAAATAAATAATTAAACATAATTATTTAAAACTTTGGTAAAAGGAAACATAATAAGGATGAGATCAAATGATTAATAATATAAAACATAAGCATAAACAAATGAATGTTATCAGTGAGCATAAAAAGAGAATAATAGTATGATGAAATAATCAAAATTCATGAGTATAACATTAAAATATTCATACCCATTAATACCTGGATCATCAAACCTGAAAACATAGAATAAGGATTTTACAAAGGAAGTAGTCATAAGAAGAGATAATCTTGATCCATGTGATATCAATATTAATCCAAAGAAACATCATAAAACCATAGTAAGAATATATAAAACATGTTGGTATCTTGGAACATAATCTCATATAACCATTATAGATTCCTTCCAAAACCCTTACAAACGAAATAACCAATATGGTCAACTTCCATCAAAAGAGTACCCAATGAATCAGGGTGCTATCTGGGCATACCCATAGAATAAGATACAATGGGCTCACCCAAATCTATCTGGGTGCACCGATCATTTATAATGTCTAAGAACCTAATACAAATAGAATTCCTCAAAAATCATAGAAATAACCACTATTCCTTTCCGAACATTATTAAACTGTTAAAAGGAAACATGTTCCTCTAAAATATAAATGGAATACGATTAATCCATGGAAATGAAATGGGTTTCAAAACAATCTATTCAAAACATGATCAAACCATGTAAAATAAATGGGTTCCAAAAAAATATATTTGAAACATGATTAACCCATGGAAAATAAATGGGTTACAAAACAATATCTCTAGTACATCATCATCTAGTGTAAAAGAAATGGGTTTCATAAAAATATATTCAGAACATAGTAAACCCATGGAAAATAAATGAGTTTTATAACAATCTCTTTAGGATATATTCAATATGTGGAAAAGGAATGGGTTTCATAACAACCACTTTATGATATAGTCAACCCATAGAAAATAATGGGTTTTATAACAATATCTTTGAAATAATATAATCCATATAAAGAAGGAATGATGGTGGTATCAATTCATAATATCCCTATTATGGGATAAGTAATAACAAGGGATGTTTATGTTGGTGAATGGAAATGGCCTTAAAATATTATTAAAACCTTCTTGAGGAAAATTATATTTAAACATTCCAAAGGATCCCATAACCATTTGAAAATTATGAATTATTAACCCCATGAATGGAATAAAAAAAATGAAACATATAATATTATGAGAATAAGGAGATTCATGATAGAATATTTCAAAGGAGAAGTATATACACCTCATAAAATAAGATAGGTGTATAACATAAAAAACGTCACAAAGAAGGAAAAGTGTAGCAAGAATCCCATACTGCTTTGGTAACATTGAAATTGTAACTCCCATGAATTAGAGATCACAAAAAGGATATGTAAAACCCAAGTTAAATAATCATAAAATACATTCATGGGTAGTATATACACCACAATAAAAAATTAGTGGTGAATATAGAATATATCTCATCAAAATAAAAGTGAGACAAGGAAGACCCTTACAAAGAACATGTCACTAGAGTGATAATAAATCAATGATATAGTTATTTGTGAAAAATTTAAATCCACACAATAAAAGATTAAATAAATAATAATAAAATCATAGGTCATTTCTCACATATTCTTGGAATAACATAACCAATGAAATATAAGTTTAACCCAACAAATGGAAATTGAGTTAAGAAACACCTTACTACTTGAGTAACTTTTGAATCATGAACCCCATGAAATAATAACATAAATTATAGATCTTAATATCATGAAATAAATAAAATTATTGATATAAAACGTCATAGGTAAGTATATACACTGTATAAAATAAACTAAGTGCATAAAAATAAAATATTCCTCAATGAAATAAAATTGAGATGAAATCCCTTACCTTGTGTCCAAATTGTCCTGATTATCCTCTATATTCATGAATAATAAACTTATGTTAATTATAAAATATCTTAAAAACCATTTATATTTTTATTATTATTTTTATTTCACTTATAAACAAGTTATATATAATTTCTTAATCAATGATTTTTAAGTAATATTTTTTGACCATATTCAGTTTATGTGTCAAAGACAAATTTGGTAGGTCCACAATGGTCAAAAGGGTCATTATTAAAATATCTAAATAATAATTATCATGAAACAATTATCATATTTATAAATAAATTATACTTTTAAAACAAATCCCAAATGATTTTTATGAAAAATGAACCAAAGTTACAATCATGGAGAGGGTAGGCCATACGTATGAATGAGTAACATTTTCATCTTACAATGATCATTATGAAAAGATGGTATTTAAATTTAATCTTTATATAATTATCATTATATAATAAATACCTTTTTATTAAATATATACTTATATATATATAATTATAGTGATTTAAAAGGAATCAAATCACATCAAGGAGGCAGTAGTCCACATGTCCACGAACGATGTTATCACTTTTTTAGTGTGTGAAAAGGGTAATAAGGAAAAATATATATTATACTTACATAAAGGTAATTTTGTATTAATATCATATATAGATCATTTATATCACATATTTTTATTAAAATCACACTTAATAAATTTCATGTAATGTATGAAAATATCACATCACTTTGAGGAGGCGGTAGTCCACACATCCACAAATGATGTTATCATATTTACACCAAATAGAAAGAATGAAGGTATGTGTTGTATAAAAATTACAAAAGTATGAATAAAATATAAATATCGTATGTTTCACATAAAAAAAATTGTGTCCATCATAATTCTCAACCATGAGACATGGTAAATGAAAAATGAATGACATCGTTTGACGAGGAAGTACTACATCGTAGACATGAATGATAATTTTGTTACTCATTTGATGAAAGTGTGTGTAGGTGTAGGTTAAAACCTTAAAATAAAAATATATCCATATATTTAGGATACTTATTTTATTATATAATAATATAATAGTAGTAATTTAACGGATTTATAGAGAAATATAACATAAATTCATGTAGAATAATGTTACCTATTTTTTGGGTTACTCCTTTTGGTATGCAACAAAGGGCTCACAAGGATTGATTTATTCCCAAAGTTAAGAATCTAGGGTGATGGGAGGGATTTTTTGAGATTATTTCATAAGGATTTGTATAATCCAAATGGATTTATAGGTTTTATGAGATAGGAGAGGGTGAGTGTCATATTATAGTGGAGGGGGAGTGACATTCTTGTAAAGGTAAACACAATTTAGAGGTTTACCTTACATAATGTGCCTGAAATAATGATAAAAATTTGATAAAAGATGTGATATGGTAAAATCATGTACATACAATGGGTTTTTGAAAATTTTATAGGTCATATGGCCCCTTAAGATTAATTTTTAACCACTAAGTAAACTCATTTTTACCTTGATCGCTGTACTTAATTTTAATTACTTTAACTAATATTTTTGTCAAAAACTAAGTTGACATTATTATACATGATAAATTATTATATGATTCAAATTATGGAATTAATTTTTCCAAAATAAAATCAAATAAGTGACAGAAATTAATTTAAAATTAATCCTGCAGATAGGACAATAGAGAAAATATTTAAAGTCAAAATGTTCAAAAGTTTGTTAGGTTTTTGTGTCTAAAATCACTAAAAAATAATTATAATTAAATATATTAATTTAAAATATATAAAATTTAACTAAATATAATTTATGAAAAATTAAAAATATAATTTATCAATTTAATTTATTTAAAAAAATAGAATCTTTCAATTAAAATTCATCGTCATTTACTATTCATCAAAATATTAATGTTCTCAGAAAAAACCAAAAAATCCCCTAAAGTAAATTTTGATATTAAAATTTCAAAAAATAATTTTATTTTCTCAAATAAAAATTATAAAGTTTTCAAAAATTACATTTTAAATAGGTGTATCATTAAAAGGCGAAAAATCTACCTTTTAAAAATATATAAATTTTTATGCTTAAAATTGGATTTATTATTATTTTAATAGTATTAAAACTATTATATAAATTTAATTTTTTTATGAAATATATAAAAATTAAATTTCCATAATATCTTTCAATAATAGTGATTAATTTCCTTTATTAAGATGAAATGCCTTTCGAGTCATAAAATGGTTTTCATAAAAACACATCCTTTTTATACAATTGGACTTTATTTTCGTTCACAATTAGTCAGTAACCAATGAAGTTATTTTTTAAACATGTTTACGATATATTTTCATAATTTAGTTAATCTCATTCATTCCCTTTATTCAAACAGCTAGGTGATAACTATCATAATATTATTAATAGTATATCATTATCTGGTAAAACACGAGCTTGTGTATAGCATAAGTCATCAAAGGAACTCAATGATTTGTGAAGTGCTAGATAAACATGGTGTTGGGTGTCATTCAATATAAACTATTTATTGCATCATAACACAATCTATGATGTAATTTAAAATAATATAAAAGAAGACATTTCATAAAATCTATGGATGTTACAATACATATATCAAATAGGTAAACTAAATCCATGTGTTGTTTGTAGTAAAATTAGAATAATATAATTTTTGAAATATAAAAAATGAAATAAAAATACAACATTAAAATAATATATATATATATAGGTGTTATGTATTATAATAATTATTGTTAAATTATGATATAATTTACTTATAAAATATAAAGAAATATATACATATCTATGGATAAGTAAAATTAAATTTTTATAATATAAATAATTAATTTTAGTTGTATTTAGTATAGATTATTTAATATAAAAGTAATATTCTTTTCAAAAAAATTTTTTGTTTGAAGTGTAATATATTTTATCCAAAACAAATTAAATTTAATTCTTTGAAAAAGTCATTATATATGAACTAATATATTATCATTATTTAAAATTTTTATAGGTATGAAATGATATTAAGATTAATTAATGTTTATGAATGTTTTTTTATAAAAGTAGTTTTTCATTATATATTTTATTTTTTACAAAATAAATGTATAAATTAGAGAATTTTAATTTTTTAAAATGAAATTCAATTTAAAATTAATCATGTAAATATTTTCTTTGAGTAAATTATGGAAATTTTTGTTATATAATTTATTTTTAATTGAATAGTGAAAAATATATATTTTTGCTGAAACTGTAACTTTTATGACATTATCATACTACAATAATGACTTAAAATTTTATGAAACATTATTTTATATAAAATATATATATTTAATAAGTAATATAAATCATTTAAAAATACTATTTTTAATTCATAAAACCCATGATAATGCATTGAATAAATAAGTAATATTTTAATCTAAAAGCTTATTTATATGCTTATATTTCAACAAAGTTTTCCTCTTTAAGAACCTAATTTTTCATATAGTTATGGATCCTTTTAATTTTTGTCTAATTCTTTATTTTTTTTTACCAAAATTGGATTTCTAATGACTTTATGAAGGTTTTGGGGGGTGTGTGAGGCTTGTTTGGGGCTTAGAACATTGATTTTTTTAAAAAATACATTGGCTGCACTGTTAGTAGAAACCATGCAAGCCAAACTGCACGATCTCTCATAATCATGTGGTTCTGGAAATTTGAGTGATATATGGTTCACATTTTATGCTAACCATGAACTAGGGGAAACCGAACTATGCTAAAAACAATAGACTTGTTGTAGAGGGGTTTTGCACGGTTGACAAATAGTTTCTCTAATTTTGTGGCCTAAACATATGGGTGACCCTTCCTATATAAGAAGAAGAACGACTGGCACAAAACTTACCTAACCATGAGGTCAAACCATGTGATTCCCATTTTTGGTGATTTTATGCTTTTACCTTAAATTATGTTTTAAAAACACCCATCTCTTTCCTTTTTCTCTCAAGCAGAAAACAAGGGTCTCTCTCCCTCCTTTTGAAGTCCAAAATCTATCTAATCTAGGATTTGATCCCTCTAATCTATTTGGAGTTTTACCAAAACAATTTTTATCTCGTTGGATCTATGTCAGTAAGGTCTTAATTCATTTTTACCTGTTATTCATTCTTCTTTCCATCGATAACGCTATTTAGATATACGTTGATAAGCCTAATTTTTCGAGATTTGATCCATTCTTCCAATACCTTTCAATCTAGGACAAAATAGAAGCTGATAATAGATGAGGAGAGTTATACGAGTATGGGTTAGTGGATTATAACTCATCCCTCAAGATTTTTCGTTTTATAATTTATCATTTACAAACAACGGTTTAATTAAGAATAATCCATTTAATTTAATGTGACTTGATTATAGTAATTATAATTTTACTATAATACTATCATTAAATATGTTATTCATCATCGGTGGTTACTTCCACAATGCAAACCGCCCCAAGTAGGGTGTTTCTATAGGTTATGCTTTTAGTATCCTGTTATGTGTGTCTGCTCCACTATTTGGGTGTTTGGATTGACCCTAATAATGGTAATTCCATTAAATTAGATGAATTGTGAGTTGATGAATGGCTTGTACCATATTGCTTCCCACTTTAATCTTCTAAGGTAAGTCATTCAATTTGATAAATCAATCTTAAATAGAATTCGAATGTATATATAATATACATGACTTGGCCAAAATGATTATAGTTTAATGGCATGGTTGCATGTTCGTAGCACCCCTTTCCATGTCTAATGGATGATATCATAGTGAAACTTATTAAAATATTATGACTTAAATGGTTTGGTAAATGGTTGTATACATAGATAGACTTGTAACACTAATTAAATGAAAGGATTAAACCTAATGAACCTATCAAATGGAATGGACTTCACTTGACCCTTATTTTTAAATTATTTAATTACAGGATACCTAACTGTATATGGAAATTTAAATTATTATAGGAGTGGTTAGACTTGAGTTAGCTTTTGGATTCCTAAGGTAATTCCTTGATCACACCCGGATTACATTTCGATTTTGAGATACCAGTTACCAAGGGTGTGACCCACCTTAGAGAAAGATCATTTCCTATTAGTAGATTCTTAGTATGAAATTGTAGGATCCCTCCATCATTATTATTAGAGGTTTACTAGGATACACTCCTTGGATTTAGTATCACTTATATGGATATGATGTGCCTTAGATACTCCCTTGGTACTAGTCACTACTTATCCCATTTTACCTTGGATGTTTTCATTGGTCTCAGTTAGCTTTGTTATTGTGAAACTCCTTGGATAAGCTCCTTGGATTACACTCTTTTCCCTATATACAGGATATTGTTTCTACCTAACTTGGATCAACCCCTGAGTTCAACGTTTCTTTGGTTATCACCTTTTAACCTCTTCATTATTCATAAAATTACATGATTCTTTTTATATCTTGGATCCTTCACTATTACTAATACCATGTTAGAATTTCAGTGTTGTTATTACCTCACCTTACCTAATTATATGAATTGGAAACTAATTAATTAATTAAATGGTTACATGTTAAAACACTAGTAGAGGGATGAAGCAGGTACATGGGTATTTTTGATATTGTACTACTTTATATTTTTATATGCATGATTTCAAACTGTTTCAGTTTATATTGCATGGACTGGTTGTTATAGACATAATTGGTGGTGGACAACTGATATTTATCTCACAACCTATCCGGGTCACCTATGACACCTAATAAAATTATATGTATGAAGGTGTTGACAAAATAAAATCATTCCTCTTTATACACTTGATTGGTTGATTACTTAGGATGAAGCTCCTAACAAATGACTGATCTAGAGCACAAGATGCTGGGGATAGTTTTGGGATTTATTTTTTTATAATTTTTTATAGAATGTTATACGTACTTCTTTTTATTCATGTTTTACATATTATTAGATACAAGAAATATCATCATCAACTTTTGATTATTACTCTCAGTTGTTAGTTATTTATTTTTCCTGTCTGATTTTGATGTGATGTTTTTTTATTATTCTACTTCCTCTATTTACCACATGTTATATTATTTATCCACTATTATACAATATAGAGATGAAGGAATAGTCTCCCCATATTAACACCTAAGACCCTTTCTTCTAGTTGGAAGCCTCTTGAATTTCGAGAGATGCGCTTGAGGCCCGGTGACCAACCAAACTCGGAGCACCTCTAAGTGGAACCCAAGTTTGGGATTTAAAAAAGTGGTATTATAGAAGTTCCTTTCTTAATTAAATTTTTTGAGATAATAGCCAAGAGATTAGTAACGCAATTGAACATGGTAATAATCCATGCTAGGTTGTAGCTAAACCATTTTTGGGATAAATGATGAGTTTCTGGAATTACAATTATTGTTATGTTTTTACTATTATAGTTGATATCATTTCTATGTTGGGAGATACACATGTTGTGTTGTGGTTATTATTATTATTATGATTGAGAATTTGAATTCATTATTAGCATGATGATATTATGGAAATGAGCATTATTATATGCATCATTATAGGTACCTAGAATTCACATTACATGCATATTCAATGACATATAGGTGAATTTCATTATTTTCATTGCTTGATATGATGATGATTTTTGAGTGAGTCATGTTATATATATATATATATATATTCTTATGGTAAACTTTGGAAATGATTGAGTGATTTCCTATTTCCATCCATGAGGTTTATGGGTCATTTTGGGTTGCAACAAGTGATTTACCAAGTCAAACCATTTATTAGAATTTAAATAGATATTGATCTCAATGATAAACAGTATGTTCCTTGATTAATTTGGAAAAAGAAATCAACTTAATTTAACCTCGATATATGGAAATAATCCAATTAAAACTAAGAAATAAAAATTGATTGATTAAATTAAATGGTTTCTAGTAAATGATGACAGAATGTGTAGTTGACCCTTCATATACTGGAACCACTGTAATTTAAAATTGAGTACTTACTAATACCTGGCCTTCTAAGTGGGAAGCTGGGGTAGTATACCATGGGTAGTGAGCTCTTTTACTTATGATATTCTTCCAATAGTGTTGCTATCCATATTAGTAAACATTTTTCTAAGGCGTGTTCTTGGAATTTGTAGACCAATGCCGCTATGAGATCCTTTTGACATGTTCTAGGAAGGTGACGACGAACATGTTACAAATGTGGTGGTCCCTGAGATGCTAGTCTTACCACTAAGAGGGAAATTTGAGGCGCTTTCTATTATTCTTGAGTTGGGCACTGATGCTCACCTTCGTAATAGTTTCCTATGTATGATGTAGTCTATGAAGGTGATCCATGTCCTGCACCTATGATGGTCTGGCCCATGAGTTCTAGTAGAAAGATCCTATAACCTTCTCGAGGGATGGAGGACCAATGGATTCCAAATATTAGTTATATGCCACCTTGTCTATCTTTGGGAATCAGAAGATGCCTCTAGATAAGAGGGTTAATATTTCTGCATACATGATATTTTATTCAACCAAGAACTGTGGGATGTAATTACCCAGCCTGGTCTTCATTAGGGAATCATATGGGTGGATTTCTAGACCACATTCAATGATTAGTTTTTCCTCATACATTGATAGATGACCGAACTAGATATTTCATGAATATCAAAGAGGGTTCTTTGTTAGTTATAGAGTATTCAACATGATTCCCTATGTTTTAGCACACTTAACTGATTTTCCACACATTGCACCACTTCTAGCCAATGATGAGAATTCACATGCTATGCATTTCAAGGATGGGATAGTGTATGATATTCATACTTAGTGAATGTATTATATCTACCAAACTTCTCTGAAATATTAAATTAGGATCTTATCACTGAGAGAAACGTGATGGGTGATGATAGTTTCAGACATAGAGGATCAACGCCACAATATAACATTAGTTCATTCGATAAAAGGACATTTTCTCTCGAGGTTTTTCATCAGGGAAGTGGAATACATAGGTCCAATACTAGAGCTCTATGGTGTGTCATCAATGTAGATGATAGGTGAATCTGAAGCCTGAATGTAATAAAGACCCTATGGAGTGAAAATCTTGCGACTGTATGGGGCACCTTTAGAGATTTGGTCATAACTTTCCATTAGCTTTTATTGGAAGAGGTTTTGTACCGACTTCACCATTAGGGGAAGGTTATTTTACATCACATCATGCAAGGAGTTGTAGTAGTACCACAAGGACCAGATGAGGAGGAGGTTGTAGTCGAGGTATCTAGAATCATGACCAATAGAAGTTCCTGTAGAGCAGTCATGATCATGGTAGTCCAGCTGTGTCATAGGGATGTGGATTAGGTCAGTTTCATGCATTATAACAGATACCTGAGGATCAGGCTGCAAGATCATCTATAGTATGAGGTACTATTATAGTAGCCTCCACTATAGTATATCTTTTATTTGATATAGTTTATTCACACTCTTTCATCTCCTCATCTATCATGGAAAGTCTCAGGTTTTAAATATAGTATTAATGTGGTGTTATTACCCTAGATACACCATTGGGAGTACGGTCAGTGGGGACACACCAATGCAGGGACAATTCCCTTGAGGTAATTAGTTACTCTTTTTTGTGGGACTTATTTGTTCTCTAGATGGAGGGATTCAATATAATTTTCTAGATGTATTGGTTGGTTCTGTATCATGCCTTTGTAGAATGATATCACCACAGGGTGTCGTTTACATCACTAGAGGGAAGTCGTTATCTACATAAGGGTGAGTGAGATGTAAACGAAATTAGGTCTAGGGCATAACATCTTGGGATAGGTGTAGTGACCTATCGCATTTATAATCTATTCATATAGGATTAGGGTTTTCATTAGGATGAAATACCTCTGATAGTAGATCATTTTAGGGATGTCTTTCCTAACTATTTTTCTAGCTTAACTCCTGAGAGAGAGTGCTAGATTTTATGACCGAGCATGTTCTAGGAGAAGATCTAGTGACCATTCCTCTGAATAGGATGAAACCTACTATGCTTCAGGATCTCAAGAAGTGGTTATAGGATCTAGGGGTTAATGATTTTATATGTCCTAGTTCTTCCTCTTGGGGTTCATCTATGCTTTTCGCCAAGAAGGTATATGCGACCCTTTATCTATGCATAGATTTTAGACTGTTTAACTAAATTATGATCAAGAAGTGGTATCCACTACCTAAAATAGATTATATATTTGATTAGATTTGAAGATATTGTTTGTTTCTAAGACTTTATTGAGATTGGGATATCACTAGGTATGATTCAGGCCTTCATACATACCTCGTAAAACTTTTCATAGTAGGTATGGTCTATATGAGTACATTGTTATGCATTTTTGTCTTAATAATGTGCCTAACATTCTCATGGATTTAAGTAGTAGGGTGTTCCACCCATTTCTATATTCTTTTGTTTTTGTCTTTGAGGATGAAATAATGGTGTATTCTCACACTTGTAGAGACCATGATAGTCACTTTGAGATCATTTTGACTACACTGAGAGGGAATCTTCTTTATGAAAAGCTTCATAAGTGACACTCTTGGATAAAAAATTTCACTTATCGTTTCATATTATTTTGGAATCAAAAGTATCAGTTGACCAAGAGAAGGTGAGTGTTGTGGTTTCCTTGGATCATCCAATGAACGTGTTTGATAAATAAAGTTTCTTGTGGTTGTATGGAAATTACAAGTGTTTTATATAGACTTCTCATGATTTTATTCTCCTATTACTGGTCTTACAAAGAAGGTTGTTACATTATTAGGGTCAGAATCATGTGAGAATGATTTTTAGAATCTTAAAGGAAGACTTGTTTGACACATATTCTGATTTTACAAGAGTCTGACAAAGGTTATATAGTGTTCTATAATGCATCAAGAATTGAATTGGGAGAAGATATGATACATGAGGATATAGTTTTTGTGTACGAATCTCGACAATTGAGGCCTCATGAGAGAAACCACAGGATGTAAGACCTTGATCTAAAAGTAGTTTTCCATGCCTTAAGTTGTTGGATATATTATCTAATGTGTGAGGACTTTGTGGTGTATACGTACCACAAGTTCCTTAAATATATCTTTATATAGTGTGAATTGAACATCAGATAGCAGAGATGAGTTTAATATCTTCAGTCCTTTGATTTTGATCTTGCTTATATGCTTGGAAAAGGCAATGCAGTAGTAGATGTGCTGAGTCAAAAAACATAGGCACAAGGCATACGTGAATCCAGTGATGCAAGAAAATTGATGGACCTTGTCTCTAAACTATATCTAGAGTTTCATGATAGTCAGAAGAAATATTATCTCTCATCCTTGATAGTTACCACTTTGCTTATTGAGAAGGGGAGGAGTATGAAATTTTCAGATCCTGAAGGCTAGGTTCTCTGTGAGAGTATTTCTAGAGATAAAACACTTATAGATTTGAATTTGGACATAGATAACATCCTACGCATACATTGAATTTTCTATATTCCCCTAGATATGATAGAGGAACTGATGCACGAGTCCCATGCTTTATAGTAAGATATTAATCAAGGTATCTCAAAGTTGTATTGAGATATGCGACACCAGTATTGGTGGAAAGGGACGAAAATTAAGATATCAAACTTTCTCAATAGGTGTTCCACCTATCATCTAGTGAAAGTATAAAATCATAGATCTACAGGCTTGTTATAGCCACTTCCAGTCCCAAAATGGAAATGGGAAGATGCTGACAAGTATCTTGTAGTCAGTTTTTTGAGGTCACCTAGGGGTAGAGATGTTGTATGGGAATTCATTGACTAAATAATTAAAGTATACTACTTCTTTTATATCTGGGATAATTTTTATGTTGATTGTATATGAAGGATGTATGTATATGAGATCATCCAACTACATGGGGTCTCTTTTACTATCATTTTAGATAAGGATTCTCATTTCACGTCATGGTTCTGGCTGAGGTTATAGAATGATATGAGCACACAGGTTATTCTGAGCATAACTTTTCACCCTCACATTGATGGAAAATTTGAATAGATGAAAAAAAAATTATAGGACATGCTCCAATCATGTGTCCTTTATTTTAGAGATTCTCAGGAGAAGCATATCCCTATTGTTGAGTTCTCCCATAATAATAGATTTCAAGAGATGATTTAGATGGATCCTTTTGAGGCCTTGTAAGGTATGGTGACCCATTAACCCCTGTTTTGGATAGAGGTATGAGAGGAATCCCTATTTGTTTCTCATCTAATATAGGAGACTTCAGATAAGGTTCGGATGATCAATTAACATACGTCCATTTCTCAGTCTAGACAATAATATTATGCCAATCGCTATCAATGACCTCTAGAGTTCATGATCGGGGATCAATTTTTCTTATGGGTATCTCCCAGTATTGGTTATAGATAGATACAGAGGAAATGAAAGCTATTACCATAATTTTTTAGGCTATTAGATATTTTAGAGAGAGTGTGGTTGGTATACTATTCATTGCTATAACCTCAGAGGTACCATTCCATGAACGATGTCTTCCATGTTTCATAGCTTCACTGGTATCATGCTGACCCTTCTCACACTTTGAATCCCATGGAATTTGTGTTAGGTAACGATTCTACATTTGAGGAGTATCCTATACTTATCATTGATTAGAGAAAAAAGGCTATCTAAGGCCAGTTTTTCCTCTATTATGGGTGTTATAGTAGCATGACCGTGTACAAGATGAGACTCGAGAGTAGAAGGCCGACGTACATGCCTAGTGGCCAAATTTGTTCACGGATAGTATTTCACCTCCCTTGGAAGGTGAACTCAAGGAAAATTTCCTTTAAGGGGGAGGACTGTAAGAACCTTATTTTTCACTTAGGTATGGATCCTTTAAATTTGGGTATAATACTTTATTTTTGACCTAATATGGATTCACAATGAGTTCACTATGGTTTATGGGGTGTTTAGGGATTGTTTGTTGCTTAGAACCACATTCAGTTTAAAAAATACACTATCCATATGGTTAGTAGAAACGATGCAAGATAGGCCCCATGTTCTCTCATAATAATGTGGTGTTGAAAATGGAGTGATACAAGGTGCAAAGTTTTCCCTAACCATGTTCTAGTGGCCGTAGAACCATATTAAAAACCACAGAAATGTTTCAGAGGGGTTTTCCATGGTTGGTGCATGGTTTCCCTAATCATTCAGCCTAACCGTGTGGGTACCCTCCCTATACAAGAAGTAGAATGGTTGGCACATTATTTCCTTAGCCGTTCGACGAAATCACATGATTCCCATTTTTTTTGATTTGATTATTTCACACTTAAATTATGTTTTAAACACACCCCTATACTTTCTTTTTCTCTCGAATGGACAACAAGGGTTTCTATCCATATTTTTGAATCATAAAATCCATCTAAGCTAGGAATTAATCTTATTCATCCATCTAGAGTCTGATTTATGCATCGTTTGTCTCATTGGATCTGCGCCAGTAAGATCTTAATTTCATTTTATCCGTTCATCATTCTACTTTCCATAAATAATGATATTTAGATTCAGGCTCGTATGACATATTTTTTAGTAATTGATCTATTCTTCAGATCACTTATAATCTAGGACAAACTACAAGATGATACTGGATGAGGAGATTCTTATGAGTGTAAAGTAGGTGGTCTATAAATCACCCTTCATGATTCTCCATTTTATAAGTTTCCATGTGTATGCATTGATTTCATCGAGTGTCATCTTTTTAATTAAAGTATGTTTCTTATATTCATTAAAATAATATTCTTAGACTCTCATATAAAAATGTTATTCATCATTGGTCATTACGTCCACAATGCCGACCACCCCAACTAGGGTGTTTCCTTAGGTTATGCTTTTAGTATCCTGTTATGTGTGTTTTCTCCAACGTTCAAGTGTGTGGATTGACCCTACTTTTGTAATCCCATTTAATTAGATGAATTGTGTGTTTACGAATGGATTGTACCATGTTTCTCCCCACTTGACCCTTCTAAGGTAAGTGGTTCAATTTTCTAAATCGATCTTAAATAGAAATGTAAGTTATATTATATATTTGAGTTGGTCTAAATGATTTTAATTGAATGGATTGGTTGAATGTCCTTCGCACCCCTTTCCATGTCAAATAGAGGGTAAAAAAGTGATCCTTATTAAATTATTATGACTTAATTGGACTGATAAATGGTTTCATGCCTATAAATCCTCGACACACTAATGAAAGGAAATTCTTGAACCCAATGAACTTATCAAATGGAATAAAAATAAATTTTATTTAATTATTAGATGAATCAATTGTAAGGTTCTTAACTATATATGGAACATGACATTTTTACAAGGGTGTTTATACTCTAGTTACATTTTGGATTCTTGAGGGAATGACTTGAGCACTCATGGAATCCATTCATATTCATAGATTTTGATTTCCACAGATGAGAACCACCTTAGAACCCGATATTTTTCTATTAATGAATTTTTGGTATGACACCATAGGATCCCTCCTACATTATTATTATAGGATGACTTGAATACACTTATTAGATCTAGAATGACTTATATGGATATGAGGTGTGTCATACACTCCCTTTGTCCTGGTCACTGTTTATCCTATTTTACATTGGATGTTTCCCTTAGACTCAATTAGATTCATTATTGTGAAATTACTTGGATGATATCCTTGGATTAAACTCTTACCCATATAGGAAGGGTATAATTTATACCCGATTTCACTCTACCCTGGAGGTCATGGTTTCCTTGGTTATCACATTGTAACCTATTCATTATCAATAAAATTATAGTATTCGTTGTTATATCTTGGATCATTCACTGTTACTACAGCCATGTCAGGATGTCAGTTATGGTATTACCTCATGTAACCAAATTATATAAATTGAAACCTAAATAATTAATGAATTGGTTATATGTACAGTTACCAGATTAGGGATGAAGTAGGTACTTGGGTATTTACATTATTTTAGTACTTTTATATTTTCATGCTTTCACACAATTTTAGTTTATATTTAATGAACATGATGTTATAGTTTCTATTGGTGGTGGACTACTGACATCTATCTCACACACTATCTGGGTCACCATTGAGAGCTTGGAATATTAATTGTATGTAGGTGTTGATAAGGGAAGGTATAGTACTTCAGATACTTGATTTCTTGATTTCTTAGGGTCGAGCCGATAGAAGATGACTGAGATGGAGCTTGGGATGCTGGGGATAGTTTTTTTGGGTTTTTTGATATTTTTTATAGAATGTTATACCTAATTTTTTTGGATCCATTCATTCTAGGTTATTATATATATGACATATCATCATAAACTATTGATTATTATTCTTAGTTGTTAGTTATTTATTACTATTGTCTTCTTCTATTGTGTTATTAATTTATTACACTATTTCCACTCTTTACCATATGTTATATTATTTATCTACTATTATACACTTTGGTAATAAGGGAATAGTCTACCCATGTACAATCATAAGCCCCTCACATCTTTTCTACTACCTCTGGAATTCAGGGAGAAGTGCTTGAGGCCATATGGTTAAACGTGCTCGATGTACCTCTGAGTGGAACCTAGGTCCTGGATGTCACATCATCAATTATAGAAATTGAATCTAAATAATGGATATGATATTTTAGTTCAAAATTTTAATGTTATTTAATATGCCCCATTTCATATTTAGGTTTAAAAATAATATCAATAGGATCAATGTTAATTACAATGATAATGATAAAATTGTTATTTTCAATGAATTTATTATTAACATTGTGTAATTTTTATCTAATAATATAAATTAATCTTTTCTCAAATAACGAATATAATATAATTTTTATAAATATATAAAAATACATGTACAATCATTCAATTTTTAATCAATACTAAATAATATTAATAACACTTAATGTTAATAACAATATTTCTCCTACAAACTATATTTTTTATATATTAATTGATTAAATATAAAAGTTATTTTTATATTATTTAGAAATTGAAATAAATTATATGGGGACTAAATTTAGATTAAAAACACCCAAATTTGGAAATAGAGGCTACATTATATTTTTAGTAAATAATATATATCTTGGGTGAAAACTAGTTACCACCGTAAAAATAAAAAGGGGTAAAAATAAAAAAATTTGAATAAATGACTTGAAACATGTTTCAAACATGTGTAAAAATGAGTGTTATAGGCTTGATAGACCTTATATCACCCCAAAATCAATTATTTATAAATTTTGGAACCATTTATCCTTGAATAGGTTAATTATATTATAAAAAAATAATAGATTCTCACAAGAGTGCCTTATTATTCACATTTGAAAGGTGATCACTTCTACCCTCTCAAAGTTACAATCACCCTTCACAATTTCCTTGAATGCCTGAAATTTTTTCTGATCCTATAAGTAACTTGCATGACATAAAGTCCCTGGTCACCAAAATATTTCCTTGGCCCTTCGTTTCCATGGATAATCTTCAAGAGAATGTTCAAGGTCCCAAAATGAGTATTACTTAATCCTTATCCTTTTTTTAATATTTGTCTTCCAAAACTACAAAAAAAAGTAATAAAATACCCTTAGTATCATCAGTATACTTAATTGTTATTATATTAATGGAAAACCCATTATTTATAAATTTACATCCATATATAAAAACAAAAAAACGTTGATCATATGTTTGTGTGGACTACCACCTCCACGAAGGAAAACATACATTTTCTTACCACTACCTATATTAACTTGTTCTAATGATGTAATTAAAGAATAAATGTGATATATATAATATAATTAACATTAATATGAGTAAAATTATAACCCACCTTCACACCCTCTAATTTATTGGGAAATGAAAACGTTAACCGTGTGTTGGACAGACTACCGCCTCCATGAAGTAACATGTCACATTTTACATTTAAATTATTTATTTTTTATTAGAGTATATTAAAATAAGATTCAATACCTTAAAATTATATAAATAATATAATTATTATTCTTTAATAATACTATTTAAAAAAACATGTTTTATAACCATAATCATTCATCAATAATGGTATGTTCATTTTTGGGTCGGTCTAGCCACCTCATTGAACAATTCTATAAAACTCTATCATTGATGACTATGAGAAATTAAATATTAATATTATTAAATATTAATATTAAAATAATTATTATTTTTTTTGTTTTAAATGTTTTATTAAGTATTTAACTAATTAATAAAATATTTTCTTTGATCTTTAAAATTACCAAAAATAAGCAAACACTGATTCCATTTTCATGCAACATTTCTAAAACACTTATTGAATGAAATATAAAGCTAATAAATTAATATAAAAGATATATTAAAATAAAATAAATTATATATTAGTGATAATATTAATATTAATGAATGGTTTTCATTATCAATATTTTAAATGCATATGAAATAATAAAAAAATTACTAACACTAAATGTTAAACATAATAAAAAACTAATTAATATATTTAATCCATATAGTTATAAATGACGTATATAAAAAGAAATATATATAATTAAGTTTATTAAATATTTAATTAATATAGTTATGTTTTTTTACATGAGTTTATAATGTGATTAAATATGCAAGAATTCAAGGTAAGGGTTCCATCAACTCAACTTCTTATTCATTGGGTTATAAAAAATATTACTTGAATATAAATTTAAATATTTATATGGTTCTATAATTCCCTTAATTTATATGGCATATTCTAATGATCTCTATGTAAATTATTTTTCATCATCAATAACCACTTCTTAGATAATTGTTTTGAATTAATATTAAAACATTGTCAAGAACAAATCCCTTTCCAGCCAATGGATCTTTTCGTCCATGCCTAGGTCGTCCAATTGAATGTATTTTCATTAAATAATTAAAAAATTTGTATTTTATTTAAATAAATAAAAATATATTTTTTCTTTTATATTATCAATATTTTACTTTCTAAATTTTATGAAATTCATTCATTCAGTGTTTCTCATATTTGGGTTTTCTTTAAAATGATCTAAATGATTACAAAAGGCATTTCTTTTCATTACGTACAACCCTATATTTATTGGATTGATATTTTGTTTCTTTTCAAGTATCCTTTATTTCAATATCTTTATAGTAATTTTTTTTAAGAATTCTTCTCTTTCCATTCCCAAAATTTTTTGGAATTAATTTTCACTTCATCTTTTATAACAACATTTGAAACGTTTTTGAGAATTTTTGTTTTGTATTTTCACCTTTATTTTTAATCTAAGTATTATCTATAAATAATTAATGTTTTGATAAACTTATATATTTTATTATTATATTATTTATTTTGGAAAATGTTATTTATAATATCCTATAATTTTTTATATTAATGTTTTGTGATTTTTTGAATGGTTTAAGGAACCCATTCTTTCTCCATCGGTTCCTTACAACATGATGATTATTGATTTTAAGTGGAACACATATGTAAGGATAAAAACATGTGGGGTTCTATATCACCCTATAATGAAATGGTTAAAATTTACATATCCTGAGATATTTAGGCATCAATATAATGATTTTTTCACACAAATGTGATCATGATGAGGTTCTCACATTTTCGGGAATATAAATTATGACTTTTTTCACACAGGTGTGGGTATAATGAGGTTTCTCAAAAATATTTTTCTATGATAATTGTTGTGCTATATTTCCATCTTTTTTTGTCAATTTATTCCAAATTTATTTGACAATTTTAATTCTCATGATATTCCATGTTTTCATGTTATGACTTATTTTTAAAATATTTTTCACTCTTATGTCATTGTCCCAATTTTTTCTAATTATTGAAATGTATTTTGAGTCTTGTCATAAATTGTATTCTTACTGAATGATAGTTTTATGATATTATGTTTCTATATCATGTTTTATGATAATAATAATTTCTCTTGCAATATTTTAATATGATATTTATCCTCTCTATATCTTCTTCATCATATTTATGTACTAATACATTATGATAATTTTTACCTTAATAAAGGTATGAGGTCTACCCTTTCCTATATTTCCATTCCTTGGGTTATGAAGATTATTACATCAAATTATATATTTATAAAAGGTTATAGGGGAGTATAATTATAGATAAATGTTTGACAGTATTGTAAAATGATTTGTTTATGTAGCTAATACCAAATACATTAAACCAGAACTTCCTTGGGTTGGGTGAATTTTTATGAGATGTATTATTAAAATCCTGAAATTAATGTATTATTTTTGTTATTATTAGATTATGTTTCTTTGTAATTTTTATAAATTAATATATGACCCTTGTGCATTATTATTGAGGAATTTTATGTTTAATACTATTTTAGGCCCTCAATAATAGTAGGTAGCCTCTAGAAAATAAGGAGGCGTTCTTTAGGTATTTGAGTGTCCCATTACCGAGGTTCTATTTAGAAAATACAGTAAATGGAATTAAAAATGGAATCAAAGTGTGTTTTGGAATAGTATAATGTCATTTAGAGGTGGATATAGGTTGTCGAAACCTAGGAGGTAGACTAAGTGCATACCTAGAAAACCTGAAAATAGTGGAAACCTAGGTTTATAGGGAAAGTTCAATTTTGGGACTAGGAACTATAGGATGAGTGAAGTGTAAGATCAATAATCCTAGAGTAGGATAAATGATACTTTGTATGAATCGAAGGGATTGATCAGTATCTAATGAGTTATTTATGTATCATAATAGTGACATGATTTAATGATGATGTACACACCTATGGTCAGTGTTGTTTAGCATGTTTCTCTATCAGGATACACTATTAATTGAAGAAAATTATATTATAATCAATGTTTTATCAATGAAATTATAAGGGGTGATTAGAAAAATCTATATTTTAGGGGTGGTTTTATTTATTTGGATTGGGATTATTGGTTGTCATAGGCCTAAGGTTTTGTGGATTTTTGATATTTTAGGATTTTTTTTGAAAAGAAAAAAAAATAGTAAAATAATGTGCTCATGAAATTATTTTATAAGTTGGTTTTAATTTATATTGATCTTGGATCTAATGATTTTAAAATGTTTGGGATTTTTTTTGATAAAATATATGGAATTTTTTTTAAACTGGATTCCAAAGTGAATTTTGAAAATGGGATTAGTTTTTGTAAATGTGACTGGTTATGCGGGGGAATTTGAGGGTTTGTTTTTTGTGAAAACCCTTGAATGAAATGGCATGTTTTAAAAACTCAGGTGATTATTGGTGTCTGTAAATGATTTGAGTTTTTTTAATCTAGTAACTAGTAGCTGTGTAAACCGTGTTTGTTTGGATTTCTATGTTTTGGCAAGGAATGGACTGGATGTTTTAATTGTTTCCTTAGATAGTGTGGTATATTTTGTTGGAAAAAACCAATTGAGGTTTTTAGTTTTAGACATATTTTTTCTCGATGTGGTATAAAAGGAAATTGATTCCTATGTAAAATGGATTTTCTTGGATTCTAGTGGTGGACTGGGGATGAATTGGGTGGTTGGATTGTGTATTTAGTTGGTATATCATAGTTATTTCAAGAGATACATGAGTTTTAGGATCATGGGATCGATGTTTAATGTTTGGATCTAGTAGTTGGATGTGGGTTTTGACAGGTGCATAGTTTGGAATTATTGATTTAGGATTCAATAGGTGATTCCTAATGTGGGGTCCACTATTAGTTATAATTATCCTTTATGAGTCGAGTGTTAGGGTGGTTACTCTATAACCAAGATATTTTATTATTTTTAGTGGACCTTTTAGTAATTTAAAATGGGGTTCTATTTAGAACCCCCTAGATCTCCCCTTATTCCATTTGAATAGAAGAATAGAGATATACCTCTTTGGATCTCCAATTATTCCCCTTGTCTCCCCTTATATCTAGAACATTTAAGAGGGTTTCAACACATGGATTTAAAGTAAGATCACTTTCCTTATAATCTTTATTCCCCCTTGTTTTCCAGTGATTTTAGTTCACCCTGCTTGGGTTTAGAGAGATTATATCAACAGAGCATGGTGAAATCATGCCTCTTAATGGGTATTTAGTGAAAAACTTGTTGAGGAGTTATTGAGAGGATATATTCAAGATTTTATTAATTGTTTGACCAGAAGTATGATTATACATTAATTTATTTAGGGTTTTGGAGGAATTGGGTTAAATGTTCCATTGATTTAGGGATATAATTTTCGTATTTTTGTAGTCTTGGGTTTAGGTGTGTGTTATGATAGGACTGCACCATGTTTTATATGGTTTTAGTACGGTGAGTTATCCTAGTGAGTTTAGCATCAGTTATTCCAATTTGTGATTTTTTATTTTAACTATACAGATTATTAATTGTATTATTATTATTGATGAGATAGGTGTTAATGGACTCATAAGAGGTATGAATAAAATTTGGATGGATTATAGATCATTGGTTGAGGCAGGTGGACTTGACTTTATTTAGTCTCATGATCATTTGGTAATTTTATGTTTTTCTACAATAATCATTATTATTATTATCATATTTCACGCCTTGTTAGATCTTTCCCATAGATTGGGATGTGATCATGTTATACTAATTGTTAACATGGACCACACAACTTACTAAATGGTTCGATGGTATAACTATAGTTTAATGACTGTTGATCTCCCTCTTTAGGGTTTCCTCGGTGGCGTAAGTTTGATTTCCAAGATAAATAGGTTTCATTTATAAATGTTATTTTAAAAGGGTATTTATTGTAGTGTAATTTGAAAGGAGAATTGGTCATTTTATAAATGTTTTTTGAAATGGTATTGCAAAATGAAATTGGGGTTTTCTAAAGAATGTATGGATGGGATTTTGGACAAGTTCCTAGATAGAGCAAGACATAATGCAGTGAATTTTATAAATGATATAAAAAGAGTATTTTATCTTTTTTTAAAGTAAAACTAAAATGGATTTTTTGGCTTGCTTTTAGTCTATTTTGTTGTACCTCTCGAACCCCTCGAGGTTTAATTTTCATGATCACAATCACTCTCATCTTTGTCTAATATTGTTTTAAGTGTTTGTGAATGATAGGCACAAGGTTGCCAAGAAGATTGCCCAAGAATGGACATCAAGTGGACTGAAAATCAGTCCACCGGCCAACCGGTGGCTTCACCACCGGTCGGCCGGTGGACCCTGGGAAGGATGCTGAGCCACTGCCATCTCACCGGCCAACCGGTGGCCAAGCACCGGCCAGCCGGTGGCACCTGCACTCAAGAGGGAGCCTCTGCCTCCCCACCGGCCAGCCGGTGGCCTCAGCACCGGCCAGCCGGTGGCATCCAGACAGAACAGGATGAGCTACTGCCTCACCACCGGCCAGCCGGTGGCTCTGGCACCGGTCGACCGGTGGCCCCTGGACAGGAATCCAATGCCATTTTGCAAACACCGGCCAACCGGTGGCCCTGCACCGGCCAGCCGGTGGACACAGTCAAACTAGCCGTTGGGCTGTTGACCAGCCTGTCCACTTGGCTCCCAACGGCTCCGAAGACCTCTCCAACGGCTCCGAAGCCTCCCCAAGGGTTCCATGCTATAAATAAAGGCCAAGGAAGCCCCGGACACTCACCGGAACTATACGGAAGCCCACAGACATATTTTGCATCAATTGGCCAACCTCCGGCGACTTCCTCCAAGGGAACTCCAATAGCTCCAACAACTTCCACATCCAAGGAGCCCACTCAAGAAGCTTGGGAAAGCACGCTTCAACACCTCCAATCAATCATTGGCGCCCAAGTCTTCCCAATTACGGTTTTATTGTTTCATTTATTTTTGAGCTTTAAAATTGGGTTTGTGCCTACAAACCCCAACCTTTTCTCATCCCCCCTTTTCTTTGGGTTCTCACACCACCACTAAGGTGTGAAGAGGTTTCCAAGCCTTACCTTGTAAAAGGCTTGAGATCGGTGAGCTAGCCTTCACCCGTAAAAAGGCTAGTGGGTTATTGCTTAACCATCAAAAGCATTGGGTTCTTGCTTAACCACTAAAAGCAAGCTGTAATAGGTCCTAGTGCTACCTCAAAGCCTAGTGGGTTTCTTGCTAAAACCATTGAAAAGCAAGCGGTAGGAATCTCTCAACGGTTGAGTTGGGAGCGGAGACGTAGGCCGGGTTTTTGGCCGAACTCCGTTATCAATTTGCGTGTCTTGCCTCTTTATTTCCGCTGCATTTATACTTTGATTTTTAAATTGTTAATCATTTTTTTAAAAGGCAATTCACCCCCCTCTTGCCATCATTCCCTCCTTGGTGGTTTCTCCGACCTAACAATTGGTATCAGAGGGAAATTTGTGTAATACCCTAACCGGATACAAATTTTAAGATCCATTAAGATGGCATCAACCTCTTTCGCCCCCGAGGGCCTCTCATTGGGTCGGGCTCCATTTTTTGATGGGACCGACTATAATTATTGGAAAACCCGCATGACTACCTTTCTTAGAAGTATAGGGTATCCCATTTACAAAATAGTCATGCAAGGTTACACTTTGTCTACCCCCGATGAATCCAAATGGACCCAAGCCGATATAAAGAATTTCGAGCTTGATGGCAAAGCCATGAACGCTCTACATTGCGGCTTAGATAGAAATGAGTTCAATCGAGTGTCTACTTGCACCTCCTCACATGAAATTTGGAAACTTTTAGAAGTAACTCATGAGGGCACCAATAAAGTCAAAGACACTAGATTGGACATGTATAGGCAAGATTTTGAGTCATTTTCAATGCATCCAAATGAGTCTATTTCCGATATGTTTACTCGCTTTACTGACGTGTGCAATGGAAGGAAATCTCTTGGTGATAATGTTTCAGCCGAGACGATGGTCAAGAAGATCCTATGGGTCCTTCCGAGCTCATGGGCACCAAAGGTGACGGCGATCCAAGAAGCTAAGGATGTCAAAAATATGCCGGTAGAGGAGCTCATCGGATCCCTAATGACGTACGAGATCACGATGAGGAGGCAAGCTCAAAAGGAGGGCACACCAATCAAGACACCTAAGAACATTGCCCTCAAGGTACAAAAGGAAGTAAGCTCGTCCTCATCTTCTTCCTCATCTCCTTCCTCATCTTCCTCACCATCAAGCGGCGACTCGGAAATGGAGAATCTCGCCCGCCAAATGCACAAGTTCATGAAGAAGCACAAGAAGAAGAAGAAATCCCGCAAGCATCGAAAGCAAGAACCCACCGCAAGATCCGAGCCTAAGGTGAAATGCTACGGGTGCGGCGAAAAGGGCCATTACAAGCCCGATTGCCCACTCAACAAGAAACGGGCCACGCAAAAGGAAAAAGGAAAGAAAAAGGTCCTCAAGGCAACATGGAGTGACACCTCCTCTTCATCCTCCTCCTCCTCCTCGAGCGACCAAGGTACAAAATGCCTAATGGCATTCCATGAGGTAACATCATCCGACTCCTCCTCTTTCTCTTCAAATTCCAATTCTTTAAATCATTTATCTTATGAAGAACTCTCATTTGCTAGAGACCAATTAGAAAAAGGTTTTCATGAACTCTCTTCTAAATTTGTCGCATTAAAAAAGTCTTTTAAAAAACTTTCCTCCGAAAAAGACCAACTTCTCAAAGAGAAGGAGGAACTCACCCTTAAAATCCAAAATTTTCCAAATGTTGATTCCATGGAATCAACCATCAAAGACCTTAGAGAGACCCTAGCCAAGTTCACCCAAGGTGAACAAAATTTGAACAATTTGCTTGGTTCACAAAGGGTTTCCCGAACCACCAATGGACATGGCTATACCAACCGAGCCTCCTCCTCCCATGCTCAAACTGTTTTTGTAAGGGGGAGCTCCGATTTTAAATTTTGTAATTATTGCAAAAAACCCGGGCATCTCATTTATGAGTGTAATTGTAAAAACGCCCGGTACGGTCAACCCAAATCGATTTTTTATTCGGACGAATTTTATAGGAGAAGACCCGCCATGAGACAAGTTTGGATTGAAAAATCCCTCCTTGCGAGTCTCTCCGGGCCTAAAATCATTTCTTTTCAAAATCCGTCTCCCCGGTGATTCATTATTTTTATTTAGGGGGAGAACTTTCTCATTTTTGATTCAAAATCTCAAAATTCAAAAATTACATTTGGTTTCAAATTTCAATTTTCAATTCTTTTTCAATTCAATTTAGAATTTTCAATTTTCAATTGGTTTCCAACAGTTGGTATCGAATTTGTTTTTGATTCAAAACTTTCAATTCAAACTGTTATTCAATTCAATTTTTCATTTCAAAATTTCCAACAATTAGTATCTTTTTCAATTGTTTTAAAATCTCGTTTTTTCATCGATTCCCTCAATCAAGTTTTATGCCCCATTCTATTTTGATAATCACAAAGGGGGAGAAATTTCTTGATTGATTGGGGGAGAATCATTTTCATCATGCTTAAGCATTTCCTTTCAATTTTAGCATTTTTTCATTGTTTGTTTCGGTGATTGTGATCATCAAAATAGGGGGAGATTGTTGTACCTCTCGAACCCCTCGAGGTTTAATTTTCATGATCACAATCACTCTCATCTTTGTCTAATATTGTTTTAAGTGTTTGTGAATGATAGGCACAAGGTTGCCAAGAAGATTGCCCAAGAATGGACATCAAGTGGACTGAAAATCAGTCCACCGGCCAACCGGTGGCTTCACCACCGGTCGGCCGGTGGACCCTGGGAAGGATGCTGAGCCACTGCCATCTCACCGGCCAACCGGTGGCCAAGCACCGGCCAGCCGGTGGCACCTGCACTCAAGAGGGAGCCTCTGCCTCCCCACCGGCCAGCCGGTGGCCTCAGCACCGGCCAGCCGGTGGCATCCAGACAGAACAGGATGAGCTACTGCCTCACCACCGGCCAGCCGGTGGCTCTGGCACCGGTCGACCGGTGGCCCCTGGACAGGAATCCAATGCCATTTTGCAAACACCGGCCAACCGGTGGCCCTGCACCGGCCAGCCGGTGGACACAGTCAAACTAGCCGTTGGGCTGTTGACCAGCCTGTCCACTTGGCTCCCAACGGCTCCGAAGACCTCTCCAACGGCTCCGAAGCCTCCCCAAGGGTTCCATGCCTATAAATAAATGCCAAGGAAGCCCCGGACACTCACCAGAACTATACGGAAGCCCACGGACATATTTTGCATCAATTGGCCAACCTCCGGCGACTTCCTCCAAGGGAACTCCAATAGCTCCAACAACTTCCACATCCAAGGAGCCCACTCAAGAAGCTTGGGAAAGCACGCTTCAACACCTCCAATCAATCATTGGCGCCCAAGTCTTCCCAATTACGGTTTTATTGTTTCATTTATTTTTGAGCTTTAAAATTGGGTTTGTGCCTACAAACCCCAACCTTTTCTCATCCCCCCTTTTCTTTGGGTTCTCACACCACCACTAAGGTGTGAAGAGGTTTCCAAGCCTTACCTTGTAAAAGGCTTGAGATCGGTGAGCTAGCCTTCACCCGTAAAAAGGCTAGTGGGTTATTGCTTAACCATCAAAAGCATTGGGTTCTTGCTTAACCACTAAAAGCAAGCTGTAATAGGTCCTAGTGCTACCTCAAAGCCTAGTGGGTTTCTTGCTAAAACCATTGAAAAGCAAGCGGTAGGAATCTCTCAACGGTTGAGTTGGGAGCGGAGACGTAGGCCGGGTTTTTGGCCGAACTCCGTTATCAATTTGCGTGTCTTGCCTCTTTATTTCCGCTGCATTTATACTTTGATTTTTAAATTGGTAATCATTTTTTTAAAAGGCAATTCACCCCCCTCTTGCCATCATTCCCTCCTTGGTGGTTTCTCCGACCTCCGGTCGACCGGTGGCCCCTGGACAGGAATCCAATGCCATTTTGCAAACACCGGCCAACTGGTGGCCCTGCACCGGCCAGCCGGTGGACACAGTCAAACTAGCCGTTGGGCTGTTGACCAGCCTGTCCACTTGGCTCCCAACGGCTCCGAAGACCTCTCCAACGGCTCCGAAGCCTCCCCAAGGGTTCCATGCCTATAAATAAAGGCCAAGGAAGCCCCGGACACTCACCGGAACTATACGGAATCCCACGGACATATTTTGCATCAATTGGCCAACCTCCGGCGACTTCCTCCAAGGGAACTCCAATAGCTCCAACAACTTCCACATCCAAGGAGCCCACTCAAGAAGCTTGGGAAAGCACGCTTCAACACCTCCAATCAATCATTGGCGCCCAAGTCTTCCCAATTACGGTTTTATTGTTTCATTTATTTTTGAGCTTTAAAATTGGGTTTGTGCCTACAAACCCCAACCTTTTCTCATCCCCCCTTTTCTTTGGGTTCTCACACCACCACTAAGGTGTGAAGAGGTTTCCAAGCCTTACCTTGTAAAAGGCTTGAGATCGGTGAGCTAGCCTTCACCCGTAAAAAGGCTAGTGGGTTATTGCTTAACCATCAAAAGCATTGGGTTCTTGCTTAACCACTAAAAGTAAGCTGTAATAGGTCCTAGTGCTACCTCAAAGCCTAGTGGGTTTCTTGCTAAAACCATTGAAAAGCAAGCGGTAGGAATCTCTCAACGGTTGAGTTGGGAGCGGAGACGTAGGCCGGGTTTTTGGCCGAACTCCGTTATCAATTTGCGTGTCTTGCCTCTTTATTTCCGCTGCATTTATACTTTGATTTTTAAATTGTTAATCATTTTTTTAAAAGGCAATTCACCCCCCTCTTGCCATCATTCCCTCCTTGGTGGTTTCTCCGACCTAACATATTTTACCTCATGTGGGTGATTACTTTCTTTTTAAAGAATGATTACTTTTATAATTTCTTCCTAGTTGTGATTTCATGGTACAGATTTTGTTGTATGAAGATGAATGATTATGTGTATTGGATAATAAGGGTTATATTTTTTTTTATCAAAGCCTAGTTTGGGTTGGGATGATGTAGTTGGGTCCCTTAGAGGGTTGATATTGATAGATTGGATAGGCTTGATAGAACCATGATCAATTTCATGAAGTGAGGAGGGGTTTTCCACTTGACTGATTTTGTCCATGGGTGATACATTCATGTTCTATCAATGATTGAGTGAACATGATGTTATTAAAGAGATAAGCATATGGGGACAGATAGGTATTGATATTAATTCAAGATGTTGGTTTAGTTCTGTTGTGCCTCACACCCTAGTGATGAGCATGTGAGCTTGTGGGTTGGGATGCATGCCTTTCCTGTTATTGCATGTGTTTTCCTAGTTTTTTGTATTCTCAATAACTGGAATGAATGTTGGAATATAATTGAGTGGGGATGAATTAGAAGGAGCCGACCTTGATTGATATTGTAATGGTAAGGTTGTGATGTGATGCTGGACCCCACCTTGATTGATAATGTAGTGATCAAGATAATGGTCCCACCTTTAGTGACAATGTCTTATAATGGACTAGCCTTAGTGAGATGGTAGACCTAGGTTGTGATATGATATCAAATCCTACCTTAAGTAACAAGGAATCAGTTAGGATAATTCCTTATTTTTGAGGGATAATATGTTAGAATATCCTTTTTTGAGTGAGAATGGATGGTTTGTGAAAGTAATGAGTGACCTACCTTGAGTGAGAATGGTTGTTCGGAGACTTGATGTGTGAAATACCAAGAGTCAGTAGGTGATGGTTTAAGCTGTATGTGACACCCTAACATGATTATGTTGGTATGAGTTTGGATTTGTAGAATGATATGAATTCCATCCAATATAGAGACAAAGTTGGTATGGTCAATTGACATGGTGTCCTGGCTAGCAAACTATCATGAACCAAGGTAGAGTTCCATCTAACCTGACACTTGACCACATTTTTGGTATGATCCAAAAGGAATTACCAATCCCCATAGGATGGAAACTAGTTTCTGGGTATCAATATTATACCTTTGGAATGATTTAATCCATTTTTATAAGAATAAAAAACCAATATAAATGGAAATCACAATAATAAATAACCAAATCCTAACAAGTAACAACAATTTTTAGAATCAAAGATTAACAACTTAAAAAAACTAGTAATACTACAATAGATAGAGAAACTATAAATATCCCAAAACCTCCATGCAACATGTGGGGCATAACCCTAAAGCCACCACCACCAAAACCTATAACAAGGGGAACTAACAATCTGATCCACCATCCTCAACATGACACATCTTTCCTTTAACTAGGTCATAAAAAGCAAAGTCTACATACAACCAAAGGTGTAGGTAGGGTGTGATCCAAATCCCAATAGGATTCCACCCAAAGAAAATGATTCCTTTCTATAACTTCAAAAGAAAACATAACATGCTCATCTATGTAAAATCCTTTGAACAATTTCCCAAATTTTTTTTAATGAAAAACAAATTTTAACTCAACACTTTTATAGAAAACACTTATAAAGGTAATATTTCAAGGAAACCAATTATTAAAATAAACTTTTTTTAAAATTAAATGCACTCAAGGTCCACCGTATGATGACAGATGGAACCACATCATATAAGTATCAAGATAGAATGATGTATAAATCCCAAGGGGTAATCTATTTTGATTAATACACTAGAACCTCATGCCTTAGTGAAAGGTGGAATAATATCCACAACCACCGGCTTTATCATGAATGTGCCACAGGGAGGGGACACCCCAATGTCCTAGTGGTCTCAAATCATCATCAATATTTAGTTAGTGTTATAATCTTCAATACATCTAAGTGAAATCATAAATTTCCACTTCCAAATCACTATCTTACTAGAACTTGTAAGCCCACCTAGATACCTAATATTCCCTTGTAATCAGTTCCATTTCTCATATTACACAAACCACCACATTCACAAATAATTACCATACCTTCCACAATTTTTCATAAACAAAACACCTTCCATTTCACACACAAAAAAACCATTTAGAAACTCATATTCACAACTAGCACAATTTAAATAAAGCCCTTTAAAATCATCATAAGAAATTCACAAAATTAATCCAACCCTTTCCATGGTTCAATTTCATTTCAAATCTATATTAAAACATATTTCACATTAAATTATACTTCCTATCATTTTAAAAAATCACAAGTCAAATTAAAAGTTCACACAAGGAATCTCTCTTACCATAAAAATCAATTTCGTTTGAAAATCTCACTTTCAAATGCATTATCACCTCAAGTACCTTTAAAAACACACTTCTCACCCATAAAATAACCATAAAACACATTCATGAAGAACCACCATAAGGTACACCCAAAAACATAACCATCACCTTTATAAAAACCCAATTCTATCACATAGGAATGTCAAAACACTTCTTAAACATTTTACACACCATAAAAACAAATCATAGAGCACATATAATTTACCAAAAAAGAATATTAAAATCATCCAACAATGTTTGGGCATGGAACCACCTAACTCAAGTGTATAATATTCCGAAAATTGGTGTGAAACCACTACCGCACCACTTCACGACCCTGACAAGGAATGATCTGATCCAAAAAATCAATATTCAACTCTAGAAATCAAGATTCAACCCAAAATTGGTCACCTAACCCACTAGAGAACAAAACCCCAATAAAGTGGAAGAGAAAAATGAGAGAAGAGGATGAAATCAATGGATGAGGGACACACTTGATGATTCCTTAGTGTTTATATTCCAAATAAACCACAAAATAGGAGATCCAAGGGAGCCATGGGAGGGGGAGGAGGCTCCTAAGGCTAATAATCCAGAATGGGGGAGAGAGGGGTGTATTTGAGGCTAAAACATGAGAGGAAAGAAAGGGGATTTTAAATATTTTAATGGTTTAGACATTTTTCATGGTTAGCCCACACGGTTTTTCAAACTGTGCAATGACCATGTGCCCCTATCTCTCTAAGAGGAACTTACTGCATGATTATCCTACACTACCTAACTTACCATGTGCAATCTGTGTGGTAGCTTCTATCCGAAAACCATAACCTAATGCACAACTACCTGTAGAATGGCACAAAATTTTAAAAACCATGAAATAACCATGAATCTCACTCCTTCAACCCAAAAAAATTCATTTTTCACAAAAATATCTCAAAATAAACTAATAAATCACCTTGGTAAAAGAGAAAAACAAAATATCATCTAAAAAATTCGAACCTATCACACCTAGAACTTGACGGAAAAACCAAGATCCAAATTTGAACTGAAATAAAAAACAGAAATAAATCCATGGTGTGACAATTATCCCCACCATGAAAATATTTCACCCCCATAAATTCATTATAAGTATTGATCTAAAAAAACTTATACTCATCCACAACTCAAGTAAATTACTAATAAACATAAATATGAGTAGAAGACAATAACACCATGAATGGAGAAATATATTCAAAGGATTTAACTCGGTTCGCAATAATGGACTACCTACCGTATGCATTTGACCCTCAGAAAGCTACAACACCCCTAGTTTATTGATCAGAATAAAAGGAATCCTCAAAATAGTATAATCTAAACTATCAAGACAAGAGTAGTATGAACATAACAAACCAAAAATCATACCTATTACATAAAATGAACAAACTATCCCAAAACAATTATCAAGGAACATGTTCAAAAATTTGATTAAAAAAAACCAATTGGAGCACTCCCACCCCAATTCTTACCCAAGTGAGGGTATCAATATTTGATAACTCTAATGAGAATGCCCACTTCCAAGAAAAAACCAAAAACTAAATTGGATTATGGTCACAAGGAGGCCTGAATGGACTCCCCACCATTAAAAATGAACTACCACCGAATTACCCCTGAATAAATCTCAATGATACCCATGGTGGGTCTACCCACCATAAAAAACAACTAACTTAACCAATTAGCACAAAACAACAATCATGAAAAAAAACCCCAATACTTGGGGTAAAAAACATGATGAGGGAAACCCCCACCCATGAGGTGGGCCATAACTAAATCTAATTCACAAAGGCCAACTACATAGGGATATACAAATAGGGATCCACATCTAGAAAGCTCAATCACTAGAATTTCAAGGATGCGAGACTACCTTGTACCCTCACAATAAAAGAGGAGATTTCAATCCACATGGGTCACAATGAGGAAACGAGGCATCTACATCTCTTCTCACAAAACAAGGCCTTTCAAGATGAAATAGCTACACAAAAAATATTAAAATATCTATATTTACTGCCTTGAAGACTAAATCTAGACCATGGTCCTTCACACCCCTTCTGATTCTTGACTATACACCAACCTCACTTTTGGGACTATGGCTAGAGCACTAATGTTTGAATAATCTTCTTCCTCATAGTTAGGAGTTAAAGATACCCAGTCAGAACACATTTTTTTGGTTTCATGAGAGACCACACGATATTCCAGGTAGAACCAAAGGAACACAACACACCACAAAATTCACTTCACCTCAACAATGAACTTCACCAAAATAGAGATTCATGGGACACATACAAATCATCATCTTTCATCTTAATGAGGAACAAAAGAAACAAATAACATATACGAGAAACCTATTTTTAAAATGGAGGATTATAGATTTTGGAAAGAAAATCACACCTATGTTATAATAGAGGTTCTGGAAAGAGTCCTAGTCCAACTCTAACATTTGGATCAACACAAAAAATACCAAAAACATCAACAAATACGACCCTTACATATAAAAAATTATTATAAGGAAAGGGACTTTAAACTTAGCCCCAAGGAACACATTATTTCTAAAAATGGACAAGATGACTTCTTATGAATATATTTTTCACAATGATGATGCAACATGATTCATTACATAGAGGAAACCGATGAAAGATCTATTGTAATTTTTAAGACCACAACCAGCAGAAATAGACTTCAACTGCTTTCCATTACTAGAATTACATAGAAAACTCAAGAAAACATAGGTATCTTTTAATATCCCACATCTACTCTTATAATTCTAGAGAATTAGCATGACCATAAAGGATGTGATAATTCAAATCCTGATACTCGAGAAGAATGTTTATAGTTTGGTCAACTGGAGGGTCTGCTGATGATGAACTACATGTAGCTTTACGAAAATTTCCATAAAAACATTGTGGGGGTATTCAATTTCTAATAAAAAACTGATAACCCAAATTAAACTTATCCACTCGCCAAAACTCACCAAAAACAAACACCAAAAACATAAAGGGAACCAACACAAATGCTTCCCAAAACACTTCTCAAAAGAACCCACTAAATATTTTTTCAAAATCAACACATCGACAAGAACTCAATATTAGAGCACCATTTTAAAAAAGAAGGGTTTTCAAAATCAAAAACCATGAAACTACTAGTTTTCAACCATCAAATTTTATTTTAAAAAAATGTTTGAAAAGAAAAAAACATGAAAGGTTGCACACTCAGCAAACGTATTCCATAGATTCTCACACATGCATATTCTCGTGCAGATCCGAGAACCCATAGACTCCTGCCAGTAACCATCCATGTATTCACATAGGTCTATGCATGTGATCACTCAAGGAAACACCAAGGGTCAAGATGAAACTTCTCCACTTTTTAGGGCAAAACATGCAACCTGATATTAAATTTCTCAATTTCACATCCTATTTCAAAAAAAAAATCAAAACTTTTCAAAAGTTCAAAAATCACCAAATTAATTCTAAGATCATTTTTGAAATTTACACACTATTGCATCTAATTAAATACAAATCCCAAATTATCCCATTCAAAATATTCCTGACAGTTAAAAAATTCCATATAAAAAAGTTTTTCAAAACACGCTTTGGAATAATTCATATTTTCCAAACAACCCATTTTTATAAACTGCATGTTTTGATTATAAAAATTTAGTTATTATATAACTCATTCCCATATATATTCAAAAATTATTTTATAAAAATACAATTTCAAAAACATCATTCAAAATGATTCTAAAAATACATTTTCCATATTCTCAAGACAAAACAATTTCCACTTTAAAATCTATTTTCTCAAAATTCCAAAATAAGGGCTTTTGAAATAATTTTCAGATCCCAAGAAGACACAGGATAATTTTTAAAATAAAAAAAATACCCAAAACAACTAATAAGGGAAAACATGTGTCAATGGGTGACATGGTCACATGGTTAGAGTTCATAAACCTATCGCACCACCATCAAAGAGAGTATTCTAGGACTATGTCCCCAGCTCTACATGGCATTCCATGCCTTGATATCTCACTGAGACCATTGGACTAACTCCCATTCTATTTCCCAAACACCAAACAAACAACAAGAACCAAATAATCCAAATTAAAATGGACCTCTGATGAAAACTATAGTTCCTTCACAAGGTGTGCTAGCCAGGTACCCGACTTGCAACTAGAACCTCAATCCCCAAAATTCCTTGCTCTTGTATATCCAGAATCTTCCCCAAATAACATGACCCAAAAGATAGTAACCTGACTATGACACCATTTTGTCATGAACTGGGACGAAGTGTCATCCAACTCGATACCCAACCCAGTCTTTGGTAAGTCATGAATGACATTCACAACCCCAAATGTCTAGAAACAAGTTACTATATATCCATATTATACCATGGGAATTATTTCCCCCATTTTTATAAGCATTAACAACCAATGTAAATGAGCATCACAATAACAAATAACCAAATCTATACAAGGATCAAAAATTTTCCGAATCCCACTTTAACAACTTGAGCCAAAAACAAAGAATACTATAACAAAAGGGTAAACTATAAACCTCCCAAAACCTCCATAAAACATGAGGGACATCACCCTCAAGCCACCACCACCGAAACCTACAATAAAAAGAACTAGAAACCAAATCAGATATCCTCAACATGACACATCTTTCATTTACCTGTATTATACAAATAAAAGTTTACAAACACTCAAAGGTGTAGGTAGGGTTTTAGTCAAAGACCAGTAGTATTACACCAAATGAAAAATATTCCATGCTATAACATCAAAATTAAATTAAACATGCTCATTTATGTAAAATCCTTTGAAACATTTCCAAGAAATTTTTTTACGGAAAAATCATTTTTAGAACAAAGGAAAACACTTATAAAGGTAAAATATCAATGGAAAACATTTATTAAGATAAAATTGTGTTAAAATGAAATACACTCAAGGTCCACCATATACTGATGGATTGAAACACATCACATAAGTCTCAAGAGAGCACTATGGGTTAATCCCTAGTGGTAATTTAGCACGAGTGAGACACTAAAACCTTACAACTCTGTGAAATGTGGTATAGTAACCACAACCATCAACATTCTTGTGCATGAACCACTAGTATGGGACACCCCAAAGGGATAGTGGTCTCCGATCATCTTCAATATTTATTTAGTGTTGTAATTTTCAATTCAGCTAAGTGAAACCAGGACTTTCATCTTTTGAATCACTAGAATGTTAGAACTATTCATCCCACCTAGATACTAATGATTCATTTGTGTTCAATATCATTTCAAATATTACACAAATAACCACATTCACAAATCATTTCCAAGCGTTCCACCCTTTTTCATAAACAAAAAAACTTCCATTTCACACACACAAAAACCATTTAAAAAAACATTTTCACTACACGAACAATTTAAGAAAACCCCTTTGAAATTATCACAAGAATGTCACACAATCATTTAAACCCTTTCCATGGTCCAATCCCCATTCAAATCAACAAAAAATAAATTTCACTTTAAAAAATAATTTTCCAACATTTAAACAATTCACAAGTCAAATTAAAAGTGTACAAAAGGAATCCATCTTTCCATATAAATCAATTTCATTTGAAAATATCACTTTCAATCATATTCTCACCTCATTCTACTTTAAAAACAAACTTCTCACCCTTAAAACAAGTCCTAAAACGCATTCCTGAAGCACCACCATAAGAAACACACAAAATCATAACAATTAACTTTATAAAAACCCAATTATACCACAAAATAATGTCAAACCACTTATATAACCTTTTTATAACCATCAAAATAAATCAAAGAGAACATTTAATTAACCAAGAAACCATATTAAAATCATCTAACAATGTGTGGGTATGTAACCACTTACATCATGTGTAGAAAATTCTATAAATTGGTGTGAAACCACAACCACACCACCAAATGACCCTAATAAGGAAATATCCAAACAAAAAAAATCAATATTGAACCCTAAAAATAAATATTAAACCCAAAATAGGTCACCCAACCTACAGAATAAAAAAAACCCCAGAAAGAGGAAGAGAAACCCCAATAAAGAGGAGGAAATCAAATGAGGAGGTACTTGACAATTCCTTGGAGTTTCCATGAAAAATCCTCCACAAAAGAGGAGATCCAATGGTTCCATGTGAGGGGGGGGGGAGGTGATGAGGGATGAGAATCCTGAATCGGGGATAAATGGGTGTATTTGTTGCTATAACCCAAGATGAAACTAATAAGATTTTAAAATTTTTAATGACATGGACATCACACAAGGTTATCCCACACGGTTTTTCAAACTGTGCAGTGATCATGAACCCCTCTTTCTATAAGAGACACCTACCACATGGTAAGCTCACACTACCTGAATTACCATGAACAAGACATGTAGAATATTTTGTCTAAAAATCCAAACCTACCATATGATTACCTAGAGAATGGTGACAATTTGACATACTGTGTGTCACCCAAAAAACATACATTTTCCACCAAAATATCTTAGATGAAACTATTGAATAAAATATAGAAAAGAGGAAAAAAATATCAACTCAAAAATGCAAACTTGTTACACCTGTAAATCAAGGGAAAACATGATATCCAAATTTGAAATAAAATAAAGGAAGAAAGAAAAACCAAGGTGTTACATGCACGATAGGCAGCCATGTATGCTTGTATATGAATTGTGTGATATTTTTCAATGTGTGTGTGTTTCATGAGAACTACTTATCTTTTTATATGTATTTTATACACATCTACTTTATCACAACAAAACTTTATATTTTTGAGGCATTGAGGATTCATAATTGGTCTTTGTATTCACCCCTACTCATGTAAACAACATGGGTTTCAATGTATGGGGGTAGAAATTAATGTTTTCATCTCAAGCATAATTATAACTTAGAAATGGATATGAGGTATAAGTCCAAATGGTTTTGGATTCGGAGTATTAAACATGGATTATTATGTGAGTTGGGTAAGATTCTGTTGTAGCTACTTTTCAGTTTTTTCTCAACATGTGTACCAAAAAATGTACCATTTATATATATGATGGTTGTTAAAAGATTATTTTATCCTACTAATTTGTTATGTTTTGATTCATAATGTAGATATATTTTTTCTTTCTATTCTAGATTATGGGGGACCTATTGTCTCCCTATTTATTTTTCCATAGGTTTTGAGATGTCCATTATATAGTCTAGTCATTTTTAATTTTTACTATATATAGGCATGACTCATGGGCCTTATTTTTTAGTGAATAGTATCCCAACCACTATTTATGCCCTCATTTCTAGTAAAACAATCTCTAGTATATAGAGAGCCATCCCTGAGATCTTCTAATTCCCCCAGCTTTGGTTCTGTTTAGGTTATCCAAGAGGAGGTGTTCCACTAATGATGTTAAAAAAATGAATCACTAATTTATATCATCCAAATTATTTAGTAAATCATACTTTAAAAAAATGAATAATAACACCATTTTAAAGGATTAAAAATGATTCTTTCACTTTTGGAATGACCCCATGCACATTTGGAATGACCCATGAGTGAATTTTTAGATTAGTGTATATGACCTCTAGTGAGTGGAATGACCCCCATACTACATGGAATAATCCCATTTCATTTGTATTGACCCCATTCCAAAAGATATAAAACATATGATTAACAATTATATAAAAAAATGATAAAATTAAAGGTTTTAGAACTTTATCACAAAACTAGGAAATCTAAATGTGTCATCTAAACAATATTAAATAAATCATATAAAATACCTTTATTATCATACACAATATCCAAGCTTAGAAAATATTTATTCAACATGTTCACCACTATAATAATACTTTGATAATATCAAATAAGAATAGAATAATATATGAGAGGCATCAAGAAATTTGGGTAAACCATTACCATATAAATCACATCCTCCCCTCTCTATCATTAATTTTCCATACAAAACTATCATATTTAGTGGGTAAAAATATATTCCAGTCTACTCTATCATAATTCTATTCTCTCCCTCTATCCTCTATTATAATTCCATGGTGGACCATATTAAGTTCAAATTCCATAAAAATACGATATCATGAATTTAATTTGCCAAGATAATTCTATTATTCAAAATATCTAAAATCAATATTTATTTCATTAAATAATTTATCCTATGAAAAATTTAAATCATATATTCTTCCATGGAGATTATAATTCGTTAAATGAACATAATAATTCATCACATCTATAAATAAAGTAAAAAACATAGATGATACAATTCTCTATGATTTATTGATTCCATCTCAAAAGTCACTCGACTTAAAAAAATGTTTTTACCACACATATCATATGTGGGGTTCTATATCCCATGTTTTTCTTAGACCTTAACATATTTCCCCAACACTAAAACTATAAGAATAATCTTTACCCTTAAAATATTGTCATATAAGTCCAAAAATTTCACTAGTCCCTTTTTAAAATACATTACAGGTTCCAATTCCATGAATACTAATTTAGAATATGAGGTTTATCCTATAGGTATGTTATAAATTGAGATATATTAAATAAGATATGAACCAGATTATATCATGGAGGTAATTACAACTAAAACACCACTTTACGAATCTGTTACACAATCTCAAATGGGAACACATGTTAGGGTACTATTTTAACTACCTTCTAATGTCTTTGATGTCATAAGCATGGAGAGTACCCCAAAAAGATATGATCCCCAACAATATACTTTAAGGTTCATCATTATGGATTAATATATAACTTATATTGACAGTTCTCCATCACTATATGATTTCTAAATTCACTAATCTGATAATTTTTCTCATACACCAAAATTAGTCTAAAATGTATCATTTCCCCAATTAACAACAAAAACAATGGTGATCAATAAATATATATTCATAATAGTTGAAATAGAATCAGAAATATTAAAATTTATAATAATTATTATCTATAAATTTCACCAAATAAAAATGATATTCCCAAGATCTTCTAAAATCAAGTACTCATTCCAAAAGAATATCCTCTAAATGTTATGTTATTCAATTAATTTTCTTATATATATATAAAGTACTGTCTGTAATCATCTTTAGTTGAGTTTAAATATAATTATAAAGTCCCATCCATATTTGGGATTCCCAATCAGGTCCAATATGAGAGATAATTTAATTTAGATGCAATGACCCCAAAAGTTAAACAATTAAAAGACTAAATATCACTACCAATGATAAAAAGGTGAACCATTATTTTTGGAAGCCTAATTAATTAGAAATCTATAGGTAAGTGAGAATTTCCTAGAGTAGTGTTAGGATGGGTTACCTTTTAGAAATTTTCATAGGATGTGTGTGATCAGTGATAAAGAACACTGAAAAAACATGTGTTGGAATGTAGGGATAGTCATTCATTTGATGACCATTTGGCTTGTGGGTGGGACCTAGGGAGGGAAAAAATGTTTATATGGATAAAATGGTGGAACATAGTGGTCAAGTACTTGATTAAAATATTAAAAAGGTTTGGTTATTGTACCATCAATGGGGCCCAGTTGTTATAGTAATATCAAAGTGGTACCCATCAAGAAGTGAAATGGAACTTCTTGGGTTGAAATAAATGGTCTACATGGGGATGTTGTGCTCCAATGGGGAGGGGGGATGTAAAAATATATAATTTTAAAATTTTAAAACACTCAATGTTATTACACAAGTCAACAATTAAAACCTATATTTTCAAGAGCATACCAGATTATAACTCCATAGTTAAGAGATCTTGGCCTGATGTAGTGTCAGGATGGGTGACCTCGTGGGAATTTTCATATTGTTTGTGTGATTAAGGAAATAAAACAATTAAAATACATGTGTTGGCCTATGGGGATATTCAATTATCTGATTAACCATTCAAGCATGCGGGGGGCCCTAGGGAGGGGACATCATGTGTCTTCTTGGTAATTGGTGGCCCCTGAAGTGTTAGGAACCGATAACCATATAAAATAGGTTGTGATTCTATGCTCTCGACATGAAATATTTGTTACATTATATCTCAATACAACTTAAAAAATCTTTTTACATATTAATTACCATGATTATACACTAAATGTGTCTCCAAATAGGTAAAATGTATGTTGTATTTATGAGTTGATCCCCCACTATCAAAATGAGTTCTTGATTCATGGGTAATATATTTAGTCCAATCAAAAATTATATATAAATTTTTTCCCATATCCCAGTTGGTATAGGTAATGGTTGAAAAAACCTAGCTATCTATTTATGCCCCACCTTCACCTATTGATAAACTAAAACATCAAGAAACATACTCAAAAGTTTCTTTTTTAATACTTGGACACCCAAAAAATGATTAATATCATGGTATATCTTTATAATATTGTGATGTACCACCAAAAATGGATGATTAATGATATTTATAACTTATCCCCTCATAATAACATGAAAAACCACTCATTCCTTGAAATAAAGTGTTAAGTGTGATGTTTTTCACCACCCATTAGTAGTCTCCCCACCATTTTTGGTGTAATACATTTTATTACATTATGAGTATGATAACTATGAGTATTTAAATTTTTATAATAATATAGGTTTCATATTAAAACATGAAATAATTATATTTTTCACATTTTATTCCCTCTTAATATTATAATCAACTAACATACCCATAACTACCTCAAATCTTCATCTTCCTTAACTACTTGTGTTACATTATTTATAGTCAAAGATTATATTTGATGAATCTCAAAATTTAATCAATTTAATTCTATAATTAAATTTTATAATACCACTAATTTATCATTTTATGCGTAATTATCATATTTTTATGTTTTATAAATAATTTTATCTTAATTGTGATAATAACTTAATTGTTTATTTCTATGTGTTTTAAATCATTTGTTTATCTCTACCATAATTATTTATTCAATACATAATTTTTTGAAATTGTTTTAGTACTATAGGATTGATGGGATACAATTTATACAACCATAGAATGAGTTTCATCCAAATTTTTAAGGCCTAAATAAAGATCACAAATAAGGCCTTGTAATATGTTCCTAGATTGAAAAAAAATAATTATGGAGCCATATATCATAAATTGAAAAGCTAAAAGAGATTAAATTTCACATAGAGATATAAAAGATTCATAACATCATTTTATTCAATTTTAGTCACTATATATTCTACATCTTTCAAGGTCATAATTGTATTGGAAATCAATACACTAGAATATGAATTGTTTCTAGTTTAGAAACTTTTATCAAGAAAAAATATCATATATTTTGTTAATATTTTCCAAATAAACCAAAATTTTTATGTTAGAAATATGTGATATATAATAATAACTTTAATAAAGGATGGTTTCTAAAATTATTTCATTTAAAGGGGACACCATGTGAATAAATTTAGTATAAATATTTGGATCCAAAATATTTCACCCCTATTACTTATAAATGTTCACCTCCTATTCCATTCAAGGAGTTTTCTGTTTAGTTAAAATTTTATGTGGTTAAGTATAGGGTTATTCTAGTATAATATTATTTCACGTCTTTAATATATATTAGTCCATATCCTTCTATTTCCTTCCATTTTAAACTTTTTTGTTTTCCTATATAGTCCTCTTTCTAATCCCCGTGAAAATTGAGTACTACCGTTATTAATGTTGGGGGGGGGGGGGGCGATAGGTAATGTTATGAGTTCATTATGATTTAATGATTTGTTTATATTGTCATTAAAACATCAGTATCAGATAAACCTATTTTTATGTGAGGCCACCATGCTTTCTCTACTGTTAGGTTCTTCTTCCCATTCATTTTTCCCTCTACCTCATCATTATAATGCTTCATACAGAGGGTCAGTGTAGTATTGTAGTGATAATGTGATGGATACTATACCAAATATAGAAAATTAGTCTGGGGTAATAAAATTTTAAATTGGAGGGTGTTTAGTGATAGGGTTTATCTCAACATTGAGTGGAATATTAAGAGTTATTTAAAGAACAATCATAGCATTACCATGAGCACTTAATAATTAATGATTCATTGTTCTTAACTAACCTATTTATGAATTATTTTTCATTTTTAATATATTTTATATCATATATATATATATAACATATGAATTATTAAAAAAATCATTGTTTTATTTTTTATTTGTTGTATATTTCTATTTATAAATAATGACAACAGTAGAATGGTGCTTGTGAGGAGCCTCCTCAAAAGATCAACCCTAGGGTGAACACTATATTTCCTTATTAGGTAATAAAAATTTGCTAATATAGATTCCCAAAAAATATCTTCTTATAAATTTGGAACCATTTTATAGAAGGCCAAATAATTTCACATGATTTTTTACATAAAAATCATAAATTTGAAAAACCTAAAAAAACATAATTTAACATATTTATTTTATTATGGAATTTAAAAGTTATTTTTTTTATGATTATACTATTAAATATTTTAATGAGTGAATTTGGGAAGAGTAATAGAATTTTCAAATTTAATGGAATAAAAAAATGATTGAATAGTGGAGGAATAGAATGGAAATTATTTCAGCTTCCCTCAAGGAATTGACAACTCAAAAAGAGGCTTAAGAAATGGAAGAATAAATTTTTTTTTACAAAATTTTCAATTTAAGAATATTTTGAGGATGAAATTATAATGGAAATAGTCTCAAACCTAAAACTTTTATTTTCATAGGAGGTTAAAGATGAATAATTTATGACTAATGTGAATGTGAGTGATCAAGATGAATATTGATATGACTTTGTAGAATCTAAAAAGGTATGTGATTATCTTATATTTTAAAATGAAAAATAATCACCTTTATATCACTATATAGATTTAAAATATGATATAATTGATGTGGTGTATTTAGAAAATTATATGGAGTAAATTGAGTACACACCTCAAGATCTAAAAATCTAAATCCAAGAGGCATTGAGAAAAGAAGAATAAATTAATTTTTAACAAATACAAGGAGATAATAATTACATTAACTCATTTATTTATGATTTATTGGAAATTAATTGTGAATTTCCTTTGACATATTTGATTTATTATTCTGTTAACCCATAGAATGACATAGAGGATGAAGAAGAAGAATATTCCCCTACTAAGACTGAGTTAACATTAGTATTTCTTGAAGAGATCATGATTAAATATTCTTCAATTTAAGGGGATTATTTTCATATTTATTAATATTTATATAATTTTACTCTATTAAATATTTTTATTTACTTTAACTTGACCAAAATTTATGAAAAAAATTTAAATGGGAAGGCCCTGGATGATTTAAAAGAATAATCCAAATAGGTTGTGGCTAAAACAAAGGAGAAGGAATCATTATTTTTCACTCTATACCATAAAATCTATAATACATTTCATTAGGGATGGAAATTCTATAATCCATCCATGTAATCAACTAATTTTTTTTGAAGGATTGTACATAGGAAGGAAAATAATTTTTTTTCTCAAATAACATAAACCATATCAAGTATAAAACTTTGGGTGATAGCTGTAACTTCCAAATAGAGGAAGTCAAAAGATAGTACCCTCTTGGGGGGTCCAAACCATGTTTTAAGTGGTAAAATCTAGAATATTAACTCAAAAATGTAATTGTAAATAATTATGGTTTTATTTCTTTTTTATAGTTAATTTTTTTCTTACCAATTTATTTCTACATCAAAAAATGTATGAAATCAATTTTTGAATAAAAGGGGGTAGTAATAGATTACGTATAGGGGAGTAGTACCACTTTTTTAGGCATTAATGTATTTTTTCGTGTTTTTTAATTTTTTGTGTTTTTTTAGGATAGGAAACACAAATCTCAAAGCTTCCCTTCCTAGTTAAAATTTCATGCTAGTTTTAAAAGATTTCATTGATTCTAAAATCACTAAATTATTAATGTGTGAATGTTTCCACTATTTATATGTAATTTTTTAGTTCAAATAAATGGTTTTTTATTTAAATGATATCTATGGAATTAAAATTATAGAATGAAGAAACTATATTTTGAACTCAAACCTAGGGAACTTTTTATTTTTTGATAAAATACCTCGGGGAACCAACCAAATATCTATCTATATAATTACTTTCCAACTAGAGTAAAATGGGAAATTGAGATCCCACAATAATGTTATGAGATATTAGGCTCTGGGTGCATGGGTATATAAATTCAATTGTAATATCAAATAATTGATTTTCACAAGTCATTACTGGGAAAAATTCAATAGGTGCCTAATTGTAAAAAAATTAATTCATTATGGCAAGTGTAATTTTGAAGAAAAATGAATAATGAGGTAATTTATTTTTAATAATATCATTTTTAATGTATCAAGGAAGTGGAAAATGGAACATTGGTATTTGAAACCACAAGAAGAGTGATAATTGAAAAGTTCTTATAGTTAAATTTTTAATTACACTTATATATATTTGTTTCACTCCTAGAACTGGAATATGGACTTTAATTAAACTGAGGTAGTGTATGTAATTCACACAAGAGGCATGAAATTTTTAGTAATGGATGGTTTTTTATTTCTTCTTTTCTACCATGTGTATTGGAACCAAATAATGACAATTTTTTGTTAGTAATTTCATTGGATTTCCCAGGAGTAAAATGTTTAAGTGTGGGGGTGGATAAAGATAATATTTTTATCCATTTTATTCTATAATTAAATGTTATAATCCCATTAGTTATCATTTTGGGGTAATTATGATTATTTATATTTTATAAATAATTTCATCTTAATTATGAAAATTTCCTAATTATTTATTTTAAGTGAGTTAAATTATTTATATATCTAGGAAATAACTTTTTATACAATAATAAAATTCATAAAATTAATTTTTTAGTATTATAGGCTTGTTTGGACACATTCACCCAACATGATCAAGAGATATATGCAAATATTTGAGGCATAAATAAAGCTCACAAATCGTGCCATATAATCTATTCCCAAATTAACGTAAATATAAATATGGACCCATATCTCAAAAATAATAAAAAAGGAGTTGAAATTTCAAATGAAGGTTTATAAGAGGCCTCATATCATTTTATTTATCTATGGAAACTTGAGATATTGGCTATTTTAAGGATATAAATGAATGATAAATTGAAACATTAGTATATGAATAATCTCTAGGATAAGAAAATTTTTACATGTAAAATCTATTATATCATTTGATATTATTTTCAAAACAAGAAACTTTTTTATTGGTATATGATGGATAAATAATAAAAGAACTCTGATGATGTAAACTTTACCAAATTCTACCATGTAATGGGGATACCATGCACAACAATTCAGTGTATAGATTTAGAACTAAAATATTTCACCCTTCTTACATATAAATATACACAACCACTTCTATTAAACGAGTTATCCATTTATTTATAATTTTTAGTAGCTAAGTGTAGGGTTACTCTAAAATAAAAAAGTTATATTTTTAATTTTTTTAATATATATTATTTAATCTTCCTATATTCTATTCAATATATCTCTTTTGTAATTCCACTACCTCACTCCTTCTCATCTCAATGAAAATGGAAAACTAATCTTTGTTGTTTCCCTACAGGGGAATTAATGATGTTTTTATTTTTTTACACTTGAACTATTTTATTTATATTTTTATGATGATTTTAGTAATAGAGTAACTGATTGTGTTTTGTGGTTACCTAACTTTTTCTAATACTGGGCTCATTTCCCCATTCATTGTTTTTTCATCTCTTTCATTAGTATAATGTAGAAGGAAAAGGGTCAATGTGGAATTATGGTGATGATGTGAGGGAGACTATCCAATATGAAAATTATTGGTGTGGAAAAATAAATTTCAAATGGTAGGGTGTTAAATGATAGGGTTGATCATAACATTGGGTATAATATTGAGTGTTATTTAAAGAATAATGGTAGCATAACTGTGAACTCCTAAGAATAATAACTTCTTTGATCATTACTAACCAACTTATTTATTCCTTTTCATTTTCTCTATGTATTTTTTCATATATATATATCATACGATTTTCTCAAAACCCCCATTTTTTACTTTTCATTTGTAGTATATTTTAGTATAAAAAGAGTGAAAATATGAGAATTCGGTGTGTTGGTGGCCTCTTTGAGAGATCTACCATAGGGTTCACACAATATTGAATTATTAGGTATTAAAAATTTATTGATAAGTATTGAAGACAAATCCATCTTATAAATATTAAAATATCTCAATTTCCTAGAATATATGAAAAATAAGATTCAAAGGTTTTTAGATATCATACCCAGCTTTATTATCATAGTTAAATATCCTACTATGAGAATATATAATTTAAAGTCTTGCAATGGACATATATCATTAAAATATTAATTAATTTATTATGACTTTAATTATTCAATAAATGATCCACCATAACTTACTCCAGATCATGCACATGACAGTTATTCTTATGTGGTTTTAACTTCCTTGACCCATAAACCATGAATTAATCTACATATATAAGTACACACACTAAAACCACAACCAAATCATTATTATACAGATTAAAGCCATCAAATAATTCATTCCTACCAACATTCATATGAGATAACTTAAAAACCTATTCTTAATACCATTTTTAATGAATTAAATTTGATACCCGAATCTTGAGACCCAATATGGATCTTTACATGACCTCAAGTCCATACCATAATCACAAGAGGTTGGAAACATGTTAAGAGAGATACAAATACACATTGGAAATTATTTTCCATGAAATATATAAACCCAACCATTCATGATATAAAATAGTTTTGAAATATTTTTAAAAAATATTACAATAAAAACCAAACCATACAAGATAAATTTAGATAATTTAAAAAAAATTAAAAGTTACAATTAATAAAATATTATCATGAAGAAAAATGAAATAATATATTCTCAGTCTTTATAATGGTATGACTATGTATCCTCTATATATACCCCTCATTAGATCTACATTTCACTATGAAAAAAGAATAGAGTCTGTATCACATCTAATATGGAATACATGTACAAAAAAGCGTACATGTAGGGGTTTAGTAATAAACTCAGTAGGACTTATTTAATGTCTATAATATGTTCTAATGCATGATAAAACCCAAAAATTCAATTCCAATTCCAATTTTATATAACATTTTCAAATATAAATTTCATTAATAACACATGATAAGAAATATTCCTCTTTCCGTATTGGATATAAGTCAATATCAGAATAAAATAAAAAGGTGTTAACACACTGATAATTAATAATTAAGAATTATTATAACATGTAGGATATTTTTCCATTCTATTTAGGTTCCTCCCTTTCAATGGATACGAGTTCACTAGATCCCCCACCCTACATAGGGCTAAAACTCAACGTGGATGGATCATGCAATACCAATTTCATGTGGGGGGTATATGATCATAAATGCTTGTTATTTCTGGAATTCAGTGTCTTTTATGAATGAGGGACTCTCTTATAAAATAATACAATTCAATTATTATTAAGAAGGATCTATGCTATTTTCATGGCATTACACTTGAATCAGTGGAAACTGATTCTTCCATTATTCACAACCCTCTTCAGGAGAATATTCTTATCCCTTGGTCCATAACTTATCACATATACAGATGCAAGAGCCTCACCAATAGCTATGTAACCTTTATATATATGGAGTGAGGGAAACAAATTTGTGTACTTTTTATATTTTTAGGCCGCTCAAGAAAAATATTGTATTTACTTTACTAGAATTCCCTCCACTTATGTTATTATTATTAGATTTGATTTCCTTATGCTTCAATACTTCAGATTTCATTGATCCTGTTGGACCCATATCTCCCCTTTCATAAAATTTCTTAATATTGGAGAAATACCCCCCCAATGTGACAAAATATAAGGGTTTATATTATGTGTTTATATTAATCAATGTAATAAAACTTGATTGTGACATCTATTTAATTAGTCTCAAGACATACTATCCTTTAAATGGTTCAAAATATTTAATCCACCATGAATTTATATAATTATTACCATGAGTGATATAAATAATGTAAAAAAATACTTGTTTTTAATAAAATTCAAATAAAAATAAACTATCACTCACCAAGATATTTGTATGGATAAATTCATCACCTGTCCAAGAACTATCGCTTAGAATATTATATAAAAATTTAAAGAGTATAGAGACTATCCTTACAACCTTGATCATAAATAATTTTCATTCTTTGAAGTTTAATAACTCACAAAATTCCAAATGTTGAAAAATACATAAGTTTAATGATAAAATCTTCGAAAAACATATTTACAAAAATTCTCATTTTAATAAATTAAAAATATATAACCATGTTGAGTCAATAAGGTTTTCTTTATGACTTTTCCATTCCTTCATGTTTTGAAAATCATAAACACCTTATACTTAAGCAAATCTATATTTTACTTCTCTAATGAAAATTTCACTCCTTAAGTACATTTATCCTAACCTAGATTTCCTTATACATAGAAATATTTTTCTTAAGTACAAAAATCAGATTCATACCCAAAACCTCAGAATCATATAATTCTAAGATATAAATCATTCTGTTTTAGGATCCAAATTCGGGATGTGAATTGTAATGAAGTTCCACTCCAAATTCTGGATGAAAACTATAATGACGTTCCACTCCGAATTATGGATGTGAACTGTAATAAAGTTCAACTCCGAATTCTGGATAAGAACTCTAACATAGTTCGACTCTGAACTTCTACTAGTTCGACTCCGAACTTTTACTAGTTTGACTCTGAACTTTTACTAGTTTGACTCCGAACTTCTACTAGTTTGACTCCGAACTTGTACTAGTTAGACTCTTAACTTTTACTAGTTCGACTCTGAACTATTATGAGTTCGACTCTGAACTTTTACTAGTTCGACTCTAAACTTTTACAAGTTCGACTCCAAACTCTGTATGTTCAGATTCTGAACTCTGATGAAACCTGACTCCGAATTTCTTTAGAAATTTAGACTCCAGGTTTCTACAAAATTCATGTTCTTAATTCTCATAAAACAGAATACGAATATCCTTTTTATTATAGACTCCGAATTCCATTTTTTAGACTCCGAACTTTTATTTAGTTACATTCCGAACTTTAGTTTTGCTTATTCTTACACATGTTTTATTATAAAACTATTTCGTCCATTATGTTTCTAACAAACCGTTGGTTGAGTGACACGTGTCCCGGTCTATCTGAAATCTAAGGAAAATATGACCATTGGAGGAGGGATATGACCGTTGGAAATTTTCCTATAAGTAGAAGATCATTTGAAAGAGCTCACAACTGATCTTTGACAACTGGTGCTTACATGCTGTTGAAGTGATTTCTAGAGAGAGAGGCTCTTATTAACTCTCAAGCTTCGTGCAGAAAGATTGAACTACTTGTTCAAACTTTTCCTTTTGAAAATTTCTTCGTGCGACCCTAAATGTTGGTGATTACATTCGGGGGCTTCTAGGGATAGGAAGATAGAGGTGACGACTACCTTGAAGTTGAGGTATTCCTTACTGAGGAAGACAAAGGTTCTAACTACCTAGATGTTGAGAGATTGCGGGGTTAGCAAGATAGAGATTCCGATCTTTGTATCGAGGGCTTACCCTGGTGTGGGTAAGACAGAATTTCTTGAAATTATAAATCAAGGGACATTTATTCAAGGTTGTTGGATACCCTTCCCTTTGATTTAATAGACTTATATCTTGTTACTAGTAGTTTTACTACTTGTTTTTTGCCACATTTCGTTTTGTAAGGAAAGTATAATCTTCTTATATTTCCTTACACTTGTACTCTGATTAGTTTAAATTCTATACCCTTTAAGGTAGAATCTCATATTGTAAAATTTTGGTAAGTTTCAATTTCCTGATCCATATTTCCAGAAATAGTTTTTCGGAATCACTTTCCAGATTTAAGATAGTGCATAGAACTAGAAGTTTGTAACATCATACTTTGTCCCAATCTTTCATTTGTGTTAGAGGTGTTGTGAATTTTCTTAAGATTAAATTTGTTAAACATAGATCTTTTCTTGTTTAAGGAAATTTTTTAAAGTATACAATTCACCCCCCTCTTGTATATTGAGCATCTACATCATTATTTCGATCCTATAATTAGCATTAGAGGAGGTCTCTGAAATAATTATACTCATATATAAGTTTTCCTTGCTCAGTTTTTTTCATTGTTCTATATTTTATTTGCTTAGGAATATTTTCCTTGAATCCTATCTTTTGTTATTAACAAATTTTTGTGTAGTAAGATTTTCTTAAAGATGACAGGTTTAAATGTTGGTTCCATCGACAACCTTAATCCTACAAGACCACCAATTTTTTATGGCAATGATTATGAGTACTGGAGAGATCGAATGAATAATTTCATTATCAATACTGGGGTAGATAACTTTTTTATGATTACCGGTGGTTATAAAATTCCTGATAAGGAAGTTAGTATATTCACAAACCTAGAGAAGCATGATTATCAATTAAATTATAAGGTACAAAATACTCTCCTATGTTCAATGACTAGGAACATATATATCCAAATTTCATCATGTGAAACAGTTAACTGTATATGGAAGAAACTTGAAGTTACTCATTTTGGTTCATCTAAAGTGATTGAGACAAAAAGAGCTATATTGAGAGCTGAATATCATGGTTTTAATTTTCCTTATGGAGAACCTATAAGCAAAGTACAAAAAAGATTTATGACTATCGTGAATAGCCTAAAATCTATGAGAGTGAAAGGTCTGTAAGATGAAGCTCTTATAGATAAGATTATTGATATTATGCCCAATGAGTGGGAATCAAAGAGAACAACTATTGATGAGAATAGGAAGGTTACTAAAATTTCATTAGATGAGCTGTTTGGAACTCTTCTCTAACATGAAACAAGAATGAAGAGGGATTCTAACAACATCAAAAAGAAGAATGTGAATGGTACTGTTGCTTTTACTACAACATCAAATCACAGGAACACAAAGAATCCTGAAAGAGTAACTAGATCCAAGTCTAAGAAAGTTACTATCCAATCCGAATCTAGTGAAAGTGAAGTCTTTGAGAATGAGTTAGTAAATCTTTCTCGAAGAATGAACAAGATAGCAAGTCAAAGAAATTTCCAATCCATGTATAAGAAGAAGGAAATGAAAGATAATAAAGATTCAGAGGTCACATGCTATGAGTGCAAGAGAAGTGGACACATACGATTTAATTGCTCAATTCTTAAAAAGAAAGAAAGAAAAGAGAGGCATTCTGAAAGGAATAGGAATATGTTTTACAAAGATAAAGCTAAGATAAGTCTGAAAGCTAATACTACATGGAGTGCTAGCTGTGGAGACTCTTCATTAAGAAAATCTTCTGAATATGATTAATTAGCTCAGAAGAATATGGGATTCATTGCTAATACTTCTTTTCCACATACATGTCTTATGGCTAAGGTACACTCTGCCGACTATTTAACAAACTTATATCTTGATAAGAACTACTATTCCGAAAATAGTACTTCTAATGAAGATACTTCAACCTCAGAAAGTGAAGAACCTTCATATGAAGAAGTATCTATATTTTCCAAGTTACTTGAAGAAAAAAATTGTTAATTTTTTAAGAAATTAGACAATGCAAATACTAGGTAAGAAATTATTACAAAAGAGATTTCAGATCTTTCTTTAGATCTTAAAGATAAAGAAGAGCTTTTAGAAAAATATTCTAAAGACATTGAGAAAGAAAATTCTGATATGGAAGAACATTATAAAGATCTTAAGAATACTATTTCAAAAATAAAAATCATTGAGGAAAAATTTAACTCTAAGGAAATGATTCTTGAGGATAGGAATTTAGTCATTATACTAAAATCCAATATTTTTTCCCTTAAGAAGATCCTTGAAAAATTTACCTCTGGGAAGGAAAATTTTGACAAGATGTATTCTCAAATTAAACCTAAAGGAAAAACTACTGGAGTAGGTTATACTCATCAAAAACCAGTTTTCAAAAACAACTATTTTGTTCCCTCTAGAGCCCCTTTTTCCACTAAGTGTCAAAGTGGTGGGCACTCGAAGAAATTTTTTTCTTTGAATAAAATTAAATCTCTTGGGTTTCATAAAGCATATTTTTCTAAACAAATGTGGATACCCAAAATTTTGTTATCTGAAAATCTCAGATCCAAACAAGTTTGGATTCCGAAAGTCTAATTTTTTTCTTATTTTCAAGGAGATAAATGATGTACCAACAACAATACTTGGTACATGGATAGTGGATGTTCCCAGAATTTGACTGGTAAAAAAATTATTTCGAAAAGATTATCAGGACGAAAGGAGGAAAAGTAACTTTCAAAGATAATGCTCAGGGAGAAGTTGTTGGTATAGGTAATATTGTTCTTCTTGGAAAAACTTTGATTTCAAATGTTTTGTTTGTTAAGGGTCTTAAGCACCATCTCAGTGGCATAATTCAATTATGTGATGAAGGATACCTTGTAAATTTTAGGAATGATAAGTACCTAGTACACAATTCCAAGGAATAATTTATTGTTTCTACCAATAGGCAAGATAATTTTTACACTTTGAACATAGAAGACCTTAGGATCCAAGAATTACCTTGTCTTAGTGTAATGGAATATCATTCATGGTTATAGAATAGAAGGCTATGTCACTGTAATCATAGAAACCTATGAAAACTCTCTAAGAAAGTTCTAGTTAACGATCTACCGGAGCTTACATTTTATTCTTCTAAAGTATGTGATCCTTGTCAATATGGAAAGCAACATAAATCTAGTTTTAAGTCAATCGTTGAAGTCTCAACAACTGATGCATTACAGTTGGTGCACATGGATCTTTTTGGTCCAACACAAACTGGAAGCATTGGAGGAAAATACTATGTGTTTTTTCTAGTTTATGATTACAATAGATTTACATGGTTTAATTTTCTAGCAAATAAGTCTGAAGCTTTTTTTTATTTTAAAAATTTTAGATCTCAAGTTAAAAACGAGAAAAAACTTCAGCTGAAAACTATTCATAGTGATCATGGAGGAGAATTTTAAAATTCTTATTTTGAAACTTTTTGTAGTAGAAAAGGTATTACTCACAAATTTTCTGAACCAAGAACTCCTCAACAAAATGGTGTAGTTGAAAGCAGAAATAGAATTATTCAAGAAATAACTAGAACCATGTTGAGTGAATATTCTATAGCTAGACATTTTTGGGATAAAGCTGTAAATACTGCTTTTTACACTATAAATCGAGGTTGGATTAGACATATTCTTAATAAAACTCTATATGAGTTATGGAATTGTAGAAAACCTAGACTTTCCTACTTCAAGGTTTTTGGTTGCAAGGTATTCATCTTGAATACTAAAGATAATATACACAAATTTGCACTAAAATATGATGACAAAATTTTCCTAGGTTACTCCACAAATTCTAAGGATTATATAGTTTTTAATAAAAACACTTGTACTTATGAGGAAACAGTACATGTAAAATTTGATGAATCTGATCCTTTTGTTTTTAAACCATCTCAACCTATATCTTCGGATGTGTTTTCAAAAATGGATTATCAATCTTTGATATAAAATCGTTATGATAAAGAAAATGTTCATGAAGATACTTATGAAACCTTTACCCCAGAAGACTTTCTTCCCATTATTGATGAACAGGTTTTAAAAAACCCAATTTAGGTGTTTCTTAAGAATCATCCCTGTGATAGTATCATTGGTGATGTCAATCAACCTATAAGAACTAGATGTTCCTTAAGGAATGTAGTAGAACATCTAGAATTTCTTTCCCAATTAGAACCAAAAAGCACTGATGAAGCTTTAGGTGATGATGATTGGATCAAATCCATTCAAGATGAACTAAATGAATTCGAAAGGAATAAAGTCTGGAACTTGGTTGAAAGACATAAAGAAACTTCTATTATTGGATTAAAGTGGGTCTTCAGAAATAACTGTGATTAAAATGGAGTCATTGTTAGAAATAAAGATAGACTAGTTGCTAAAGGCTATAATCATCAAGAGGGAATAGTCTATGAATAAACCTATGCTCCAGTATCTAGACTTGAATCTATTCGTATTTTACTTGCCTTTGTAGCATTCTTCAATTTTAAACTTTTTCAAATGGATGTGAAATGTGATTTTCTTAACGATTATGTTCAAGAAGAAATTTTTTTTGAACAACCTCCTGGATTTGATGATACAAAACATCCTAATAATGTTTTTTGACTTACCAAAGCATTGTATGGTCTTAAAAAATCCCCAAGATCCTGGTATGATAGACTGAAAAGATTTTTGGTTCAAAAAAACTATGTTAAGGGAAATGTAGATCTAACCCTTTTTATAAATAAATATAAGAAAAATGTTTTTATTGTTCAAATTTATGTTGATGACAATATATTTGGTTCAACTCAGAAATCATTAACTGATTCTTTTGCAAGTCTAATGAAATCTAAAACTGAAATGAGTATTATGGTTGAGTTAACATTTTTCCTTGGTTTTCATATTTTCTCAAAACCCAGAAGGAATCTATATATCCCAACATAAGTATATTAAAGACCTTCTTAAAAAGTATAGTTATGAAAACACTAAGATTATAAGTACTCTTATTGGTACCTCAAACACACTTGATCTTGATGAAGCTGGGAAACCAATAGATCAAACATCTTTTAGATGTATGATATGAAGCCTACTATACATGACAGATAGTCGTCAAGAATTAATATTTTCAGTATGCTTATATGCAAGATATCAATCCAATCCTAAGGAATCTCACTTAAAGACAGTGAAAAGAATTTTTCACTACTTAAAGGGAACCATGGATCAAGGATTATTTTATACTTCTAGAAATGATTTTATCTTAAAAAGCTTTTCAGATGCTGACTTTGCTGGATGTATAATGGGTAGAAAAAGTACATCCAGAACTTGTTATTTATTAGGAGATTCATTAGTTTCTTGGTCCTACAAGAAACAACATTATGTAGCACTCCTCACTGCTAATGCTAAATATGTAGCAGCCGAAAGTTGTTGTGCTCAAGTGTTGTGGATGAAACACACACTCACAAACTATGTCTTGAGTTTTACTAAAACTCAAATTTTGTGTGATAACACAAGTGCCATTTCCCTTAGTAAAAACCCTAAACATCACTCTCGTGAAAAGCACATAGATATTAGGCATCACTTTCTTAGGGATCACACACTTAAATGAGATATCATTCTTCAGTTTATTGGAATGCAAGAACAACTTGATGACATTTTCAAAAAATCTTTACCTTCTGATAGATTTTAATACATTAAACAAAAGTTAGGAATGATAAACGTGGGGTAATAATTCTTTATTAACTTCTTTTTGAATAATTCTCTTTACAGTAATAAAATTCTTTTCATAGGAGGAGTACATTTTAATGAATAGCATAATCAAAATTTTCATAGTTAGTCTTTCAAACAATTGTAACAGAAATTTTCGTAACGAGTCTTTCAAAATTTCCGACACTAAAATTTTCAGAATAGAAATTCTCAGAACATAAATTTTCGTAATGAAATTTTCGGAACTGAAGTTTTTTGTAATGAGAATTTTCGTAATGAGAATTTTCATAATGAGAATTTTCATACTGACAATTTTTCATAATGAGAATTTTTGTAATGAGAATTTTTGTAATGGAATTTTCGTAATGAAATTTTCATAATGAGAATTTTCTTAATGAGAATTTTTGTAATGAGAATTTTCTTATTGAATTTTTCATAATAATTTTTTCGTAATAAGTTTTTCGTAATGAGTTTTTCGTAGTATGTTTTTCTTAGTTAAATTTTCATCAAGAAGAATATGACCAATTACGAACAATATTTCTAGCCAATCTGAAAGGTATGATTTCCTTACTTATGTTTTTATAGTCATATTTTTCTTTCCTATGAGTTAAAAAAAAATTGGATTCTAATTTTCTCAAATCTGAATGTTTTTCCTAAAACCTCAGAAATATCAGAGTGAAGTTTTCCTTGAGGGTTGTTTTCAACCGTCAGATCAAATCTAAGGGTTTCTCAACCATTAGATGGTTTTTGGAAGCTCAAAGGTTAACCCCAACTCCTATATAAAGGGGACCTCGAGGGTTGTCCCAAATCAGTTTTTCAATGCTTTCGCGTCTCAAATCCTTGACTCTCTTCTTAAGGACCCTTCCGATCTTTCTTAACCCAGTTTCGAATCCTCCAAAACTCCCCTTTCCTAATGTCTGTTGAAGCTACTTCCCAAGATATGTCTACCATGAAGCCGATTTCAAAATGGAATGGGTATAGATAGAGACTGATCCATAAAAAATTCTACATGAACGATTCTATCATCTCCAAGAATGTCAAGCTAAATGGTTGGGAAGATGTATGTGTATTTAAGACAGGTAACCAAGATGCTGTCTATCCGGAGTTACTTGTATAATTCTATGAATTAGCAAGTTTTTATGAGGAAGATGGACAAGAAAAGATTTCTTTCAAGTATTATGGTAAGAATTACAAACTTACTTATACTAAGGAGACAAGCTTGGTGGGACTATCATACGAAGGAGAAGCCAAATTCTTCTCACACAAACTTCTGGATGCTCAAGGTAGTTTTGTTAAGGTTAATGCCTTACAATGTCTTGGACTTTCTGGTGTTAAGATAGCAAAGATCGCTCACCTATCTCTTAATAAACAGATTCTTCAGCTTTGGGTACAAGGATTATTAGTTCCTAGAAAGGGTGATAAAGATACCCTGAATAAAAGTGATATATATTTCTTAGACTTCTTGGTGAATCTAAGAAAGATAAATCTAATGAGGCATGATCTTGTGACAATCAGGAATATCAAGGAAGGAAACATGAGAGCTCAAATTATCATGTACCTTGCCTTACTATCAAAGCTGATAGTTCAGCGCTTAGATTCTTTAAAGTTTGCATGTAAGTCTAAAGTATGGAATTGTAAGCTTATGCTTGTCAGTGATGATACGCTGAAAAGAATGAATGTGGATTTTTCTAAGGAATCAGGAGAGTTTTATAGTTTTCCAGAAGAAGAGGCTGAGACCATTCCAGAAAATGTGGAGAAGGATGAAACAGTGAAGAAAGTCACTAAGAAGAGGAAGCTTAAAGAAGTGGTTGCAGAGGGGAAAACACCCAAAGCTAAGGAAACAAAGTCTGCACCTCCCCAGACAAAAAAACAGGAAGCATATAATGATGTGGTGGCTGCTAAGTGGAATGACGAAAAAGAGAAGAATAAATAAGGGGATCCAAAGTTCAGATTGGACCCTACTGAGGCTAAGGCCTTAAGAGAAAGAGCTACAGATGAGTTAGAAAAACAAGAAAAAGATAAAAAGAAGAAGAAGAAGATGTCCGAAGAAGAGATTGTTCAATATCTTTTAAAAGCAACAGAGATGGATGTTGAGTAGATTCCCATTCCTGAAACCTTAGATGTCTAACCATCATTACCAGAGACTCCTGGGAAGAACTACATCACTCCATAAAAGTATAAGGGTGAATAGGTTGTTGAAGAAGAAGAAGAAGAAGAAGAAGAAGGAAGTGAAAATATGGATGACTTGATCAAACAAGTAGAAAATTATTAAGAAAAGGCTGAATCTGCAAAATAAGTTACTCCAAGAAAGGGAGCTGAGAAAGATGCTAAATAATATGATCTTCAGGAAGAAGAAAATGAGTTATCTGATGAGGAAGAGACCTATAAGAAAAATTTTCTTAAGGAAGGAGCAAAGAAGTAGAAACCAGATGAAGACAAGATTGTTCAATTATATGAATCTGAGGAAGAATCTCCAGATGATCAATCCATTCCTAAAAATGATAAAGGAATGAAAGTGCTCATGGATACACCAATAAAATATTTCTTCAGGAAGAAACAGGTTGGTGGTTCTTCTAGAAGAAAGCTAGTGCAGATTGAGGAAGAGAAATCTGCAAGAAAATTATCTGATTCGGAGTCATCAGCACATGGTCATGACTTTGTTGTTGAATCTTTGAAAAATTTGGTGGACGCCATTCCGATATTTCCAACTATAGACTACAGATTCCAGATGTTAAAACATAGTTTGAATCAGAAGTCGGAATCCTTATCCATGTTGATGGACAAGTGTGTGAAGATTTAAGTCGACCATAAAAATTTCCTTATCAATTATGACGTGCACAGGAAATCATACACCAAAATCACTTTATGGTCTAAGAAAGTTTAAGAATACATCATTGACTATGAACGTTTTCAGAATGAGGTAAAAGATTCCTTTTAAACTGATGATAACAAGATTATGAATCTTCAAGATGAACTCATCATTGAGAAACGTTCTCGAAATCAACAGGTCAGAGATATTGTATGGGAAGCTTAACTCGGTTGCACAGAACTGGAAAGGGGAAAGAGATTTTTGGATTGAGTTTAAAGAGAAGCTGGAAAAGCAAGAGGAGTAAATAAAAATGCAGGAAGAGGCCATGAAGGCTCAGGATGAAGCTTTGAAAGCTAAAGATGAATGGATAAAAGCTTTGGGGAGGCAAGCTGAGGAGGATCAAAGAGATTTAATAAAATTGAAAACTTTGTTGAAGAAGCTAATTCCGAAGGAAAAGGAAAACAAATAAACTCACTATGGTATTTTGTTGTATTTATTAATCCTCGTAATTTTTTTATCTCTAATGAAAATTTGGGTGGTTGTATCTTCTTATATACTAATGTTTCAGGTACCATATTTTCTTTTCCATTCCCTTACATTCTTTTTGAAAATCACAAAGGGGGAGAAGGAAAAAGAACTACTTAAAAGGGGAGAAGGAAAAATTTAAAATGGAGAAGGAAAATTTGTAAGTGAAATATCCATAAATTAAGGGGGAGTTTCTCATTACGAAGTTTTTCATTCCCATGATAATGAAAACTCCACTCCGTAAATTCAGAATACAATCCTTAGAGTTTCAATTCCTAAGCGGGGGGGGGGGGGTTAGTTGTATTCACTATCATCCATGAACAAAGGGAGATAAGTTTTCATTTTAATGTATAATGAAAATTTTCAAAGTCCTTATATTCTTTTTCATAAGGATGTTTGTGCTTTCCAAAAAGAGTGATATTGTTGAGTCAATAAGGTTTTTTTATGAATCTTCAATTCCTTTGTGTTTTAAAAATCACAAACACCTTATAATTAAGAAAATCTACATTTTACTTCTCTAAGGAAAATTTCCTTCTTTAAGGAAATTTACCCTAACATAGATTTCCTTATACATAGCAATATTTTTCTTAAGTTCAAAAATTAGATTCATACCCAAAACCTCGGAATCATATAATGCTAAGATATGAATCATTCTTTTTTAGGATCCAATTTATGGATGTGAACTGTAATGAAGTTCCACTGAAATTCTGGATGTAAACTTTAATGAAGTTCCACTCCGAGCACTGGATGTGAACTGTAATAAAGCTCCACTCCAAATTCTGGATACGAACTCTGACATAGTTCAACTCCAAACTTCTACTAGTTCAACTCCGAACTTTTACTAGTTTGACTCTGAACTTTTACTAGTTCGACTCCGAACATCTACTAGTTCGACTCCGAACATTTACTAGTTCAACTCTGAACTTTTACTAGTTCGAATCCGAACTATTATGAGTTCAACCCTGAAATTTTACTAGTTTGACTCCGAAATTTTACAAGTTTGACTCCGAACTCTGTAAGTTCAGATTATGAACTCTGATGAAACCAGACTCAGAATTTCTTTAGAAATTAAGACTCCGTATTTCTATAGAATCCAGGTTCTGAATTCCCATAAAATAGGATCTGAATATCCTTTTTACTATAGACTATGAATTACAATTTGGTTAGACTCTGAAATTTTATTTTCTTACATTCCAAACTTTAGTTTTTCTTATTCTTACACATGTTTTATTATAAAACGATTTAGTCCATTCTGTTTCTAATTAATCGTTGGTAGAGTGACACTTGTACAGGTCCCTCCGAAATCTAAGGAAAATATGACCGTTGGAGGCGGGAGCCAATTGTTGGAAATTTTCCTATAAATAGGATCTCATTAGAAAGATCTCACAACTGATCTTTGAAAACTGGTGCTTATAAGATGTTAAAGTTCATTCAAGAGAGAGAGGCTCTTATTAACTCTCAAGCTTTGTGTAGAAAGTTTGAACTACCTGTTCAAAATTTTCCTTGTGAAGATTGCTTCATTAGACTCTGAATGTTGGTGATTACATTATAGGGCTTCCTGGGATAGGAATACAGAGGTTCCGACTACCTTGAAGTTGAGGGCTTCCTTGCTGAGGAAGATAGAGGTTCTAACTACCTTGAAGTTGAGGGCTTGCAGGGATAGCAAGACAGAGACTCCGATCATTGTATCGAGGGCTTAACTTTGTGTGGGTAAGACAGACTTGCTAGAAAGTATAAATCAAGGGACCTTTATCCAAGGTTGTTGGATACTCTTCTCTTTGGGTTAAAAGACTTATAACTTGTTACTAGTAGTTTTACTACTTGTTTTCCGCCACATTTCGTATTGTAAAGAAAGTATAATCTTCGTATATTTCTTTACACTTGTACTCTGAATTGTTTAGATTATATATTATTTAAGGTAGAATCTCATATTATAAACTTTGGTTAAGTTTCAATTTCAGGATCCATATTTCAGGAACAAGTTTTTCGGAATCACTTTCCAGATTTAAGCATGTGCATAGAACTAGAAGTTTGTAACTTCATACTTTGTCCCAATCATTCATTGGTGTTAGAGGTGTTGTGAATTTTCTTAAGTTTATCTTTGTTAAACATAGATCTTTCCTTGTTTAAGGAATTTTTTTAAAGTATACAATTCACCCAACCTCTTGTATATTGAGTATCTACATCATTATTTCGATCCTACAAACCATTATAAAAAATATCTTTTATATTAAATAACTACAAATAATTTCAATATATATTTAGAAAATACCTTTAGTTTGATAAAAAACATAATGGATATCAAAAGGTACATTTTACTAAATCTCTTTTTTTATGAAATAATGAATAAAAAACAACTTATAATGATCTATCATAAATTATACTTAAATATTAATTAGTTTAAAAATATATAAGAAATTTATATGTAGATAATCAAAAATTAAAGAGTAGATTAATTACACTTACCCTGATGCACTCCCATAGATTGTAAATAGTTCAAAAAACTAAGGATATTAATAGGATAATTCACCAAGTTATGTTATCAAAGTTCGTTATAAAATCACAATTTATAAACTAAATGAATAAAATATTAATTTTAAATGTGTTAAAAATTATTTATTCACTTTTTCTAAGGACTTGTTAATATTACTCATGATCTATTTCAATTTAATACATCTCTTATGTGACACTATTTATTGGAGTAAAATGACTCTAGTAAGTTGTATGACCCTTGTGCCACTTTGAATGACCCTCGTATAAATTTTCATTTCAGGGTTCTGATGTGAAAAAGGAAAAAAATGAATATTTAGTATGTTGAATGGCCCTCGTTCTATTTGGAATGACCATGTTCTAAAAATAAAAATAAACACATGATTTACCCCACAAGAAAGAAAAATCCAAACTTAAGGGTTTTAGAAATTTATGACACCACCAAAAACTCTAAATTAATCATAACAAAATATCAAAATTTGATATAAGAAACCTTTATTATATGGCTTAATCAATAACATCCTATTATCTTCCCTCATGAAATATCACATGTGAAGATAATAATAAATAAGAGCCACTAAGAATATAGGGTGGATTATTACCCTATTTAAAAATCATATCATCCTCCACCTATCCTTAATTATCCATATAAACACCCATATTAAATGGTTCAAAATACCTTCATCTCTCATACATCATAATTTTAATTTATTTCTTTCTCCTTAAACATTATTCCACAATGGATGATTTCATTTTCTAATTCCACAAAATTAAAATATTTTGAATTTAATTTATTCAGTAAATTCTTCAATTTAAGATCCCTAAAATTAATCTTTATTTATTAAAATAATATATCCCATAATAAAATTCAAAAAATTAAAAGTATAGTTATTTATTTCTACAGATATTTCAAAGAACTAAATAAACTCAGGATTTCATCACATCTATAAATAAAATTATAAATAAATATGTTATAACACAAAAAAACATTTTCTGGGACTAGATATAAATTTTTACGTTCTTTGGGTCAAGTGGTGGTTGTGCTGATCCTATTTTTAGGCACATCGGGTTCAAATATTACTATTATCCAAAAGCTATGTCTTCTCTATTTTATTTTGACATCATTTATCAGTACTAAGAAAGTGACATTGAGAAAGGATTCCCCATTATCAACACTAAAATTTTTAGCATAGATAAAGATATCGTTTATCAATTATTTTTTAACATAGAATTTAAAAAATCACCTCTCAAAATCTAGTACCCTTCTATCACTTTCTTCTTCTAATTTATTTTATTTTCATGTCCCCTAAATGGATATCGATCATCCTTCCCATTGAAATACTTAAATGATCAGAACCTAGCCCAAACTTTTATAGTATTCTAATAAAAACCCAATATTTTTATACTCTCTTTCTATATAAATATTCTTTTATGTATATATATATGATATCATATATATTTATGTTTATATCAAAGAAATGTTAGGTTTGTGTGTGTACGTAGATTATCCAAAGAAGGAACAATTATATTTTTCTATATGTGTGTGTATATATATATGGGAAAATACATATATATATATATACATGAAATCCTATATGTACAGAAAAACAACCACTCCAATAATTATCACATAAACATAAAAACACACAAATATATATTTGTGTGTATGTGTGTTTGTATTTATAATTTTCACACACACACACAAACACACACACACATTTGTGTAGGTATATATATATATATTATATATATATATGTACATATATCTATGTGTGTTTATACACATATAATTATCACACACACACTCCAATTTGAAATTACTTTAATTAGATATTTTAATTTTATTTGTGTGTTAAATTGTTATTTCCTTTAATTATAAATTAAATGTAATCTAAAAATTATTTTTTAATCGTAGTTTCTAAAATAGGGCCTTGAATTCCTTGAACATATTTTACTTCCATTCTAAAAAATAAGTAACATTAATGAAAATAAAAAACCAATATTTTTTAAGAATACTAAAGTCTAACTACTTAGAGTATATATTTTAAGTGTAACAAACCAAATTTTTTTAGAGAATCAATCCATTTGGGTGTATGACTACAAGTGAAGAAAGGATCCCATTGATTGTGAAATCAACTAAATAATGATGGATCCTAACCCCGTACATAAATATTTATAGTGTCTTTTGATTCATTAAATGATTATGTTTCCCCCATATGATGGATTATAGCTTGAGATCAGATATGGCATATACATGGTACTCATTTGCGTGGGTTCACCACATGGGAATGATTGATAACATTTAGTGTTAAATCCAAAAATATATTCTGGAGAGAAACCACATTCATGGAGTCAAATGGTGTCATTTGGTCAAAGAAATTTAGAGAACACCTATACATGATTCCTACCAACATGAGGTTAAAGATTTAATATAAACAATTTTAACTATTCACATGAGAATATTTCTGGTTATAAGTGAATTTATGATGGTTATACCTATTATTTTGTATATAATTATATGTATAATTAATTTACTATTTTTTATTGAAGATCCCCATATGATAAATAAGAATAAAAAATGAACGAATGAAAATTGCTTGTTGAAAGAATATATGAATAGAGGAAAATATTTCATTATGTTTACAACATAATTTGAATATGATCCTTATCGAATTATATGCATTTTTCCAATTTTTTTCACTCTAGCTAAATTGATATAGATGAGTTTAGAGAAAAATAATATGTTACGTAATTGACCATATTTAATAACGATGAACTAAAAATGGGAAAGAAGTAAATACATATAGTATGTGAAATAACACTATGATTTATAAATCTCATAGATTTAATGAAAGTATATATGATGATAGAGATTGTATATAGGAAATGAAAACTACGGCTGAAGATGAATTTTGAGACTATCCAAAAAATTTTAATAGGTTGAAAAATTGTGAAAAAAATTATATTATATGATATTACTATCAAATTTAAAATGTTATCAAAAGTACTAAATCAATATAACTTAAAAGTGGTAAAAATAATGGGGTGAAATTAGTTTTATAACAACACTGACTATAGTGAAGGATATCTTACTATATCACAATGAGATTATTTTTTGAACATATGAAACTAAATAGATGTTATGTTTCATGTGTATGAGATATAAAGAAATATACATTTATATTCTAATAATTTTATTTTATTTCAAAAGTCATATGATTAACTAAAAAAATACCTAAGTGAAATACATCTTGGTATAAGAAAACTAAAACATGCATGTCAAAATATATATCTTAATTTAAAAACATTATGAGATTCATATTTTTATATAAAATCTGAAATACTATAATTTAGTTAATAATACATAAATATAAAAAAATAGGGTAGTAAACTTATAAACCCAATGGATTCTCATCAATGATTTTTTTTGATAATGAGTATCCTCTATTTCTAAATGAAACCAAAAATCATCATCTTCAACTATCTATATATGGAATTAATAATTATAGTGTGTAATGAAAACCTTAAAATACATGAAAAATTATTATGGTAAATTATAACATACCACAATGTTTATGTGTAAATCAAAAGTACATCATGTTTTATATTATTATTTCAAGTCCCAAACAACACAGTGATATAATTTTATTTTATTTTTCACCAATAATTGTATATTTAACAATATTATTGGATAAAGATAAAGAAAATTTTATGTTTAGCGAAATATTTTATGGTAGGATAAATTAATTTCCTCTATATGGTAATTTATTAGGGTACAATATATAATGAATATTGTTTTTTACTATACATGAATAAAGTATACACTAAATTACATTGAAATATTGTACAACGACTATTTTTCTTATATATCATAGATTTATAACTCAATAAAATAGATAGATATACTGATAATTTAAACAATTTTATAGAAAATTTTGGTAATCCTTTTTTTAACAACCTTTTGATAGTTTTTTTTGAAGAAATAAATTTTCATTCATTTAATTTACTAGACATATTTTTATGTCATAAATTCTATAAACATAATGCATATTGAGATAAATATATGTGATAATTTCATTTGTATGCTAATAAATGGAAATTTTATGTCCAAATATGAAATAAATTAAATGTTACACATTATTGATATGGTGATAAGGGAGGACCTAACACTAATAAATGTTGGAAGATAAACTTTTAATCCTATAGTAGCACACAAGATTTCCATATAAGATAGATTTTTATTTGTCAACTTTCTTGTTGGTGTAACGGTCTCTAATGGGTATTCATCAGATATCATGAATTTTTTTATAAATTAATTAATTGAAGTAACATGGTTAAAAAAGACATGATTATAATTTATTGACTTGGAATTTAATGTCTACAACTATAAATTGTATTTTTTTTATGAAATTATTGATTTAGAATTATCAAATACTACTACATTTTCAGTTTTATTTATAAAACATTTATTGATCTAAAAAACATCAATAAATAAAAATATTAAATAATGTCATGTTATGTGAATTGGATATATTCTTCCCACTATTTTAAATGATATTGACATGAACCATATTCCTCTGGACCACTTAGACTGTAGAATAGAATGAGAGTGCCACCCTAAGACAATATTAAATAGGTTATTGTTTAACAAATAACATCATGGGTATTCAACAAAAGAAATGGAAATCATTACCATTTATAGAGTACATTAGACTATTGTAAAATAAAATGTAAACTCAAAACCAAGAAGAATAAAAAAAATCATTCCATAAAAGATCATTTTGATAAATTAATGAATTTCATATAATATTAAAAAATACAAGATAACTAAAACCATGAAAAAACCATAATCCCAAAAATAAATATCTTTAAAATACTAATTCATGTAACCTCAGTGATATATGAAAAACAACAAACAACCCAAGTTCCCCCGCTATCGTCCATGAACACTATGTTAAATTCATTAAACTCCTCGAAAAACACTATAATGCTCGAGGCATGACTATATTAACAAATATATTAATAAAATACCCATCCCAAAAAAAATCCCTTTTATTACATCACCATATCACAACACTGAATAGAAAATTATAATCATTATAACAGCCATGCCTAGTGATACAGAACACATAACTATATAGGTAGACAAAATAATCTTGAACTATGATGGATTATAGTAAAAAAATAATGATAAATATAAAATATAAATTATTATTAAGAGGGAAAAAATTAAAAAATAAATATACTAGATATAGATACTTATAAAATGGTATGATTGATTTTAGAAGTAAAAATGCAGTGCATTTATAAGGGGTAATATGACTGTTAAAAGGGTAGGGTGGCCATTTGAATAATAACTTCACAATGTGACTATATAAATAGTAATTTAACCATTATACATACATGTTTCCAATTAAATAACTTTTAGCATTGAACATATTATTTTTAAATACATTAAGAGTTTTATTTATTAAAAAAGTTATCATATATCGAAAAAATTCATAAAAATGAATTCAAAATTAGAATAAGCATATATAAACTATCCAACTATGAAATTATCATAATTTATTTATAATATAATTTTATAGTAAATAGTAAAATATTCTATGAATCGAAAACACACTTTAAAATAATTTATTTTAATATATTAAAAACAATTTTTAAATATATAATATATTTTCCTAAATCTAAATTTTTTTAAAAAAGTTTTAAAATAATATTTTTTAATAAAATTATATTCCATATCCAAAGTACAATTTAAAAATTCACTTAATTTTTTAAATTGATAAATTTAAAAAATGTTATAAATGTAAAAAAACATAGTTTAAAACCATGTTAGGCCAAAAAAATTTCATTTTCTACAAACTATATTTCTGAATCCTAAGTCAAAAAATTAATAAACAATTCAACAATATTATTTATAAATAAAAATCCATCCTTACATTACTATTCACTAAAAAATTAATTGTGCATGGTTCACCTCAAAAATTCTATCACATTATTCTATCCAAGAAGTCATTAATGTTACAAGGTGTTCTTTATCGAGCTTTAAAAGGATACTTTACCAGGAAAGGATTCCAAATATTTTCATTTCCTTTATATTATGTAACATTTTCAAATTATTTTTTATTTCAAGAAGAAATATTGTTATGATTAATTGTTATAAACTCCATATTGTAATATAATTGAGAGATAAATATCCCCTCTCACTATAACACATTAATAAGTCGTTATAATGATAAATTATTTCCAAAGAGATCAACTCCATTATCCAAATCCCTATATATTTCATCTATTTGTGGTATAATTGATGGATTATTTCTAAGAAGGGGTATTTTTTAAGAATGGATAATGATGATGTAAATAGATAAAAAATAAATCAGATTCTAAGTGGATTAAAATCTATTTTGGAACAATTATAACTTTTCTATCAAATCATACCTTCCCTGAAATTATTTGCATAATTTTTTTATCCTCAATGCGTATCAAACATGTGTTTCACCATCTCCAAATTTCTAGAAGATAATTTTTTATCATTTATTTGGTGTCATGCAATTTCAAACTATTGTATTCAATTAATCATTCCTATTCATATCCTTATATGATAAAAATATACTACCCTACTGATCCAATATCTTCTCTTTGAAAGGATACTTTTCATTCCATTAAAAATATCCTATGGTTTTCAATTTAATTTATGTATATTAACCTTGAACCATAATATTCCATTAGAGAGGGAAATATTGATAATATATATATATCTAGCTTACATAGATGGATTTTTTCCCTGTACAATTAAAGTTGGGTATCATGCCCCAGAAGTTGTGCCACTTTCTCCCCATTAAAATCGAGGGCATCTATTTATTTCCACACACACATATGTGCATGGGTGGTGGATATCCCACTTGATGGTCAAATGCATGTAGTGGGTGGTGGTCCATGGGATGCGTTGTTTAGTTGGTTCTTACCAATCATTATGGAAAGGGATGAGGCTTGGTTTATTGGGATTCCAAGACATTTGTGTATTTTTGGTTTGTAATCCTCCTCTACCAAATATAGATTTTTTATATGGATAAATATTGATTACATAGCCATGATAATGTACGAGGTTCCTTTCGGAACATTATGATATGTATTATTCACTGTATTTTCATATAATAGATGTATTGGAATTATTATGTGACAGGTGGAGCCTAAAATTATATATCACCTTATTTCATCTATAGGTCTCAAGAGACAAACAAGCTCGTGTATTTTGTGTATGCCTACCAATTTATGTATAATGTCTTAGTCAACATTTTAACATGATGATAATGATGTTTGACACCATATATCCCATCCCTATGAGTTTTTTTATTATCCATACATTTATTTATCTATATTTTTATGTTATCCATGGACATATGTTATGCTCATGTTATTGGTTACATGACATTATTTGATTATTCATTAATTAAATATTATCTATTCCAGTTTTATTTCATTATATATTCCTCTATACTATACCTCATAACTATGAGATCACCTCTATACCTTATCTCTCCATTTACCTAGATAACTAGACATATTACTATGCATGAATTCTGGATAATAAATGAGAATGAATAAAATTTATGTTTTATTATAACATACTTTTAATTTCCTATGTAATGAATTGATCATGTATGTTTCTAGTCTTCTAAGACTACTAAACTATTGAATCCTGGGTATTGTGATCTATGTATTTTGTACCATATTAATATATAACTACTGGATTTAGGGTACTAAAGTCAGTGTTATTATTTTGGTATCATAGATTTTTTATTAAAAATCGTAGGAACTTGATTTATAACAATATATTTAAAGAACATGTAGCAACACATATTTTTCTCAGTTGAGACTTAGCTTGATTTTGAGTTTCTGAGTCCCAAGACCTTTCTAGTAGTAAATTAGTAAATTTACCCTAGTATATGGCCTTAAGAAAATTCTAGTGGTTATGTTGACCCCATAATATAATTTTTAACCCCAAGATGAGTTTTGATTATTTTTTCAATCATGTTAGATTTTTATGGATTTTTAATATTTATCAAGTAAATGAATATTTATCCTATGAGAACATGAAATTATATATTCTAAATAATAGATCATATGGGATTTAAAACACTATAGTTGTTTATGGAATATGGGGTTCACTATGGGGTTGATGTTACCTTATCTCATATCACTGGTCCTTGAGATAGCCCAATGCAGGAGCATCAATTAATGAAATTATGCAATGATAATGAAAAGAACCATGAATACTATAGAAAATTAAATAAAAAACAACTATTCCATGAGATAGGGAATCTTTTTTATTTGTATTCATGCAAATTTATTTTTAATAATTATTTTTTAAATCCCATCATATAATTTGTCATTTACCTTTGGATTATTATGGATTTTTAAAGCTTCATTATCCCCGCAATCATTATCTAGAATTATTACCTCCAAATCTAGAATTCCATTGGCATGATGAACCCCCATGATGTTTTCCTTTTATTATTATCACATGATCCCCAATAGAACATCTTGTTGGCTCGTGTCCCTTATTATGTGCAATGTGGTAGGATAATTTTGTGACTATTGTCCTCACAAACCATGATTCCTACTCAATTTTTATTTTTTTTGTATATACATGATGGTGGATATCATTAGAATTCATCTAGGAAAATGAAAAAACATGTTTATGTGGATTCGATTACACTATAACATGGTTAAGGTTATATTGGGAGAAGGGTATATTTATTATCATGAATGGAAACTATTAAATGAATTCCCAACATAGATGAGATCTAGGGAGGATGGAATGACTTCTTAATGATATAATAGATATGATCAAATCATATATATGGACCCATGATGGTCCTATATTATGGAAGATAGAATGGTGGTGTGATTAGAGGTTATTTTATGTGGTTGTAGTTTGGAATTTAGAGAGACTATAAATCTGGGAAAAGAACTCGACTATAATGAATGTAGTTTGGGAGAAAACACATTGGTCACATCCCTAGTTATGGAACTAGGGTTTTAGAATTTATAAATATAACATGGAATGTGGTATAAATTCACATACCATGTGGTTCTATTTGTGAAGTTGAGTACACGTATAACCACATGTTGTATAATTGGATACACACCATGTATGGCCCACTCAACATGGCTTGGGCAGTGATACATTCCCAGGGTAACATCATGAACCACATGATATGTGTCTCATGAAACATTTAGTATAGTGAAGGACTACATATGTCAACATTCATAAGTATATACTTTTTGGTTCTCCATTTCTAAAAAGAGTGGAAACCATGATATGATGAAGGAAAAATCCCTAGGTGGGGGAATGTCACTTCACCCATGGCCCTAGTTGTGGGATTAGAATGATTCTCCTAGGTCTTTATATGTTTGACCATTTTAGGTATTCATGTTCTTCCATATTTACTACACAAATCCACTAGTGTATTCACCCCCTTAGAAAAAACTACATGAATGATCACACCACCACACCCATGCTACATGCCCTATTCACCGGCGCACACTACCTTAACACCCAAACATCATTTCCCTGGTTTTCCGATTGCTTATAAATAGTCCCCCAGGGGGTTGTATTTGAAAAACAATTTTTTTAATATTAAGAAACCCCATAAAGTTCCATGTTCCCTAGTCCCCAACATGACGTTAGGTTTCTTAATTAATAATAAACCTAATAAAATTAATCACTAAATAGGTTAATTGCATTACTTTAATTTTTAACACATTAACACCTTATTAGGTTACCACTTATACTCTAGTACTCCAAAATTTGGGAGAAATACCCTCTCTAAGAGAGACACACTAGGGTGTCACTCCCCCAGTTCACCCTGTAGGCCCCTTCACTAGGGAGAACCCTTTCCCAGGTCTAATAAATTTAGGAGACACTTCTCCATAGCCTTACCTTATATAAACTTCTCATAATATCTATACTAGGTAAACCGCTCTTCCTAGGTACACACCTGGGAAAAACATATATAAAACCTTCAAGAATAGAGTACCTTTTCAAATGTTCCATACTAGGGTGGAAATTACCCCAAGGTCCACACCAGTGTGAAACTTTACCCTAAAATATATGAAGAGTGATAAGAAGCCCTAGTATCATACTAGGGTGAATCATTCTACTTAACCCATCACCAGTGATACACTTCACCCTAATCCTCCACTTGAGAGACTCATTCACCCTAACCCATCTCTAGGGAGACAATTCTCCCTATAATTCCACTAAGGTTCCCCATTCACGCATATTAACAATTAGTGTTCCATTTCACCCTAAGATCCTACTTGGGAAAACATTTCCCCATATCTCATGCTAAGGTACCTCAATTCATCCTAGGTGACCATTAGGGAAAACAATCTCCTAAGTATCTCTATTGAAGTGATAAACCCATATGAAAACCCCTTTGGAACCTCATTTTCCTAGGTCAATTGAATAGTAAAACATGGTTTCCCCCAATATATTTATGAAAATCTTTTTCTCAGATCAACTCATTATCAAGTTTCATTCTCATAGACCTCCTCAATGTCCTCCTAAGATACATGGTCAGGTTTGGAACATTATCATACACCCTTTATATCATATATTCCATTTATAAAATGTGGTTTCCACTAATCCTTCCTAATTAGTAGGGACAGTAGGGGGTTTATAACCTTGTATCACCTTGATAACAAGTGTACATGACATGAGGATACTGATAAAGATACCTATTATACCCTAGTACACCATGAGAGGGGAGGGGTTAATTAGGTTGTCAACTATTTTATTTTTATTTGAAGGATATTATTCCCATGATGGTAGAATGTTGTTAAACCTATTAGGTAGTATCCTACAATCACAAAAAATAGAAGTTTAGAAAATTAAAGAACAAAACAACATATTTTTACATGGTTCACCTAAAAGGGCTACATCCAAGGATAATAAATGTGTCAATATGACAATATCCACTTTGATTCACTAGTTTTTGGGGATTTCATATTTTTTCCATGGCTACTAAATTATAGGAACACTACTTTTACAATGCACGCATTAATAACACATTGCCCCCCTCAGATCACTTCCATTGACCCCTCCTTGTGTAATAAACTAGGAAAAGTATTTCCTATTTTAATGACATATCAATCATATTATCTTAATAAAATTATGTGGAATGTTTCTATAAGGACCCAACCATAAACATAACTTATTGTAGTGACTTTTGACTAGAATTTATTTTCATCCATTCCCAAAGATCATTTAGGTTTAATGTTTTAATGAATGGGAAAAAATATTATATGAAATTTCAAAATTACAAAGTAGATAAGTCTACACTCCATACCTTTTAAAAAAACTATTTAAAAGAAACATGGTTCTTTTCATGAAAAATCATTTAATACATTCATCATAGCATCTTCTTTGACCTTACAAATCTTAAGACCTGTGAAAAATATTTAAAAACATATGATGAGTACAAAAATCTTAATAAAGGAAAATAAGGGAAACAATTTACATGAGAGATCAATATAAATAAATAAGAACATTTGGACTTTCATAAAGGCATGATAAATAGGAATATCATAACAATTAGAAATTGGATCATAACATTAAAATGTGCCTACAACCTTTAATTTTTACATTCATAATCAAATCACCAAGGTCCATCCACAGGGTTTCATACCACCAAGGTCCATCCCCAGGGTGTTGTAGATATTACCAAGGTTATATAAAAAGTTATAATTTAAATTATAATGTTTATTCACCAAGGTATTGTAAAAAATACCAACTTTATTCACCAAGTTATCGTAAAACATGTCATCACTATAGATTAAATTATTTACCTAGTTCATTAGAGTACAATCAGGGAGCACCATTAATATGTATTTATTTTTATGTTATATATATATATCATAATAAAACATTTAATAAATAACCCAAATAGAATAAATGAAATGGATTTTTTATCAAAATGATGATGCTTTAAAAAGTGATTTAAAAACATGATAATTTTGTCATTTATAACCCACATAAATGGAATGAGGGTTTTATGTATGCCAATACGAGAATAAAATATATAATTTTTATCTATTTATGAATACCCATAGAACTGAAATAGGTTTGGGTATTCACATAAATAAAATAATGCAATTTCTTGAGAAAAAGTAGAGAGATTTTGAGATGAAAATTCTGCAATATAATGCCAATACAACATGGTTCTAGAAAACATTAAAAAGAGTGTGTACAGAGGTCAACCATTCATAAAATATTCATAATATAGTAGGAGGACATAATATAATATAAATAAGAATAATAAATGGAAACTTTAAAGACATACCACAAAAAAGAATACTTGAAAGGAAAAGAGAAGTGGATAATTCCCATACCACATTAGAAACACTTAAATACATATCATTAAGGAATTACATTATAAAAACTTTAAATATCATGAGAATATAATAATTCATGACATAATGAGTCAAAGGGTTTTATATACACATTATTTGAAAATAAAGGTTCATAACATCAAGATGTGCCTCAGAGAATGGTGATTGAGATGAAGTCCCTTACCTTGAGTCCGACTTGTCTCGTTCATTATTTATCTTTATTTTAATTAGAAAAATCCTTTTGATTTTATCTAAGAGGATTATTTGATTTGAATTATTCCAAATTTAAGGATTATAGTAGAAATTGAGGGATTTTGGGTGCTTATTATATTAGAGGTTGGGTGATCCAGGGGGCTTGGGAGGTGTGTGAAAGTGGGTAGAGGTGGTGGCCTTTTATAAGAGGTAGGAGGGGTACTTTATGAGAGTCTTGAAATATTATTTTATTATAAATTTATTTTTTATTTAAAATAGTTCCAAAGATATAAATTTCAAATATAAGATGTGGATAGATCTAAATCCTCTCAACCGATAGTTTTTAGACATGTTTAGGTCACAAAATTAACCTTATCATTTAGCTTTAACCCTTAGTTAAATAATTTAACTCTTACCACGTCTTCTTCTATTTTCATACTATATGGTTAATATAGTTACTATAAAATGCCAAGAGTACATCAAGTAGATCATTAATTAATTTTTTTTCATTATTTTAGTCATTTGTAAGAATATTATATTTTTATGACTATTATATCATTTTGTAAAATAGTATTTGTTTTAAAAAATTATTTATGTCAATTTTGAAACTGTTTAGTAATTGATTTTTGTTAAAGTCATAAAAAATTATTCATTCGAAAAAACTACATCAACTCAAAAAAAACATGAAATAATCATCCAAAAAAATTTGGAGGACATAAAAATATTCAAATTACATTTATTATAATATTAATAATATCATTTATTTGAATCTTTCATTAATAAGGTAGTCACTGCATCATGATTGTGTCATAAATAAATTTATTTCTATAATGTCTCAAAACTATAAACAGAATACCCAGATGTAGGAAATATTTTTTTCTTTATAATTACTATTTATAGTCCAAGTGATCACTTATTTAAACCCATATTAAAAATTTAATAGCTATTAAATACATGAGTTTGAGAGAAGCTTTAAACTAGCTTCCATGGGAAGCCTTATCCTTTTAATTAAAGAAGCTTCCACGAGATGCATTAAACTGAATTCCATGGGAAGATTTGTGCATTAATTAAAGAATATTATAAGATAATATTTAAAATATATTCTATGGGATGATTAGTTATTTTAATTTAACAAGATTCTATGGGAAGCTTTATAATAGATTCCATGGGAATCATTATACTTTTAATTAAACAAGCTTCTTGAGAAGCTTTATTTCAGCTTCCATGGGAAAATTTATCTATTTAATTAAAGAATATTCTTTGAGAATATTTCAAATATCTCATCCAATACAATTATTACATGTGTTAAGGTAATTTTATAATTTTATTTTTACCTATCATTACTCAATTTACCCTTAACCATGGTAATCAAAAATAATTACTGAAGTTACTATTAATAATGTCAAAAAAAGATACCAATTTACAAAATTTGGACCTTTTGATTCAAAATATGGAATCCATTTTTCCATATTCAAAACATATTATTTTCATTAATTAATTTAAAATTAATTCCTTTTGTCAAAATGATAAAATACGTTTTTAAAAAGTAGTAACCATCAAAATATTAATGTGTGTTTATATCTAATTTCAATGTAAATTACTTCCATTGAACAATATTGGTTTAAATGATAAAAATATATTTTATTAATACTTAAAAACCATTCAGTAATATAATTTAACCATATAAATTATATTGATGGAAAAGGTTGTTTTCATTTAAAATTCAGCGTACTTTTACTATTCATCAAATCATGATAGTTATCAGAAAAATATCAACAAATTATCCAGAGTAAATTTGGATGTACCACTTCTGAATAAAAAGTTTATTTTTTCAAATAGAAGATATAAAAGTGAAAAAAAATAATTTTAAAAGGGTTCTCCATCAAAAGGTGGTAAAAATACATTTTTTCAAAATACTTCTTTTATCCGAAAAATTGAATTTGTTCTATATCACATCTATAAAACAAATAATATGAATTTAAAACATCACATTGAATATATATACCATATTCATAATTCAATAAAAATATATAAAGTGTGATATGATTTTATAAAAACAATTATTCTATTTTTAAATATGTTTTCATAATAACATATCCTTTATATTCAATTGATTTTTATTTCCTTTTATAAGAAATTTAGTAACCAATAAATCATTATTTAAACATTTGTAAATCATGTTTTCATAATTCAGTTGATACTATTCTTTCCCTCCATTCCAATATCTTGGTTATAATGGTAAAATTTAAATAATAATATTTTGTTGTTCGTTTAAGCTCAATGTAGCATATCATGTATGTTATCGAACATAGTGTTTCATTCTTAAAACACGGGATGTTACAATTTCACATCATTAATACTAGAATATGATGCTTCAATGTGTTCTTTATTCTTCAGAATATCTTCATATTTTAATTCCTTCAATGTTTAGAAAACTATTACGTAAAAATATTATACGTCACATAATCCATGGTGTATAACCTATTCACACTACCCCTAGAACAAGACTCCTATCTTGTAACCTCAGGTGAAAAATAATTTGTAAGATCATCTGATGTATAAAAATTGTTCTCAAGAGCCTAGGTGCAATACCTCAATGTATATCTCCCCATATAGAAGAGAAAAAGTGAAATACCTAAACATGTATCTCCATGGTCATAATATCTTGAGAAAAAGACCTCAAGAATGACCCCCTTTGTCAAATCATGTAACTCTGGTCCTGAAAGTTTTAGTACAAGACCTATAGTGAATATATCATCTATATTAATTATATCAAATGAACAATCCATATAAACTCCAAAGTCTAATATGGTTATGTGATTGATTCATGAAAATAATCCCAAATTAGATTAAATCCTTGATATTGTCATCATCATTCTAATGTGGTGAACAATGGGTATTTATAACCGAATTCCAAAAACTTATCATTCAATTTTTTTTATTCATCCAAACCACCACATTAAGTATTTTTCTTCACTAGACTATTCCAAAATATGATCATGTATCATCGATCAACTTATGTGATCACATGACCACTGTGCATAATTTTTTTTGTAAGACCCCTTAATCAGGTGACATAATTGAGCACAACATATCATAGTCCCATCACATCACTATCATTTCCAGAATATTTCATTATTTATGAAATTTTTATAAACACATCGTGCGATAACTTTGATATTATCCACTCCATTAAATAATTTTATGCAAAAATATTTCCATCATTTCTAGCATAACATCCTTCATGAACATCACATAACCCCAAAAAAGGATTCAACACATCTTATATGATCACATAACTAAACAAAAACACATGATCAAATAACCTTTTTAGGTTAATGTGATCATGTATATTTTACCAACTTATGAGATTGAATGTCCTTTTTTCCTTATGCGATCATGTATATATTTAAATATTATATGATTTGACTTATTTTATTATTGATTTTAAGCTCAAAAAATGGCAGACACTGAGAGATGATGCAATTTTATCCAACAGTTTCCAATGAAAAATCAAGACTTCATATTTATAAAAATATAATTCATTATGCATAAACAAAACTGATAAAACTCAAATTATGTTTACAATAAAAAAACAACTTCATTTAATAATATACCACCTTGGTTCCAATATTATACCCCTTTTGGATTTTTGAAAATCCAATGTGAAATTCAGTTTCACACACCCTCTAGATGGATATTGAATATCTCTTACGTCACATTATGTATATGTTAGTAGTGAAAAGTATATTCAAAAATATTCAAAGAGATAAATCCATTCCCTGAGATATTCTATAAACTACCCCTTATCTCTATACATTATAAAACATCCACACATTATATGTACATCACATCCCCCTACATATCAAATCCCCTTTACATTAACATTATAAACTTCCCCAGAATAAGAGAGAGGTTTGAAGATAAAAAAGGCATTTTATAGAATCTTTTTAAAATTTTTATAATGAATCCAAAGTGAATGATCCTATCTAACATGATGTAAAATTTAAATCAATATATACAACAGGGAGGGTTTTTAAAGTTTTGAATATCCTTAGATCAAGTGAGGTGGTTGAAAAATAATATTTGACCAATGCTTCCCATGAACAGAGTGGTTAGTGACATCATAATTATATCAACCACTTGATCAGTTATTTCAAATTCTTCTATTTTGATTAATTATTATAAGCCTTCTCTTTGATAATGTGATACTAGATTTCAATATGCTTGGTATGAGAGTTTTACATTAGATTTTTCATAATAACGATCACACTATTATTATCCCATAAGATCGTCATAGTCTGTTTCACTTCTTCAAAAAATCCTAAAGTTATTTCTTCATCCAACGATGATGAGTTTAGGATTTGTTTACTATAATGTATCCCTACTATATCCTGCTGAGTGATTCACTTTATTTCTTGTTACTCATCCTAGCAGCACACTCACTGCCACTGAAGAAAGATCCACCACTTGTGGAATCATGGTGCACAACTTCTCTATCCAAATTTTAATAAGAGTTTTAAGACAATTCTTGTTATTTTTTAGAATAAAACAATAATCTGTAATTGAGAGTACCTTGAATATATATAATGATACATTTAACTATAGTGAGATGCTCTTCCTTCAGATCATTATGAAAATGACCCGCTAAACTTGTTGCAAAGACCATATCCAACTGTGTTATAGTTAAGTACAAAAATATTTTTATCATTATTGTAACACCCTAATATTTTATGAATAATTTCTTAATAAATTTAATTTCTTTTATAGGTTTCCTTACATGGTACACCGAGTTTTAACAAACTAGGAAAATATATTAATACTATTATTTAAACATGACCATTATTACTTAGACACTAAACTTTTCATCATGAATAGGAATATTTTTTTTTAAATATTAATTAAAAATTTTTTTTATAAAGAAAACATATTGATAAAAAATTAATCAATTTTTTTGAAGCCTTTATATGTTTCAAAAATACTTTTCTTTACAAATATTTTTTTATTTCTTTTCGTGAAAAAATAATAATATTAGTTTTAAAAACTTTTAAAAAATTTATTTCAAAAAATTGAATTAATTTTTGTAATCTATATTTTAAAATTATCTAAGGGTTATTTTTTATTCATTTTTCTGAAAAGTTTAATTTTTTCGATGAATAATGATAAATTCTAATTTTTATTGAGAACTAGAATTACATTTAAAGAATGTGTAATGATAATTTTGTTTTAAAATGATTTTAAAAGTAAAATTAGTTTAATTATATATTGATTAATTAAATTTAGGTCACTGGAATATTCTTCATATTGAATTTTTATATAAAATCATTTTAAACTTTTGATCATTTTTTCATTTGAAACTCGCTTTCTCACTAGAAACTCGCTTTCTTATCACATCTCCGGGTTTAAGGTTAAATTAATTTTTTTAATTGTATTAATTTAATTTATAAAAATGTATTAAATAATTGGAGTTAGAATAACTTATATTATATAATAATTCCAACTTAATTTTTGGTCAAAATGAATAGTAAAAAAATTAAAATTAATTTCCACAATTAAGGTTAAAACAAGTTTACTGGGGGTTAAATTAAAAAGATAAAGGATAAAATGACTTATAAACTTGTAGAAAAACTAATTGTATGGATATATTTGAACCTTATAAACTATAAGGCTTAATAATTCCAGTTTTAAATATTTTTGGAATGTGAAAAAATGGGTACAATTTATTCTTTTAAAAGATTCCAAGTGTGTCCTCTATCCCATTTATAAAAGACCACCATTATCATCCCATACTAACTTTTAAAAAACTATTTATTTCATATAATAACAACCCAAATATCTTTCATAATTCAATATAAACTTCCTATATTCCTTATTTTTTATTAGTAGAACCATATAGTAATTATTTTGGTATAAACCTAAAGAGGTTATCTGAAGAAGAGGTAAAATTATTAAACTAGTGTTTTTCTAATATTTATTCTTAAAAATCATTAAAATATTATTCAAATGTGATGATATAATAACACCAGTATGTCCCATGCACATAGGTTTTATTATCTTAATGGAATAACCTATATTCATCTCCACTTTCATCAAATGGAAAACGAAACCATCACTCGTCTGTTTGGCAGACTACCTCCTCGTGAACCAATGTTATTAATTTTCCACAAGTACCTATCATTGATAGATATAATGATGGATTTAATGTTTATATAATATATTTATGATATTATTATACTTATTTAATTATTATATCACATATAACTTCTTACATTCCACTCCTTATGGGATATAACAAAGTCGTTCGTGTACACGCCAGACTACCTCCTGGTGAAGAGATGCGATTCGTTTTTCACTAGAACTTTTTATGGATGGAAATTAGGTAAAATTTAATGAATATATTTGATATATAACAGAATAATGATTATATAATGTTAATATTTTATTTACTTTTCTTTCATTTCATCCTTCTAGAAAATGGAAATGATGTTCATGCATATATATGGCATACCATCTCCATGAACAGTGTATTTCATTTTCTTTCTCTAACTATTATAGATTACTATAAATAAATATATCTTGAATATATATGATATTTATATCTTGATTTAAAATATTTATATTATGTAACCATTATCAAATTAATATAACTGAAAATAAAAAGTTAAAACATACACAAAAAACAAAGCAGTTATAACTCGAAACATGGTTTTAACCTGGAATTTTTAATAAAATGGTAATAAAATGTCATAAGAAAATAATATAAGGTATGATATATATAACTATGGTTATATAATATATTTATAATAAGCTAATATTTATTACAAATGAGGTTCGAACGTGTACAATGGAATTTGAGAGTTAAGGTGAGATATTTTTTTTATCAATCTATCTTCATTGAGACAAATGCTATGTTATGCACCTATATTATTTTATGAGGTGTATATATAGAAAAATTGAAATGTTATAAAATTAATCTCATCATATTCATGATATTTAAATTTTATTTTTATGTTATTCTTTAATGGGAATTAGAATTCCAAATTTACCAAAGTGGTAATGGTTTGATGTTACGATCCCATTGTTCATTGATACTGTTTATGATTATACATTGATAATGAAGTATTATGATACATATCTCAATAAAATCATAAATTTTATTCTAATATGATTATTTCATGTGAATAACTATTTTCCCTTCATTTTCCTCTCTTTATATACTCATGATTCCAAAATAATATTTTTAAAGAAAACTGATTTTCTTCCTCTCTTCAGTTGAGACCCTGATTTTCATCCCTATCCAACTTTTCAATAATGTTTAAAGAAATATTTTAATTCTACACTTGGATTTTTTAAATTAATTTTTACCATTTTTAATTTTTTACAAAAACTTTTAAAAGGAATCGTAATTTCATTTTCAAAGTAAGACCCATTTTGATTTTACTGAAATATAAAAGGAATCATTGTTTTAATGTGTATAAAATTTACCGTTATCATGACCAATTAATGTTTTAAAAATTACATTATAAGTTTTAAAGGTTAATTTTAAGAGAAATGTATTTTTAAAATGTGTTAGATTTAAAAAAAATTATTTTCAATGTGGAAAATATAATTTTCTCAAGAAAAGTTTTAAGTGATTTTAAATAATTTTTTATAAGTTTCCAAGGATATTTTATAAGATAATGATTTAATATTTTTTTTTAAATTTATAGATTTAAAAATTTTATTTTCAAAGAAATTTTATTTTCCTCAAGAAATGTTCCAAGTGATTTTCTTTAAAAACTTTTTTCCATAAATGATGACATCCTATGGTTATACTTAATATTTACTGGGGATATAATCAAATTATATCATATTTATTCTTTATTTGGACAATTTATGTTTATTATAAAAATATTTTTATTAATACCATTTATTTTTCATGGATCAGGATGTGATTAAATGATTTATGAAACCTATTCCTTTTCATGTGTTGTGATATGATGAATGTTTTATGATCTTGTGGAAAATATATGTATGATTTTCATTATGCGATAGGTAGGATCTATGTATCCCTAAAATTAATTGGGTAATGATTAATGTTACATGAGCATAGAGGGTACACATGAGGTTATACCAAGCCCCAACAGAAGTTACATGGGTGGTAATCCTAAAACAAATTAGGTACATGGGTGGTTAGAAAAAGCCTAACATGTTATGAATGTCTTAGTGGGTATCCTTAACATAAGTTCTTCTATGCTTATGTGTTTTGTAAAAACATATATGTTATTACAATGTTAATATCTTATAGATTATGTCATTTTATTCCTTTATTATTCATGTCTTATGAACTAGAAAGATTTATTACATTGCTCAAGTTTATGATCAATGATATCCAGGGTATTGTTTTAAAATTTTATTGTCATGTTCTCATACCCATATGCTTATGATATATTGATATCCACCTTTTTTAGCCTTAATAAGCATATGAGATCACCCATTTTTATGTTTTGATTCCCTGGGTTATGATGAAAGGTATTGTGTCTGATATTTATAGGAAGGGTGTCAGTTATAAATAACATGGTGGGAGATGACATATCTCACCTATGAATTAGTTGTTTATGTTTCCATGTTTCCAAAGGCACTAGAAACCAGTGATTATGGAGTGGGATTTTATTTTATGTAATTAATATTCATTTTTTATGATGTAATATTTGTATATGAGAAGTGGAAGCTTCTACAGTTGGTATTAGAGGAAGGTTTACTTAAAACGTTGGAAACCAAGATGAGAAAACATTAGTGAGCACCATAAGGATAAGTCTAAATATAGGAAAATATCTTCGAATTTTGGTGAAGGATATAGAGAGTGATTTGCAAGAATTTCATCCTTTACTAGATACTACGAGTGGATTTGGTTATAGCATAGAGGTTCATATGGGTAATAAATATGAAAAGTAAACATTCTTATAGATCAATAATAACCTGGTGCATGACAATGGGACTTGCTGCAGACCTAGTTTAGCACTCCCAGGGGATACACTATGGAAATTTGGATACCCTTTACAAACCATCATGAAGGATTTAAATAGATGATGACAATGAATAACCTAGGTTATCCATAAGGTGTATTATATTTAAAATTTGGCATCATTATTTAGACATCCTATAATTTTTTTTCCAGGAATATGTGGTTTCTCCACTATGATTATCATTATTAATACTATGATTTTTGGTTTTAGTCAATGGATGGAGCCCGAATAAACCATGTTAATGCAGAATACAATGAATAGTTCAATTATTTTTCTCATGAAAAATCAAATTATATGGGAGATAGAATAAAAAATAGTATTGTTATCCTCACAAAAATTTCTCAAGCTATGAATCATTCTTATCTTCCAAATTATAAAGGAGGGTAACAATGTTCTATTGGGTCCTTCATAAGGAAAAATCCACCTTTTAGTGGTTCTTATTATCCAATAGTTTCCGAGAAATGGATCAATACCATTTAAAATATATTTTCCATTATATAGTGTTTAGATCATGGAATTTTTATTTTTTCTATCTATTTTTTAGAAGACAAAAGAGATCAATAGTGGACTCTTTTAATTAATACAATTCAAAATTATGAAACTAACTCGATGGAGTGGGATGTGTTTAAGAGATTATTTTTCATTAAGAACATCCCTAATTTTATTTGTATGAAGATGGGGATATAATTCCTTGAGCTAAAGAAAAATGATGATTAATTCCTTGGTACCTGTGAGTAAAATTTTGTAAGACTAGTGAGATTTTCTTATAGAATTGTCATCCAACATGAAAGTATGGTTGATCGATTTTTAGTGGCATAAAATCAACTCTTAGAAGAGAATTATATATAAGGGAATTTTTTAGCTATGAAGAAATCATTTTTTGTCATATTGAGGTAGAAATGGTTATTGTATTTACCCATTGATATCATTTTTTTGATAAGAAAAGAAATATGGATTTCATGAGAAACTCTAAAAATCACGGAGAGAAGAATATGAGATTTCTTTCATTATTTAAGTGTGGAAGGAAAAATTGATGAAATTTTCTTAAGGGGGCTACTAAATGTTTTATGTGTGGAATGTATGGTCATAAACTGTATAAAGGTTGAAGTAATGGGAATAATTTAGGTAATGATGTGAATAAAGATAATGATCCAAAGAATGAACCTCCCACACTTCAGTGTTTTAAATGTAAGGATTTCAGGAATTACATTAAAAATTTTCCAAATCTATTGGTTTGTGAGGAAGATCAACATCACCAACCTTTTATGTTGAGGTATAAAGGGAAATGTCACAAGATCAACATTTTATATGAGGGGTGCGATAACAACATGGTGAAATGTACATTTTCCATCCACTTTAGAACTGACAATGTCTTATTTGACAATAGATATACCCCCTCATTTATATCTAATGAATTTGATAAGGGTATCAAAATACCACCTCAAGGATTATATGTTTAATTTGTAGTGAAAGCCCCAAATGGTTTGATGATCACATCATAGGTATATTATTCCTATCCCATTGATGTTTGTGGGAATGTGCTTCCTAAAAATATTTTCAATCTCCCTCTAGTTATATTTGATGTTATATTAGGCATATATTGGCATTCTGTACATAAATCCCACATCATTTTCCAAGGAGGGGATTCCACTTTTGATATTCTAAACCAAAATATGATAATTTATCAGTGCAACGATAAATATAAAACTCTTATAGAAATAAAATCCATTTTATGGGTTTTGATTCCTATTAAAAGGGTGTGATTATCTCAGATGGTTGGGGACAAAATCAACATTAATGATATGCCTATTATAAGAGAGTTTTTTTATTATTTTTTGGAATAGTTTCCTATTTTTCCAAAAAAATCATGAATTTTAGTTCACAATATAACTCATACTTGATGCTACACCTATATAAAAGTCTTTTTATAGAATATATTTGATTGAGTTTTGGAATTGAAAAAGAAAATCTAAAATAATCATGATGAGGGATTCATTTGGACAAGTGTGTCATCAGGGGCGCACCTTTTGTTTTTAAAAAGAAAATGGATTATTAATACATTGTATTGATTATTGGGAGGTGAATAAGATCACAATAAAGAACAAGTATCCTCTACCCCATATTAATGACTTGTTTGATCAACTACGCAGATCTCAATACTTTTATAAGATTTAAATTCATTCTAGATATCATCAATTTAGGTTCAATAAAGAGGATATACCCTAGATAACATTTCCTATAAGGTATGAACACTATGAGTATATAGTAATTCCCTTTGGTTTACTAATTCTCACATTATCTGTGTGGATTTAATGAATAGAGTATTTAGAGATTACCTTGATCAGTTTTCGTTATTCTTCATAGATAACATTTTTATTTATTCTAAGAGAATGAAAGAGCACAAAGATCCCATGAGTATTTTACTAAATACCCTAATGATGGAGAAAATTTAAGAAAAATTTAAAAATTGTGAAATTTGGATATAAAAAGGATTCATTTTTTGGTCATATAATCTCAAGAGAGGGTGTATCAGTAGACCCATCAAAGGTAAAAGTTATTGATTGTTGGACCAGGCCAACCATTGTGACTGAAATCCAAATTTTTCTTGGTTTGGTTGGATATTATCAATAGTGTGTGGATAAATTTTTATTACTATCTAATACACTAACCAAGTTTACTCAAAATGGATCCAAGTTCTTATAGATAGATAAATACAAGAAAAAATTTCAAGGAACTAAAGAGAAGATCAGTCAGTGCACCTGTTCTTACATTACCACGTAGTTGATAAGGGTTTTTAATCTAAAATGATTCATCCAAGAATGGATGGATATGCTTTATTATGAAAAATGACATGGTTATATAACTTATTCCTCATGAAAATTTAAGGTTCATGAGAGAAATTACCGAAATCATGATTTAGAGATAGCTAAGGTAATTTATGAATTAAATATATGAAGGAATTATATTTATGAGTAAAAGTGTGATATATATACCGATCACAAAATTTTAATGTATATATTCACACAAAAGGAGTTAAACATGTGCTAGAAAAGATGGTTAGAGCTGATTAAATATTATGACTACTAAATACATTACTACCATGAGAAAGTGAATAGGGTGGATGATGCTTTGGGTAAACAAGATCATGGTAGATTCTCTAGGATGAGTACCACAAAATATCCAATATTTCAAGATTTTCAAAGGATGGATATGAAAATCTTAAAGGGAGGGGTGAAATATTATCTTTTTTACTAACTGAAAATGACTTTTTTTATAATCATAATCTCTTTTAAGGGGTATGGGGAACACAAAATGACATCAAAGGAAATAACAACAATCATGTCTCCATAGAAAAAATTCAAATCCAAACAAACCATTGAAGACTGCAAATAAAATCCCCTACTTAGCATCAAAAACACGAAGACCAGTTCCACCAACCCATCACTGCATGAATAGATATCCTGTGAAAAAATGCCCAGGCCTGGTACCGATGGCAGAGCTATACCCTCTCAAACATCCAAATCCATATAGCAATGAACCTATGAAACTCTCGCTAAAGAGGCACATAAGCAAGATATAGAGATTCAGAAGACGGATAGAAATTTAAATGAGTTTAACCTTGATTCTGATGTAATGATAAGGATAAAGATGAATTTATATATTCCATCTATTCTAGATTTGCAGAATGATATATTAAGGGAATCTCATAGTTCATCATTCTCCATCCATCCAAGAAGTATAAAAATATATAGTGATTTGAAAGAGTATTTATGGTGGGATGACATGAAGAGAGATATGTTAGAGGTTGTATCTCCGTGCTTGGTATCTCAATAAGTTAAGGCTGAGAGAGAAAATCCTAATGGGTTGATACAACCATTACCCATACCAGAATATAATTGGGAAAAATCACCATGTATTTTGTTATTAGACTCACCAAAACATCTAAAGGAACAATTCTATATAGGTCGTAGTTGATCACAGTATAATGTTAGCACACATCACCACAATAAAATAATAATTCTATATTGATCTTATTTCCGAAGTATACATTAAGAAATTTGTAAGGTTGCATGGAGTACTACATTCTATTGTATATAATTAGGATTTGAGGTTTACCTTAATGTTATGGAAAATCTATAAAAAGATCATGATACATAGTTGAGTTTTAGCACTACATATCCTCCTCAAAAATATAGTTAGTATAATAGAATGATTCTATCCCTAAAGGAAATGTTGAGATATTATTATATTAACTTCAAAGGTGGTTGGGATCGACACCATCCTCTTGTTGAATTCTCTTATAGTAATAGATTTCAGTCAAGAATTTCGATGGATCCTTATGATGACCTCTATAAAAAGAGTGTAAAACTCTAACAAGTTATGATAAAGTTTAAGAAATAAATTTATTGGTACTAGAACTGGTTGATGAAATGTAAAATAAGGTTAGTGTCATTCAGCATCACATTAGGGTAGTACAAAGTCGATATAAATTTTCTATTGATAATTATCAACATAATATAGAATATGAAGTTTGTTAGAAGTTTTTCCTGTGACCCATGGAATATGTTAATGAGATTAAAAAATAAGGGGAAACTGTGTCTTAGGTATAAAATTCCCTTTGAAATTATTAATCATATCAGGACTGTAACTTACCTCTTTTCACTTCCACCAAACCTCTTTTAGGTTCATGATGTGTTCCATGTATCTCTCCTGAGAAAATACGTGCATGATCCACCGAATGTAATTAAATCAAAGTTCATAAAACCAGGGTATGATCTTTATTATGAGAAAACAATGGTGGATATTCGCATCATTATGATACATTTATTCAAAATAACACCACTCACCTAGTGAATGTTTTTTTTTGTGAAACCACCAACTTGAGGAGGTTATGTGAGACCCTAAGGATGTAATGAGACAAAATTTTCATCAGTTCTTTCTGCCAAAGTGATGAATTTTTAGGGATAAATACATTTTAATGGGGTTATAATATAGTTCCTTGATATTTTATGAAATATTTTTTTGACTAAATTTTATTTCTTTTATGGTTTGTGTTACATACAACTCCAAGTTTTAACGAACTGTGACAAATTATTAATATTATAATTTAAACATGACCATTATTACCTAGCCATTAAACAATTATGAATGAATAGGAATAAAAACATTTAAATATTAAGTATAATGGTTTTAAATAAATAAAACATATTGATAACAAAGTACTCAATTTTGGGTAAATTCTTTATATGTTTCAAAAATACTATTTCTCTCAAAAACAGTTTTTTATTACTTTTTATAAAATAATAATAAAAGTAATTTTTTAAAATATTAGAAAATTCATTTAAAAAAAATAACCACCAATTTTTAAATCTATTATCATAGGGTAAATTTTTGGATTTTTTTACAAAAATATTAATTTTTCAATGAATAATGAAAAATAATGGTTTTTATTGAAAACTGCCTCTTTAGTTAAAAAATGTATAAGGTTTTTTTTATTTAAAAATGGGTTTAAAAGTAAAATTACTTCAATTATATATTATTAATACATTTTATGTTATTGGAATCGATTTTATAATTAATTTTGATACAATGTTTTTAAACTTTTGGATATTTTTTCATTGGAGAATCGTTATCTACTAATATATATGAGTTTAATTTTAAATTAAAATTTACCAATTTTATTAATGTAATTAGAAAAATTAGATTAAATATTTTTAACTGTAATAATTTTTATTATATAATTTGTTCAACTTATTTTTTCTTCAATATTAATAGTAAAACAATAAATATTAATTACCGCTATTAGGGTTAAAATGTGTTTACTAGGGGTTAAAATAAAAAGATAAGGGGTAAATTGATGTTGAAAATTGTCCAAAACTAATTTTATGACCATATTTTAATTTTATCACCTATAAGGTTATATCAAATTCCATATTTGATCATTTTTATGTAAAAAACATAGGTACACTTTATTCTGTTCAAAAATTCCTAGTGTATCCTCTCCCGCACATATAAATGGTCACACCCTCTCCTCTCATATTTACTCTTCCTGAAAACTTTAGTTCAAAAACATACTTAACAAATATCTTACCTAATTCTATATAAACTTTTTAGGGGCTTTATTTTGATTAGGAAACCCTCCTAAGAAGGATTTAGTTATAAACCTAAAGGTGTTCTATGAAAAAGAGGTAAAATTATTAATCTTGTGTGTTTGTTTCATGTCTTATTCCACCTCCTTAAAATCTTCATTAAATATAGGGATATAATAATAAAAGATTACACCATATACTTAGATATTATTATGTTAATTTCATAACATATATCCATCTCCAATTCCATCAAATTGGAAATGAATCTGTCCCTCATGTGTACGACGAACTACCGCCTGATGAACTAATGTAATCCATTTTTCTATAACCACCTTTCAAAAATAGATATAAAGATGTAATTAATGTTTATATAATATATTTATGACATTATTATACTTATTAAATTATGATATCACACATACCTTCTTAATTTTTATTCCTTGGGGGATATGATAACATTATTCATGTGTATGACAGACTACCGCCTTACAAAACAAAGTGATTTATTTTTAAGTAACGGTTTGAATGGAAGGAATTTAAGGTAAATTTGATGACTATATGTGACATATAGGACATAAAAATGATTCTTTAAAGTTAATATATTTTTTATATTTATTTTTTTAATATATTGAAATTTTTTAAATTTCATTCATATGTCTTACTGTCTCCATGAACAATTTATTTCATTTTTTGTCACTAAATTTTAGGGATTACCATATATATATATAATTAATATAGAATATATTTGTAAAATGGATAAATATATTTATATTTTTGAACAATGATCAAATTAATAGGATAGAAACAAAAAATAAAAACATACACGAAAGACAAAGCAGTTATTGTACAAAACATGATTTTAATATGGAATGGTTAATAAATGGGTAATAAACAGTAATAAGAAAATAATAAAGGGTATGATATATATAATTATGGTTCTGTAATAGATTTATATTAAAATAATATTTATTAAATTGTATTTTTGAACATTTATGAAGGAAATCGAGGCTTAAGGTAAGATATTTTTTTCTCAATTTGTTATCATTGGGACAAACATTATGTCATGCACCTATCTTAATTTATGAGGTATATATACAAAACAAATTCCATGTTATATCATGAATATACTTATATTCTTGATATTTATTCTTATATGGGTAAAAAATTCAAAATTTTCAAAAGTGGTATGAGTTTTATGTTACGATCTCATTATTCATCGGGATTGTTTATTATTATACTTTTGATGAAGAAATTTTACGATCCATTCCTAGAGAAACTAATAAATTTTCCTCTTATCTAATTATGTAGTGAGAATACATGATTTCATTAATTTTCATCACTTTATGTTCTCTTGATTCGAAAATATATTTTTTAAAGAAAACTGACTTTATTTCTCTCTTTAATCAAAAACCCTTTTTCCTTCCATATCCATGTTTTCTAAAAATGGTTTAATGTTACTATGATTTTTACCCTTATTTTAATTTTTTATAATATTTTTAAAATTAATCTTCATGTCATTTTCAAAACAATTTCAGTTTCACCTTTATTGAAAATATGAAAGGATCTTTTTTTTGATGTGTACAATATTTTCCACTGTCATTATCACTCAACGTTTTAAAGATTCATTTATAAGATTCAAAGGTTATTTTAAAAGAAATGGGTTTTTTAAATGTTTTATTTTTTAAAAAAGTGTTTTTCAAAGTATAGTGGATATTTTCATCAAGAAATTTTTAATTTTTTTTAATATTTTTTATAATTTTTAAGTTTATTTACATAGAGAATGATTTACACAATAGTTGTATAAATGTACAGTTTTAAAAATATTATTTTAAAATAAATTTTATTATCCTCAAGAAATGTTCCAAGTGACCTTTATTTTAAAATTATTTCCAATTTAAGATGACATCATTTGATGTTACTTAATATTTACTAGGGATATGAACCAATGATACCATCTTTATTCATTCCCTTGATGGTTTATGTTTATAAAGACATGATTTTTATGAAACCCATTTCTTTTTCATGAGTTATGCTATGATGAAATGTTTTATGAAACCCATTAATTTTCATTGGTTATGATAAGATTAATGTTTTGTGATATTTTTAAACATGAATGTATGATTTATCTAAGTGATGTGTAGGATATATATATCCCTCCAATGTAGTAGGTAATGATTAATGTTTTATGAGCTTAGAGGGTACATGAGAGGTTATACCAATACTGAATAGAGGGTACAAAATAGGTTATCCCAATCCTGAAGAAGGTTCATGAGTGGTTATCCTAATCCTTCCAAGTTATTAATGTCTTGGTGCATAGCTTTAAAATAGGGTTTTCTAATTCCTATGTGTTTGTCACAAATATATGTCTTATGGAAATCTTATGATCTCATGAACTATGATATTTTATTCCTTAATTATTAATGTCCTATAAACTACCAATATTTATTACATGAATCAAGTTTATGATCTATGATATTCAGGGTATGGTTTTCAAATGTTATTCTCATGTTCTCAAACCCTTATACTCATGATATGTTTATATCTCCCTGTTTTACCCTTACTAGGAATATGATGTCACCCTTTATTATGTTTCATTTACCCATGTTATGATGAAAGGTATTATGTATAATACGTCTAATAAGGATGTTAGTTATAAATAACATTGTGGGAGATGATTTAGCTCACCTATATACCTATTAGTTTTGTTTATAAGTTTCAAATGGAACAAGACCTAAACAATTCTGGTGGGGGTTGTTATTCTATGTAATGAATATTCAACTCTGAAAATGTAATATTTACATATTATAAATACAGGTCTCTACAAATATCATTTCTACAGTGGGATCCATTTAATTTACATCCTCATGATTTAAAAGTTTCATCCCAATCCCAATTGATGTAGATATTGGTTTATAATCATATTTTTTGATCTTTTTCAATAGCTTTCAGGCATACAATACCAATGATATGAAAGAATATTTCTACTTTTAAATCACTGGAAACCCCAGAGAGTATGTTAACTCAAAAATTAGAGACATATGAAATTTTTATCTCATCAATATTGAAAATTATTCCCTCAATTTTTTTGATTATACCAAATTGGATATCATCAACATAAATAATCACCATGAACTGTTCCAACTAAGAGGTTTTTAAATGAAGGTTATGTTATAGTACAACTATTTTTGAGATTTAGATTTTACATGTATGAATATTGACTTGTATACCATGTTATAGAAGATTTATTTATTCCAAAAATTCCCTTTCTAAACCTACACACTTTATTTTCATCATTTCCAATCAGAAAACCCATTGGCTATTTGATATAAACTTATTATTTAAAAACCAAAATTTAGAATTCTATTTTTATATCAATTTCAAAAAAAAATTATCTTATTAGAATATTCATAGCCAAAGGGTCCTGATTTACTCTAGAAAGGCTGTTAGAGAAAATATCTCTTTAACGTCTATGCCTTCGATCTGAGAATATTTTTTACAGTCCAACCACACCTTGTTTCTGACCACATTTCCATGACCATCAAATTTTTTCTTGAAGATCCATTTTCCCCAATAACATTCTAATTTTATTTACATTCAAAAAGTTTCCATGATTTATTTTTATCAATATGATTCAATTATTTATTCATTATTTTTATCCATAACTCATCTTTCAACATCTCTTCAAATGAAGCTGGCTTCACTATAGACAATAGATCTGAATGCTCTATACTCTCCACCCTCCTTGTTTGATTTGAAGTAAATAAATCCCGAATAAAGTAATAAAAACCAAACTATTTTATTTTATTTTATCTTTATGGTCCATTATGGCCATTTTAAACAATAGTTTTGATGTTCAAAAGTATTGAAAAACAATTGAGAGGGGGGGGGTGGAATTGGTTGTTCACTTTTTAAGAGTTTAAAAACTTTAAAAACTGTAACTTCTGAAGATTAATTTACATATCATCTTTTATTAAATAATAATGAATGAGATAGTATAAAATCAAGTAAAACACACACTATTTACAAGGTTGGGCCTCAGTTTGAGAACCTATATCCTTTCCATAGCTACTCCCATGTGTCTATAAAAATTCACTATTAAGAAGAGAATAAAATTTATTACAACTCCAATTTGACACCTTCTATCTATCAACATGAATGATTATACCAACTACTATCAGTATAAAAATTTTCTTCCAAAACAATTGATAAAATAATAATAATAATTTTTTTTTCAATTTACTTCACAGTGGTTCTTGGGTCTAAGGAATCAGAGTCGGATGGCCTTCAGTCTGATGAACATAATCTGATTGACTCAATCTGATCAACTCAATATGATTCTATCTTTCTTAATATGCACTTCTCAAACTCTACTCTAATTCTCAATATGATCCTCCTCAGTCTAATAGACTCAATATAATATTCTCAATTTTTATTTTTCTAAGTCTGGTAAGAAAAAATAGTTGTCTAATCTTATAATGATATCTTTTTGGAGAAATAACATTCACTAAAGTTATTCATTGTTCCTCTTTTTCTTCTTATCTGAAAAGTTACAAAGTGAGAATGAGTTGAGAAACTATTTATAGGAAACATAGAGTGGAAAAGGATGGAAACAAGAAAACATTCCCCACTCTGTAAAATTTTAAAACTCAAAAAATTTGTCATATTTAAACTTGAAATTTTAATTCTACAAACCTTTTATAGATTTCTTTGAAATTATTCTTCTCGAGTATACTAACTTTTCTTCAGTCTAATTAACTTCCTCAGCTTCATTCTGATGTAACCTCCTCAACTTAATTATGATGAAACTTCTTAATATCACCATGATTTTACTATATTCCTCTAATCATTATGAATTGAAATTTTTCCCATCTCATTATAATCTAACTATCATTATCTCATTAAATTATGATTATCTAACACTTCTCATTATGATGAAATTCATCAGATTCAAGTTCCCCTACTCATTATGATTAAATTTCTTTTTTTCATCTCATTATTATATATTTTCTTCTCATATCCTAATGATCTACCATTGATGGATTAACATCAAAAATTATGATCACCCAAATATTTTTCATTCAATGTGTTATCAGTGTGAGATATTCATTTGTTGAAATGATTCATATTCGTTATCAAATTGATATTCCTTCTTAGAGTCAGTCTGGTTAACTTTCCTTCTCAGAGTCAGTTTGATGGAATCCTTGTAATGATTGAAATACCATTATGAGGGATTCTTAATTATGATTTTCTACATCCCATGATAACTCCACTCAGAAAATTTTACATTCTTCAAACTTCATCAGCTCTACACATTCTGAATTTTTAAAAAATTCTATGTCTGGTAATTATGGATCCTATTTTTTGTGTCTTTATTTCTATAACTAATAAAATATTTATGATCCCCCCTTTCATAAAAATATTTTATAATGATAGTTTTCATGACTTTTGAAAACATTAGGATAACCAACGAATCATCAGATTTTATTTAGAAAGTATGAAAATTATCTAACTTATGACTTCAAATTCTTATTTAAAAACTCTTCTATGAAATTATGACTTATTCACTCAGAAACTTATGAATTTTTAAAAATGCAGTGTCTGATGAATCTTTATCTTCATATCAATGTACCTTAGATCAATGGTATGTCCAATCAAAAAATTCATCTTTTTTTCCACCTCTGTGCATGGTGATGCTCTATCTAATAACCTTAGTTCGGTGCTTCTTAGTCTGACCCTATGAGTCCAAAAAAAATCATAAAAAAAAAATTTTTCTCTCCCTTTATTTTTGGGTTAAAACATATAATAACTTTAAAATATCTTACAAATCTCAATAAGATAGATAGGATCTGATCAGGAATAACAAATGAATTCTTCTATGAAAAGGTTAGTTTTTAACAAATACAAAATCCTTGTTAATAAAATTTATCAAAAAGGTTCTTCAATATCCAACTTTGGATTTTTTGAAAACCCTCGTTAACAATTTTTCACTCTCAAATTTTTTTCACAACTCATCTTTTGTAAACAACTCATGTTTTTTACCAAAATATATCCTTTCATAAACTAGAATGTCCGGAAACCATACTACTAGATAAATTAATGTTTTTGAACGAATTTCATACCTCGATGTCCTGAAAATTTTTCAGCCATGTTATGATAAACCCACCCCCATTTGTATCTTTCCTGCTCACATTTATTTTTCTCTCACTCATTTTACGATAACCAGGGCTTAAGATTCATTAAATAAATATAAGTAAAAACTTAAAAAAAATTAAAATCTTGTAAATTTCATTCCCACTTGGTCAACATAATACAAATAATGGTGGGAGAATTCCGTATGAGTATTATAAATTCATTGGAGGAGGTTGAACCAGATGTTATTTCCTCAACTCAACACACCTTTTTTTGGTATTTCCTTTGTGAAGATATCATACATTTTATACTGCACTGAGAAATGATCCAAAAAAACTTCTCCAGAAGAAACTTTCTCTTTTGTAAAGTGAATCATTATATCAATGTGTTTTGATCTTGAATGTTGGAAAAAAAATTTGGAAATATTAATTTCACTCTGATTATCAAAAAGTATCTCTAATGATTTAGTCACTTTCACTTTCAAGTATTCTAGCCGAAATTTTGTCCATAACATTTGAGTACAAGCCTGAGTAGCTGAAACATATTTAGATTTAGTTGTGCTTATGTTTATTGAACTTTTTTTCTTACTATTCCCATTCACACAACATTCACCCAAGAAAAATTTTTCTATTTAGGTTTATTTTATATAATTACAATCTCCAGCTAAATACACATCATTATAAAAATGAAACTTCATCTTATTATTTCTTTTGTATAAAAACCAATGTTAAATTGTTCCTTTTAAATATATCAGATATATTTTTTATACCAACAAATGTGATTTTTTCAGAGTATATTAATACCTAGATCACAAAGTCACAAAAATAAAACAATATCCATTCATGAGGGTATAAGGTAATGTATACTTCCTATCATCTTCTAAAATTATTTCTTATTCACAAATTTTCTGGACTCATCTTTTCTCAACTTTGTGCATATAGATATAGGATTAAAAATTTCTTGGATTCTTCCAAGACAAAATTTTGTAAGAATTCCCCAAAATACTTTTCCTAAGATATGAAATTGTATTTGTCTTTTTGTTGAACATGTAGACCAAGGAAGAAAATAAATTCTCCCAGCATTGATAATTTAAAATTCTACTTCATTTCTTTAGAAATGTTTTTTAAAAAATATTCCCTATCCCCATCAAAAATTATATCATCCATATAAATAATTAAAATTTGAGTTACAGAGTCTTCATATTTCACATATATGTTTCTATAAAAATTCCCTTTAGAAAAAATCATAAATCTCACACATTTTTTATGTTTCGAATACCAAATAGATTGATCTTGATTCATCCCATACGAATATTTCTTCAGTTTACAAACATTGTTTTCTTTGTCATCAAGTAGAAACCCACAAGGATGTTCAATGTAAACTTCTTCCATAATATCACCATTTAATAATGCTGAATTTACATCCATCTGATAAAATTTGTAGTCTCAATGTGTGACCACAAATAAAAATATTCTAATAGTATCTAATCTTCTAATTAGGGAAAAGTTTTATTCAAAATCCACAGCTTCCACCTATGAATATCGTTTACAAACAAGACTAGTTTTTTTTCTTAAAACATCTCAATTTTCATTTAACTTATTTTTTTAAACCTACTTGGTTCTGATAACCTTTATATTTTCTATACATGGAACAAGATCCCATGTTTAATTTTTCTCAATCTGATCTTATCCTTCATTCATAGCATCCACCCATTATTTGTGTTTAATAGCTTCTAAAAATGATTCTAGTTCAACTTTTGAGATAATTAAAGTCTAATTTTATATTCATAACATTCTTACAGTCTGAAATGGATCCTTCTTATTTCCCATAATGTTTTTAGACTCAACATGATTATGTAAGTTAGGAAATTTCATATTTTCTTTTACATATAACCTTTCCTCATCACACGATTCTCCTAAATATTGATAAAGATGTTTGGACTTACTTCCAATATCATTTGAAATATCCAACTTAATATCCTTATAATTATCTACAACTTTTGAAATTTAATATTTATTTCCAATTACTTTGACATCATATGATTCCACCAATATTTGTAAACTTTTGTTCCAACATTTGTAACTTCTTCTATTTGGTTAATAAACTATAAAAATTCCTTCATCATCATTTTAATCATACTTTCCTAGATCTATATTTTTTTAAGTAAACATGGACTTCCAAAAACATTGAAGTACTTAAATGAATGTTTTTTTATATACCACATTTTTTAAGAAGTCATGTGGTTTTATCGTCTCAATAATCATCTGTTTGGAAATGTACAACATTTCTAACATTTTCTTTCCAATAGAACATTGAAATTTTTTATTTTTATAACACACTTCCTCCAATTTACACCATCACTATATTATTTTTTTCTGATAATTATTTTGTGTAGTATTTGTAGAAATATACTGATGTTTGATACTATGATTTATTAGATAAATTTAAAACATATTTCTTGGGAATTTGCAAATATTATTTGTTCTCAACTTCTTTTTATAAACCCCCATTTCTTTCTCAACTTCTTTACTAAAACACCTAATAATTTACACATCCTATGACTTATGTTTCATAAATATGATGTTTTTTATTTGACTAAAATCATCAATAAAAGTGATGAAGTATACATCAATTTTGTTTAATTATGTTTCATCAGTTTACATAAATTATAATGAATAAGCTTAAGAGGTCTGGTAGATTGAATATTAACTCTCTTATATCTTTTTAGTCGTATTTAATTTCTGTAAAGTTAAAGAAAATCTTTATGTCTTCTTTTCAATTTTGTAAAGTTATATAAAGCATCAACATTATGAGGTTTTTTCATGTTTTTTCCAATGGTGGACAATTCTTCAGTTCCAGAACTTATTTTCATCTTCACAAATCATGTCAAATGAGTTATAAACCAATAATATTTGAAATAGATCTGCACTCGTTCTTTCTAATTTTATAATAAATTTTCCATCTTTCATAGTTTTTATGATAGAAGAATATTTTTTGAAGATCAAATTTTTCCATAATCACAAATATTACTTAGAATAAAATATGTTTTATCTAATAAACAAATAATACATCCTTAGATTTCAAATTTTCCTCTTCAATATCTACCTTTCTGATTGCCATTATTTTTAAAGAACTATCATTACCAATGGTAACTAATAATATATCACTAATTTCATCATGTTTCAAGATTTTTATATCTCCTTTCATATGTGAATAAAAACCACTATCAATTATACATGTTTTTTTCCTTTTACTTTATTTCAAAGCTATTTTAACAATAAAATCTCTTTCTTCAACATTATTCTTTCCAGCATCAATTTATTTTATACTATAAGAAACTTGTTTTGGAAGTTGTTTTATTAATTTTATGTCAGGATGACTAGCCTCATTACACATTCCACAAACTTCTTAAAAACATTCATTTTTTTTAGTTGGAAGGTTTCTAACATCTTGATATTTTTCTTTTCTAACTTCTCATGGGTTAGGAAAGTTCCCCATCCTTCTTCCACCATTGATTTTTATTTTTTCACCTTCTTTTGGTAAGTGAAATTTTATTCCCAAAATTATAATCCCTACACCCATAGAATCTACAACACCAAAAATAACCATCAAATATTGATTTTTTATTGAAGTAATGAATTTATCAGTAGATTTTTTTTTTGTGATCGAGAACTTATTTTTTCTCTATCATACACATGATGTGGTCGATATTTAATTTTGAGTGAGTTTTGAACATTTATAGATTTTATATCTTTCACACATCCTTTCTCCACAAAAATAATTCCCAACACCTTTTCCATAACTTGAAATTTTATAAGAATCATATGAAACATTATTTTTGCTGAGTGAGGATTTCACCTAATTTTTATTTAGAGCCTTCTTGACCACTTTAGAAGTCTCATCATTTACTTATGAAACTTTGATGAAATTTAATTTACAATACTCAAGGTTCTTTTAGACTCAAGAAGATTTTATTGAAACCTGTTAACTTATTATTCCTCAGCTAAAATATTATTAGTAATTTCTTTAATCATGTTTCCTTGTTAATAAATTATTATTATGTAACTTATGATTTCCTAAAAGTATTCTTCCTATTGCTTGATGATATATGTTTTACCTTAAAATGATTCTTTACTATATTTATTTATCCTTCTTGTTTTTTATTGAGAGATTTTTTTTCTCAATACATGCAAGATGTTTTTTATGATCTAATACTCTCAATAAAATTCATTACCTCATTGTACTTCACTATACATTTATAAATTTTTTAATGAATGTTAATAACTTCTATAAACATTTATCTCGTAAGGAATTATTGTCATTTGAGTCTAATTAAACTTTCTTACTCAACATTCTTATTTTTTCTCCTGTTAACATCTTATATTTATTGGATGAATTTTCTTCTTTATATTATTTTCACACTTCTTCCATTGATGGTTTTCATTAGAATACTCTCGATAATATCTATCTTTCTTCTTGAGAAAATTCATAACAAAGTGTGTAATTCCACCACAAACAAAACATTTTAGAGGAATTTTATATTCATACTTTCATCATTATTTTTGATAGTTCTTGCATATAAGATATATGATTTTTTTCATTCAACTCTTAATCCTCTTTATCCTCAGAGTCACATGGATCACCATATTTAGTATCTTGTAATTTAATTTTTCTCATGTCTTCAAAATCCATTTCATCTATAATTTTCTTTTTGAACATCAGATCTTTCTTCATTTCATAATAAATAAGAAATTAATGAAATTTATCAAGAGATAAATCATACTTATTTTCTAAAGAGGAAATTTTAGAATCAAACCTATCTGGAAAATTTCTCAAAAGTTTATTCACAATTGTAGAATATTACAAGACATCACTGAATCCTCTAATGTTTCAAAACATTTCATTTACTATGGGGAAGTATTCATAAATAGTTTCTTCATCCCTCATTATGATGTCTTCATACTTACTATGTCATATTTGTATCTTTTATTCCTTCACTTTAGTATTCCCTTCCAGAATAAATTTCAGATTGTCTGACATTTTCTTTTAAATATTTGAGAGACATCACCATCTGATAAACAATTTATGGTAAGGACATAAGGAAAGAATTTATAGCTTTTTCATCAACTTTTTTATTTATATTATCAGCACAATTAATCGAGAATCCTTATCATATGGTGGGAAAACAATTTTAGTGGTATAGAAACATCCAGTCCAAGAGATATGAGATAAGGAATCTTCCTATTTTTCCATCCATGATATTTGTTTCCTAAAATTTAGTAATACATCTACTATTTATAGAAATTTTGTTATCCATGATAATGATTCAAAAAGGGAACCTTTGGCTCTAATACCAATTAAAGTTTCAAAGGATAAAAGAACTAAGATGGTGGTGGTTGAATCAGTTGTTCACATTTTAATAGTTTTAAAACATTAAGAATCTTAACCCCTTCAACCTATTAAGATTAATTTCATTATCGTATTTTAGTAAATGCTTATGCATGGAAAAGTAGGAAATAAAGTAAATCCCATAAGATTTACAAGGTTCAGCCTATGTGTGATAACCTACATCCTTACCATACCCACTCCCATGGGTCTATTGAAATTCACTATTATGAATAAGTGAATAGAACTTGATCTAAATCTATTTAGACACATTTTATCTCCTGATAGAAATGATGGTAATGAATCCCATTAGTTTATAAATATTATTTCTCAAAAAAAGATCTAAAAAAATAATAATTAATTTATTCAATTTTTCCCAAAATAGTTCCTAGGTCCAATGAATATTAGTCTGATGGCCTTTATTCTTATGAACACAATCTCATTGAGTCAGTCCGATCAACTCAATGTGATTCTCTATTTCTAAATCTGCACTTCTCAAACTCAACCCAAATACTCTATATAATCTACCTCAGTCTGATCGACTCAATATGATCTTCTCAAACAAGTTTTTCTTAGTATGGTAAACAAAATAGTATATGTCCAATCTTCTAATTAGATATCATTAGGAAATAACTTTAACTCCATTTATTTAGTGATCCACCTTTTTCTACTTATGGGAAAATTTAGAAAGTGAAAATTAACTAAGAAACTACTTATAGGCAACCCAAAATGAAAACTGAAGGAACCTTGAAAACCTTCCCTGCTCTCCCAAATCTGAAAACCCTAAAAATCACTAACATTTAAACATCAAATTTGACTTCTTAAAACCTTCTCAATATTTATTTGAAATCAGTATTCTCAAACAATCTATCTTTTCATCAGTCTGATTTACTTCCTCAACTTCATTATGATGTAACATGCTCAGCATCATTATGATGATACTTCTTCAGCTCACTTTGATATGACTTTATTACTATGCTTATTATGACCTGATTTTATTTCTTAGATCATTGTGACTTGAGTATCTTAATATCCTTATTATCTTACTATCTCTCACTACTAATCACAATAAACTTCCTCATCTTCATCTTTATTTTCTCATTATGATGAAATTCATTTGTCATCTCATTATGAAAAACTTTATTTCATAGATAATTACAATATTCCTTTGATGGATCAACATTATTAACTATGATCACTCTGATGTTATGCATCCAATGTGTTATTGGTTTGACAAATTCATTTTTCAAAACAGTTTGTGTTCTTGAACTGATTGATCTTCCTCCTTGGAGTCAGTTTGGTTAACATTCCTTCTGAGATTCAGTTTTATTTAATCCTCATAATGATGGAATGTTCATTAAAATGTATTATCTATTAATATTTTATACATATGATGATAACTCCACTTATCAACATTTATATTATTCAAACATTATCACCTTTACACATTTTGAATTCTGAAAAATTTCTATTTTCGGTACTTTTGGATATGAGCTTATGTGTCTAGGTTTATGGAATTGATACAATCTTTATGATTAATACCTTTATTAAAAATATTTTATCATGATATTTTTCATGATTTGAGAGAACTTCATGACCAACAAAGAATCATCTAATTTTGTTTATAAAGTATGAAAACTTTCTAACTACTCACTTTAATTTTTTCTTTCAAAACACTTCATCAACAATTTAACTTCTTCAATAAATAACTTCTGACATTCTTACAAACACTGATTCAAATGAATATTTAACATCATAATGGTAGAACGGAGACATATGGTGTGTCCGATCAAAAACAATATATTTCTAAACTCCTATTCATCCAATCCTACTCGGTCAGAACACCTAAGTCTAGTGCTTCTCAATATGATCTTCTGAGTCCGAAAAAAAACTTTCCTAAAAAAATTTATACCACATTATTTTTTGGGTTCAAAATTTCAGAATATTTCTATATTATTATGAATATCATTATTATGGACATGTTCTGATCTGGAATAAAAAAAACATACATTAAAAAAATTAGTTTTCAAAAAATACAAAAACTTTGTTAAGGAAAGTTATCAAATAGGTTTATCAAGTTTCCTCCATGGATTTATCCTCCGAATCTTCATCCCATGGGGACTCCTAAACATTTGGTATATTTTCCACAATATCAAATTTTTAATAATTCTCATGATTTTCTTCATATTCCCATTATTAAAATACAATTCATGTTTGATTACTAGTGCTATTAAGAGATATTGATTCATTGATCTTAACGTCATTACTCTCTATGATTTTCTACAATCTATTATTGTTGTATTTTAAGGCCTTAAATTTCATGGAGTATCCAAGGAATAATCTATAATCTGATTCATCACCATACTTTCCCCTATTACCCTCTTTGTTTTAGATATAACATTGGATTTTGAATATATGAAAGTGTTTTATAGAAGTCTTTATTCTATGCCATAATTTTTAGGGTGTTCTCTCTTCTCATGGACTCAACACTACTAGGTATTGGGTATATACAATATCTTGAATATCCTCTTTCCAGTAGTGATGATAAACTCATATCCTAATCATAATATTTTTATCTATATTATTCATGTTTTTATTTCTGTGTTCCACAACAGTATTTTGTTGTGGGTTCTAACTGATTATAACTATTGTTTAATTAGTTGATTCCTAATATAGTTCTCAAACTCAATGGAGTTTTACTTTATTTCATTATCATAACACTACATTTTAATTTTATTCCCATTCTAATTTTCAAATCTTCTTAGATATCTCTTCATGCACCCTATGACCTCTCATTTTCTTTTCATGGACATTAAACATTCCATTCTGATATAATTGTCTATAAATATAATAAATATCTTTCTCCATATTTCCTTGATATATTCATATGACCACACACATTAGTGTGAATAAGATCGAGAAAATTTTATTCCCATTTATTCTTAGGTTAATATTGATTTCAGACCATTTTTTCTCATTTTCAAGAATCACACATGTCGTTACAATCACATGTCATATTAGGAATATCTAGTACATATTTTAATAAATACAATTTTTCCATACTCTATTGGTGAATATGACCAAGCCTAAGATTCCCCATATTTTTTTCCTCTTCAACTATTAGAAGGAAGTTGTTCCAATTAATGACTACCTAGTATAGATTACCATTGGTCCTATAACATTTCATGAGAGAGTTACCAACTTTTCCTTTAATAATAAATCCATTTTTATAATGATAATTTGAGTATTTATTCACATATTTGAATCATGCTCAAGATATTGTGTCACAATCTATTCAAATAGAGAACTTATGTTTTATTTAGTTCATCTCTAGCCAATTTTTTATTTACACTACATTTGATTTTAAAGGCCCCATCTTTCACAAAAATTAACAAATCCATCAACTCATCCATTTAGATTCTATAAAATATTTTTATTATTAGTAATATGGGATGATCACCCACTATATCAAGAATCTTGGTGGAATTATCCTTTTCTTCTTTGAGAGAAATTATACAATATTAGCCAACTCAATTTTCCTCTTTTCTTTCCATAATATTTTTAGTTTAGTTAGAGGATAATGTAAATTTTTCTTACTTTCTTCTATAAAGCACATATAATCATACTCAATGTTCATTTTCTTATATTGAATATATATTTTTCAATGTTATTTTGTTATATTGAATTCAATTTATTTTTATTTTACTTCTATGGTATAAACCACTTATTCTCTTTTCCCTATAATCAACTACTTTGTACCCAAACTTAAAAAAAATGAAATAAATATCTATATAAAGAATTACTTAATAGGGTGGATATTATCCCATTATCATTTTTTGACATATTGGTTTCTCTCCATTAAAATATATTTTTGATTCACTGCAATAAGGCATGGTGTGACTAAGGTAGCCATAAAACTGACATTTAATAGGAGGGAATATATTCTCTTCCACATTCCTCCAAATGTATCCATGCATTGTAAAGCTCTTCAATAATTGGTTAACCCTCACTTCTTGAGTGGTGTCACAAATCACATAATTTTTCTTAAAAATTGAATCATTTTCTAGTATAACTAATATTTTTCTGTTGATAGTGAGATCACCAACCATCCACATTCTCTTGTAATTTTCCAAAATAGTTTTAACCTTTAATTTCTCAACCTCCTAGAAAATACCACATTTATATATTAATATGGGTCTTTGTTCATCCAAAATGTTTTGGAATCCTTTTTTCCTCACTTATGTCTTTCTATAAATTTACCATCTATGATCCTCCCAAAATGAAGTTACTTATGTGGATATATTGATTTTATTTACATCGCAAAATTATTTATCATATAAATATTTGTTTTTTATAGAGATTATAATTTATTTGTTCACTCTTTTATACAGAAATTAATGTAATAAATCAAGTTATTATATTCTCATGACTTTATCTTGATGTTCAAAACATATTTCAAATTAAATTGATAAGATAAAAAATAATCCAACTCTTCTTAGAGTTGTTAAATATTTTTTCTAATATAATAAACATTCTTGGATGATTCCCTTACCAATCCATTATTATTTTCATTATTTTTTATTTGAATATCAAGCTCTTTGATAGTGAATTTCAGTTCCACCTTGAGATCAACCGTTTTCATTGGTTCATTGAATTTTTTTGATTTAGGTTCTTTCTTCTCAATAGTCGCTATCATATAATCATCAAGATCATATTTTAATTCTATTTAAAATTTATTCTTAATGTTTTTATTACCTTTATCTTATTTTATCACATATCTCTTTCTCAGAAATTTTCTCCCAGATGAACTCCTTCATTTGGAGGGAAAACTTATTCCTAGATTATATAAAAATTATTCTTCTATTTCATATCTACCAAATATCTATAGTAATATTGTAGCAATGTGCCCATATTTTCCACCTCAAAATCATGAAACTGGTATCTTACCTTCAAATATTCATTTTCATCCTTTTAATTTTCTATCCACTATTGGTAGAAACTCTTTTTCCTCATCTTACCCATTTTCATCTTTATTAACATTCAACTTTTCTATATCCTTGAATATTTTTTCCTTGATAGTATGTGTAAAATTGGCCTATATATCAATTAAAACTTTATAATTCATAATAAAACTAAATTTTTTGTTCAAATAGAGTTTGGTCAAAGCCCTTTTTTAATGATTTGAAACTTTTGTATTGTATATGTAAGGCAGGGATTGTAAAATATTTTTGATAATCTTAACATCTTTTATTTCTTCTCTAATTCGCCATTTCACTCCAAATACCTTCGTGATTCAATGAATGAAACTATTTGTATTTTCATATAGACACGATTTTAGATTATCAAATTTGATGTGAAAAACATGGAGCTTTACTTCCATTACATTCTTATCCCCTTCATATATATTGGATAATTTAAATCACAAAGTATTAACAATAGTATAGCTCCTAGATTTGATATAGATTTGATCCTTTAGAGCTGTATTTAGTGCACTTAAATCCTTTGAATTTGTATAGATTTTTTTATTAGTTTAAGTCATAGAAATTATTATTGTATCACTAACTCAAACCCCATTTAATTTAGAAAAAAAAACTTTCATCCCAAGAGAAATGAGATGTGAATTCATCATATTTTTCATATATAATAGTTTCCCCCATCAAAGAGATAAATTAATTTGACATTTAAAACATTCACCAAGAGATAAAACTTCTAAAAGAAGGATTAACACCAAGAACCCTCCCTTTGATACCCCTTATTAGACCTCGGGACACCCAGATAAGGGAGGGGTGAATCATAGTGTTAACTATTTATTTGGATTTGAAAGGTATTTTTCCCATGATGTTACGAACTTATTAAACTTTTTATATTTCATCATAAAAACACAAAATATAGAAATGCATAGAATTAAATCATAGAAAAATGGATTTTACTTGGTTCACCAAAAAGGGATATGTTCAAGGACCACATAATGATGATGTGTTGATGTGCCAAGATCCACTATGATCCACTAGTTTTTTTTGGATTATATATTTTTACCATGGTAACTCCAAGACATATAAAACGCTTTTAAAAATTATTTTGGGACAATACACTACTTCCCTTAGATTTCCTCTATTGACTCCTCCTTACACATTACTCCAGATAAAGACTTCCATAGTTTAATTACTTGAAGGATGAATTATACTTATTTAAAGTAGTTTGAATATTTTTAATCATTGATAATGGAATATTATGCCTCAATATGTTCTTTATTCTTCATAATATATTCATATTTCACTTCATTCAGTGTTCAAAAAAATTATATTTAAAACATTTTTTACGATATAATCAATGGTTTATAACTTGTTTAGATAACCTCTATCGTAAGACCCCATTCACAAAACCTTGATCATAAGACTCATCTAGAAGATCAATTGGTGTGTAACCCAGATCACAAGATCCCAAGAATAAGATATTTCCACATATCTCCTCGGTCATAAGATCCTAAGCATACGACCTCATCATTTATTTCCCTGGTCATAAGAGCCTTTGAGCAAGACCTCAAGCGTGTTCCTCCATTGTGAGAACATGTTACCCAGGCCGTGAAAGATTAAATGAAATAACTATAGAGTATATTTTATCTTGATTTATATGATCATCTAATCAACCTATAGAAAATCCAATTCCTTACATAATCATGTGACTGATTCACCTAAATAGTCTCAACTCAGAATAAATCCTTGATTTTCTCATTGGAATTTTAATTAGGTGAAAATGGGTATTTATAAGAAAATCCCACTGAATTATCATCTGAAAAAACATGGTTATCCTTACAAACCCATACCTAATGTATTTTTATTCATCCTAATTTTCTACATGACTAAATTTTAACAAATTTCACCTCAGGCAATCTCTTGATGGTTGTGCATGAATTCTATCTTAAGAACCCTTTTTCATGTGACAACATCGAGAAAAAAATCTCTTGGTCACATGAGATCAACATATTTTCTAGCTTATACTATTCTTCCTATGATTCATTAAACCATGTCATGAGATATCATTGATCTTATTCACTCCAAAAAATCATTTTTCAAAAAATTATCTCCATCACCTCCAATGTAACATCCTTCATAATCATCGCATGACTCCATTATAAGATTCACCACATCTTAAATGATCACCAAACTTATTGAAAACACTTGGACTTGTAACCTTTTTTGGTTCATAATTTTTTTTATTTACACAATTTTGTTATCACATTACGCATTCTTACCTATGTGATTATGTAAATATAGAAATCTTACATTATTTTGATCCTTTTAATTTTAATTTTTAAGCTCCAAAAATGTAAAAATCATAGAGATGATGCCTTTTCTCCAATATTCTCCAAGGTTGAATAAAGACTTCTTATTCACATACATCAACTTCCTTATTCATATACAATAATTATCTAACAATTATTATATTGAAGAGAACATAACTCCATATTTTAAGAATAAATAACCCTACTACCAATATTACCCCAGATCATTTTGTCCATCTTGGATGCTAAATTTTTCTATTGGACAACTTGGTCCACTAAATTATCCATGTATGCATGGGCCTCCTTCTTAGATGTAATTTATATCCATTCACCCATTCATAGCTTCATCACTATGATACATATATTATCTAGGTACATCTATAAAAGGAGAACCCATTCATAAGATCCAATAAATCTTAAAAGTGCATCCTACTAGGTGTAAGCTCTAAAAGCCTTCCATAAATTGAGTCATTATCTAGGTCAAGAATAATAGGGTAGTTTATTTATAAGCCTGGAACATATCCTTCAAATTTCACTAGAAATACATGGGTAACCCATGAATAAGACCCAACTAATTTCTCAAAGGGACCTACTCCCAACGTATCATCTTATCATAAAAGTCCCATATTCCCTATAAGACAAACCAAACATGGAAACCCATGCATAATTACCACTAAATACTCTATTATCAGACCTTTCATGGAAAATGAACCCTTATTTAATGATGTAATGCTTCAAGAAAATGTCCTTACCACTTGAAAATAAACTACATGGTACAGTATTTTCCCATGACTTTGAACTATATAACTCAAACTATATGGGATTTGATTCCTATTAACCAGGATATTTAGGGTTATTCCTAGAGGTTTGAAACCAAAATCCATATTTATATGCTCAATAATCCATTTTCCTTGTGAGATAATTCAGTTATCCTCACTGGTCCATATTTCTTATGATACATGTTATCATTGGACCATATTCATTTCATGGCCCAATACTCACTAGATATATTTTTTGTGAGCCATACCACTCCTCCACATTCCATATTCCATAGGATCCATCTAATATTCCACTAAATGTACATATTTTCTATGATCCAACCTTACTCAAAAGGACATATTACCTTTGAGAAGAACTAGAAAGGGAAAAAAATATATAGTCCCCACCCTAACCATCATTGGGAATATTCCATGTAGTAGTCTGTATGTCTTTGATGCACGACCATAAAAGGAACTTCACCTAGTTAAGGCTACATTTACTTAAAAGAAATAATGATGGTCTTTGTCACATTACCTTAAAATATATGTAATTTCTCATTAATTAGAATAAAACTACATGTAATATTATTCTCCTCATAGGAATAAAATGGAAGCCCCTATCATGGGTATGATCCCAACACCACAACACGTATTGTCTCCCCATGTGATGAGAAATTATAGAGCATCCATCTATTTTGGATTTAAAATAGAGAATCAAAAATTAACAATAGAATGATAGAGAACCTATGATACATATATATGTTCACATATATGATTTATGTAAATTAAATTTCTAGAATGGTTGTAACTAGTCCTGAGATGGGGCTTGGGAAGGATTCAAGAATATATCTTAAATATATAAGAGATTCCTAAGGTATGAAATAACTTCCCCATAAAGGGATAGAGGATAAAAACCTCTCATCATATCAAATACACACTTTAAATGGATCCACTTATAAAGTCACAATGAAAAGTTTCCTCTAGAAATTAGTTTCATGATGAATCAAAATGTTTATGATCAAGAATAACATCAAGGTTCCCATCAGAAAAAATAGTGAACATAACATGTATCTTTTACCCATGAAGGAGATTAATAAATAATTATCTTACTTGTGATACCACATTAATGGATATTCCTGATTTTTATTAATCCATTCATTACTTCTAAACATCTCAAAGAACTCAATTTTATCTAAAAAATTAAATATTTCAAGAGTCGTATATACACCTCAAATGACATAAAGACTGTAGCCCTAAGGACCAAGTGGTAACTATCACTAAATCATCACCACTAGAAGTAAGTGGTGAATTTTTTAGTTGACAAGTATAACATTATTGGTACGATCTCAACCATAGAGTCATCTAAAAAAACTCCAAAAAATTATGTCCTATGGACTGAACCATCGATTAAGGACCATAGTGTTGTTGGTGAAATCTACTTCAACCTCCAACCACTTCAAAATCCTATCTCCATGGTGAGAAAATGCCTAACTCTTTACTTAAGGGGATATAGATTGAGGAAAAACATCCTCACCATGGTTATGGAGTCTCCTAGGACGGCTCTTATCAATCACCAATGTAAAAAATTATACAGAACCCCCTCTCCTCATAAATCATATGAGGAGGCATCTGTTGACATCCCATACCTGGTCACATAGACTCGGAAACCCAGGAAGAGGTATCTTCCGGGGTAGCAAGCCATTTAAGGCAGCGAATGGGCCCATATCCCTATTCACATCAATGTGGATAGTAAACATACACTAATGAACATTAAAGATTCAGCCTATATTCTATATGATTCTCAAAAAATCATCCAATATATTGTAGTCTCATCTGTAGAAGAACACCGACATATTCAAGAGACACTCAGGCAGAAATCCCATATCCTTTCATAAATTGATGAATCTCGTTGGCATATTTCGACAACAATTTGAGGAATAGAGTGGGATATTATTTCAAATCCTACTAATGATAGTTATTGTTTTTAAATTCCCATGGAAGAATCCCATCAACATATTCTAGAATCAATCAAAGGGTATTCTTATATTTATTGGTACCTGGAGAGCATCAGAAGTGTAGATGTTGGTAAAAATAAAAAATTTACACCGGATCAATATTGGTACATATTTAAAACATGGTAGCACCTGGTTATCAACTCTAGGATCTCATGTGAAATAAATAATCATGGAAATAAATCAAAGTGATACCTCATTTTATTTTTAATCAAAAATGCATTTTTCTCATCGTCAGTAATCATTTTTTGAAGTAACTAGATATAGAACCCTCTATATCATACACATACTATTCAAAATCATGCAATAATTTCACTGTTTAATCTCAGAGTGTTATCATAGAGAGACTAAGAAACAATGTATGTCTTAATGATCATCAGAACACCATTTTTCTAATCCAGGAGGGATTTGTTGGGTCGAGCTTCATAGGGTTATCCTTGATCACTCTAGATTTTCATATAAATGGGAGGAGATCTCTCAAATTATTAGGATTGACATTTTTTATAAATTGGTGTTCATTTTTATTATATAGTCAGGTTAAACTTATTAAAAATAACTCATTTTCAAATTAATATGTTTATCCATGTAAATACACCCAAAAGCGTAGTTATAAACTAGATAAAATTTCACTAGCGTCATCAATATTTTATCACTTATAACATCAAAATAATGTTATGTGATAAAATTAAAGTCATTAACTATACTATTTTCTCAAAAAAATAATTTTTTAATGAACCTTGAATAAAAAAAATTCATTAGTAAAATATTTTTTTATATTCACGTAATAACTGAATACCAGGAATTAATAAATTAAAAACTTTTTATAATAAACTCTAATAATGTTGAATTTGTTCATTTATTTACGACCTTTGAAACTAAAACATAACGTAGACCATTTTAATGGGGACCACCTAGTCCTAAACTCCAAATTATTATAATCATCCATCTTCTGGATACAGTTTTTGTCTGACCCTATAAGACCTTGCCTCAATAGAAGAAAGTGTCACTCATAGACCAACATCAGTTTCTTGTAACAAATTAAGGCCCTTAAGGAGATAAGGATTAGTCATAGCAATTAAAGCCACCTATAAACATTCATTGTGTAATATAATCTCTTGTTCACATGATATATCAAAGATTAGGATTCATATATTTTTCCACCATCCTTATATTCTTTATTTATACTTTTAATGACCATATCATATGGGTTTACCTTGTTCTTCCATTTTCATGGACTTAATAAAGGTACAAGTATACTATTAAACTCAGAACAAGATATCACTTCTTGTATTGAAATGAAAAATCTTATATTGATCATTCAACCTATTCTATACCACCAATTGTTCACCCAACATAAGATACCTTACCACAGAAATAAATGTAATGGTTTTCATCTTATATTAAAGTACACAATCAAATGGTAAACATTGATAATGATATCATGTTAAGGGATCAATACACATGCACAAATATAATAATGACCAATGAAACCCAAAACATGTGGTTTTCCTTTTGGGGGTCAGTCTTCATGATCTAATCTACTCGATATAACAAAGTGAGAACATCATGGGAAAAAGTCTCAATACTTATGGTCCCCCGACACTTGATAGTCAGATATAATTTATTCCCTATTAGTACAATGTATATAGACTATAATACATATTTGTATGATTATGTTCATTATATAACAAGGTTCTTATTATACTTAGGAACTTATATAACCATTCATATGATAAGTAATCCAATAAAATTACCATGTAAATAGTGTACATAGAAGTAATAACACTAATATAGTAAGATAATATGATGCATAACTCTCTCTATACAAGGTATGATAATTTAAATGTACTACTCAAGTTGGGTATAGATAAACCACTTTTAAAACACTCCCACTTTTTTAGATCCAAATTAATAACCATCAACCTATTATCTCTCATATGTTAAGATCACTTTTTTTTGGAGTTATGGATTTAGTCATTGGGCCTACCCCTTTTTTCACGTTGTTAATCTTCTATCTATGAATATCCTTCAAGATATGGTACCTCAAATTATATCATTTTTTTCTATATTGCAACTTAAAAATCTAGGAAAGTACCATTTTCATAAAATTTACATAATTTATATTTTATAACACATTATTTTCTAGGTATGATTCCAAAAATTGAAAAAAACATTGAAAATTTTATAATACTTCTTCATCTACATGGGAAGCCAAAACATATTATATATTAATAGATCTAGATACCAATAACTTCAATGAGATTATATTTCCCCATTTCCATATCCTAACAGTGATATTATATCTATTGATCTAAGGGGTGACTATTTTAATATACCCTTGATAACTATTGTTACTTCCTCCCCTTGTACCAGGTACAGATCCCTTATACTTTCTCAAGTACTATTGTATTGACATAATTGATACCTGTGTAATTACCATTGAATTATTTGATATTTTCCTACTATAATGTATGTGTTGGAAATATAATACCTATTACATAGCATAAAATATTTGATAGATCCATCCTTGAAGAATATGGAGTTCTACTCATAATTTTAATCTCCTATTATAAAATATACAATCCTTATAGAGTGATTTATGCCAAGTGACATTGGAAAGAATTCTCTCCTGAATTTCTCTATTTATTATTTTCAAGACCATTTCATTATATTTACATTTACTTGGTCTAAAAAACCCATAGATCTACCTTATTATATCTTGTTCCCAAGATCTTCGTTGACTACTTTAAGTCAATATTTCAGGAATTTATTTTAATGTACTCTTAACCAACAATAATACTAATAAATTTTTTCCATATGTTATCAATATATTTAATTTGAAAAACAATGTATATCCCACTAAACTCTTATAGACACGTGGAAAAATAATTATTCCATGATTTAATTCATTTCTGGATCCATATATGGATCCTTGGAGAATTAATATAATAATCATGAGAAGCTACTAGGGTAAATTTGAACTCAAATAGATTTTGGTATCTTTATTGGTGAAATTGTTTTAACATAGTAAGTAATTTTATTGAACAAACAATAATTATTTATATGTAATATATTACTATCCATTTCCATTTATCACTAGAATACCCATTTAAACCCAATGGTATTTACATCAACTAGTGAAACTACCAAAATACTCACCCGGTTTTGGGACATGGAATCCATTTATATGAATTCAAATTTACTTTCCATTTTATCTTTTTTCCATTTACTAACTACTTGTATGATAAGTATTTATTATTCATAAGGAATAATATATCACATAAGTTTGTTATCATAAATATATCTCTCTTTTTTTATCTTTCCTATGCAGTATGTATATCTAAATAATTATTTTTCTAAGGGATGTTATGGACCATGTTCTTATCCTAATTTTTGTTATATTTCTAACCTTGATTTTATCTAATTAAATAATTATACCACCATGACAAATATGGATATGAAACATCTTATAGAAAAATATTATTTCACTACACTATAATTTATTTTAACACATGTATTAATATGATATCCTCATAAACCTTTTCAATATACAACCAATATCCACTTTGTGTTTTTGTTGATGCTAGTTTTTTTATCAATGTAGCCTCAATAAAATATTTGTATCTAAACCATTTTTTGTGTTGTAATGGATTTATTTCGTATTATAATTCATAGAAAATACATTTTTCATTATAGTTGGAACGTAGTTAAGGGTTAATGCCTTTATTTTCCAAATAATTCCTTAAAAGTAATGGAAGAGTTATAAGACTTATAAGAATCATCATAGATGCACATTTTACTATCATCATGGCTATGATGTGTATAATGAAATTTGAGTTTAATAATTAATCCACTCTATATTTTTATGATCAATGAATGATTTTAATTGATATAAATTTTACTAACATCGTGGATTTGTTGTGTATAAGGAAATGTGATTTTAGGAATGAATCCACTCTAAATTTACATGATCGATAAATGGTCGGTTAAGATATACTATAGCTCACCAGACCACAACATATCATATCTTCTATCCAAGTATATTCCTTACATAACATTTACATTCCTTATATTTCCTAAATTAAACTCATGAAGTTTTTAAGTTTACCCTTATCTTTTACATAAAATATTTCACATATATCTTGTTCAACCATTTTTATAAGCTTTGTGGATTTATCACCATTAATATCAAAGGGTGTCTTGGTCATTTTATACTTTATAAAAAATAATTTCAAATACTTTTTTATCTCAAGAAGAGTATAAACACATTTTTGGGTATTTATTTGACATTTTATTCTAGATTTACCTGACCAAAAATTGTCTCTCCAAAGCTGGGTAAAATTTGGGTGTTATTTTTTATACTCATCATTAATTTCCATTATTGAACATCTATGATTAAAGTATCATTAAGCTATTTATTATGGTATACTCTAAAGAAACTTATTTTTAACTTGAAATAACATCTCATTATGTCTAAACACGATATGATATACTATTTTGGTACCACATGTTACATGATAATAGTTTAAAAATATAAGAATCTACCCACTAGGCATATGAGGAGGAAATCTTCTAGATCCAATGTTGGATTCAAGTTCCATCGGCAACTAAATTTTCTATTTAACTCTTGTAATATTAATTAACACCATTATTACTTGTATTTGGATATGAATGTGTGCGTCAAAAGTTGTACATAATACCAAATAAGTTAAAAATATATCACATTGAATTATGAATATTACTAAAGTAAAATCCGATAATTTCTTCTTATTATTCATTTAATTATTGTTTCTCTTCCCATTAACATTTTTTCCATATGCTATGAAAATAAACTATTTTTTGATGTTCTTCCTCACCATCTTTTGTTTCATAGAAATATATTATGAAGGTTCCATTGGTGGGTACATTCCATTTTCCTTTCCTCCTTATCTTTTCTTATTCACCATAAGAACATATCATTTTCAACTCTTTATTTTTTTATATAGAAAGACAATTAAACCCAAAATATATTGAATTTGTTTCCAATACTATTCATTTTATAATTCTCAATAAAACTAGAGTAATTGGGTGATTAGGATGAGATAATTACATGTATTAAAAGATAATGATTTAATCATGCAAATCAATTCTACTAATAAATAAGTGTACACTATCATATTGAATATATAAGTACTAGAATAAATTCCATATTTCAATTTATATGTGTATAGTTTAATCATAATTTAATTCATTTATTTATCTTAATTTCTCCATATAAACTTCTCAAAGATGAGACAACATGGTTTAACCATACATTTTCTCATATTTCATTCAAAAATCTTTTAACATTGATGATAAAATTATGACGTAAACATAAAATTCACCATCGATGAGTCTTTATAAGCCTCATTTCCATCCTCACTTGCTTCCATAAGTGTCTCATTGGGTAGTGGGGAATCCAAAATATACTATTTCATTTTATTTCACAGTACTATACATTAGCACCGGTACCACTCTTAAAAATTAGTGTTAGTTAAGACATGTTTATTGTCTATAAATGATCACAATATTTATGTGGTTTTAAATTAAATATTTAAACAAATAAAACTTTAGAATATTATTAATTTTATCATGATTAACTATTATTATATATTATTGACTTATTAATCATACATGTCTCTCATTGTATAATAAAAAACTAGTATATCTCAACTACTAGATTTTGAAGACCAAGTTGCTTCAATATTTTAGTGGGAAAAGACCCATAAATCTATATTCAATGAATCATATATGGAATTACCAATAATTTTAGAGTCTAAGATACTCTAATAGTTGGATAATCACTATATCTTTTTTCTCTTTGATCTATTGATTGGAGTATCATCTTTTATGAATCCTAAAATTTATTCTCTAAATGGTTTCTCTAAAATTGATCCAAGCTTGGTATGAATACTTCATTAATAGAAATTTTAATTAAGTAGATTAACCACAATCATAAGAACTCCCCAATAGCTGGATACAACCTTAACTGTGGTTAAAAATAACCTCATAATTATGGTTTCATTGAAATTCAAGTGATGAATGGTGTTTAGGAATTATTATTTACATGAGGTATTTTTATTTTTGTTGGGAAATGAAATCCAACTCTATTTATCATACTTGTTTCTATTTGAACACACTCCAAACATAACCCTGCATAAAGAGAATATATTCAACATTCATTAATTCATTTTTAACTATGAATTATTTTTTATATTATATGTGATCATGTATGAACTACACACTCTTAAAAAAAATAAACCGTGTATACAATAAATAAATGAAATGATCCTAAAATTTTATAATTGTTGATCCATCGTGTGAAAATGGATCAACCAAGACCTTAGGGGAAACTCATTGATTCATATTCAACTTTAGTTTAAGTGATCACCCTATCTAATGTGTCAAACTATCATATGGTGTTTCAAAAAGTATTGAAATGATTTTTTTTCTTTTTATATTCTTCATTATACCAAAATAATCAAATAAATCCTATAGTTTCTTGTGAAAATAGGATAAAAATAAAAATATCTTTCATTAAACCACATGTCATTATACATATAATTAGGTAGAAGTATAATGCATTGATCCCCACTTATTAATTAATCATTAAAAACATCTCAAATTAAAATAATTCAATAAATAAATAAATACCATACATACATTGAGAGATATTGCTTCTAATCAGTCTACATGTATTAAATTCAAATAATAAAATTTAATTTTTAAATAGTTTAATTCAAGATATTTAATTATTAATTAAAATAATCCAAAATGGTTTTATTTCACAATTTACTTGTTGTAGGGTCCCAAAACATATATTTCGTCAATTAATTTTTTTTAAAATAATTATGGATTTTATTACATTTTTCAGGCTTGGAGAGACTTAGAAACCCCCATAGAGTGGTTTTGGGTGTGTTGGGGAATCATTCCTCCTTTGGGGCATGCAAGGAAGAATGGAAATGCTTGTATGATGCCAACACTTCTTATAAAAAAAGTATTAATTTTTAAAAAATTTAATAAAAAAGTAGCACCCACATTATTATGAACACTCTCTATGTCACCCTCAAATTACTGGTAAGATAAAGTTAATTGTGGGTGGAAAATATGCCCTCCATTTGTTTTAATTTTATTTCATTTTTTATTTCAATTTCATGTTGACATAGAAACGACCCTCGCTCAACACTAAGAACTTTCCAAACATGGTCGGCACACTTCCAAAAATTATGTTCATGCAACTTCCCTATTAATATATATATAAACAATATTTGTGTGTGTATATATATATATATCTATGTGACAAAAAATTGAATTGACATCAATGGAATTTTTACTGTATCCAAACCATTACTGAATTTGTGATATTTTTTAAATTTTAATTTAAACAATCACATGATTTCTCTGACACCTATTTTTTGTACCGAGTGTTCAGTGGAAGCATTGAAGTAGGAAAAAATAAATTTTTTACATTGGATTCTTAATGGTCCGAAACCCTACAGTCCATTAATTTATGAAAATATGGGTTTTGAAGTGTTCTGGGTTGTTAAAGGAACATACTACAACCCTTTGTAAAAAGTCATTGTTTTTCAAGTTCTCCAATGGTGAATCACTGGCTGTGAGTTGCCGACAGTGATTCACGAACGATGAGTTTACTTGTAGTGACTCACTGACAGTCGCTCTATGGTAGTAAGTTGTATAGAAATGACTCGCTGAACAGTGACTCACCAAACGATCACTCATCCAGTGGTGACTTGTCGAACGGTGAATCACCGAGTGGTGACTCACTATTGATGGCAGGCATTTCAACTAAAGGTGACTCGCCGAGAGATGAATCCCGGATGGTGTAAAGGATTTCAACTAACGATGACTCACCAAATAGTGAATTACTGAATTGTGACTTTTTGAATGGTGACTCACTAAATCTTCAATCATCCAGCAGTAACTCTCAGAGTGGTGGCTCGCTGAATGGTGTACCGCCGAATGGTGATTGGTCCCATGATGAGTCGTGAGAAATGTTTCCAGCTTCCTACAGTTTCACCCCTTTGACGTTTTCTTTGACTTAAATGTCATTTTATGATTTGTTGAAATGGTTTAGAGAAAATTTGAAACACAATAAATCCTATATTTATTTTCTTAAGGGTTCGGGGGATTTTTTGGGTCAAAATGTGTTATCTTAAATGGATATTCCTTTAATGGATAATACCAAACATATCTAAACTGCTTCTCCATTTAGATTTTTAAAATGACAATATATCTTCTGCCTTTGTTTTTCCTTCTCATTTTCCCCTTGCATGAGATGACCCAAGCCTTTCATCCCTATGAAATTGTGATATTGTACCGTATCCTTTGGATCACATTTTACTTCGAGGCTTTTTCATAATTAATTCAAGCCCCTGTTTTGGTGGAATAAAAAGTGTCGATTGTCTCTTATTCCAAGTAGTTTTCCCTCATATTTATTAATTGTGAATCATGAGGGGTGGGTATACAAATATTCTACTTGTGATGATTTTTGAATTATGATTAATAAAGATAATTGAACTAGTTTAAGATCAATATAGAAGGTCTGGGAAAAGTGATGCATGATCTTGACTTGATATTTATTTTTAGAAGATATTATGATTTGTAATAGATAATTAATCACTGAAAATCATGGCTATTGGGGTCCTTGTTTATTCACAATATGGGTTTTTTTATTGTATGTCACTAGTTTCCTATTTAATGGTTTTTTATGAAAACTATTTACCATGCATATTGGGATAATAAATGGAGGCCCCAGGATCAAACTATTTTTGTGGTAACCCCTGAAATAACAAATGGAATTAAAGAAAGAACACCTTATTAAACCTAAATATGTTTAACTTTGGTTCATGTGGGTATGTGGTTAAGGTCACAGTCGTGCATAAGGGTTGGTTTTTGTTGACATGGGGGTATGGGTGGGGTGCGATTGTGCAGTGGGGCTATGAAATAGGATGTGGCTGTAAATAGATGTGGATGTGAAAATTTGGTTGTGGTGTTGTGCTTGTGAATTAAGGGTTGGTTCTACTGATATGTGACATTAGTGGATGAGTTTGAAGAATGATGGTAGTGTTTGGCATGGGTGCTTTCACATTGATTGCATGTAGAAGGTTCCCCCCATTTTTATAAAATCATGGGGGGATGTGCCTTTATTGTGAAGTGGGTTAATTTTTCATGGCTCTTTATCTTCTATTTGGCTATTAATATGTTACATACTAGTTTTGTTCATATTAATTTCCTGTGAAGTAATGGTATGAATAAATGAGTTTTTTTAATAAAGTATTTAATGTTTTGGTATGGTTTGGATAATGGAATTGAAGTAGTAAATATGACAACATGAATGACTATAAAACAAGGAATAAATGTGAAACTACATTATTTAATTAGACTCTTATCCTTGTAAATATATGGGTGCGTTATTATTCATTTTAGAGGTAGAAACAAAATGGTTGTTGTGAGTTGGCTTTTCTGTCATCAATCTATAGGACGTTTTTGAGTTTTTGATATCATAAATGTATATATTTTTATTATTCCTTGAAATTTCTATACTAACCCCACCCTAGTTAAGAACTATGTTCTAAAATCCCCCATCGTCTTGGGTAATGGTTTATTTCCAAAAAAAAATCATTGGAGGGATGGATAGATGGCCAACCACTATTCTATACTCCATATTTTTGGTGTTGATAGCCTAAGATTCTTCCGGTAGGTTTTGGTTTGTGAGGCCCCTATTTGTATACACGAGTTTTACTTCCCAGGTGCCTTAAGGATGAGATGTTTTGTGCTTCCCATGTGTCTTCAGGATGAGATGTGTTGTGCTTTCCAAAGTGTATTCAAGATGATGCGTGGTTTGTGGCCCAGGTGTCTGCAAGCATGATGTGATATATTTTTTAGCCCTAGTGTCTGTCGGTGGGATGTGATGTGGTTTGTTTCCTAGTTTTTTGTAGGTGGTATGTGATATGGTTTATGGCCGAGATTTATGTGGGTGGGATGTGATGTGGGTCAGGGCCTAGGTTAAAGGATGATATGTGGTTTATGAGGCCCATGTGTGTGTAGGTGGGTTGTGTAGTGGTTCTTTTGGAAGAGGATGGAGCATGAGGAGGTTTTCTGTTAGGCAAGGGTGGTTAAACTAGTGAGAAGTAGTTTTGGGTACCAATATCATCAATGTGCTTAATATAATACTCTACTTGACCTGTGTTACTTGGTGAGCATGCCTTGGTGAGGTTGGGATGACTATTATACCTTGTTATGTGCTGTTTGGTTCTAATTTTTTCTCACAGGAGTATTTGTATGCTTCCCTCTCTTGTGCATGAGAGACTTTGGTTTTTTACTGAGTATAACTGTATTTTCACCTTAAGTATATAAAAATACTTTCAGGGTTTCCGAAGGACTGTCTGAACTGTGATGAACCTTACTAGCTCATACTTTGAGATAGTTGTCATGGCACTACTTAGCCTTACTTTTGAGTTTTTTTGTAATTGTAACAATTATATTTTAAACATGCATGTGGGATGGATTTGTATTTCTTTTGTTTATATATCTTGATGTTTTTTTGGGATGAACAATCTAATCTCCCAATATTGTTTCAATTAAAATGGCCAATTCCTCCCATTTTGTGATACTTGTCTACCCTTGGTTCTAGTCGCCACCCCAGGTCCTACGGGAGGCCGGACTCAGGGGTCATTATGTCCCTTTATTCATTACCAGTTCAGAAGGGAGTCCAGATAGAATGGTATTAGTAGTGATGGTTTAGAGATAGGATGGAGTTTTTAAGTATACATAGAAAAGAGTTTATGGGTTTTTAGGGCATCAATGTCGAGTGATTTTGGATTGTGGCCTAGGCTTGGGAAGAACGGAAAGGACACCAAATTTTAGCCCCCTGTGATCCAATTCAATTACTCTAAGCATACAAAACGACCAAGGGAGGCTACACCATTTGTAGGGTAGAGATCTAGGAAAGGTACATGAATCATAATTACTTTTTTTCAGGTTTTAATTTTAATTCTTTTAGAAGGTTAAAATGGGTAAAAAATTAATGAAATTAATTAAACAAGTCAAAATCAATTTTAAATACCATACCACTATGGCTTATGAAATATTTATTTTACATTTTTGATATGGATCCTGGTCATCATCCGCATGTGTCTTAGGTAGTAGAGGTACAACATTCTAATATGGTTGATCAAAGAAGGGTTGATACAGTTGAGGAGGATGAATAGTGGTATAGGATGTTGCGTGCTTTATAGCAACATGATTTGGGAATGTATGAGGTAAATTTTTCAAACATTGATAAAGATAGATAAATCAAGAATATTTAGGTCACCTTATGTTTGATCAAGGCCTCAATGAAGTATTGTGTTCCTTTTTCTATGAGTCAGATGCGAGGAGTTGTCAGTTAGTGTTGGATGCTATACCTATGGGGAGAGGAAAAAGTATGATGCTTTGTGGGTTGACTTCAAGAAGTTGTTTCAAGCATAATTCCTTTAATTTACCATGATGCCTAATAAGAGGCATGATCCACACTTCATATAGCAAGAGAGTATGTTAGTATGGGAGCAGGAGATCAATTTGAAGGATTTCGTTCATTTTTTCCCTGATCTTTTTTCTAGATGTGGAGTCTCGTGTGAGATGTTTCGAGGAGGCACTTCATCCTTCTACCAAGTAAGTGGTTACACCCTTTACATTTCGAATTTACTTGTAGGATTAGAACAAAGATGAGGTTATTGAGAAGATTCACCGATGAGGAGGTCTATTACAAGAGGGGAGCCAATAGGATTCTTTAAGAGGTAGGGTGACTAGTGGTAGGTCTCAAGTACCAGGACCTTCAAGGTTTTGAGAGAAAGAGAGTCGACATCAGTAGCTTCCTTTTCAATCATCTGATCTCTATGACTTTCCCAAAAACATGGGACCAAGGTGTTTCATATATGGAGTTAAAGGCCATCTTCAGAATCAGTGTCTAGTGGTCATTCGAGCTCAGTATGATAAAGGTGGATTGGTTCAGTTCCAGCTACCTTAATAGTTTCCAGTTTGGCCATTTAATCTGTAGGGATAACAAACTCATTCTCCATTGAGGGGAGATGGAGCAGGTATAGGCCAACCATAGGACGTTCTTCAAGGAATTCAACTCGATATTTGTTGTACTGGCAGTAGTCAGCAGAGAGGCAGAGGATCTGGGAGTGGTCAATTTCACACAGTCGAGGTAGTAGTTCCTATAAAACCATAGATATTTAGAGGTATGATCAATATTTTTGGTACTCTTGTTGAATAATTATTTGATTTAAGAGTTTCGAACTCCTTTTTTCACCCTATCTATCACATTCTCTAGGGCTAGACATAGAGAGACTTCCCATGACCTTGGTGTTGAGTAAACCAGTCAGAGGTTAGACTAGCTTGTTTGATGTGTGCTAGGGGTGTAGACTGATGATGTGGCTACATCAGTCTCATAGTGATATCTTTTTTCTATAGATACAACCATGGAATGTCATCCTCGACATCAAATAGTTGTATTCCATATGTTATTTTATTTAATAAATCTATATTAGAGTTGTGTTTTCATATATGGATGGATGACTTGTGGTTTTAATTGGTGAGTGGATCTGTCAGGAGAAAAATCAGCATTTAAAGCCTATTCATTCCTTGTTGGATGAGGTATTAGTTGAATGAATATATTTTGGGATAATGGAGGTTCCCAGAGTTGTTAGGAAGTTACTAGATGTTTTCCTCAAGAAGGTTATGATGATACCTGCTTGATGTGATTTTGAGTTCAGGATAAAACTACAGCCTGGTGCTTCTCTAATTTTGATGGCTCCATATCATATGGAACCTTTTGAGTTGTGTGATTTGCAGATTTAGACAGATGATATGATGAAGAATGGTTTTATCCAGACCAGTTAGTCTCCATGGGGTGATACAATATTATTTTTAAAGAAGGTGGATGATGGTATGAGGATGTGCATAGACTGCTGAAGGTTGAATCAGGTAACAATCAGGAACCATTTTCCTTTTACAAGAATAGATGACCCTTTTGACCAGATGATTGGGGTAATTTGGTTTTCTAATATTGATCTATGTTCTAGATATCACCAGTTGGGGGTAAAAGACAATGATTTCCCAAATACTTCTTTCAGATGCAAGTATGGTAACTTCGAGTTTGTGTTCATATAATTTGGTGTAATGAATACAACAGCTATATTAATGGGACTTATGAAACATGTGTTCTAGGAGTTCTGGGATCGATTTTTCATCATGTTTATTGATGAAATATTGGTTTACTCATGGTTGGAGGAGGAGATTTCTGAGCATATCGAGACCATCTTATAGGTTCTTTGACACCACCAGGTCTATGGAAAATTTTCCAAGTGTATGTCTTGGAAAAGGTTGGTACACTTCCCAAGGCATATGGTGTCTCAACAGGGTGTGGTAATGGACCCGTTGAAGGTTGGAGAAGTTGTTTCTTAGGAAAAACCCAAGAATGCGGTAGAGGTTCAAAGTTTTTTCAGGCTATTATTAGAGGTTTGTGCCATATTTCTCTTCATTTATAACCCCATTTATATACTTGACAAGAAGGAACCACATTTTTGCAAGGAGTGAGTAGTGCCTAGTAGCATTCAACTATCTGAAGGGGAATTTGGTCGGTGCTCCAGTGCTCTAGTTTCCTGGGGAATAAGAGATGTTTAAAGTTTTTTGTGATGCATCCCATCTAGTATTAGAATTAATATTGATTTATTAGTGGGAAATGGTATCTTATGGGTCTAGATAGTTATGCCCCCATGAGAGTTACTATGCCACCCATGATATGGTGCTAGCAGCGGTCATGTTTGCACTAAAGTTGTGGTGAAATTAACTCAATGGGGAGTGCTTTGTGGTCTTCATTGATCACAAGTGTTTGAGATATATCTTTTCTTGATGATATCTAAACTTACAATAGAAAAGGAGGATGGAGTTTCTTCATGATTTTGATTTCATGATTTCTTACACCTTAAAAAATTGAAATGTTGTAGCTGATTCTTTTAGTAGAAAGCATAAGAGAAAGTTGTTCAGGAATCTGCAGACACTAAGAATGAAATGGAGGAGTTTGCAGCTTTTCACTTAGATGTGGGAATGAATGGTGATAGAGGATGTCTATGTCATTTGGTAGTTTAGTATTCTTTGATGTAGAAGGTGGTGGAGTCTCAGTGGGAGACTGAGAAGAAGATGTGTTGTGTGATCATGTTTGCTATAGTGATGTTCTAGAGGGATGGTCATAGGATAGTTAAAATTAGATATAGTTCCATGGTAATATTTTTTTACACTGGCCGTGTATAAGGAATTTATTAACGAGTTTCAAAAAATTATTTTAGTGGTATAACAAAGAGTTTCAATTATTTACCATGGCTTTGAGGATGCAGTTTTGGTGGCTTGGAATGAAAGAGGCAATGGTAAAGTTTGTGGAAAAGTGTTTAGTTTTCCATCAAGTGAAGGCTAAGAATCATGTTCCCTGTGATTTATTGCAACCCATGGATGTCCCATAGAAGAAGTGGGATTACATATCAATGGATTTCATCACAGGGTTACCCAGAGCTCTGGGAGGCTATGATTCCATCTAGGTGATAGTGGATCAGTTGATGAAATTAGCCCACTTCTTAGTGATTAAGGAGTCTAGAATAGTGGATTCCATGGAAAATAGGTACATGGATTAAGTAGTGTATATTAATGGATTTCCAAGGACCATTGTCTTATATTGGTATGTGTGGTTTACCTCATGTGTCTGGTGGATATTACACCATGCTTTTGGCACCCAATTATTCCCTATCACTACTTTCCATCATCAGACATATGGGAAGACAAACTAGACTATCCAAACCTTGAAGGATATGTTGTGAGCATGCATATTGTACTATTTCAGATCATGGATGTGACACTATCTCTTGGGAGAGTTTTCTTTACAATAATATCTATCACTATTCCATTGGCATGGCTCCATTTGAAGCATGGTATGGAAGAATGTGTCATTCATCTTTGTGCTGGGTAGAGGTTGGGAGACAACCATTCTTGGTCCCAAGGTAGTTCAATTCATGATATAGATGATTTTTATTTTTCGTGAAAGTATGGATGTGTTGCATGACTGGTATAAGTATTATTCCAATCATAGGAGGAGGCCCTTGGAGTTTGAGGTCTGGGACCACAAGTTCCTGAAGGTTTCCCCATGTTGTGGGAAACATAGGTTTGGCAGAGGGACCAATATTTATTCTAGGTTTGTTGGAACCTTTGAGGTGTTGGGGTGAGTTGGTGAAGTTTAATACCAGTTGGCATTGTCACCACGGTTGGACAAGATTCATGATGTCTTCCATTCTCCTCAGCTTCGTCGGTATCTTCATGATGACTCCCATATCCTTGATTGGGGAGAGTTGGATATCTAGGATGACATAAAGTTTTTGGAGTAGGTAGAAGAGATTTAGGATCTTCGAGAAAGGGTTATAAATGAATGGACCATTCCTTTGGTACACGTGTCTTGAAGGCATTATGTCCTGGAAGAGATTACATGGGACCAAGAAGCATATATCTGTTCCCAGTACCCAAGGTTTTTTTGAGTTTTTTCTTGTTCTCTTATTTCCTTTTGATGTAATGTCAGAACCTTTTTTTATGAAATGAGTTATTTTTTCCTTTTCTTCAGTTGGTTATGGTATAATGTGTGATAATTTCATGACATGTGAAAAGGGGAAGACCAGATTCCTAATCGATATGCATTAACTATGATCCGATTAAACCCATGAGAGTGAGTTAGTGTCACTGAGAGTGGATAGTATCATGACATGGAATATGGAGTTTCTCGATTCGTGTGTTTGGGATGACATGGTTGTTGTGATTTCATGGTGTGTTTTATGACCATTTGGGTTGGAGTGTTCAGATGGTGGTAGTTCTAGAGGATATTTGAGATTCTTGAGAGAAATCTCACAGGGTGGTTGTTCAGACCCCTTTTCCCTTTTGGGTTTGGTTTGGAATTCTTGAGGGTGAGAATTGTTTGATAGGTATCAGATGTACTGAACAAGACCTATTTGGTCCCTTAATTTTTAAAAATCCAGTGTATTAATTGTTTTGGGAGGTCAAGGATACTTAATCCAACACTTTTCAAAAAGACATAATTTTTCAAGTTCTTCAACAGTGACTCCTGGTGTTGAGTCATTGGTGGTGAGTCACTAGTGGTGACTCACAAGCGGTCACTCACCAGTGGTCACTTGTCCAGTGGTGACTCATCAAATGGTCAATTTTCTAGTGGTGAATTGTCGAATGGTGACTCACCAAATAGTCACTCATCCAGTGGTGACTCACTGAACTGTGACTCGCCTTATAGTGACTCGCTAATAGTTGATGGTGTTTCAATCATGGTGACTCACTGAGTGGTGACTCATCGAGTGGTGAATCATTGACAGTGGTAGGTGTTTCTTCTAATAGTGAATCACCAAACAGTGACTCTCCAAATAGTGACTCACTGAAGAGTCCATCATTTAGTAGTGACTCACAGAGTGGTGAATCCCTGAACGGTGACCCACTGAATGGTGGCAATCTGAACAGTGACTGGTCTTTTTTTGAGTCGTGATCAGTGTTTCTAGCTTCCTATAGTTTCACCCCTTTGATATTTTCATTGAAATAAAACACATTTGAAGCCTTGTTTGAATTTATTTGAGACCAATTAAAATCCCATAAATACTATTTTTATTTTCTTAGGTCTAGGGTATTTTCTTGGACAAAACATGTTATATTGATAGGATCCTCCTTTAATGTGAAATCAAAAAAGTATCTAAATTGATAATATTTTTAGATTTTATAAAGGCTGAGATATATTCCACACTAGTTCTTCCTTCTCATTTCCCTTCATACGAGACGCCCACATAATTTCATCCCTAAAGACATGTGAAATTGTGTTGTATCCTTTGGATCATGTTTTCCCTATAGGGTTTTTCCTAATACATGTGTGCCCCTATTTTGGAACAATAAGAAACTACCGATCATATGTCCTTCTAAGTAGGTTTTCCATCATATTTCTTAATTTTTCATCATGCAGGGTGGATATATGAATTTTCTCCTTGTGATTATAGTTGAATGCAGACTAATAATGATAATTGAACCGATTTAATATCAATATACAGGGGTTAGGAAGAGTGATGCATGATCTTAACTTGTTATTTATTTTTCAGATGATATTGTAATTTTTATGGGATAAATAACCACTGAAAATCATGGCTATTGGGGGTCCTTGTTTGTGGACAATATGGATTATGGGTTATTTTTCTTTTGTTTCCTATAGAAAAAATGTTTATAAAAACTATTAACCACCTATATTAGGAAAATAAATGGAGGTTCCATGATCCAACTATTTCTATGGTAACATATGAAATAACAAGAATATTTAAAGAAGGAATACTTTTTTAAATTTGAATATGTTTTACTTATGTTCATGAGGTGATGTGGCTATGGGAATAGTCATGCATAGGGGGTTGGTTTTGATGACATGGTGATATGGGCGTAGTGGGATTGTGCAGTGGGGTTGTGAAACTGGTGGTGGTTGTAAATAGATAAGGATGTTGAAATTTGGCTATGGTGTTGTACGTGTGAGTTGAGGGTTTGTTTCGATGATATGTGACTTGAGAGGATGGGATTGAAGAATGTTGGTAATGATTGTTATGAGTTATTTTCTACTGATATCAAGCAGAAAGATTTCCCCATTCTTGGAAAATTGTGGGTGATATGTTTCTTTACCATGAAGTTGGTTAATTTACCATGGATATTCATCTCCCATTTGACTGTTATTGTGTTACATGCTACTGTTGTTCCTATTAATTGACCAGGTAGTAATGGGATGAATAAATGATTTGTTTAATAAAGTATGGAACGTTTTGGATTGTATTGGATAATACAATGGAATTAGTGAATATGAAAACATGAATGGGTATTAAACGTGGAATAAATGTGAAGCTACAATAGTTTATTAGTATATTCACCTTAAAAAATGTTAGTTCTATGTTATTATGAATTTTAAATGTAGTATAAAAAAAGTGGTTGTGATTTTGTTTTTCTGTCATGAACCCATAGGATGGGCTTGAGTGTTTTATATCATATATGTATATACTTGTATTTTTTATTGTGATTTTTATATGCATCCCACCCTTGTTGAGCACTATGTGCCAAAAACCACCATCATCATTGGGGAAGATGTATTTCCAAAACATTTAAGATGGAGTATGGATGGATGACCAACCACTCATCCCTACACCCTCTTCCATGAAATTATGGCCCAAGATTTTTTATGAAGGTTGTGGTTTGTGAGGCCCAGGTGTGTGCAGGTGAGTTGTGCTTCCCATGTGTCTTCGAGATTAGATTTTTTGTGCTTCCTAGGTGTCTTTAGAATGAGATTTGTTGTTATTTACCATGTGTCTTTAGGATGAGTTGTGGTTTTTGGCCTAGGTGTCTGTGGCCAAGATGTGATGTGTTTTGTGGCCCAGGTGTCTACGGATGGGGGGTGATGTGCTTTGTGGGCCATGTGTGTGTAGGAAGGATGTGATGTGGATTGTGGCCTCGGTGTTTCTGCATGGGATTTGATGTGGCTCAGGGCCTAGGTGATGGGACAAGATGTGGTTTTTGGGGACCAAATGTGTTCAGGTGGGTTGTAATGTGGTTCTTTTAGAAGAGGTGGGAGTGTGAGGATGTTTTCCATTAGGAAAAGCGGTTAAGCTAGTCGGTATTATTGTGAGGTACCCAAATCATTGATATTATTAATATATTACTCTACTTGAATTGTGTTACATGGTAAGTGTGCCTTGGAGAAGTTGGGATGATTGTTATACCTTGTTCGGTGTTGTTTTATTTTTCTATTTTCTCACAAGAGTATTAGTATGCTTCTCTCGGTTGTGCATACGAGTCTTTGGTTTTCCAACTGAGTATACTTGTATGGTCACACTAAGTATATAAAACTGCTTTTAAATTTCTAGGAGGACTACATGGACTATTCTTGACCTTACTATCTCATACCTTGATACGGTTATCATGTCACTGTTTAGCCTTACTTTTGGTACTTACTTTGTAGTTTTAATTGTAATTGTAACAACTCTATTTTAAACATGAATGTGGGATGGATTTGGATTTTTTTGTATATATATATCTTAGAGTTGTTTTGGGATGAACCATATTATCTTTCAATCTTTTTTCTTTAAAAATGGTAATGCCTCCTATTCTGTGAGACTTGTATTCCCTTGGTCATGGTCTCCACCCCAGGGCACATTTGAGGTAGGACTTGGGGGGCCATTATCTATCTTTCTTCATTGCCATCCCAAGAGGGTTATCTTTAGAGGGAGGGGATCATGACAGGATTAATGTTATAAAATCATATCCAGTATTGAAACACATGATTATCAACCCAAGGATCTCATATTAATTAAAAAAAACAAAAAAACTAAATGATACCTCATTCAAATTTTAATCGAAAACATATTCCTCTCATCACGAGGGATCAATTTTTTTTAAGGAATCTATTCTAGAACCCTCTAGATCATCCATATTCACTTAAAAAGCTTTTTTGATCATTATTCTTCAGTATTTGTGTTCAAGTATGGAAATAAGAAGGCACTAATGACATCACAATGATCACCAGTGCATCGATTAATTGTTTTGAGAGATATCTCTTGGATTGGGGTGCTTTGATCAGTCATTTATCACTCTAGGTCTCATGAATGAATTACAGGACATTGAAAATCATGAGAGGGGATGGGGAAATCCGGGTGTTAATTTGTTTTATAAATTGATGGATCTTGTTCCCACATTGGTAGGTACCTATTAAAACAATATAATAGGAATTTATATAAAATAATCAATCAAACACAAAGAGAAATCATAAAAAATTAACTTGGTTCAAAACATAAGGCTAGTCCAAGGAGCATACATAGAAAGTGTGTTGGTAGTACCAAAATCCACTAATATTTTTTAGTTTTGGAATACAAAGGTTCAGACACACAAACATTGTTCTAAAAAACATCATTTACATGATATTTAGGATAATACACAGCATCCATCAGAACACTTCCATTAACTCCATCTATATCATTATCTTGGATCAAGTCTTACTTAGTTTATCGACATTAATGTCTCTTTAGTAGATTGTAATTAATGTATTTTTTCCTTGACTAGCATGAGACTTTTCTTGCATCGTAGACCCAAGTTAGTGCACTGTGAAATCATTGTTCACTAAAAAATAATGTTGAAAACTACCTTTCATGAAGTTCACTCCTTCGTGAATAAAAATCCTTCATGGTTAAAATTTCCTTTATAAAGCTCACGTAGACATCACGGAATACCCCATCACCATAAGACAATAAAAACATAGAATCATTAGAATCAATCAATACTAAGCTAGAATTTTTGTGATGCTCAATCTCATGAATGAACCCAGATTTATAAAGATCCCTACCTTATGAAATCATATATATTTTATATTTTCTATAATTATTTTCATGTTAAATGAAGCGGGGTAGCCTTATATTTATAGGCTCTTCCATTCATGATGCTACACCCCTTCAAGTGTAATTTATTGATCATTAGAAAACATATTCACATTGTTCCACTATTTGTAAAGCTTCCTTGATATTTTTTGTTGTCATTATGATCTCCGTCAGACCATTGTTCACTCAATGATTCAATTCTTGTAATCACAGGGAACACCATAAACCCATTGTGAACTTGAAAAACTCACCTGTTCAAAACCTATTCTTTGATAAACACATGCCTTTACCCTATTTATGATGATTCGACTACAGACAAAAACTCTTCATGATGCTAGCCTCTTCCTCTGTATTTTGAGCCCAAAAATTTAGAAATCATTGGGTAACAACACCACCTTCAACACTATTATCAACCTATAATGTAAGAACACTTTTCATGAAAATTCCTTGATCAACCAAGTGTGGTTGAAAAAAAAACACAAACCAGACTCTATTTCCAACAAAAAACAACCTTAGTTCTAACAAGAAGTGATATGAGCTCTAAAATGTGTAGGGTCACAAGTAACTATGAATTTTAAAAAAAAAATTCAATTATATAGTTAGGTTAAACTTATTAAAAAATTCATATTGTCCATTAAATAAGATTAAAATTTTAAATACACCCTAAATCGAACTTTTGACCTAGTGAACGTTCCATCAATAATATAATAATTTTTTCACTAAATTGAAACATCAAAATCTTGTTACATGTTAAAATATGGGTCATTAAATTGACTCATTTCTCTAAAAAATATTTAATGAAACTTGAATAACAAATATTCATTCATAATTTTTTTCTTGTATCCACTTAATTACTTGGGAATACCAAGAGTTATTAGATTCAAAACATGTTATTCTAAACTCAAATGATATTTAATTTATTAATTTACTCACAATCATCCAAAATCACATATAACATGACCCCTTTTTGGGGATCTTCGTGTCCTAAAATTATATTTATTAGAATTATCCCATCTTCTGAAAATAATTTGTGTGTTACCCTATAGGCCCTTATTTATATAATACCTTGAACCGAATCACCCAAACCACAGCTGAGAGGGGGAATCTGCATGGCCTTAGGTGAACCTCCCCATGTTCTCTAAGCTGGTGATTAGCTATGAGGGCCTAAAATTGTCATGGGAAGATTATACCCAAAAAATAATGCCCAAGGGTCATGATCACATCTAACTCAATTTCAATATGGTCCATCCGTATAACGGACTACCCAAAAACCTATAGAAATAAATAGGGATCCAAACAAGATCTCATGGTCTAGAGTGGAAATCAGTTAACTAGTCTATATGATGCATCAATAATAACAGAGGAACAAAAATACAAAGAATTAGTTATGGGATTATATATATATATATATATATATATATATATATATAATGGAACATAGGAAAGTACACATGCTGAACCACAACTAAACAAACATAGCCTTTGGACCAACTCACATAATCATCTTATAGAATCCTTAGTATTTATAGTCTATTCCCTGAACTATGTGTCTAGATCCATGTGATACTTATATCCCAAGATAAAATAGTAAATTTGACCCATGTACATCAAAACCCATGTCATGTAAATGGGTAGGGGTGATTCCAATGACCCAACATGAATCTCAGATTCCTTAACAAAACTGAGTGCTACTGTGATCAAGTATATGTCAATGGAATATATATGATAAGGTGTAGTCATTTACATGGAAAAACCATATGAATGCATAAAATTCAAATCACATATAATCATACATGTCAATTTGTTAGGTGCTAATTGAGACATCATGACACTTGAACCTTTTTACTTTGGATCCATTCCCAATGGAAGTCACTACATACAATAATCCTAACCCATACCCGATAATATTGGTCAGGGTACCTACCTAAGTCCCCAACCCATCCCAAATATGTAGGGTAGGGTTTCAAGAATATATAATCTTATACCAAGCATCTGACTATCCCTTCTCTCTCAATGGAGGCTACACCACAAACTATCTACTATATTCTCAGTCATGGTAGGGAAATCCACCCATAATTTGTATCATATCATAACCCGACCCACATCCAACTCACGGTGGTCCCTACTTATGATCTCATACCCTTGTATAGTAATCTCACTCATGATGACCCATCATCCATCTATCTACCCACATCTTCTCACTCAATGCATAGTCGATCTGGTCATCTCTTCCTTGGAATGCCTCCTTTTGTAACCACTAAACTATCACCCATAATTTGGACCACAATTATGCAAAATAAGATCACATATCTCCCAATGTGATCCTATAAAATTCATCTAAATCATGTAGAGGATAAGACTTAGGATCTTCTCCCATATAAACATCCATTTCCTATCACAAGCACATAGTTAGTACATGAATGAAATAAAGAACAGGGCATGAAACCCATCTTGAAACTCAACATATTTTTATCAGGGTACTAGTCCATAAATACATAGTCTCACTTATTTATAAGATCCTAATAACCATCTAAAATCCCCATGGGTTCTATTCAATCCACCTAGACCAACCCACCACCATGATAAAAAATAATAAAAGCTTTGACAAGGCTATAGAAACAACACACATCATTATGATTCACATAATCCTAGATGAATAAAAAGTGGTAAGAACAGTAATCACACATGATTTAGAAAATAGGGCATCTCCCACATAATGAATAATAGAGAAAAACAACTTCCAAACTAAGCTCTTCTGATATTCCCAAAAAAACAAGAAAAATTTATTTTTTACAACGATTGAAAAAAAGAAACACATGTAATCTTAATCATGGAAGGCCCTTAGAAAAAATCCTTTTAAAACACTCTAAAAAAACCAATTTGTGTTTTGAAATACCATTTCAAATTTACCAACTCGTTATTTCTCATGAAATTATCAATTAAGTCAACCACCTTTTTAAAATTCCATTAAAAAAGAAAATATATTTTATTCTGTAAATTCAATTTACACCACCAAAAATACCCTAGAGAGGGCCGCCATTGAACGATTTTTTCTAGCAATTAATTACATGTTGGTTATTAGGTTTAAGTGATCTATCCCCAACCTTATAGGAGACCACATAGTCATACAACATGCAAGTATACAATACTACTAATGGAAAGCAAACAAAAAAGCACTAATTAACCATGATACTAAAATAAAGATAAGGACACCAACCTTAAACAAGTCCATTTATCATAATTTTAATCCCTAAAATCACTACCTAGGTTTTTAAATAATCAAATCAACTCTTAGGAACCTATTATATCCCTAAAAATTTAATAATAAATTAATTAAACAATTAAAAAAACACAAATTGGCATAATCAAATCCAAACTCACCAGGCATCACTATATCACCGAATTCACATGAAATGTGGTACAATACACTCTTGAAATGAAATGGTACATAAACCAAACAAAATACCCAAAATTAAATCAACAAATAAATGGAAAATTTTACCCAAAATCATTAGTAAAGCTAAAGAAATCCACTGGGAAACATACTTTATAGAAACCAATTTATGTTGTCTAGAATTCGTTCACCCGAAACCTCCTATATGAGATGCACTTAAAATTCACCTAAAAAGTGATGATTTATCAATGAATTATATAAATTATCCCTCCAATACCTATCAAAAGAACTTAAATTATTGGATAGATGTGAGAATAGAATAAGAGAGATTGAGGAGGAACTTACCTCAAATCCACATGATTAAACATCCCTGAACCCCCCCTCAAATCTAAGCACTCCAAGGGGGGGTAAGATGAGATAGAAATAGGGATCTACATATCCATTTTGTCATTAACAATTATGCGATCCCAAGGGGGTTGTAATACTTGAGATTCAATTATAATAAGTAAACGTTTCTTTCTAAAAAATTATATCAAAATAAACATAACTTTATTCAAGAGTGTGATTAAAACCAAAATTCCCAAATATTAAAAATTGATTTCAATGAAATGAATTTTATTTTTTAATTCATATGTTCAAAATTACTTTAGGGTTATTTTTTTATATTTTTTGGAATTAGTTTATTTTTAGGGGATTAGTAAAAAATATCAATTTTACAAAAATCGTCACATATATGATTTTATTATGATATATGAAAAACATGAAAGTTTATGAATAGTTTTTCCAATAATATATATATATATATATATTAAAATTAATATAATTAATATAAAAATATAATGTTGAACATATAAATATATAATTAACATTTTTGAAATCTAATTAATGTTCTTGTTCAAATAAAAACTGTTTTCGATTTTCTATCTTAATCAAATATTTACAGGTTTACTTTGGGTTTTTTTAGTTTAAAATATAAATAGATATAAATTTATTTAAAATAATCCATTTAGTTATAATATAATAAAAGAAATCTTCATTTTTCTATAAATTGTTTTACACATAAAACAATCATTTTTCTAAATATAGTTTTCATTGTATTTTATGAACATATGTTAAATGTAATTTTTAGTACTTATATAAATTGAATTTTGTAAAATGGATTTCATATATAAAATCATAATAATTTATATTAGGTAATATTTTCAACTTATTTTTTGGTCATAATGAATAATAATGACATCAAAATTTGTTTCCATGGTTAAGGTTAAAATGGTTTACCAGAGGGGTTAAACTAAGGGATAATGAGTAAAAAGGACACTTAAACATGTATAAATATCATTTATTGAAGGTATTTTAACTATATATTATCTAAAAATCTAATAATTATCTATTTGGTTCCACTTTCTCAAGAAAATGACTTAATATTAATTAAATATTGTAAGAAATTCCATGTGATTCCATACCCTCACTTATAAAAGGGAAATTCCTCTCATCCATTATTTAAAAACTTTGAGCCCTATTGCTCATAAAAAGGCTACCCAAAAACCTTCCTACTTTACTTCAATTAATTATTGAGATTATTTTCATTTCTTAATACCATCATAAGAAGGATTTAGGTGCAATCCATAGAAGGTCTCTCAAAAAAGATGTAATAATATTTGCCGACTCTTTTAAAGTTTATTTCTTATTCTACTTCCTCTAAATATGTTGTATCCATACTAAAATAATGGATATACTATCCTAAAATTACTAATAAGTTATTATTATTATGGGACAACCATTTTTGACCTCCTTTCCATCAAGTGGGAAATTAAAGTAATATTTGTTAGAAAATGGAAGTATCGTTAATGAATATGTAGAGACTACCATATCCATTAGAGATATATTTCATTTTAAATTTCCTAATTTTATATAATATTTTGAAATTATATTTAATAAATATATATAATACTTATTTCATAAATAATATTTTTTAATTATGATATTCATATTATACATTTTCTTGTTCTTACTCATTATATTATAACTTTCTCTCATTTTGGTTGGTTTTACCACCTTTGTGGATGATGTTTCAATATTTGTGAAATGAATGATTAATAAATTTTGAGTAATTGTGATATTCTGTAATAATAATATATAAATGAAATTATAAATATTTTGGAGATGATGGAACCACGATCAAAGTGAAAAGACCAGAACTGCCAAACTAAAATATGTAAAAAACGAAACAATTATCACATGGAACATTGTTTTTAATAAATAATTATTAATAAATAGGTGGAAAGATGTTATAAGTGGATCATATGTGACATTATAGTTATTTATATAGTTATTTATTTCATATATAATAAATTTGAATTTATTTTATAGGAGGATAAAAGCACTTACGAGGCAATTCATACATGAGGTAATGATTTATTATTAAATCTCATTTTATTCTAGAATGTTTATATTTAATTTTACATTAATGTAAATTATATGTTATTTATATTTTAACCTCCATATATTATATTATACTATATTTATATATGAATTTTAAGTGTTTTCCTTTCATTTATATCTCATTGGTACTTATTACAATCAAGAAAATATTTTTTTAAGAAAATCCAACTTTATTTCCTCTTTGGTTGATAAATTTTTTCTTCATTGTCCAGGTTTCATTAAATTTTTTTGGTAATGTCATTTTATACGAAAAAATTATTATTTAAATTAATTTTAAAAAATATTTGAAATTATTTTCAAATTTTGAAAAGGAATCTTCTTGTTTTTTCTGAACAAGGTACTTTTGATTTTCTACAAAATGTGTGAAAGGAATCTTTGTTCGAAACAATACCACCCAATTTGTTTCCACCGTCATAACTATTCTTTGATTTGAAGCATAATTTATAAGTTTCCATGTTTATTTTTAAATAAATGCTTTTTCTCAACATTCTGGTAATTTATATATGAAATATTATTAAAAATAAAATGATATTTTTCTCACATTTTCAAAGAAAGGCTTAAATATTCTTTTAAAAGTATTTTAATCTATGTTAATATCCTCTGATTAATCTTACTATTAAGAGGGGAAAAAATATAATGATACCATCCACCATATTACTCTCGATGGATTCTGATCACGATGTTCTATTTTTGATTTGGGAAAAATATTGACATTACATATTCAATTTTTCGAATACAAATATTAATGTTGACTATGTATTATATAGATTATTAAACTCTTCTATATGATTAATGAATTTGACATAGTAAGTGATGAGAGGGGCCTGTTATTTCTCCTAAATTCATTAGTAGGTCTCATGATACAACCTTTCTTGGATATTTTGTGTATGCCTTACCTATTTATATTTGATTTCTCTACAAAAGGTCTCGACGGTAAGATTATGATTTGTGATATTTTTCATTTTATCATTATGAAACTAGTTGTTGTTACCTGTGTGATTATTTTTGTTTTTATTTCATCCATGGATATATTCCCTTTTTATGATATTTTATGGTATATTTTATTATTGTTTGTGTCTTCCATATTTTTCATTCTTTTTTTATTCAATGATAACATTTATTGTACAATTTACATTACTAAGCATCTGAGATCACTCTTTTTTTGTTTTGATTTACCTAAGATACCTTGAAAAGAGATATGAATGATTCCATGGATATATTTGACTAAATAATAAAGTTCTTACTATAATTTTAAGTTGTATTTCATGTTTTCATATTTAATGTGAGATTAATGTATGTATTTAGACTCCCAAGACTAATAAACTATTCGATCCTTTGGGGGATATTTTAGTGATAGGGTTTTTATATTTTAGTGGGTCTTATTCTCTAATTATTAGGGAATTGGGTCCCTTAAGTGCCACCTGAAGTGGCGCTTAGGGTTAAAAGCACTAAACGCCATTTGAAGTGGTGATTTAATGTGTTTTTTTATTTTTTGTATGATTTGTATATTTTTTATTTATATATTAACATTTAAATATTATAAATATAAATAGTTATATATATATATATATAAATATTTACATATAAATATTATTATTTATTATAAATATATATTTATATTATAAATTATTATAATTATAATTAGTTATATATATTTTCATTTAAATATTAATTGAATTTGTATTTATAAATATATATTTCTGATTATATTTATAAATACGTAAATATATATTTATAATAATAAAGTAATATATATAATATAAATAAATACAAGGAATTGTGATTACATATTTATAAATATAATTTTAAATATATAATTATAATATATAAATATAAATATATATTTACAATTATAAATAAATATTATTTGAAATATATGCGTTTATAAATATAATTATTCATATTTATAATTAAATACAAATATTTATAAATATAAATATATTTGTTTTTATATATTTAAATAAAAAATATATTTTTAATTATATAATTATAAACCTATCTTTATAAATAAATATTTATAATTATATAAATATAAATATATTTACAAATATATAATTATGAAAATATTTTTACATATATATTTAAAAATTATTTTTACATATATCTAATATTCATATATATATCTATATATATATAATTATATGTATAATTCAATTTATAATTTTATTGTAATAATATTTATACTTATATATTTATAATTATATATTTTTACATGTTTATATAATTTTAAATCTAAAATCCCCAATCTATATTTATATAGTTATAAGTATTTATTTATAAATAAATTTGAAATGTTTTTGAACATTTAATAAATCGTTAATAAGAATAGTATTATTAAAGCCTATAAAATATAAACTATATGACCTATATAAATGAAACTTAATACATGGATTAAACATATTTGAAGTAGTTGAAAATAAAAAGAATTTCGTAATCAATGTTGACTAAAAATAATATATTGTCTTTCAAAACCACCTACTTGCGTAAAACATGGATTAAAAATATAATATATATTTAAATATAAATAAAATTTCATAAACAATATTGACTAAACATAATTTATAGTCTTTCAAAACCACCTACTTGAAACATAAAAATGTTTCAAGTACGTGAATTTGAAATCCTACAATATATAAACTATATGACCAATATAAATGAAACTTAAAACATGGATTAAACATATATTAATTAGTTGAAAATAATTTTTTTTAACAATGTTGACTAAAAATAATTTATAGTATTTCAAAACCACCTACTTGAAACTTAAAAATGTTTCAAGTATGTGACTTTGAAGAGTATAAAATATAATTATAAATTATACAATAATTAATTAGTTAATTAGTAATATAATTATTAATTAATATTCATCATAATAATTATTAAAAATTAATTATTAATTATTTAATTACTAATTAGTAATTGACATTTATATATATATTTAATATTATATAATTATAAATGTAATGTTTCTAAATATTTAAGTTGTCATGTAAAATATTTATTGTTTACTATATGATTTTTTTTCTTTTCATTTTTCAAGAAATTATTAAATTTTTAGTCTGTGTGAAAATTTTTATTTAGATTGTGCTTATAATTTATAATTTATACGCTTCTAAAGTCACATACATGAAGCATAATAATGTTACAATTATGAGAATTTGAAAATATATAAATTATTAATGGGTAATTTAAATTAGTTTGTATTTTCTATATTTTTTATTTTCTTGTTATTTGTCTTAAAAAATAATTACTCATAGTAAATAGGTTTTTTAATATATACAACAAGACATCCGAAAACATCAATGATGATGCCCCCAGTACTACAACTTGACGGCTGAATCTCACGTGCTCTCCGAGTCCGACTTTTGTGTCGCTCTGGTGTCCTAGTTATGGGTTCCTCCTCTTCTGGTGCTTCTGGTGCCTCCCCATGGTGGTGTGTAAAGGACTGACCAAAACCATGTGATAAGGAAGAACCACAATCATATGGGGCATCATATGGTTCCGAAGATCCTATAAATGCTAAAAGTGGGGTACTGAAGAAGGCCTCGTCGGGAGAGGGGGCCGCCATAAGCAGTGCGACTGCACCCAGATCAAAGTGCATAGTAATCTACGAAGATGACATCTATGGTATATAAGAATCTTCCTGTTGTGCAATATCATCAGTTGACTAAGCCAAATCGTCTCTCTATGGTGAAACAACATCTGTAGGAGCCGCTCTCGGATGTCGATGTCATCACCTCTTCCCTTCCTAATGTGCTCGTCTATGTCATCCTACTGGTGACGGTGGTGGTGGTGCATCATCCTCAATAGTAATAGATGGGACATCATCATCCTCAGGAGCTTCAGCTGAAGAATATGGATCCAGATATTTTTGTGGTTCCTCATCAAAACAATTGTCACGTATCAACCGGAGATGATCGAGGATAGCCATGACATCTCGATGAACTACAGCACACCTAATATATGCATCCTCCTGAGGATTTGTGGTAGTTACACGATTTTTAATGGCTTCCACCTTCAAATGATATAACAATCAAATTAATACCAAAAAATGAGTTAAAAATAATAATAAATCTTAGTAAACATACCAACTGTTGAATGGAAATCCCCTGACGTGTAAGGTTCATTATGGTGTGACATCGATACCAGTCTGCATAATACCCCTGAGTAGATACCTAAGATCATGCTATAGTTTATCCAAATGAAAAGATACTAAATCAGGCACACATGTACCAGAGATCGATATAAGATGCATGAGTCTACCTCCATTCTATTGTCTGTCTACTTATAAGCACAATCGAATATAACTCGGTAAGCTAAACTTGTGCCAACGGGATATGCTGTAAATAACCCAACTGGCACATGACCCGGTCTGACTGATGCCACTCAATGATGTGGAATTGGATGAGTGGCACTACTACAACATGATATCCAACCATAGCCATGCAGTATGGTGGAAGTGATGCATAGATATAAACTGTATACGGAGTCCATGAAACCTAAAATGTGAACTCAAAAAATAATTCATATATTAGCATGATAATGATACTGATTTTTTATTGAAATAACTTAACATAGTGATAAAAAATTTCCTAAAAAAAATATGTTTTAACATATATTAGGTGGCACAATGGCGTCGAATATCTTATCGGAAGCTGTGCAGACTATTTCTCGAAGTATGTGAATACTTCTAAGACTGACTCCACATGGATAAAAAAGTGTAATATATAGTATGTTTATAATAAAAATAACAAAAGTAATAAATAACTGAAAGTAATGATGTAGAAATACCATCGTCCTTGAGGAATGTCCTGAAATAGCTCTGGTGCATGTGGTGTTATAGCTCGAGGAGCGATGCATAAAAAATGCTCCCTGGCCTAAAACTGTACTTAAACCATGCAACCTGCAATATGATGTGAATCATCCTCACAAATGGTATAGAGACATCTATATATATGTTTTAATACATATGAACCCCAACATTGTGTAGCTGTCTAATCTAGATCCTCAAGTAATGGGAGGTACATCATGTGTACCAAAGTAGTGGAGTATTTGACGCAAAACATGCCTCCGAGCAGTTGAAAAACGAATGAATGTGTCTGCAGAATAAGAATCTCCTAAGCTACATCATTAGTAATGATGTTCAAATGAAGATCATGCCACCTCATATGAAAGAGTGAACCCTGGAGGACACCTCATGCACCGACAATGCCAATGCATAGTAACCTCTGTATGATTGCAGCCCAGTTTCCACTACTGGCACCTGTAACTACATGTCCATGGATGGGTAACCCCAGCATGTAGGCAACGTCCTCTAAAGTAATAGTCATCTCCCCCTATGGGATATGAAATGTGTGAATCTCTAGCCACTATTTCTCAACCAACACAACAATAAAATGATGATCAATGGTCTTTAAGTCACACATAGTGACTCCATAAATTCTGCACATCTTAGGTATGGAAAAATAGCTATCGGTAGTGCCTCCTGATGGAAATGATGCGCTCTCCGAATAGCAAGATGTCTAACAGGTCATCATGCCAACACATCACGCGACATGTGTGTCTCCTAGGCAGATAACAGTGGCTGCTCCATCTGAATTTAAAAATTTTAAAACATTAATTTCATGTATGATATGAAATTCATCATTTAAATTTCATAGTTCAAATGGTTTTGTTTTTATGAATGTGAACCTTTAAATGGTTAGCACTGCATGAGTAGCTTTAAACGAACAACACGAACTAAAAAAAGGAATATACATGTATAAAAAAACATTTATCTATTGTGGGTGAGTTCATTTAAATGCTGTATTTTGGTTATTACTATTGTTCTTTCTACTGATGTAGTGTGTTGGAAGAAACCTGATGTTTATTTGACTTCATAAATCAATGAATCCAAAATAAGGATTGGTTGTGCATCACTCCCCAATTTAATAAACAAACTTCAGAGTCTCTATGCACTTCACTACTATAAGTTAACTATCTCTTAGAAATCTATGTTATGTGATTTTTAACATAAAATAGTGAAATTCATAGAGAATCTATTGTTTTTTTATTAAATTTCGGAGTGATGCACAACCAATCCATGTTTTTGATTCATTGATAGTTTGGATTTTTTTTAAATGCCTGTAGTAATTTTTATTTATGTAATTCTATTAACCAGTGATTGAAATGTTTATAATATATACGTACATTTTCTAAAAGTTAACCTATATACAAATAAGTTAAATATGATTAAAAATAGTTTTAATGATAAAATTAATTACATGTAAAAAATTTTATAGTAACTGATAGAGTACATGATTCATTTTAACAATTAAAAGATTGTACTATGTGACTAGGGAAATGTGTCTTTGTAGGACCTTCTTGGAAGCATATGCTGCACCTTTTTCCAGCAGGATGTTCACTAGGCCAATCTATCTAACTTCAAATATGATTCGACATTGGCCTCCCTTTACGTCGAAGTTGAGTGTTATTTGGTAGAAGCGTGGGTGCACCATCAGACATCCAAAAATTCTGATATTCTTCGATTGGCATCCACAGAGTACTATAGCAAGAGTTTATGCTCTCAAGTCAATAAGCTGGATCAACGAAATGATCCCAAGATATGTGTACATAATCACATACTGCAATCACATGGCCACAAGGATTTCTCAATGCTTGAAATTTTCCACATTCACATTAACACTTCTCCTGTATAATAGATCACACACAACCATTGCTACAAGACACAACATCACTGAGCTCAGCAACCTCAAATAGTTACTCTAGATGATTAAATTCAGTTAAATGGTATGTTGCAGCCTCTTGATGAATTAAATCTAGCTCGTACTGGAAATAGTGTCAATAGCGCATCCCTCTGTTCAATCCATCTTCAGCCTACTTTCCTTGTTCCAGAAAGTACATTACACTCCTATAGAAGGTCTCTTGTTCGAAACCTATAATTAATATTTCGGACATTATACAAATATTATATTATAATTATATCTCTTCTGAGTAACATATAATCAAATATTCATATTTACCTATGATAGGTAATTTTCGAACACCCTTGAAAAATCTATTTATACATTCTTCAATGTTGGAATTCATATGACCATATCTCCTCCTATCATCATATGCCAAACACCATTTCTATTTTGGGATTTGTATCATGTAATCATACACTTCCAGATTCACTCTGTGAATATCTTGAAGACTCTTCTCTATCCATTGTTGTTGAGGCTCATATGCTATCAAACAAGTACTTGTCTGAATAGATATGAAAATAAATAAGACAAAAAAATTTAAAACCCCAAAATATGTTCATAAATTTATTTAATATTTTCTTCTTCATCAACTAATTATTGATCATATTTCCCAAATTGCTAGAAATGTGTCGAATATAGTATCAATGATGGTTATAGGGTGGTCTCCACGAAAGACCCTCAGACTGTATTGCCTCCTTGATTGCACATCAGCAATGTAAAATATGAAAAATCCCTTCCGCATCTGTACCAAACTCTCAGAGACATTCTAGAAACCAGCTCAATGATGAGAAGTTCTCTTTCTCCACAATTTCAAATGCCAAAGGTAGAGGGGCTCTATTTCCATATTGTGTGGTGATAATAAATAAAGTTCTTGTATACTTTCCATAAAAAACTGTGCCATAAATATGTATAACCTTCTTGAAATGTCAAAAATCCACCACACATGGTACCAATTACCAAAATAATCTATCAAACACAACCATTAAGCGGTCAACTTGGTTGTTTTGGTTCACATATTCAACAGAATGAATATGATAGTCCACTCGATTATTGTGGCGTAGAAGATCCAGAAGTTATGGTAAAACTTGATAAGAGTCATCCCAATCACAATACACTTTCACAATAGCCTTCTGTTGTTCTGCCTATACATTCTAGTAAGAGATTCGATACCCAAAATGTAGTTTGATTCGCTCCATCAATAGAACCATATGAACGTCTTGACATACTATAATAATTTCAACAATAATAGTTGAATGAAACTCAACATCTAATGAAGAGTTATCTTGTGAAACCCTTGGGTTCACACATGTGTGTTGTGTAAATATAGTGATTTTCCACCTATGAAAAGTGTTATCAATAATAGCTCGCAGACGCGTTTCATAGTTTGATTCATATTTTTCACAATAGATCAAATAGTAAGATCTCTTTGACTCTTCTACAACATAAGAGTAATGTATTTCAATGTGATATTGTTTTATCACATTTTTTATTGCTTGTTTGCCTCAAAATATCTCACAATATACAGAACTCCATCATCTAACACTAAATTTTGTTCCACCAATGTTTCTTAGAAATTATGAATTGGGGGTAATAACTGACCAATCAAATTTTGGAAAGAAATTCATGCCTTCAATCAACCATGAATCTAATAGTAGAGTATGGTTCAATGGTCGGTTGAACCTCAAATAAGTGAAGACAGACTGCTCTTCTGCATGCTCTTCCTCTTCTTCTTCTTCTTCAACTTCCACTTCATCTTCTTCTTTGAAATTGTCATCATCCTCAAAATTATCGACCAATGCATCTAATGTATGTGGAGGACTATCCATTGAAATAGTGGCCAATGGAAATGATGGAACAACTACTGATGCTAATGAAACTTCTTGGTGTATAGGAGCATATGACATATTCTCAAGAATTTGAGATTGGCCAAATTCCAATGTCGATGGAACCTCCATTGTAGCTATAGTGACATACAACTCCATCATTTGATTCACAGGTAGAAACTTCACCAATGAAATTACATATTCCCAATCATCATCATCATTTACTGGATATTCCACATGTTAAAACCTATCTATATATTTCATATTTTGGAATCTTATGGACTCTATCATTTTATTCCTTGCCATTTTTATCTTTCGATGAATTTTTATTTGCACAACTCCCAAAGTTGTACATCCTCCAAGCATCAGAACATCTTCTGCATGTATACTATAACTACATCCTTGTTCTATCTCAAGTATTTGACCGTTGCAATAAATATAGATGGAATCTTTTTTTTAGTCTAAAATAAACCATTTTTATTAATTAAATATGATTAGAGAATCAATTTATGTATGTATACATCTAGTAATTCAGGTTAGAATCCTAATCCCTCCACCAAACCAATATGTTCAAACCATATTGATGTGTAACTCTATACAAAACCCACACATCTTTGTAACTTACCCAAAATTAGAAGTCCAAAATATTAATACATATCCACATGAATTATATGCATTAGGTATGCAAACACATCATGCAAACATATAGAGTTATATGAAATTGAAAAACTCTACAAGAGAAAGCCTAGAGCGACAGATAGCCAACCCCATTCACTTTCTAGACAAGGAAAGACTCCATGAAAGTTGGTGGTCTGACCCAAAGCCCCTCTACCCAGGGATACTTTACTCAAGAGATCAATCATTTCATGAAAACTCTAACACTTGATATTCAGAAAAAATATTCAACTACAAAATTCAAGTTCATAACTTCAATTACAAACTGAGGTTAAGGTAGATGAAAAACTAAATTCATTATCATTCCTAGAATGTAATGTAAGGAAATATTTTAGAAGAAATTTATAACCACTTTGCTACATAATATAACTACTTCACTAATTAAGATAACTACTTCTATAATTAAGATAACTACTTAGCTAATTAGATTTAATTTAATTTCCTAATTACCTTTAATTAATTGCCCAATCACCTAATTAACATTTATTAACCTAATTTCTATTAACTAATCACGTATTTACCATTAATTAATCACCTATTTAACAATAATTAATCACCTAATTAGTATTAATTAATAACCTAATTACCATTAATTAATCACCTAATTACCATTAATTAATCATCTAATTACCATTAATTAATCACCTAATTAGCATTAATTAATCACCTAATTAGAATTAATTAATCACCAAATTATAATTAATTAACCACCTAATTAGAATAAATAAATCACATAATTAGAAATAATTAATCACCTAATTAGAATAAATAAATCTCTTAATTAGTATTAATTAATCACCCAATTACCATTAATTAATCACCTAATTTCCATTAATTAATCACATAATTTCTAATAATTAATCGTATAATTAGAATTAATTAATCACCTAATTAGAATTAATTAATAACCTAATTATAATTAATTAACCACCTAATTAGAATAAATAAATCACCAAATTAGAATTAATTAATCACCTAATTAGAATTAATTAATAACCTAATTAGAATTTATTAATCTCCTAATTATAATTAATAAATATCCTAATTAGAATTAATTAATCACCTAATTACCATTAATTAATCACTCAATTACCATTAATTAATCCCATAATTACCATTAACTAATCACCTAATTATTATTAATTAATAACCTAATTAAAATTAATTATTCACCTAATTAGAATTAATTAACCAAAAAATTAGAATAAATTAATAAATTAATTTCCTTTAATTAATTACCAAATTAGATTTATTTAATCACCTATTTAGAATTAATTAAGCACCTAATTAGCATTACTTAATAACTTAATTAGAAACAACTTATCACTTAATTACAATTACTTAATCACCTAATTATAATTAATTATTCACCCAATTACAATTAACAAATCACCTAATTAGAATTAATTATTCACCAAATTAGAATTAATAAATCACCAAATTAGAATTAATTAATTACCTAATTACCTTTAATTATTTAAAAAATTATAATTAATTACTCACATATTTAGAATTAATTAATCACCAAATTAGAATTAATTAACTGCCTAATTACCAATTCTTAATCACCTAATTAGAATTAATTAATAACATAACTAGAATTAATTAATCACCAAATTACCGTTATTTAATCACCTAATTACAATTAATTAATAACTTAAATACAATTAATTGATTACATATTTATAATTAATTAATCACCTAATTATAATAAATTAATCACCTATTTATAATTAACTAATAAACTACTTATAATTATGTAATCAACTAATTAAAATTAATTAATCACCTAATTACAAATAATTAATCACCTAATTACAATTTACTACTTGCCTAATTACAATTAATTAAACTCCTAATTTCAATTAATTAATCACCTTATTATCACCTAATTAAAATGAATTAATCAACTAATTAGAATGAATTAATCACATAATTAGAATTAATTAATCACCAAATTAGAATTATTTAATTACCTAATTATGATTAGTTAATTAACTAATTACAATTTAATTACCAAATTATGATTAGTTATTTAAATATTTAGAATTTAATTAACTAAATAGTATCACGTAATAACCTAATTACCCTTAATTAATAACAATTACTACAAATAAACAATTACAATTTCAAAATATGTTACATTAATTATGAATTATTTATATGAACTAAATAAATAAATCACCATATTAAACAAATTAAAAATTAGAATTATCTCAAATCAGTGGAAGGTTTACTATCCTTCAAACAACATCGCAGACAAAGAGAGGTAGAACTTTGAGAAAGAGAGATGTTGAAGAGAGAGTGAGGAGAGGAGAGAGAGATATTAAAGAGAGAGAGTTAGAAGATGAGAGGGAGTGGGGATGTGAGAATGAAGAGAGGGGGGAGCCCCTTATATAGGGGAGTATTTCTTTGGCTGCCACTTGAAGTGGTGCCCATCCCAACATTGGGATTCAATCAGTGCCACTCCAACTAGCACTGATTGACTAACGCTATAAGGTGTAGCGCCACTTCAAGTGGCGTTGCACAGATTTTTGGTTGGAAATTGATAGCGCCACATGAAGTGGCACTCCAGGGTTTTGGTAATCAGTTCCACTTTAAGTGGTGCTGATGAACCCCATTTTCCAAAATAAAAGACACAAAGACCAATTGAAAAAAGATATTTATCCCTAAATTGGACTCCTTTTGGATGTAATATCTTATATACTGTTCCATTGTAATAATATAATAATCAGATGTGGGTTACTGGAGTTAGGGTGTTATTTATGGTATAAGACAAATTTTAGTATAAACCTTAGGAAATATATTTATGGAAACATGTATTACAGAACATAACCCTATAATAGACATTAATGATAAGTCTAAGTATAGGATAATATCATGAACTTTTTGTATGGTAGAGAATGTGTGGCTTACTATAAATCAATTCCCTTTCTAGATACTAGAAAGTGGATATAGGTATGGTACATATTCACCAAGGGGTAAACACCATGAAAATTCTCAGTTGAGTGTTAAATTGATCTCCACATGGTGGACTATGAGTGGACCTAAGACTTTACAACTCTATAGACACTAACATGGGATATGATTTGGTTGATTCACACGCTCTTTAGAAACCACTAAGGAATTTTGGAAATTTTTTTATGATTTGAACTTATTATAAAAGATACAAATCATATGATTAAAATTATCAATGAATAAATTTTCAATTTAAGTTAAGTGTTACAACAAATTTAGAAATATACACTATGTTTTCAAATTCATAATGTTATGATATAATTAAATATATTACATTATTAAGAAATGAGGCCTATTAGAAGGAATTGAAACTATATTAATAAACATAAAATATATAGGTATTTACTTCATGGGGGGGATAATGAACCAAGATCTAGATTTAAACAAATTATAACTATATTGGGGTAGTTGACTAAGGACATGATCAAAAATATTTTCCATATGGGGCAGCCTAATGATCCATAACATAATGAAACAATGTTGGACTATTTCACAAGAAAAAATCTCCATCATTGAATAAAAAAATAATCCATTTGTAGCTAAGAAATGGATCAATTCCTGAGATTTTATATTTCTTTATTTAAGAATTAGTGAAAGAGAGAAATATATCATAGAAATTTATTATCTTTAGGGAGAAACTAATAAATGTAAGGTTCAAATGTTCTTTTAAAATTTTATTAATCAATGTAAATATCTTTTGGTAAATCTTATGATTTACTGGGGATGTACTCTAACAATACCATCCACCATATTACTCTTGATGGATTATGATCATGTTGTTTTATTTTTTAATATGGAAAACTATTAACATTTTGTATGATAGTTTTCAAATAAATATATTTATGTTTATTGTGTATTATGTTGATTATCCAACCATTCCATTTGATGAATTCATTGGACTTAGTAAGTGATGGTATGGTCCCGTTATAATCCCTCTATGCATTAGTAGGTCTAATGAGACAAACTAGTTTGGTTATAGGTGTACTCATTACCAATTTAGGTATGATTTCTTAGCATAAGGCCTTGGTGGTTAGATTATAATGTCTGGCATTTTGAATTCTATAATTATGAATCTATTTATTATTATCCATGTGATTATTTATATTGTTATGTCATCCATGATTATATTCCTCATTTATGATTTTTATTTGGTATATTTGATTATTGTTTACCTCTTCCATATTATTTAGGTTTTATTTACTCTATCATAGATTATGTTGTAATATTTACCTTACTAAGTATCCAATATCATATTTTATTATTTTTTCGTTTCCCAAGGAAACTATGAAGGATCTTTTAATGATTACAGGGATACAGTGGAAGAAATAATATTGTTCTCAATATAATTTTAAGTTCTATTTCATTATTTCAAATATAATGTGTGAATCATGCATGTATTTAGTCTCACAAAAAAAATAATCTATTCAATCCTTTAGGATGTGATATCTTATATATTGTTCCAATGTAATAAGATAACCATCGACTCCATGTTATTGGAGTCAAGGGTTATAGGGGTTCCTAAAATAGACCCCTAGTGAGTTACTATAATGCACGTACAAAAATGTGATGTCTATCATAGGCTCCCAACATGACCCAATGAGCCATGATATGATCCTCATCTCAGTAGGGGTAAAATCCCTCTTCCAGATACATTCATGGTGTGACCCATATGGCCATTCCATGAATTTCCCACAACTTCTATTTCCAGTATCCCATACACTCCAAATAAAACTTGAAATCCTCTAAAACCCCTTGAGACACCCACCAAGAATCCAACCAAATCCAAAAAAAAACCTTTTAAGGATTTTTAAACCCACAAAATACCAATACAAGACATTTTTATAAAAACCCCCTCACAAAATCAAATAAATAAATAACGTTATCTTAGGAATTCACAACCCATAATGACACAAGTCTTTAAAAAATCCCCATAATAACTCATCTCATACCTGAGAAACCATGGTAGTCCAACAAACAATACTACCAACCTAACTAATTCATCAAGAATTCACATTTAACCTCCAAATACCCAATACACATCCAGTGCAAAAATTAAAAAACTAAGCCTAGACATAATGAATTTTCTTCAACAGCCTAGTTCAATCCCCAAATCACCCCAGAACAATCCTAAAAAATGATCCAGATGTGGTTTCTTCATCAATGCATCAATTTCCAAATAAAAAACTTTTCATACCTTCTCTGGATAAATTCTCATGAAAATGATCAGCCTCAACCACTAACACTCCATTAAATCACAATAGACACGATTCTTTAACACATGGAGGCATAACTGAACCACTATAACTCCAACAACAGATAGTAAAAAATTGAATATTGATATAAATAAATGCTTAGATACCAAACCTTCCCTTCCAAAAACAATTCTATACCCATGAGGACCATCACTCCACCAAAATTACTCACTCTTGGACCAAAGTACCACTATCCTAAACCCATTACAAACCCATTGACTCTAAATGATACAACATCTGAATCCCTAAACCAATTATAACCACTCAAAAGCATCACACTAGCATATCAACCATTCCCTGAAAAAATATTTCTATACTCACAACCCTTCAATCATATATTCCATACACCCATGAATAATTTGATGTATCCCACCATAGAAAAATATTTTTGTCACTCTGCTAAACCAAACATTCACTCTCTACCACCCACCTCTCATCTGTTACAATATGTTAAAACTGGATATGACCACTCCAATATCAACTAAGATCCATACATGAAGTATCAATCAACAAGGTCCAATATGGTGCCCAACAACAACTGTTGGTCCTGAAATACCAGAACACTAATGATCATTTCATCCATGAGACTTAGGGTTCTCCCCGCTATATGAATCCACTACCCCAAAAAATTACTCATGTGGTCCAACATGAGAATCCATACAAATATCATAAAGGTGTCAAATCCTTGAACCTATTACTTATATTTGGGTTTGCAATCCCAACGACATCCAACATCCTTATCATAATCCAATAATAAGAGACTCTCCCAAAAAATTCCATTGAATACCCACCGAACGCACAATCCAACACTGGGTTAGATAATGGTTAACCATATAAAAATACATAAAACTAGCCTACACAACCACCAGTTACATTTCCCTATCATCCGACCAAAAAAGGTCCACAACTTCCAATCCAATATGGTGAATTCCAAGAAATAATAACATATGAGCCAGACCCACAATTCAAGCATTCAGGTCACTATTAGACAAAATAAAAATCAAAGTGGAACAATTTTCATAGGAGCTGATCACTTATTTTTAAAACCATTTCATACATCCCTTGAGCCACCGCATATGTTCTCTTTTCAAAAAAAAAAATCTTCAAAATTACAACCATCCCAAAAAATATTTCTCTATGAAATTGTCGAAAACACATAATAATCATAATCAATTAATCAACCGCCTTAGAGAAATATTAATCTAGTCACCCATTATAATGTAATAGAGAAAACATAAATTTTATTATAAGTTTCAATTAATAATATATTATGAAGATGCATCATGTCCAACAACACCACCCATTGGAACATGTATCATGTCATAAGAATGTCAGTATCATGATTTATGTATTAGTCATTATCCACCAACTGAGCCACATAACTCATCCCAAGTCCCATCTATACAACTTTTGGATTCTCAGTCCAAACCAACACCTTATTTATAAAAGAGTGTTCAGTCCAAAAACTGGACATCCCATTGAAACATGTATTTTTACAGGGGTCATTATATCTAGTAATTCACTTGATCTACCTCTCGATTCTTGAAAACATAACTTTTTTTTAATTACACTATTCTATCTGAAGACATGCCCCAATACTATTTTTAATGCCTTGACCTAGATCACCCCAATGGAAACCGAGTGGGGGTCACTACATGGACTTATGTGAACCTTCCTATATGATAGTGGCTTCCTACTAGTGTTAAGGACGTAAATTATTTATGGGAATACTATTCCCTCTAAAATAAGGGCCTAGGGCCATTCTTGAATCTATTAAAACTTTAACATGTCCCATCTATATAACAAAAATACCCAAAACTGATAAATATAAAATTAGGATCCCCATGATCCATTGTAGTCTGAAATTGAAAGAATTAAACTAGTTCATATGATACATAAACCATAATAGAGTATCAGTAGTAGATATAGAAATAAATAAGGTAATATATATAAAAATGGAACACTGCCAGTACACATGTCGAACAATAACTAAAAATAATAAAAAGATAGTCTTTGACCCAAATCACATAATCATGCTTCCCATTCCTTTTCCTCCACGACACATTGACTAAACCCTTTATCTAACTCTATGTGATAACTTTTTCCTAAGAGAGAATAGAAAATTCTACTGATGTACGTTGAAACCCATGCCATGTGTGTGGGTAGATGGTGACCCAATGACCCAATATTATTTCATGGGAACATAACAATATTGAGTGTTTCTATGAAGAAGTAGATATGCATGAAATATATATAATAAGGTGATGTTGTGTCCATGAAACACACCCACTAGGAAACATTTTAGGGTCCTAAAAATTTCTCCAAGGGAAGAAAATACTCCCACAATCAATTTGAAATTGGAATCAAGTAATCCTAAATGTCCAAAAAGGCCTATGAACTCAAATCAAGATACAAATTTCAGGAAATAATTGAAGGAATTCATGTTATCAAAGGATTTTATGTGGCCTACATACCAGCACCGGGAAGGGTTTATGGACCGCTGGTATTGAAAACCACCAGTACGTGGAACGATCCACAGGGTGGTGGCCAGTGAACCTAGTTGACTATGAACCATGTCACCGAAGGACTTATTGACATGAATTCCATCCTCATACGGTCTTGCGAACTCAGTAGTTTGTGGACAAAGTGAATGGATAGGGTTCCACGAACCATGATCACGAAGTGTAGCGTCCTATAACCCTAGAAGTTCGAGTCTTCCATGGGTCAGTATATCTCTTTGTTGTCCTCCAAAAATGGTGTCACATGCCCATAGATATGATTTCCTCAATGCTAAATAAAATGAGAATAGAAGAAATTGAGAATATATGGGTAAAGAAATCTTGAAGGGGACCCTAGAGGCAGGATGAAAAAATTCGGAGAAGATTCCAGATTCCTTCATTAGTGAATCCCAAATTGAAATCCACACTCTACACATGTAAAACCTGCCACAAACCATAAAACATGGGAACATAATAATAGTAATAGAACCAAAAACCTGATTGGTGAAACCGATAACCAAATAATTCTCATAGATGAACTCCTCGCGAATGATAATCACCCGAAACCTTCTTCACAATGGTGTTCTAAGTAGTGTATCGCTATGTAGATTTAACTCTGTGCCACGTACTGCACTAGTACGTGGGTGGAACCTAAAGTTGTGTGATAGACTACAACCAGGACCATGTACCAATGTGGTGTGCGGTGGTCAATACCCTTTCCTACATTGCACTTTGGTATGCTGGAGAATCCTATTCCTGCATACCACCACCGTATGTGGACCCTCCCCCATCCCGCATATGAAATCAGTACGCGGAATGGGGTGCTTTTAGGTATTATTTCCTCCAGTTCCAATATATCCCCTTTCTTACCATGTAGGATGTTATAATCCCTCTATGAACCAGTCCCCCAATATTAGGCCGAAGCCTCCTCCAAATCCACCGGACCCATATGATTAGACCATTGGGTGAATCAGCGGGCCCCATTGAGTATACATACCCATGGTAAGCAGAGTCACGAAGGCTATCCCCAGAATAGTTTGGGCTTCGGGGATGTCCATGAGTTTACATTCTTATGGTAAACCCAAGTCCAACCTTGGGATGCTAACTTGAACTTCCCCATTCTTGGGATTAATGCATATCGCCTACTTTTCCATTTAATGAGGAACAATGATTAGTCAAAGGGTTATGTTTTCTTCCCCCATTGATGAGGATGAAACTCCATCCCTTCCTAGAAAGTGTTCCGAGGCACTCCCACTGAGGAAAGTCCCCAATCTTCTGAGGAAATTTTTGATATCTTTTAATGAAATTTCACATTGAAAGGTTCATCACTCCTCACCCTTGCCCACCATTTCCCTGGTCTCTTCCTCCCATAGGCTAGCCCTCTCCCACCAACAGGAGTGAAAGCATGTGGTTTGTTGGATCTCTCATATCCTTTTATTTCACACACCGAGCATGAATCATGTGGGATTGAAGGTTTGTGACGATAACAACATCCACACAATTCTGAACTATGATAACTCTAATTTCCTAATCAAACTAGGATATGTTGGATTCCTACTCGAAGGTGTGATCTCCAAAGGGTGACCATCTAAAAGGGTTAACCCAATCATGTCCTCTTAAATGGGATTCTTTTATGTGTATGCCCCAGAAAATCCGAACTACATGGGTTCTAATTTCTCTCTTGATTATATGTAGGAAAACCATATTTTGTGTCCGATCACAACATGAAATCACCTTCCGTCCTCCCTAGATTATGGTAAACTCTAGAGATCCTTATTCTATGGCTCAAGTTGGCATCACCTCCCTAGCATCAAATCCATGTATGCATATATCAATTCTATTAACCAGGGGTAGCTTACGAACACACTCTTTGGGAATGAACCAAGTATTCATGAACATATGAACATGACTTAAATATATAAGAGATTCCTAAAATATAAAATAATTCCCTACAAAAAGGGGTACGGTGAGCCTGAAATCCAATCCTTTTGACCAATGGAGTCCTTAAGTGTCATAGTCCAAACCATTTTCCAATGAGCACCTTACTTTAGAAATAAGGTCCATGAATCATGGATACCAAGGTCTTTGGGTGTTTTTAGATCCACAAATAAACCCATTAGATATCATCGGAGGGATTTATATCTAAGGAGGATAAATTTCAAATGTACTTGACCCCATGAGATCACCAGTTGGAACCATCTGAGTGCGGCATCTCCTTTGCAATATGGAAGAAGTGAATTACCCAGTCCCTCTGGGATTAATCTATCCTTCTTTTAACTGATTAGAATATAGAATTGGTAAAACCAAAAGAAATATTTAATTTGACAAGAAACCATATCTAGAAAAATATATGGGTGATGATTCTCATCGGGCCATTTCATCTTCACCCCGAATGCACCACCTCAGAAGCAAAAAATAAAATTTTGAACCCGATGTGGATCCTTAACCAAGGTGGCAGTCTTCCTACTCATGCCTATTTGCCTCATAATAAGAAAATAAGAGGGAGGATAGCCAAATAAATCGTCAAATATGAAAATATTTGAATGAATTCTACATTGACGGGGTTTTGTGGTTCATATGTCATATATGTATATTTGAGGTTCCTATAGAGCAAACTTTGATCCAAATGAAATTCCAAAGGTTCATGTAGACACATGAATCAGTGATCCCATAGGCAGCCAAGGCCCCAACAAAGAGTAGGAACCCCACACCTACTCAGCGTCTTCAACACTGGGTATCCAAGACACTGATCAAAGAGTACCATTGAAATGGTACTCTCACCACAGTGGAGGCCATGAGACCAATCCTCCATTCTGAAAAGGTTAGCCAGCCACCTCCTCAGTCATGGCCAACACCCCAGTACAAGATGGCCCCAGTGGTCATGTCAACCCTTTTTGGGAGCATATCCCCAAAACATGACAATGAGTCCATCCCTTATCATAGAAAGGCATATGAAGTCAATGCTGAAAACATTATCTCAACTACACAAGGGTCCTACTCACAGGCCCCCTCCAGAGAGCGTCACCACTGAAACTAAATGACCAGACCTCCTCCCTTTGAAGAGGAACTTATTCCGAGGTCACATGCTGATGTCCATAGGACTCGGGCCCCTTGGGATGCCCACCAAAGGTGGAGAATATATAGTCAAGAACATTGTATCTCCCCAGTTCTTGAAGAGAATGACCACTATACTAACGTGGTGACATTCAATGTGAATACATAGGACTCCCCCCTCCACTTTGGCCCACCATAGAAAAATGGTGGCACAATACGAGCACATGCACGTTTCTACTAGTTCTCATCGGTCCCTCCACGCAGACAGAGCAACAAACTACTAGAAGACGCCGATATCTGCCAATACACAAGAAGCCTTTCATCCAAATCGGATGGAAACCAGATATATACATGAAAAAATACCTACGGATTCATGTCAATCCTGCCATCAAAATAGGTCAGAAAAAAAAATTAGAAGAGACAAATTCCTATGGATGTATACAAAGTCTGTAAGAAAAATACAGTGGAAAGAGAGTACATGAAAATCTCTGCTCGTGAATATAAATACCCCCAGTCAAATACAGTGGCTACCAGAGATGAAAACCAGTTGAATACTTTTTCCTCTATCCCAACACAAGATAACGTCCAGTATCTACTGGAAACTCATGGAGGACTAGAGTAGGTGCAAAATCCTACTCCAATATCAGACTGGGCCTTCATGCCCGTTCCAACCAAAGATTTATATCAACACATCCTGGAAATGATAGAAGATCGAAGGTTGATCCTAGTCCATATCATCCAGACATGCCACCACATTATTGCATCGACGGAAAAGGTGAGAAACGGGTCCCATGACCCGGTTTTCTCGAACGGAATGACTTACTTACAAAATGGGTTAGTCACTCTAGAGTAGTTATGCATCCTTTCTCAAGTCTAAGAGGTTCGAAGGAAATATTCCACGATACATGGACATCCAGATTGGGAAAAAATACATTTACCAACTAAGGGATGCTGGTCCAATGTGGTGGATTCTCTTGGGCAAACATATATCACTGCCAAAACATAAGATGATCATCGGTGCATCCATGAAATAACATGAGACACAACAAGTAAAGGAACCATATATGAAGGTCGTTAACAACAATAGGAGGCCTCAGTTACCTGCAAGAGAGCGCTCAAAAGTAAAATTTTCCGAAGGAAACTATAAAATGAAGAGCGCATACATAATCTTACTCTGATAGAATATGGGGTTCTTAACTCCCTCAAACATATATTAATAATGGCCCAAGAACCTATCATTTAATTTCCATATTATGGAAGTGGAAATTTTAGTTGTGAAGGCCCTCCCCACAACGTCACTACCATCATCTTTGAAGGTTTTCCCCAGACAACCAACGAATGCTCACCCAGTGGGCTAGGAATGATAGATCATAAGAGGCTATCTCATGATGCGCATTGGGGTATCCCTCTCATTGACCTAATGATCTGATATAAAGAAGGTCCTCCTCTTAATTTCATCCACCCTTATAGTCCTCCCCAGGGTATACAATACAAATATGATTCTACCTAACGTTGTACATCAAGTCATGATGGTAGTCCTTACCATGATGAAAATCATTGCAAGGGCCCTCCCTAAATTTGAATCTGTTTTGAAGGTCCTCCCCATAGTAACATAAAGAAATGAGAAGGTCCTACCCTCCTTTCAGTACATCCTTAAGGCCCTCCCCAAGACGCAAACTACAGAAACTCTCCTTGTATCCAGGTATCAGGCTGTTATAGTATTCCTTTTCATCATAAAAATCATCAATAAGGTCCTCCCCTCATTGACATTAAGCAGCAAGAAGGTGATCACATTATTGTATCCCGCCTTGAAGGTCCTTCCCAGGGTATACGCTGTAAAAAAGTTTCCTGATGTCGGGCATCACGTTTCAATAGTATCCCTTACCATTACAAAACAAATTGAAAATGTCTTCCCTATAACTGAAATTCATACTGGTGAGAAGGCCCTCCATTTTTTGAAACAAATGTCAGAAATCCCTTCTATGTTGAGGCACTTCGATAGACAGATTCAGAAATATCTAGAAGTCCTATAATGAGTGATATTCTTTCTGAACTGGAGTATGGCCCAGGGCCACACTCATCTTCTGAGCCACCCCTGTGTTGTCCACATATCAATGAGGCTCCCACTATTTTGGTTTCCTGGAAGAAAATTATTAAGAATAAATCGAGCGGGGCATATCATGTAGGGGATCCCCTAGAAGAAAAATAGTAGGATATGTTGCTCGTGAGAAGACAAATAGGTAAGGATAATATACTAGTGATGTATTGGTATGCATCCTATTCATACTTTAACATACCAAAGGAGTTGTCCAGGGAATATATACATGAAATTCTTCTAAATATATGGATGAATCTTCTTCAGTTAAAAAAATATTCTAGCCCTACAAAGGGTATGTGGACTATGTCAACATGTTAGGGGAGATTCACCACCTAATCAACTTGGAATCCCTCCATTCCACACAATAGCCACAATCAGAAAGGTGAATGAAAAAACTTGAATGGGCTTTCCTCCATTCACTGCACAAGTTGTATTGCCTCATTAGAGACTCCCCGACTGAAGTTCATATTCAGGGATGGGGATAACAGAGCTCTATACATCACCCAGCATCCTGTCTAGAAAACCCCATTAGAAATAAAATATTTCAATGTCATCACCCAAAGGTAGAATTAAAATAAAACCATTGATTATGAAATATGGGATAATCAACAACTACCAGGCTAAAGTAAGTATCTAATGTGTCAGGATCAAAGAGATCAAGCCATCAAAAAGCTTCTGAGTCAGGGAACTAAGAACATTTAGTAGGCTTATCGCCTATGGGAAGCCAACCAAAATGTAGTGATCATGATTTCAAAATGACATAGACTCCGTGGAGGACCTTTTCCGTACTCAGATCACACCCACATGGGAGTGTGTAAAATCGAAAAGGTGGAAATAATGGCAGCATCAGACACAATGAAGGAACAACCCCATATTATATGGTGAAGGAATTTTTAAATCAAAATTCTCTCATAAGGCCAAAAAATCTAGGCCATAGAGAATCAACGGAAGAAGAAGAATAACCCAAACCTATATGGGTGAGGGATATTTTACCTCAAGTCCCAGCATAGTGGATGTCTTTCTTCATCCATATAAGAAGAATGATGGGAAGTGGAGCTACCCATTCCACCCCTTCTCATGGATCGTACCCTCTGATACGAATCCACATTACAAGGTTGGGACAGGGCTCTATTCAGGTAAATATTTACCAATATACTTGAAGAATACTATGGAATGGAAAGAGAAAGTCCAATAAAGAATGCAGAAATCCTTCCTACCATTCAACACAAGGTACACCACCCCCAATGTGGTATGTATCAATGAACATGGTAAACATAAACCCCACAAATCTCATAGGAAATGTCATAGAGGGATAGGAAGAAAGGGATGATGGTTCCCTCCCAGATGCATCCCACACTAAGCCTGATGGTGTGCATACCCGGAACCAGAGATCAGTATTAAATTTGGGCACCCCTCAACTAATCATCCATTACCTTCCATGAAAAACCCCAAAAAGTAAGAGACTAAATGCAAGGTTGTCTATGACCTACCTTCTCCTCCCCTGAGAATGTGTCCCTCACTCTTGATGAATTTTTGACCAAGAAGGAAGAATAAATTAAATAGCTCAGGTGAATTAATGTCGAGCTATGTCGAGGGAGATACCTAGCCGGATGTGTTCCCTGAATGGAACATCTGTAGGTGTTCCCAGAAGAGGTGCCCATTCCACAAGCACTCATCGTGGTGAATGAAGAAAAGATTGAAGGCCTGTCTAACCTGGCATCATGACCATAAACCTACTTAAACCTAGTGATGGAAGGACATATATAATTCCTGCATACTAGGAAGGTAGCCAGAGAATATACATGTAAACCCACAAAGGATACTCCTAACTGGGTATCCACCCCAAATTCCAACAGCGCTGGCATTCCCAGCTTTAGCCACTGCCACACCATCTAAAGCTAAAGCCTGGTAAGATACTCATAAAGGGATATTGAACACTGTCGAGTAACTAACAACTTGACTGGAAGCCATGGAGGGGTGGAACACTCTGATACAACCATAGCACAAACCCTACCCCGATTGGGTGAGATATTTTATACCACCGAGAAACTTCAGAAGCCCCTTATTCCCAGTATTCAATGGATCGGGGTACCTAGAACAACATTTAATACACTATACCTATTACTGAGACCCCATGATGGGAAATTTGGATTAGAAATATGTAGTAAAACATAGTTTCTCTATACGAACCCTGCTGGGCTCGGCTTTCATATTGTATACTTGTTTTCCAGTGAATTCCATCACAAACTCGGAGGACCTCTAGCAACATTTTCTCTTATAGTTCAGTTCAACGCTGCCTCATACAATGGTGATTGATCTCATGAAATGCAAGCAAAGAGGCAATGAAAGAGACTCTGAATTCATTACTAGATAGATATTACTGACTTATTATATGAATCGGCTGCTCCCCCAGGATGAAATGCTCACTATGTGCATCAATAAACATCGTGATGAATTGGGAACACCACTCATCCCAATGAAGTACATGAGTGAGTTCTAAGATTTCTATAGCATTTCCCATAGAAAAAAATACTCCTTCAAACAGACTAATATCAAGTCCCGAGTGGCCCCATCAACCCCTAGGGAAAAGACTTGGAAATGTTGAAGTGTCTTATGTCACTCTTAAGCCACCCCAGAACTAGTTCCAGTTGCGAGGCCCCCACCAAATCATTCAGGACCCCCTGGATGCCGAAATCCACCCCCACCTTAGCAATGTAACGACCCGAAATTTTTTAAATAAATTTTGTTTCCTAATTTTATGTGTCATTGTTATACTCAACAAAAATGTTTCATTTGGTAACATGAGTATAATTAAAATGAGACTGTTGGGTTTTGACTGTTATTTGACCATTGGTCAATATGACCGCTGGAAACTAAACATTTTGACTATTGTCTCTAAATACAAGCAATCTTTGTTAATTAATATAGAAAGAAGATTCGATGGCCTCACCCAGTAGTCTTGGACCGATCGAAGCCCATCTAACAGAACTTGGGAAGGAGGTAGCACCACTGGGCTTTGCTCTGGACCAAACCCAAGCTGAACTTCATCGTATAAAGCTAGAACGGGATCGCCTTCGCGAGAAGTTCAAACTGATAGAAATTACTACTCGTGCGATGTTGGCCGAGCCTCCCTCAGATTCTCTCACCTTAGCACACCTTACACTTAGGTCCTATGCTGGTGTGATAAGGGGCTATGTAAGGAGACCGTAACTGTCTTGTGTAATCCTTTGTTTTAAATAAAATTTTGATTTCTTTTATGAATTTTCAAATGACCGGATAAATATAGTATGCAAATTTTTGATGAATTTTAGAAAAAGGATATTCTAAATATGTTTATGTAAACCCTAAATAATTAAAAATGTGTAATGATTTTCAAAAAAATGGTCTTCTACAATTATGTTCAGTACTAAATTTAGAGTCTAATAAGATCAACTTGATTTTTGATGAATAGTAAATTATGAATAGTGATTTTATGATTAGGATTAATAATGTGTCCAAATGGATTAGTAATCTCACTTAAAGAAAGTATTAAAATAAGCTAGGCACTTTGATTAAGTAATGTGATTCAATAAAATGGTTAAATAACGGTTTCATAAATTATTATTCAAGTATTAGTTTTTTTCAGATGAATAGTGTTTTTTTAATTAAAATTTTAATTAAAAATAATTAGAAAATTATTTTTATAAAAATGACTTTATTTTTGAACTCAGAGCATCGATATTATGTTATGGTAATTTTTGGGGATTTTTCTGAAAAAAATGAATTTTCGGTGAATAGTGTATTTATTTAAAAATAAAATTAAAAATATTTAGAAAATTATTTTTATAAAATGGAGTTCATTTTTGAAATCAGATCATTGATATTTGGTTAAGGTGAAATTTTGGGATTTTTCTGAGAAAGTTGAATTTTCAGTGAATAGTAAAAATACAGTTTTAGAATTTCAGTATGTTTAATGACATCATAACTGTGTCATGATGCTGTCATGGGATATTTTAAGGGTTGGACGGCCAAGGGTGATGAATTATTGTTTTGGGGGCCCCATGTGGCCTAACTCCATGATAAATGCCAAGGGAGAGCACATGGGTTTGAGAAAAGCACATGTGAGGTGTCCCTTGGCCATTAATGCCTTGTCCCCTCACTTTCCCTATAAATACCAAGCCCTCCTCTCCTCCATTCGACTCCCCACTCATTACCAACGAATTTATGGTCTCATTACCTCCCAAGGAGTCCTCCCAAGGTGCCCCCAATCCCTCAAGGTCCAAACCTTTGAGGTTTAAGAGTTACATTTTAAGGTAAGGGATCCGACCCCTCTCTTTCTTTTCAAGTAATCTCTTTTATGTCTTTTCATTTATACTCCATGTTCTTATGTTGGAGGATGTTCTTTTATATTCATACTAATTCCTATTTTATGTTCATATGATGAGAGACCCCCCCTTGCTCTCATCAATTCGTTTTAAGAATGTTTAAGTGGCGCCGTTAGGCTGCCGAATTTTTAAGGGATTCTTTCACCTTCCTCGTTTTCAAGTTCTATTTTCATTCAAGTCTTTCATGTTACTTTTTGTTATATTGGGGTATGATCTCTATATATATCATACTGGACTCTTATGTTCATATGATGAGAGACCCCATTTGATCTCTTCAATTCAGTATTTTGATGTTTTAAGTGGTGTCGTTAGGCTGCCGAATTTTTAAGTGGTTCTTCACCCTTCTCGTTTTGAAGTTCTACTTTCATGTCAATTATTTAAAGTTCCTTTTTGTTATATTAGGGTATGATCTCTATATATATCATACTGGACTCTTATGTTCATATGATGAGAGACCCCATTTTATATCTTCAATTCAGTATTTTGATGTTTTAAGTGGCGCTGTTAGGCTGCCGGATTTTTAAGTGGTTCTTCACCCTTCTCATTTTGAAGTTCTACTTTCATGTCAATTATTTCAATTTCCTTTTTGTTATATTGGGGTATGATCTCTATATATATCATACTGGACTCTTATGTTCATATGATGAGAGACCCCATTTGATCTCTTCAATTCAGTATTTTGATGTTTTAAGTGGCGCCGTTAGGCTGCCGAATTTTTAAGTGGTTCTTCACCCTTCTCATTTTGAAGTTCTACTCTCATGTCAATTCCTTCAAGTTCCTTTTTGTTATGTTGGGGAATTATCTCTATATCTATCATACTGAACTCTTATGTTCACATGATGAGAGATCCTATTTGATCTTTTCAAATCATTTTTGTTGAGGTTTAAGTAACGCCGTTAGGCTGCCGAACTTTCATAAGAGAAATCTTTTTTTTTCTTCCTTCCATGTTTTTCATTTCAAATGGTATGTCCTTGAAATCTCATTACCATGATCATGTATCCTTCTTATTCTGTCCATGTACTATTTTATGGGTCATTTGTGAATGTTTGACCCATTTTACCTCTCTTTTAATGTCTTCTAAAACCTCGGAACATTGCCGTTATGCTGCAGAATTTCTGTCTCAAAATGTCTATCTCTTTTTCTAAAGTCCTTTTATTTTATTAAGTGAATACTTAAAGCTCTTTATTCTAAAGGGGTATTCACATATATACCAAAATGTTCTATTTTAAATTCTGGGATTTACATACATGAGACCCACCTTCCTTTTCTGTGGGTTTTAAAGTGATATAAAAATCATGTCTTTAAAGCAGTTTTTAAAAAGTTATGATTATGAAATGAAACCCATTTCCCTTATGCTATATGGGTTATTTATGAAATATTTGATGATGATATATGTGGCTCACATGATAATAAAGGCAAATTTAAGGGTGCGCCCTGATAGCGCTCCAATGCATTGGGTAATGATGTAACCACTAGAGATTACAATTTTCACGATACCTTGGTGAATAACCTTGGTAATTTTAAAATGACACCTTGGGGATGGACCTTGGTGATATGTTCATGATTCTCTATGTTAAATGATGTAGCCACATCTTCAAGTTATGAAAAAGTTTTATTTTTATTATGATATGCCTCATGATTTCATTTTCATGCCTTAAAGTTCTTTTCATGACTTTATTGATGTATCTCAAGTTCATATGTAAAATGTTTCACTTGTATCCCTTGCTGGGCCTTCTGCTCACCCTTCCTTTTGATGTATGTCCCCAGGTTATGAGATGCAGTAATGAGCCTAGGGTGAACATGAGGAGAAGCCTTTCAAGTGTTTAAGAAGAATGTTTTTTTTTTGTTTCATGTTTTATGTTCCTTGTTTCCAAGACACTAAACCTTAAAGATCCTCAGTTCCGTGTAATGAAATGAAAGTTATGTTATAAAAATACGGGATGCTATAGTTGGTATCAAAGGATGGTTTAGTTATTTGTGGAAATTAGGATATGAAAACTCTAGGAGGAACCCTATAGAAAAGTTTAATATAGGAAATATTCCTGGTATTTTGGTGAGTATTGAGTAATGGGTTGCCAAGCAAATACATCCCTGTCTGGATACGAGCAGGTAGAGGTGGCTCTGGCACAGATGTACATAGGGGTAAAACCCGAAAACACCGCTTTGAGCTAGACTCGAACGGGAACTGGTACACGACAACGGGCCTTGCTGCACTCTTGGTTACGACACTCCCGGGGGATATGCTTTGGTTAATTCATAAGCTTGGTATGAACCATTGTTAAAGGAACAAAGATAAAATAAAATAAAGGTTCACATAAAAATATATGATCATTCATAACCTAGATGGGAACCTAGGAGATCACAAGTTAGGGTATACCTTTCATATACAAGTTATCCTTATATGCTTTCAGTTCCTTTTCATGATTATTAGCTAAGTACTTAAGCCCCTAATTATGCTTTCTCTTCTTAGTTAATGGTGGGAAATGGAAGAACATGTTCCGACAACCAATGTGATAGGAAATGCGACGATTTTCGTATTAATATGATAGGGATGATTAGGGGAATAAAATATGATTATTATTTTGGAAGACGTTCATTATTTTGGGAACCATATTTGATCGAGGTAAATAGATTACTACGGTATTTTCATTGAGGAGTAAGGTTGACTTATATTTTGAAGAATCGATGAATTTAAGGTGAACTTATAGTAATTTAGGTTACTTATGGGAATGACTAACCTATCTTGGGTAAAATATGTTTAGGTTAGCTACTTTTTTTTAGATGTTAGGAGTGGTTGATGTTATCTGGAGATGAACAATGATGTTGTTTTGGAAGACTATGTTATCAAATCCTTCTTGTATTTGGGTTTCAATCTTAGTTTGGTTTGTTTTGAGGAATTTTAAGGACCGTTATTTATGGAATGGTCTATGATGAACTTTGGGTAGTACCATGGAACTTTGATGATTTAAAAGTAGTTTCCATTCCAAGGGGATTCTTTCTTTTTGAAGAGTTGTTTTACCGTAACCTTTCTGTTTTTGGGATAATGTTTAAAGATAGAAGAAATAGATAGTTAATCTTTTGTAGATTATGTGATTCTATAGAAGATGATTCTTGTGCTTTTATGAGACCAAGTGTTTTTGAATTCTCATCATTTGGAGAAAAGATTAGTGTTGGTAGGGAGTTGTTAAAGGATGAAACTCTACTTGAAGGTATGTATATTTTCTTATGTTTTTGTTCTATGTAGTAAATGAAATCCTCAAAATTATGAAAAGAAACGTAAAACAAAAATGTTGTTGGTTTACGTTTCCTACTAGGTAATCAAAGACCGTTTACACACATCATAAGTTTGGGATTTTCTCATGGTTAACTTTCTCCTAATCATGTTCTCTATCACTCTCCCTCAGAACTTGACCCTTTGTTTTTTCCTCCATGTCCATGTTTTCCTACATGGAACCCTAGTGTGGGCTAACTCGGGTGACCTTTGTACTTCCCTTTCTTTATTTTAAAGTAATAGTTTTACTGACTCCTTTTCTGATGTGGGACTTTCAATGAAATTTCAAAACCCAATTTTAAAATTGTGAGGACGCAATTTCTTAAGGGGGGAAGATTGTAACGACCCGAAATTTTTTAAATAAATTTTGTTTCCTAATTTTATGTGTCATTGTTATACTCAAAAAAAATGTTTCATTTGGTAACATGAGTATAATTAAAATGAGACTGTTGGGTTTTGACTGTTATTTGACCATTGGTCAATATGACCGCTGGAAACTAAACATTTTGACTATTGTCTCTAAATACAAGCAATCTTGGTTAATTAATATAGAAAGAAGATTCGATGGCCTCACCCAGTAGTCTTGGACCGATCGAAGCCCATCTAACAGAACTTGGGAAGGAGGTAGCACCATTGGGCTTTGCTCTGGACCAAACCCAAGCTGAACTTCATCGTATAAAGCTAGAACGGGATCGCCTTCGCGAGAAGTTCAAACTGCTAGAAATTACTACTCGTGCGATGTTGGCTGAGCCTCCCTCAGATTCTCTCACCTTAGCACACCTTACACTTAGGTCCTATGCTGGTGTGATAAGGGGCTATGTAAGGAGACCGTAACTGTCTTGTGTAATCCTTTGTTTTAAATAAAATTTTGATTTCTTTTATGAATTTTCAAATGACCGGATAAATATAGTATGCAAATTTTTGATGAATTTTAGAAAAAGGATATTCTAAATATGTTTATGTAAACCCTAAATAATTAAAAATGTGTAATGATTTTCAAAAAATGGTCTTCTACAATTATGTTCAGTACTAAATTTAGAGTCTAATAAGATCAACTTGATTTTTGATGAATAGTAAATTATGAATAGTGATTTTATGATTAGGATTAATAATGTGTCCAAATGGATTAGTAATCTCACTTAAAGAAAGTATTAAAATAAGCTAGGCACTTTGATTAAGTAATGTGATTCAATAAAATGGTTAAATAACGGTTTCATAAATTATTATTCAAGTATTAGTTTTTTTCGGATGAATAGTGTTTTTTTAATTAAAATTTTAATTAAAAATAATTAGAAAATTATTTTTATAAAAATGACTTTATTTTTGAACTCAGAGCATCGATATTATGTTATGGTAATTTTTGGGGATTTTTCTGAAAAAAATGAATTTTCGGTGAATAGTGTATTTATTTAAAAATAAAATTAAAAATATTTAGAAAATTATTTTTATAAAATGGAGTTCATTTTTGAAATCAGATCATTGATATTTGGTTAAGGTGAAATTTTGGGATTTTTCTGAGAAAGTTGAATTTTCAGTGAATAGTAAAAATACAGTTTTAGAATTTCGGTATGTTTAATGACATCATAACTGTGTCATGATGATGTCATGGGATATTTTAAGGGTTGGCCGGCCAAGGGTGATGAATTATTGTTTTGGGGGCCCCATGTGGCCTAACTCCATGATAAATGCCATGGGAGAGCACATGGGTTTGAGAAAAGCACATGTGAGGTGTCCCTTGGCCATTAATGCCTTGTCCCCTCACTTTCCCTATAAATACCAAGCCCTCCTCTCATCCATTCGACTCCCCACTCATTCCCAACGAATTTCTGGTCTCATTACCTCCCATGGAGTCCTCCCAAGGTGCCCCCAATCCCTCAAGGTCCAAACCTTTGAGGTTTAAGAGTTACATTTTAAGGTAAGGGATCCGACCCCTCTCTTTCTTTTCAAGTAATCTCTTTTATGTATTTTCATTTATACTCCATGTTCTTATGTTGGAGGATGTTCTTTTATATTCATACTAATTCCTATTTTATGTTCATATGATGAGAGACCCCCTCTTGCTCTCATCAATTCGTTTTAAGAATGTTTAAGTGGCGCCGTTAGGCTGCCGAATTTTTAAGGGATTCTTTCACCTTCCTCGTTTTCAAGTTCTATTTTCATTCAAGTCTTTCATGTTCCTTTTTGTTATATTGGGGTATGATCTCTATATATATCATACTGGACTCTTATGTTCATATGATGAGAGACCCGATTTGATCTCTTCAATTCAGTATTTTGATGTTTTAAGTGGCGCCGTTAGGCTGCCGAATTTTTAAGTGGTTCTTCACCCTTCTCGTTTTGAAGTTCTACTTTCATGTCAATTATTTAAAGTTCCTTTTTGTTATATTAGGGTATGATCTCTATATATATCATACTGGACTCTTATGTTCATATGATGAGAGACCCTATTTTATCTCTTCAATTCAGTATTTTGATGTTTTAAGTGGCGCTGTTAGGCTGTCGGATTTTTAAGTGGTTCTTCACCCTTCTCGTTTTGAAGTTCTACTTTCATGTCAATTATTTCAAGTTCCTTTTTGTTATATTGGGGTATGATCTCTATATATATCATACTGGACTCTTATGTTCATATGATGAGAGACCCCATTTGAACTCTTCAATTCAGTATTTTGATGTTTTAAGTGGCGCCGTTAGGCTGCCGAATTTTTAAGTGGTTCTTCACCCTTCTCATTTTGAAGTTCTACTCTCATGTCAATTCCTTCAAGTTCCTTTTTGTTATGTTGGGGAATTATCTCTATATCTATCATACTGAACTCTTATGTTCACATGATGAGAGATCCTATTTGATCTTTTCAAATCATTTTTGTTGAGGTTTAAGTAACGCCGTTAGGCTGCCGAACTTTCATAAGAGAAATCTTTTTTTTCTTCCTTCCATGTTTTTCATCTCAAATGGTATGTCCTTGAAATCTCATTAACATGATCATGTATCCTTCTTATTCTGTCCATGTACTATTTTATGGGTCATTTGTGAATGTTTGACCCATTTTACCTCTCTTTTAATGTCTTCTAAAACCTCGGAACATTGCCGTTATGCTGCAGAATTTCTGTCTCAAAATGTCTATCTCTTTTTCTAAAGTCCTTTTATTTTATTAAGTGAATACTTAAAGATCTTTATTCTAAAGGGGTATTCAAATATATACCAAAATGTTCTATTTTAAATTCTTGGATTTACATACATGAGACCCACCTTCCTTTTCTGTGGGTTTTAAAGTGATATAAAAATCATGTCTTTAAAGCAGTTTTTAAAAAGTTATGATTATGAAATGAAACCCATTTCCCTTATGCTATATGGGTTATTTATGAAATGTTTGATGATGATATATGTGGCTCACATGATAATAAAGGCAAATTTAAGGGTGCGCCCTGATAGCGCTCCAATGCATTGGGTAATGATGTAACCACTAGAGATTACAATTTTCACGATACCTTGGTGAATAACCTTGGTAATTTTAAAATGACACCTTGGGGATGGACCTTGGTGATATGTTCATGATTGTCTATGTTAAATGATGTAGCCACATCTTCAAGTTATGAAAAAGTTTTATTTTTATTATGATATGCCTCATGATTTCATTTTCATGCCTTAAAGTTCTTTTCATGACTTTATTGATGTATCTCAAGTTCATATGTAAAATGTTTCACTTGTTTCCCTTGCTGGGCCTTCTGCTCACCCTTCCTTTTGATGTATGTCCCCAGGTTATGAGATGCAGTAATGAGCCTAGGGTGAACATGAGGAGAAGCCTTTCAAGTGTTTAAGAAGAATGTTTTTTTTTGTTTCATGTTTTATGTTCCTTGTTTCCAAGACACTAAACCTTAAAGATCCTCAGTTCCGTGTAATGAAATGAAAGTTATGTTATAAAAATACGGGATGCTATAAGCAAGATGAGAGATGGGGTGCTAAAATAAATCATTTCTAAGAACAAAGAAAAAAATTATACTCATTCCGAGAAGACCAGGTCCATCCCATTTTTATAGCAGCCATGAATTGCAACTTGCTCTGGATACCGGAGCCCAAGTGATCTGATGAAGTGGGTATCAAAGACCATCTAAATTATTGTCCTTGTCACTGGCTACTAGAACACACCATCTAAGAATGCTTCGTTTTCAAGGATCTATTACAAAAGATGGTGGATTATGAGCATGTAATGTTGGGTCTGCCGCCAGCACAGGTGGCATATGTTTCCACCTTAGAATCAATAGGAGAAGAGGAATGGAAAATAGTCTCTAGTGAGAAGGATAAAAAATTTGACAATTGGATGACCCAAAAGACAGTCAACTGAGTCCACTTCATCCTCTAGGCGCATTTGAAACAACCAAACATGCCCCCCAAAAGGTCTCGATACAACAAAACCTTCGTCCTTGGCCTCGAAGTCCCCTAAAGGCGAGAAGGGAAGAATGTTGGAGAAAGAATATGGGATGACACCAGAGCTAATGTCTGTATTGACACTTGTATATTTCATACCAACAGACATGGTACAATGGGAACTGCCTTCTCAAATGGTACAACGAGCACCACCCCACCAAACTATACAACAGAAACCACCCCGCGAAACGGTACCATCATAAGGATATAGTTAGACAAAAACATTTTTGGATCAAGAACTGATCCCTGGTTCTATTAATATCATTCAATTAATAGACACACTTTTTGATGGAGACTATGGACACAAACCCAAATTCCCCACACCCAACTGAAGAGTCGGAGGAAGATGGCGTAGAGGCTGGGGGAAGAGGTTGTAGAGTATAGAGGTTTCCTAGAAGGCACAATCATGGTAGGCGTCAAATTCCTCACCATTCTATAACTGAAACTATTTACATTGTAGAAACATGCGGAAGGACCCTCCCATAGACACAACAAGAACCAGAATGCTCATCCACCCCATTCATATGAAATCCAAGCCCTTTTATCTTGAAATATCCATCAATGGAATAAAAAAATATCAAATCGCCCAAGGAATACAGGTGGACCAGTTCATCCAAACCTAGAAGGGACCACAATACCAGCATCTCCTTCACAGAGGCTGAAACATCTATGTCCAAATCCCAAACTCCTAAAGTTTATATGAGAGAGAAACCCCGATTCGGGAAGTGCTGACCTTTAGGGATAATGTATGATATTCAAAATAAATAGGATTTATTACTAAAAAAGGTATCAATCTTGGATGAGTTAAATATGTCCACAGATCTTTAGGAGGCGCTCATCGAAGCCTTACAAATTCCCAAGGAATTTGACGCTGAAGTAGTAGTAACCGAAGTCTATTATTCAGAAACCAATCCCAAATAATGTCACACCATCATCTGTTTCACAGATAGAGATGACGAGGCCTTCATTCAAGGGAACATCAAACCCTTATATGTGTCTGATTAGATAAATGGAATTGATTTCCATGGGATCTTCATCGACAATGGCTCTAGAGTTAATCTCCTTCCACTGTGAATGCTTCATCAGCTGAGCTATGATGAAGACAACTTGACACCCTACACCACAACCCTTTAGGCATATGAAAAAAGAAAACAGAAACCATTGGCATGAATCAAGATTAAAAAATTTCTTGGTTACCTCATGCCGGATTCTGAGTTCCTGGTAGTGTAGAAAAGTATGACCTTCAACGTCCTGTTAGAGAGGCCTTGGCTACATCAACAAGCTGTAATTATATCATTATACCATCAGTGCATCAAATATTTCACTAATGGAAAAAATGAGACAATTCCCATCAATAAATCTCCATTTGAGTCCTTTGAGTTTAATTATATTGATGTGGGGTTCTATGAATCGGATGAAAAACATCATTCTATCAATGAAATTGGTTGGATTACTTCCTTGAATGGATTGGAAATGGATCCTACTGACCCCCTCCAATATCATGGGGAAGAGTATGTATTACCCATTAACCATGTTGAATGCATTAGTGCAAGTCTGGATACATAATCAATTATCTTCATGATCTTCATTATGGATACCAAGTCTAAAGTCATGGAAGAGCAGAGTGACTCCCATGATGGTATGAAAATCCCTAACCAAGATGCTCCAGACCTGTCCTTGGGACTTCAAACTAACCTCGACTTGCTTACTGAGGTGAAATAAGATTTATATCACAACTTTGAAGAGTTCTTCTCGAGAATCCTCTATCCATCAGAAGATGAAAAATATGATGATGAAGAAGAAGAGGAAAAAGACCTCAGAGATGTACCTCCCGCATTGGAATTAGGTGTCTCTACAATAATCGATGAACTTAAGGGGATAAATCTGGGCACAGAAGACAAACTGTGGACCACTCTAATCAGTATAGAAATGACTATTGATAAGTATAAGGAATATACTTACTTACTAAATAGTAATCGAGTTGTTTTTTCTTAGAACTACAGAAAAATTCTATGCCTTGATCATGTTGTCACCACTCATCATTTGGGATTACCAGAAGACCACCAAGGCGATATGCATGTAGCCAAAATGACCCACTCGATGCATGTTTCCAAAATAGTGGCTGAAGTTTACAAGATGATCATATCCAAATATATACGTGAACTCCGACAACCAATATTTCTAGAAAACATAGTCCCCTGCAAAAAAAGAATATAAATATTTGAATCTTCATTGAATTCACGGACCGTAATCGATATTGCCTGAAAGAATATTTCCCAGTCCCAATCACAAAATTGTTGATCGTTGTAACTGCAGGATATGAAGCTCTATCATTCATGGAAAAATATTTTGGATACAATGAGATCCAGATGAACTATGGAGATGAATATGCTACCACTTTTAGGGACCCTCTTGGAGTGTTCTATTATAAGGTCATTCCCTTTGGTTTAAAAAATGTCAACACCACATATTAGTAAGCCATGCATCACATCTTCATGCCCTTATTTGAAAATATTTTCAAGTGTTATGTCGATGATCTAGTGGTTAAATAACAACAGCACTAAAACCACCTGGACGATCTTGAAACTGTCTTAAAAAAATGCGAAAACAAAGTTTTTAGATTAATCCCCTAATGTGTGACTTTGGTGTTAGCTTTGGGAAAATCCCAGGCTTCATCGTACACCATGGTGGCATCGAAGTCGACCCTGAGAAGACAAAATCTATCCCTGGAATGTCTCCACCTGACAACCTCACTGAGTTGAAAGGTCTCCAAAGGCACCTGGCCTACATCCAGCACTTCATAGCCAACTTGGTGGGTAAATGTTTACCTTTCACCATGTTAGTGAATAAAGGGGTAACGCTTGAGTGGGATAATGATTTCCAAGAATAATTCAAATATCTAAAAAGATATCTTCTGATCCCACCAGTGCTAATGATACCTATTGAGGGGAGACCACTCATTTTCTGGGTAACCTCCCTGGAATGGTAATTAGGCGTATTACTCACATAGAAGAATGATGCCGGTAACAAGAACAACCTCTATTACCTCAACCAAACAATGATTGATGTTGAAACTCGGTATTAAAAAATCGAAAGGAACTGACTAGAAATAGTATTTGCAATTCCAAAACTCAGGAATTACCTGTAGTTCTATGAGGTCCACCTGGTCCCCCAATGCGACCTACTCAAATATATCCTCAACCTTCCCTTGCTATATGGATGCCTATCATGACGGGTAGTCATCCTATAATAGTTTGACATATGGTACATACCCTATAAGGATATAAATTTCCAAGTGATAGAAGACTTTTTGGAAGAGAACCCATTAGAAGAAACAATACAATGGATGTTGAACTCTAAGATGAAGAAGTGTTCTATGTCCAAGAGAACCCACAGACATGGGAAATGTATTTTGAGGGTGCTTCCAGAATCCCGAAAAGGAAAATAATGGAGGATCCTAAGCTCAATAAAGTGGGATTTGGAATTATACTTGTATCCCATGAAAAGGTTATCCGGCCTTACTCTTTCCTAATTTCAGAAGGGTGTAAAAATAATGAAGCTGAATATTAGGCCCTCGTTGTGGGCCTGGAATTGGAAATTAATGTACAAGACGAACACCTAAAGATAAATGGAAATTCGGAACTAGTCATTAAACAACTCAATGGTGACAATTCCATTAAGAAAGAAGTATTGGACCCCTTTATGAACCATGTTCGAGAAATGATGGAAAAATTCCCATTAGAACAAACGTTGACCTATCTCCCCCATTCTCAAAATGCTAAAGGTGATGCTTTGGAAAATGCATCCATGACATTGGCTGATCCAGATCGTTATAAAAGGATCATTAGCATTGCCCACTGCCAAATTCTATTTCTATTTATCCATATCAATACGGAGGAAATCAATGAAATTAGCCGCATTTATGATCTATATGGTCACACTATTGGCTAGATGAAACCCATTTCAAATTACCATTAGAAGGGGGAACTCCCACCAGATCGGGATTGAAGGGAACAAGTCAGGAGATGGGTAGACAACTTTTTTTTACAATGCGGTAAACAAAGAACAAGTTCTCTACAAACGAGGCCTTGACGGAGTCCTTCTAAGGTGAATTGATGGAGAAGAAATGGATGTATTCATGAAATAAGTACACACTAGAGCTTGTGGATCACACCAATCAGCAACCAATATCTCTCATAAAATACGAATACTTGAGTATTACTGGCCCACTATGATATGGGAATGTACCATATGAATTTCAATTCTTTCCTTGTTCATGCCAATTTTATACACCATCACCCATATTTACATTATACAGAAAATTAATACTAGCCATTTGATGCTTGGGGGATGGATGTTGTCGGACTATATCCCCCCACTATAGTCAAATAGTTCAATTTCATTCTCAGAGCTACTGAATTATTTTCCAAATGGGCCGAAGCCATACCTGTTAAAGAAGTCAGGGTGAAATGAATTTTTAGGTTTGTGAAGGTCAGCATCATTAACAGATTTGGTGTCCCTCATACAATACTAATGAACAATGGTATCGACTTATGATCTGATAAGTTGGACAAGTTACACTAGGAGTATGGAATCAAATCCAACCATTCATCCAACTACCACGTAGTAACCAATGGGAAGATAGAGGCTTTCAACAAAACTATGTACAACATACTCCAAAATATGTAAATAAGGATAACCATCTATGTCCAGACAGACTCCTTCATGCTTTGTGGGATTACCGGACCACGACCCACACTACAACCCCGGTGACCCCGTACTCACTAGTATACAGGGTAGAGGTGGGTTTGCGTATCGAAATCCAAGTGTTGTCACTTTGTGTGGCCATTTTTGATCAATTGTCAATGGAGGAGAAATCCCAAAGACAGTTTGATGATTTGGAGCATCTGGATGAGAAATGGCTGCACACATTGTACCATTTATAAAATTAACAAAATTAGATCGCATAGGCCTTCAATAAAAATCTTTTCCATCGATATTTCCCTAATGTAGAAGTGGTGTTAGTCCTCATAACCCCTATGATACATAGGAAGAATCCCAAAAAACATGAACCAAATTGGGAAGGACCATATTTAATACAACGAGTCTATTCCAATGGAGCATATGCCCTGATATCAATGGACGGACAACTCATCATGGCTCCCACAAATGCAAAATTTCTAAATAAGTATTTCACGTAATAACAATGCCTAGACATGGTCCAAACTCCAAGACCATCAACTATGAGTTGTAATATTGTGATGGCATAATCTAAACTCTATGACCATAAACTATGAGTGGTAATACCATGACAACATGGTCCAAACTCTAAGACCTTAAACTATGAGTTTTAATACCATGATATCATGGTCCAAACTATATGACCTTAAACTATGATTTGTAACACCATGATGTCATGGACCAAACTTTAAGACCTTAAAATATGAGTTGTAATACCGTGATGTCATGGTACAAACTCTGTGACCCTAAACTATGAGTCATAGTCCTTTTTACATGACATTAAACTATAAGGAACTCATCCCGGAAACATGAAATTAAACTGTGACTCATATCCTCACTGAAAGAAATTAAAATGAATGGCATGAATCATACAAATGGCGTGATGATAAAATACAAGATCTCATAGAGAAATATATATGGATTGATGTCTTCCCTTTCCAGATACTTAGTGACGCCTCAATCCTTGATCTTGGATGAGCCCCCACTATAAATAAAAAAACCTCTATCATATCCTCTATTTCCCCACACTAGTGTGGGAAACCCTTGTCACTCCATGTTTCTCACATCGAGTATAACTCACATGATATTAGGATCATAGGTAAGGATTCCCTTATGCAAACAAGTCATAGAGAATTATAGTAGACCTGAAACCAATAGGGAATGAAACAAAAACGTTCCTACCCTCATGTACGAGCCAAATCAGTATGGGGAATGTTAAAAACAATGAAAGACTTGATTCCTACGCTTGCATAATACGTATTGACCCCTAGACTTGGCATCCTGACCCATCCATTGAAAAATTCCCTCGTATTTCCTGACGCATGGACCAAATATTTTTAGGGAGAATTCAAAACTATTTATGGCTTCATTACTACTCTTAGAGGATATGTAGTGATGCTCAGATTTGGAATCGCAACCCAGCCATTGAAAAAATTCCCTTTCCCCTATGCTTATGTCATACTTGTGTGGGGAGTCCTTGGAAGGTCCTGACCGCATTATAATAAACTGTAAAATTTATCATGAGTTATAGGTGTCCCAATTCTAAGTGTTACAAGACCCCGTACATGCCCCCCACTCATAAGAATTCAAAAGATCTTTCATCCCTTTACAAATATGAGAAAAATATATAAAGAATCCCCCTTAGTTCATAGTTAATCACGATTAGGGTATTTCCTCCATTCCCAGATACATATTTACCATTTTTCAAACTCCATATTGTGGAAGAAATTGGATCCTCATAATCAATCATAGCCATATGAGATGGAAGGCCACTATCCTGCATACAGCTTTTTTGACTACACACATCATGCCATAGCGGTTCTGTATATGTTTCATACAAAACTACCATAATTCAAAGGAAAATTATCCCCCAGGAGAGTCCTCTTCCATATCGGTACTCTGGATAGCTTCCAAGCCCCATGTCATCCCTCTTGATTCATGTTTCCCCTAGGACTATGGTTTACACCTTCTATCTTCACGCACGTCTATGTAATTACAGAACATCCTAATTGCGATTAAATCAAAGCTATTAATGATATTTATGAGATCATAGTCTTCCTCACTGTATGATTTTAAACTTCATAGAAATGGTTTAAGCCTAAATTTCTCTCTATTGTTGATTTTTTCATTCTTAGGTAGTGATCCATAACCCTCGTAATACCTTATTTCTGACACCAAGCATATCTTACGTGAGCTTAGGGATTTTAGAAAGAGACCCACCATGACATTATGGTAGGATTGCTAAGGAATTTGATCCTAGAAGCACGACCCTAAAAGGAATATCATGATTCCCTTTTCTATTAGGAATCCCACATCCTAGCCATATGATGTTAAATGAAAGGGTACCCAAAATATGGGACAAATGCCTCACCTTACATAGGAGTCAGATCTATGTAAGGGGTACATGATTCCATGAGTAAATCACAACCGAAATGTCCCCAATATATCAGGATACACTCCTTTCATGCCTCAATATTTTTTCTCTAAGAGATCTTTAATCCCCATAACCCTCCATGGTCATCGGAGATAGAAGGAGAGTGTCCTGTGAACACCATTGTTTTACAATGCACATCATGCCCTAGTGGCTCGGTATATGATTCCTACAAAAAACAACCATCAATCGAAGGAAAATTTGTCCCCAGGATTTTCCTCTCCTATCTCAGTATGACCAATGGATTCCAATCCTAATATCATACCTCCTAATTCAAGGGCCCTCAAAGTGATAGTTTACATTTTCCTTCCTACAGACATCCTGGGTATATCAGAATATTTGGGCCCGATTCATCTCTATTATCTTTTGGGGTTTCTAAAGATATCCCATCCATATGTGTGAAGTTGATCTGTATATAAAAAAATATGCCCAACTCATTTTCGGGTTTCCCAGAGAGGTTAAGTTAAAATGTCCCTTTTTGTGTTCAGGTTCTCCCCTTGTCAAAGGTCACAACCATGTTCAGAAAGTTCCCAATCTCTATAATCCTTCATAGCCATCGGATATGGAAGGCCAGTGTCATGTGGACACCTTTGTTTGACTCAGCACATCATTCCCCCAGAGGATTTGTATATACCACCTACAAAACAGCTATCAATCAAATGAAAATTCATTCCCAAGGGAGTCCTTTATAGTTTTGGTATGCTTGGATGACATTCATGTTCAGTCACACAACTGGATTTGGAAAAATTCTGGATAATGGCTTACATACCATCCTCATTCAAAATTATCTTGATATAAAAGTTATTTCAAACTGAACTAACCATTCAACCACTCTCTTTTACAAAATTAAGAACCCAGAACGAACAGTTTCCCACTAAAAGATGATACAAATTTCTCTAATATTTTCGGACACCATTGATCTGACCATCCACCCACTATGGCTCCCAATATGAAAATAAATCAAAAGTGTTTCAAACCCTACCAAGCCATTAGATATAGAAGGACAGTGTCATGAAGACACCTTTGTTTGACTATGAACATCATTCCCTAGTGGCTCTGCATATGTCTCATACAAAAAGGACATCAATCAAAGGAAAAACTCATCCTCCAGAAAGTCATCTCATACCTCCGTATGCATAAAACAACGCCTGAGCCATATGCAAGTCCATAATTCAAATATTCAGGGTTAAAAAAATCCCAAAGCCATGTCTGAAAGATATTAGAACATTCTGCGCTGAAAAATACCGAATTGGGGCCCCTTCCCCATTAAATATGGTCAAAGTTATTCAACCTAAAATATCAGTAATGAGTTTGATTGGAAGGACTGTTAACTACTTGTGAAAAATATTCCATAATTTCTAGAGGGAAAATCTGCAGAGGGAATTTATGGGTAAAAGTCAAGTATCAGTTTGTTAAAAATGTAGATCCACCAAAAGAGACGTAAATCTTGTTAGGTCAAAAACCTGCAAAGGGAGGCCTATGAAAATGTTAGGTTATTTCCGCTAAGCGAGTGTAAAATAGGATTAAGAAAAAATTAGTGTAATAATGAAAAAAGACACAAAAGTTCCGGAGGCTGCCCGTAAAACCTCAGTAATAGTCGAACTATGCTCGTTGAGTCCCGCGACTCAAGAAAAATTTGGTCCTAAGTTGATTATTTCAGTCTACTAGTTTTGAGTCATGGTTTAAAATTAATACCTTATAGAAGTAATGTTTATATGATTGATTGTGATAAATTAATATGACATGAAAAGACAAAGAAGAAGTATTTGATGTCAAATCATTTTCATTGAGTTCAGAAAAAAATGGAGGAACATCCCAAGTTTGGGGTCTCTCCAATGTATGAAAAAGAAAAACGTACATATCATAATTTGGGTAGAGATACAATAAAGCTTGCCTCTCCATTTCTAGATATATTTCCAGTGATTGCTGCGGTCCGTCAAGAGTTTTCCCTAAATAATATCTCTCCTATGCTTCATCCTTGACTATTGGACACACCCGCTCCAGCAGAACTTTATATTCATGCCATTTCTTCTAGATAGCTTCATAATTCGCACACGAAGAGGATAGTTGATCCTTCAACCTTGTTGTGTGGGCCTCACACTCCCACAACTCTTCCTTCTAGGTGACCACCAAACCACTAGATTTTTCCTCTTTGGCCGATAGGTTATCGGGTTCCTCCAAAACATATCAAAAGGACGTCACCTGATAATGGGAAGAATTGAACATGGAAAGATTTCCCTCACAAGAAGAAAGATCTTCTAGGGATATGATGATTTGGTAGATGAAGAGATGAATGTTCCAATAATCTAATCCATCAAAATTCAGATCAGTGAATAATCACTGAAAGTTGTTAGTCTCATCTGCAAAATTGACCATAGGTGTCGTCGTGGCAAGAGCACATAAATAGAACCATGACTGTTTTCACATTGTCTGGTGCCACCCCGCAGCACTAGTACCCTGATCCTTCCTTGCCATAACATGTATATAAGATGAATGTGTCTTCCCAAGAGTGGTAAGGGACCTAATATAGGTTACCTAATACAGGGGACTCTCATTTCCCTTAGATGGTTCGTCCACTGGAGGATAACGTAGAGGAATAGCCACAGGTTCTGAGGTGTCCGGTGATACTCTCTTAAGCCCAAATTCATTTGGGTCATGAGCAGTATTTGCAGGAGGGGAGCAGTATGAATCACTCCTCACTGAGATTGGATGTACTTGTGAAGCTGCTTCCATATGCTTCTGGTGGAGAACCGAGCGCCTTCATACCACAAGGATAGGAACAAGTGGCGTATTTGTCTTGGCTGCTGCTGGAACAAGAGTAGATCACATAGTCGCCATTCTCATCATAGAGGAAGTAATGTGTGGTGTGGTCATCGAGGTGAGGATGGGGTGGATAATGTTTAGAGGCTTCTGTACTCACCAAACTGGTTCTCTCAGCACCTCGTCAGGGTAACAACCTAGCCATAGTTGGCCATATTAAAGTGATAGAAAAGTGGATCCCATCATTTTGGGGAAGATAAATTCCATAGAGGCACCTTAGTGCATCATTATAAGCGTTAACTATTGTAGAATTAGGGGATGAGACTCTCCCATTAACCAAACTATAGAAATAAGGATATCTTGTTAAAGGTACCCGAATTTCTTAAAAAACAGGTAAGGGAGGTATGAACCGAAATGGCCACCCGATCTATACAAGCAGTGAGCCTCCTGCCTCGAAGCACAATAATGTATGATATTTATTTCAAAGAAATACCCCTATCACCTCTTAATGACCCATTATGGGTAGGGTTCAATGAAAATGAGAAGCGAGAAGCGTCATTCAGCAGCCGAACTACATCAATAACGATTAAATGTCTTAAGTCGAATGAAAAAAATGATGAGAAGGGAGGGTTGAAAGTTAGAATGAGTAACCATTGTAGTGTGATGTTATTCATAATAGGGGAAATGTTCTTCCATACACCCATAAATAAATTGAAATGGTCCACTAAGATGACGTGGGGGCCAACATTCTTGTATTTTACCCAATAACTTTTAAAGTCGATAAAGATTCAGAATGGCCAAATTGATGGGTCAACCCCCTTCCGGTAAGACTTAGATCATCAATGTACCTGCCTAGACCCCAATATATATGTCGTGGGATGGGAAAACACATCCACTCAAAAACATGGAAAATAATCCTTCTAATCTAAGTGCAGGTGACACGTTCGATTGAAGATCATATCCTCATGTCGTATAACGTCCAACATCAAGGGTAGCACAATATGACCCTGGAGGCTGGCAGGACTAACGAGATGGATGAGTTCGAATGCAGCAAGCCCCCGACTTAGGTCTATTCATATGAAAGAATAACCCCATCCACATGTCAAATGTGATACGAGTGTGAGCCTAGAGTGGATGATTAAGTAATCCCTCTACCATAACCAGTAGACTCCCTGTCAAAGGGGACACATGGTCAGTGTCATTCCAAGTAGCGATGACCAGAAGAAATTCATCATAAATTTCTTCAATGATGGGGAGTCCTTCAAGTTGGTGGATATACCATTATATGATTCCCACATACCCATGAATTTAATGGAAGGTGTTGGTGATTGAACACCAACAGATTATTAGCTCATGAATGATTTTACCCGGGGAGAAGGCTGTGAACTATGGAACCCATGCAGCCTGATACAAGTTCACCAACTTCAACTAGTATGGGGACTCCAAACATGTTTTATGTTTCTATAATTCCTAGTCCCATTCTTTGAAGAAACACCCTCTAGCCCGTACATCCCACTTGGTTCTCCACCCACCATTAGGGCTTTCTTGGGAAATGTTGATAACAGATGGGTGCTCTCTGGAAACTAGTTGAAAGAAAACATTGTGAAACTTGTGATTTCCATAAGTCCACACCGATCCTCCCAGTATAAATATGTTTTCCTAAATTGGAGTAGTTATGACTTCTTCTATTGGGGTCACGTTGGCACAATCATGTCCTTGAGGTGATTCAAAGAGGATTAAAGTGGTATCAGGGTCAGCCAACAATAGAGGAACATCGTCTGGGATACCAAATCCATAAAGTGGAAACTGTACAGATAGTGGGTAATCTTTGAGATCTAGTGTTAGGAGAACTTTTAATAAGTTTTCATGAAGATTAATATAGGATCGAATATGATCCCCACTATACCCCACTATTTTCACAATCATCTTCGTTGATTTTATCACAGCCTATGAAACAACCATTGTAGCCTGCACAGGAAGATCCAAAATCCAATAAAAAATCATTAAAATAAATGTTTTTGGATAAAGGCTAATAAGGAATGTCTAAAGGATATAAAAATACGTCTGCATAAGGATTTTCATATCATTCCTAGAAACAGAACATATTATCCCTATCCCAGATACTGTATCATATGTGGGAACCAAACCCCACATAATGCATGGTAAACAGAAGCGTTTTACTGTATAAAACCATGGTATGTGAAGAAACCACGTGACTCTAGCCTATGGAATGTTGTTCAGAAAATAGAGGGGTTCACGGAAGGTAGATACCATTAAAAAATTCCTCATAAAGTTTATATTAAAAGATTGTGGATTAAAAATTTATGTTCAGATTACTAAGTCTTAATGGTTGGTTCGCCGGTTCAAGCTCGTTATGTAGACACACTAGCAGTGTAGAGTTCTCCAATGAAGAATAGTTATTTTAGTTCTAAAATTCCACAATGCAATTTGAAAAATCCATAATGTGGTTCACAAGAAGATAAATTACGATAATTTTGATTTGCAGAACATACAACGTGGTTTGTGAACATAATTTTTGCAAGAGGCTTGATACGCCAATGTATAAGAAGTCGGGTGAGTCGAGAACACTTTTCTCCATGCGAAACAATAAAAGAAAAATGAAATGGGCCCCTATATATTGGTATGTTTCCCTCATACCAGGATTATCTATTCTACTATGAACCATACTTGTCCAGGACAACTTCTACATTGAAATAGTTCTCTTTTCATTATGAAAGGACCCCATTCCTAAGGGGGGAATTTGTAGGTTCCAAAAAAATTCTCCAAGGGAAGAAAATACTCCCACAATCACTTTCAATAAGGAAGAAAGTACTCCTACAAGTATTACAAGGTGAATGGACTCAAATTGAGTTATAAATTTCAGAAACAACATGATTGAATTCAAGTTTTGAAAGGATTTTAAGTGGCCCACGTAACTGCACTGGGAAGGGTTCACAGACTACTTGGATAACAAAACACTAGTATGCAAAACAATTTGTGAGGCTTTAGCCCATGGGGTTATGGACAACAAACCCATTAGACCACGAATAATGTCGCTGAAGGACTCATGCGTGCGAAGGTCATCGACACACCATCTTGTGAACTCATCAGTTTACAGACGAAGTGATTGGACGTGGTTCCACGAATCATGATATCGATCTGTAGCCTCCACAAACCCTGGTTGATCGAGTCTTCTGCGGGTCATGATATCTCTTCATGGGCCTCTTCCAATGGTGTTTCATGCACATAGATATGATTACCTCAATTCTCTAGAAAAGGAGCGTCGAAGGAATTGAGAACGGATGGATGAAGAAAGCATGTAGGGGACCGGAGAGGTTGGAAGAAAGAATTCAGAGAAGATTTTAGCTTCACTCATCATTGAATCCTGAATTGAGATGCACACTCTCTTCAGGTAAAGCCAGCCAAAAACCATAAAACATGAGAATTTAATAATAATAATAGAATTGTGAACCTAATTGCTAAAACCGTGAACACATAATTCTCACGAATGAACTCCCCACGAACCATAATCCCCCAGACCCTCCATTAAAATGGTGTTATGGGTAGTGTATTGTTATTCATATTTAACACGGTGCTTTGTACAGCACTAGAATGTTGGTAGAACCCAAGGCGGATTGATATACCACAACTAGGACCGCGTACCACTATGGTGTGTGGTGTTCCATACCCATGTCTGTGTACCGATTTTGTATGCGGATGACTCCACTACCCACATACCATCATGGTATATGGAGACTCCCCATCCCTCATAATAAATAAGTACACAAAATGGGGTTTTTTCGTGTATCATTTCCTCTAGTTTCAATCTCATTCCTTTATTACCGTTCATTCCTCTATAACCCCTCCGTGAACCAGTCCCTTGACATCAGGCCAAAGCCTCCTCCAATGCCACAGTCCCTGTATGATTAGACCATTAGGTACATCAGCATACCCCTTTGACCCTACATACACTTGCTAAGCAGAGTCCCAAAGGTTTTTCCCAAAAAGGCTCAGGCATCGGGGATGTCCATGGGTCTACATCCCTATGGTAACCTAGAGTTTAACCTTGGGAGGCTAATGTGAAATTCCCTATTCCAGGGATTAAGAGTGATCACCTACTTTTCCATTCAATGAGGAATGGTGATCAGTCAAAGGGGTTATGTTTTCTTCCCCCTTTGATGAGGACATAACTCCTCCCTTCCCAGAACACGTTCTGGGGAACTCCCACTATGGTATGTCCATAATCTTCCAAGGCCGGGTTTCATGACTCTTAATTTCATTTCACATTGAAAGGTTCATCACTTAGTGCTCTCTCCCACCATCGCCCTGACCTCTACTTCCATACGCTTTCCCTCTCCCACTAGTAGGAGAGGAAGCATGTGGTTAGTTGGATATCTCACATCCTATTTATTTCTCATACTGAGGATGAATCACGTTGGATTAGCGGTTTGTGACTATTACAATCATCCAAACAATTATGAACTAAAAGAACTATGATTCTTGATCAAACTAGGATATTTAGGAAGGATACTCGAAGGACCGAGCTCAAAAGGGTTCCCATCCAAAAGGGTTCACCTAATCATGTCCTCCTAAATGGGCATCTTCTACGTGTAATCCCAAGAAAATGAAAACCACATGGGTTCTGATTCCTCTCTTGAGGATACATAAGAAACCCATTTTATTGGTCTAATCCCAACATCAAATCACATTCCATCTTCCCTGGATGATGTTAAACTCCATAGTGCCTTATTGTATTGCTCAATTTAGCACCATATTTGTAGTATCAAGTCCATTTATTCCTATGACGATTCTACAAACCAGGGGTAGCCCTTGGACATACTCTTCAATAATGAAACCATGAATCATGAAAATATAAGCATGACTTAAATCTATAAGAGATTTACGAAATAGGCAATAACACCCCCAAAGGGGTGTGGTGATCCTAACTTCTAATTATCCAGACCAATGGAGACCTTAACTATCGTTGGACATACCATTGACCAATGAGCACCTTCCTATGGAAATAAGGTCCATGAATCATGGATACTAGGGCTGATGGGTGTTTCTGGCTCTATGAATAAACCCATTGGAGACCATCTAAGAAAGTTATATCTGAGGAGGGTCGATTGCACAAGTACTTGACACTATGAAATCACACTTTGGGACCATCTGATTGCGGCATATCCTTCGTAATATGGAAGAGGTGAATTACCCAGTCCCCGCAGGATTAATCCAGCCATATTTTAAAGAATGATGATGCAGAATGGATTGAGACAAAAGAAATGTTGAATTTGACAATAAACCGTCTCTATAAAAAGAGGATACTGATGATTGTCGTCACACAATTTAATCATCACCTCGAATGCACCACCTCAGTGGTGAAAAAAAAATAAAACATCAAATGAACATATAGTCATAAAAGTGAGGTTTTTGTGTTCTATCTATGCCCCCATGACACTTAATCCTACTTTCTTTGGTTCTATGATGGATGGATGTTATAACATACCATAATTCTAACCCATACCCAATATTTATAGGTAGGTTTTTTAATAATGTTCTCATTCTATACATGAAGACAAAAGGTAGGATATCATTCACATTTGACCTCATACCAAGCATCTAACCATCCCTTCTTTATCAAGGGTGACTATGTTACCATGTAATCACTTCCTTTTCACTTAAAGTAGGGAAATACAACTATAATCTACATTAAATCACAACTCATACCCTATCTCAGTCATGATGGTCCCATTATCTATTCTCTAACACTATTCCAGTCATCTACCTCATGACTGACCCAATATTCATCTATCAACTCACATCTTCGCACTCGAGGCATAGTTGACCAGGACATCTCACTTAGGAAAACACCCATTATATAACCACCACCCTATCAATTAGTATAGTTTTTGACACTTTGTATACTAGGAACCCTTATCTCTCATGATGATTCTTACAAATCCATATCACTTATAGAGATGATTGGTTTCTGGATCCTCTAGCATACCTAAATCCACCTCTTATCATATGAACACATTCAACACTTGAAAGTGACAAAACATAGGGCCTGAAACCCATATCACAACTCACTGGATCTTCACCATGGCATAATTCCTTCAAGAACCAATCCCACATCTCGAACAAATCCTAATACCCAAATAAACACACTAAGAGTTTTATTCCATACACCATAGAAACCCACCACTTTGATACAAAACTAAAAGTTCACACATGGATACACAGATAACATATATAATCAATAATCATATAATCCATGAGAAACAATAATAAGGAAGTAATAAAATCATTAATGATTTAGATAATATGGGGAAACCCACACAAGGTCAAATAGACCAAAACAATTTCCAAACCAAGCCCTTCCCAATTTACCTTAAAACGAACAAAAATTCCTTTTACAACATCTGAAAAATGAACCACATGTGGGCTTACTCATTCTATGCCCTTTTCCAATATCTCATAAAAACACTTTTTATAAAACTGATTTTAGTTTTGAAATATAATATCATAACCCATTTACCAGATCTTTATTTATCTTTAAATTATCATTTTAGAAAAACCCATTTTAAAATACATTTTAAAAATGGAAATATCTATCAATTTTGAAATTAAATTCATTCCACAAGACACCATAAAGAGTTCCATCAACACTCATTCAACCAGGGAACCACCATTGAATCGTTTAATAAGATATGTGGTCCAGGTCAACTATTAGTCTAATACGAGCCTATCAAAACCATGTGAAAGAACTACATCTTCATGAAACATATAGAAAGTCAATATAAGTGATGTAACACAACAAAAATCACCAATTAACTAAGAGACTAATGTAAATCCAATGTCATATATATCAAACAATGAAATTTCATTTATTTCACATCATAAAAATCACTACCTAGGATCGTTCAAGAATTTCCTCAACTACCAAGCACCTATATCATCCATAAAAATAAAAAATAATTATTAATAAAAAAATTAAAACCAAATAAAGAAATTGAAATAATATACACCAAACTCATTATGTATCCCTATGACACAAATTCCACATGAATAGGGTACAGTTTGTTCCCAACATTCACCCATACCTAAGCCAAAAAATACCCAAATTATGTCATCATATTGATGGTAAGGATTACCCAAAAGCATCCTAAACCTAAAGAAATATATTCGAAAATATACCTTATGCAAGATGATTAATGGTGGCTAGATGTAATTCAACCATAACCTCCTCGATTATTCTCACACAGAATTTTCAATAAATTTAATGATTTCACCATGATCAACTGAAATAATCCCTCCAAACCCTAGACAACAAACTAAAATCATTGGAGAGTCATGAGAATAGAAAATGGGATAAGAAAGGAGGAACCTACCTTAAATACATGAAATGAAACATCCCTGAACCACCTGAATTGAAGCACACAAAGGGAGGGGAAGATGAGGACCAAAGTGGGAACCCCCTCTCCATTTAGACATCAAAAATAAAGGAAACATGAGGGGTTTCCTAAAATGAACCAACACAGAATTACAAGAAATTACCTATAAAAAATAGATATCCAATATAGTTTTACAACATGACCCTATGGGATATGATGTGAGCATCCTCTTTATAGAGGAATAATCCATATTCCTGATCCATTCATGTCATTACCAACATCGCCACATCATGAATGACAAAAAACTTCTATTTTCATTATTCTGACCACTATAAACCTACCCCTTCATTCTCCCAAACCACTGAGACAGCTAAAACGCCGCAAACCACACCGAAAAACACCATTCAGGGTTTTCTAAACACTCCAAATCTCAATATGAGTCTTAATAATAAAAAATAACACCTTACTTAACTAAAAATTCATATTCCATTATGAATTCACAACCTATAACATTATGAGTTGTTACAATCCAGATATATGTGAGTATCACTCATAGAATAGTAGTTGTGTCAAGAAACACATCAAGGCCCATAAGGATATAAGGTTTATTCATAGTAAATAAAACCTCCAAAAAACATGTACTATATGATACAATATATTTTCCATGGTTTAATAATGTTAGTATTATCTTCATCAAATAGGATAGATATATCTCTTCCAATAAGGAAGTGAAAAATCCTGGTTAATTATTCAACTAATTCCATGCCACAAATGAAACACTGGACATAAGCTACCACACCACAAAAATAAATTTCATGGTTTTCATCTTGTATAAATTTATTCAATAAAATGATATGTATTGATAATGATTTAAATTCAAGGGACCAATAAATATTATTTTAGATCATAATAACTACTAACATATGAAACATGTGGTGTTCTTATTAGCATTTACATCTTCATGATCTACTCTACTAAAGATATCCAAGTGTGACATTCATGAGAAGTATCAATGCTTATAAAACCCCTAAACCTGATAGTTGAAAATCATATATTCCCTATCAGTATGATGAATCTAGAGCATATGAAAATTTCTTGGATTACTATCACCGCATCATTAGGTTCTCATTATAGTTGTGAACTGATATAAAATTTTTATATTATAAGTAATAAAAGGATAGAACCATGTAAATTGTGTAAAAAAAAGTAATAACACTATTATCGTATGATAAAATCATGTATAAATATAAGAATACATGATATGATAATATAAATGTGTTAATCAATTTAGGTCTAAAATCCTACTTTTACGACAATAACACTGATCGTATTTTATAGAGTTGTCGATATATAGTGACAGTAGAAATAAAAGACCACTTTTGATATTTCCCGATAGAAAACATGGGACATTCACATATTTATACTCCTATAACTAAATGATATTGTCAATATATTTTGGAAATTACTTAGGTGTGGGTCCATATACCTACTCTCATTCATGAGGATCAATGAAAAATCATTGTGAATAATGAAGATCATGATTAGTATCGTATTAGTTTTCCAACTGGAGTTCACTGAAATGCCCTGAATGTCACATCATTAAAGGCTCATATCCCTACCTATACACAAAGAGATAATTGATATATTCCAATAATCACATAGGAGAAGGATTATATTTCTGCTCCCACTAAAGGAGATCAACTTCATGTTCTATCAGTAACACAAGGGAAGACACATATTCTTCTATCCACATATAAATTCCATTGATATATCCTAGTTTCACCCATCGAGGAGATGAGTCGTATTCTTTTCCTCACCTAAGAAGCATGTCAGCATATACCAATAGTAATTGAATACCAGAAGGGGTCTTAATTCCAATGATTGTAAGGTTCATTAACATATTATAGATATCACCTAAAAGATCCATCATATTATGATGATGGGAAAGAGGTATCATAGGAATGTTCTCATACATGAAGGTTATTTCACAGTTGCGAGGCTCTAACTCAAATCAAGGATCCAACCTTTATCTTCCTACCATGAATATTCTTAATGCCTCATCAAGGGCATCATATATCCTAGAAGTCTGATCTTATCCCTTTCTGAAATAATGGTTATGTTTTTAACGTCTGTAGATTCCTCTCAATAGTATTCAAATAATCTTATAACACATCATAAATAGTGGAAAGAAGTTCTTGATGAAAAGGTCCTCCAAATAATATATTTGTGAGTAAGGTACTTCCTAGAGTATAATTCATAAAATTCTACCTCATGGGAATCAAAATTTCCATGATAGATGTCCTTATACAGGGATATGGTCTATAATTCCTCTCTACTACTAAAAATCAATCCATAATATAAATCCTCCCCTTGATGGTGAATATAAATTTAACTATAGAGGTCATCCCCATACTGACATCCCACCTTAATAATAAGGTCCTCCTCTTATTGAAAAAACATAGTGAACACCCTCATATCGAGAGGTAATCAAATAAATGAGGTTAGCTACACAAATCACCTCATTACTTAATTGTGATATTTCATCTTAAACTAGGGATAGTTAGTGGTATCAGTCATTGTTTGTTCCATATTAGAACCAGTTCCCATTTTAGTAAATGTAATTAATTCTAGATGAAATCATTTCCTTTGATAAGGTGATTAGGAAACAACCTCCATGTTTAGAACTGGTTGAATAATTTCTCTCAGAGGATGAATAATATAGCATATTTATGTACAAATAATTGGATGAAAAAAATATACCACTTATGTTTTGGACCATGGTAACCTATCTGTATGACATTCCAATGATATTGAAATAGGGATCAACACATTATCTTCATCTAAATTTTTGTAAAATTATCCACCATTTCAAGAAAAAGTAATTGTATTATGGGCAATGTGCTGACCAAATTCAAGAAATAAATGAGTTATTTCACCAAATAAACTTGGTTTAACTATATATTGAATGACAACAAAAGTTGGAAAGGTAGTGAAAATACCTCCAATAGGCTCAAATCAATATCATGAAGGTGATACATTGGATAATTAAAACCACTCCATTAGATGTGAATATCAGATAATGGGGAGAATATGGAGTTTTACACTTCAACCCACTCACTGGTAAATCTGGTATAAGAAGAAGTATAATGTACAATGTCATTGCTCCTAGAAATTTTTTGTGCCCATGATCCATATACTCTAATTGGTCCATCAAGAAATTCCCAACCATTCCTAAGGCCCGTATATTATGTACTCTATGGGATCAATCCATTGATATGCTATTATATTAATCAACTATGAATGTTAAGAAAATTCCCCATCTGAGGAAAGAACATTTTATAACTATAGAAAAACCCTTAGTGGAGACATTATCACACCCATAAATGGATCTACACCAAACCCATTGTAGGGTAAAGGAACAAAAAATCATGAAGGATGTGATCCTCATTACCTTCACAATATCATAGGAGAAACCCCAACCCACTAGGTTATGGTAATTATTACCACTAAAACCCTCCCTTGCATCATAAAATCCACAATGACTCTAATATGTGATAGTGGAAGAACTAAGACAACCCTAAGCCATAGAGATAGTGGAATTTATATTACCTCCTCTTCTAGGAAATCTTGTATTCTCATTGGGGAAGATCTAAAAGAAAAAGAAATAAGCCCAAAATACTCCCACAATGTAACATCCGAGACATTTATGAGGAATATTTTGTTTTTATATTATATAAATCATCAAAGGAATCTTTCACTACACACAACACAAGCTTGGATTTCTTTACACGCAACCGCGACCTTCCTCGATAGCTTGCGTCGTACGCAATACCGAGTTTCACTAAACAATAATATTATATTAAAATATTACTAAAACTAGCCGTTATGAATAGTAATAACCACTTTTTGAAATTCTGTAAATTTCATCTTTCAAAATGGACTTTATTTTTCGATTCAGAATAACGAAATTAGCCTATTGTAAAATTTTGGTATTTTTCTGAAAACATTCAATTTTTGATGAATAGTGAAAACACTAGGTTACTATTTAAAAAACGACTTTTTATTTAAATAATTATTTATTTTATTTAAATTTATTTTAGGTCAAAATTGATACATAATACCTATATAAGTTCAATTCAATTAATTGGAGTCATTTTATAATAATTTTAGATATATAAAAATTTTCTTGAGCTTTTCACCGTCTTTTACCCACCTCCTAGGAGAATTTGTAAATTTACATAAAACATAATTTTACCAATTCTGTGAGGGGAATTTCAAAAATCCTAGAGATGCAGTTGATGTCAGTAAGAAAAATGTGGTTCAATGAGATGAAAATAATTTTTGGTGAAAAGTAACTTTTTACTTTTTTTACCACGGTTAAAAGTAAATAGGGAAATTAAGGGTAAAAATGTTATTATTATTACCCTAACACATTTCCTAATTCTATTGGATAAGTGTAATTAGAACAAAAATAACCTTAGGAATAAAATATGACCATTTAGGCCCACATGGATTAGATTAAGACATTTATTATTAATTTATTTGAAGAAGGGTTAAAATAGTTAAAATCAAAGTTTAATAACTAAATCATTTTTAATATAGGGTTATACATAAGATAAATTTGAATATAAATATTCATTAGAAATATAAAAAGATTTCATACATACGGGTATTTTATTTGTAATTTTTAGACATTAAATAATTTAATTTATTTATGACACAATGATGATGTAGTAATTATCTTATTAATGAAATATTGACATAATTGATGTTATAAATACCCAAATAAATGTAATTTTAGACTTTTTATGAATTCTAATGAATTTATAGGTTAATATTACATATTAGTACTGATTTAATTAACTTTTTTTTGAACTAATATTTCTGTTATGATTTTCACATAAATCAATTACCAAATAGTGTCAAAATTGATATAAAATTGATTTTAAAACAAATATTACATTATTAATTGTTATTTTATTCATAAAAATCTATGTTTTAGACAAATTACTTAGATAAGGTTATATATATTAACAATAAACAACTTTTGGTTTGTTTTTCTTATTATAGTATGTTTATTAACCATATAGTGTAATAAAACAAAATGACACTGTAAAAGTTAAATTATTTAACTTAGAGTTAAATCTAAATGATAATGTTAAAATAGAACCCTAAACTTGTCTAAATTATATTTGATGAAAGAATTTAGACCCATCCCAACCTTAGCTTCGAAATAAATCAATTTTGAGCTATTAAAAACTGAATATGACTTTATAATAAAATAATATTTTTAGTTTTTCCAAAGGTTCCCCTCTCCTCCCTTATAAAAGGGATAACCCTCCCTATCTTCCTCACACCACTTTGAACCATCAAGATCGATCAACCCCTAACAAATTTTATTCTAACCTTCCCTAGAAACATCCTAGAGGACCTGGTCGTCTTCAAAGACCAATTTTAGTGCCCTAAGAGGAGGTCTCAAAGAGGCGCTTCAAAAAAGAGGTAATGTCTGTTATTGATTCTTTCCACTTTATTTCTTCTTCCACTTCTTCTTATTTAGTCGTTTCATTATTAAGTAATAACATCAGTATCACTAATATACTGATATGTTATTATAAGTATGAAACAACCCTATTTCACCATCTATCCGTCCTACGGAAAATGAAATTACCACGCGTGCGTACGTACAGAATACCGTCTCCACGCCGTGGTGTAATCTATTTTCCACCACCACCTTACATGGATGGTTATAATGGTGAAAATAAATAACTATATATGATTATTTTAAACTGTTGTTGATTCTGAAATATTATACATACACTCCAATACAATTCCATGATCATGGGAACAATATCATCGCTCGTGCGTACGTACGGAATACCGTCTCCACGATGTGATGCGACTCGTTCTACATGATCTTCATTGCATAATGATTATATAAATGAATTTAATGAATAAATATGATATATAGTACACTAATACCATTCTGGAAATGAGGTATCTATAAACTAAATATATGAATAAGAATTTATTCGACAAAACATGCATAAGAACAAAAAGTAATAAACACCCGAATAACAAGTAGAAATGAAATATTACTAATAATAATCTAAGAATATGACCATATATGATATAATAACAATGAGTATGATTCTGTAATAAGTCAATGAAATTATTTAAATCATTATACAAGAGGTTCGGACACTTACAAAGCAAATCAGACCTAAGGTAAGGGAAAATATCATAATCTCATTTTTATCCGAGATTGTTTATACATTGGTATTTACTGGGGTTTATTTTATCATCCACATCCATGTTTCCTCAATATGTAATATTATTTCCATCCACCTACAATTTTTTAAATCCAATTTTACCCTTCGGTGAGTTTTTAGTAAAAGATATGAAAGGAATCTTTTGTCGTTTTTCATACGAGGTACTTTCTGAATTTTCCGACAAAAGTACGAGAAGGATGTTTTTTTTAAATTATATGGAATGAATGGATTTTTAAAACATTATTTCCAAGAAGATTCCTTTACAAGTTTTCAAGTTAATTTTAATCGACTTCTTTTAGTTTAAAATTGTATGACATATTAAGAAAGTAAAATATTTTTGAAGTAGAAAGGATATTTTCCTCAAGAATGGAGTTCAAGTGTTTTATCAAAATTATTCTGCATCTAAGATAATATGGGGTTCTGTTTCTATCCCTATTATTACATTGATTTTATTACGTTGTGATGGAATTATTTTTATGAATTCATTTATCTTATATGAATTGTTTTATGATGTCATGATGTTTAATAATCCCATTTTTATTACATGGGTTATGCTATGATTTAGGATTTATGATTTTGTGGCACACATAATAATGGTTTAATTATGATATCGTTGGGACCTATATCTCCCACCAATTCATTGGGTAACGATTTATATCTCTTGAGATAGACATGGCTGGAACGACAGGTTAATCCGGTTCAGTGAAACAGGATAGAAACGAGGAGTGAACTCAGTTCAGAAATGGACTTTGTCCGCTAAGATAGTCTTGGATATGAGTATTAACTCCTAAGAAATGATTATATATTATTATTTGTGTATTCCAAAAAGTTTCATGTTTTATGTTATGATTATTGGGATTACATTTCACTTCTATGATATATCCCATGATATAAAATTATGATTTATTTTTCAGGTTAAGATTTCCAAAATGTTATGTTCTTATGAATATGATGTGATTGATTTTTGTTTTGTTAACCCTTACTGAGCATTTGAGCTCACCCTTTTGTATGTTTTATTTCCACCAGGTCATGAAGAAGGTTATTAAGTAGGATATGCCATAAGGGACTCTAGATATGATGAAATAAATGGGAGACAATGTAGATGCTTTATGAACCAGTTGTTTATGTTTCCCAGTTTCTAAAGACACTATACCTATACGGTCCTTTCATGGTTTTATTATATGTTGTAATAAGTGTGTATCAATTTTAAAGTATTAAAAATGTATGTAAGGTATGTGTCGTTATAGTTGGTATCATAGGAAATGTATAGTCAACCTTTGGAAACTAGGATGTGAAAGCCTTAGTAAGAAAACTAAGGATATGTCTAAGCATAGAACACAATCTTAGTGTTTTAGAAATGGCCATGAATAACCTATGATAATACATTAAGTGTGAAATTTTATTCTTGATTATTTGGTTTTCCTATTGTAATTAGTGTTTCTCACACCATTCTTCTTGGTTTTAGTCAATGGCTGGAACTTGAAGGAACCGTGTTAATGCGGAATGCTACGGGCAATGCAATGATTTTCCCCCTGAGCAACCAAACATTATGGGAGATAGAATGAAAACTCTTTTAGCCATGCCCACACAACATTCGCAAGCTATGAAACATGCAGGACTTCCAAACGAGCAACATTCTGTTGAATCCTTCATGAGGCAGCGTCCACCTTCATTCTGTGGGTCTTCTAATCCATTAGTGGATGAACAATGGATTAGTACCACTGAAAAGATATTTTCAGTTCTTCAATGTTCTGAACATGATAAATTCATCTTAGCAGTGTATCCTTTGGAAGGGGATGCTGAGCAATGGTGGAATCTTATTAAGAATATGAGGCAAATGGATGAAATTGAGTCCATAGAATGAGACGAGTTAAAGAACTTATTTTTTAATAAGTACTTACCTCGTCTTCTTCGAACAAAATGGAGAAGGATTTTCTTGAACTGAAGCAAAAGGATGATGAATCTCTTGGTACCTATGAAGAAAATTTTACAAGACTTGTAAGGTATGCTTCCGGAATTATTATCTAACCTGAGAGTAAGATTTATCAATTCTTTTGTTGCTTAAAACCAAGTCTTCGAAGGGCATTATCCATAAGGTACTTCAATAGCTATGAGGAAATCGTTCGATGTGCTCTCAAAGTTGAGATGTAGATTGGAGTAACCCATCAGTCATATGGGTTTGATTAGATGAGGAAAATGGAATTGAAAGGAAAATATAAAGAGCACATTGAAAAGAATATGAGTTTTCCCTTATGCTCAAAGTGTTGAAAGAATCATGGAGGAAATTGTCTTAATGGGACAAGAAAATGTTATAAGTGTGGAAAATATGGTCATCAGGTGATTGAATGTCGAAATAATGGGAAGAAAATGTCTAATGATGAAAACAAAGGAAGGGATACCCAGAATGAACCTACTACACTTCAATGGTTCAAGTGCAAGGAGATGGGGCATTATGACAATGAATGCCCAAATCCAAGGGTTGATGATGATGACAGACGTCAACAAACTCTTAAGGCTAAAGACAAAGGAAAGTCACATGCAATTACTATCGGCGATGTGGAGTACAACAATGAAGTGGTGAGAGGTACACATACCATCCACTCTAAAGTAGAGAATGTTTTATTTGATTCTAGATCCACCCTCTCTTTTATTTCTGAAGAATTTTCAAAGGTTATCACCGTATAACCTCAACAATTTGATGTTGAGTGAGCTGTGACAACTCCTAATGGCACAACAGTCGCATCAAAAGTTTATAATTCTTCTCCGATTGAAGTTTGTGGGAAGGTGCTTCTTGAAAATCTTGTGATCCTTCATATAGTGGAATTTTATGTGATTCTTGGAATGGATTGGATTTCTTTATATGGAGCTCATATCAATTTCCAAAGAAGGGAAGTCACATTTCATATGCCAGATCAATCTATGATCATCTATCGATGCAAGGATGAACATAACCTTCCAGTAGAAATTTCTTCCATCTTATGGGTCTTGATTCCACTAAATGAAGGTTATTTATCTCAAATGGTTTGTGAGAAACTCACGACTAAGAATATGCCCATTGTATGGGAGTTTGACTATGTCTTTCCGGAGGAATTTCCGGGTCTTCCACCAAATCTTGAAGATGAGTTTTCAATAGAACTCGTACCAGGTGCTTTTCCTATTTCAAAGACACCTTATATAATGGCCCTAATTGAGTTGCATGAATTTAAGAAGCAACTCCAAGAGAATCTTGATAAAGGATTCATATGCCCTAGTGCGTCACCTTGGGGAGCACCTATTCTGTTTGTTAAGAAGAAAGATGGATCAATGAGACTCTACATTGATTATCGAGAAATTAACAAGATCACTATCAAGAACAAATATCCTCTCCCACGCATTGATGACTTATTTGACCAACTACACGGAGATCAATACTTTTACAAGATTGATCTTCATTCAGGGTATCATCAATTAAGGGTCAAAAGGGAGGATATACCAATGACGGGTTTCTGTACAAGGTATGGACACTACGAATTTATAGTGATGACATTTGGTCTTACTAATGCCCCTTCTATCTTCATAGATCTGATGAATAGAGTCTTTAGAGACTATCTTGATCAGTTTGTTGTAGTCTTTATAGACGATATTCTTTTCTATTCAAAGGGAATGGAAGAACATGAAGATCACATGAGAATTATATTGAAGACCCTGAGAAAGGAGAAGCTTTAAGCCAAATTCACCAAGTGTGAATTTTGGCTTCAAAAAGTTGCATTTTTGGGTCACATAATCTCAAAAGAGGGGATATCTATGGATCCAGCAAAAATAGTGGTTATCGAAAGATGGTCAAGACAAACAACAGTAACTGAGATCCGAAGTTTTCTTGGTTTGGCTGGATATTATCGACGTTTTGTGAAACATTTTTCACGATTATCTAATCCACTAACCAAGTTTACTCGGAAAAAGAGTTAAGTTTGTTTGGATGGATGGATGAGAAGATAATTTCAGGGATTTGAAAAGAAGGTTATCCAGTGCACCTGTGCTCAAACTTCCTTGTAGTGGAGAAAGGTTTGTGATCTACAGTGATGCATCCAAGAATGTATTGGGGTGTGTTATTATGCAAAATGATATGGTGATAGCTTATGCCTCATGACAGTTGAAAATCCATGAGCAAAATTACCCAACTCATGATTTGGAGTTAGCTATGGTAATCTTTGCATTAAATATTTAGAGGCATTATCTTTATAGAGAAAGGTGTGATATTTATAGTGATCATAAAAGTTTAAAGTATATTTTCACACAAAAGGAGCTAAATATGCGCCAAAGAAGATGGTTGGAGCTGATTAAGGATTATGACTGCTCAATTCATTACCACCCTGGGAAAGCAAACAAGGTGGCAGGTGCATTAAGTCAACAAGACCATGCTAGCTTATCCATGATGAGGATCACAAATGATCCAATATTTATGGATTTACAAAGGATGGATCTTGGAATTATAATGGAAGGGGAAAATCGTATCTTTCTCAATTGAATGTTCAAACATATATACTTGTAAAGATTAAAGAGGCGTAGAAAGAAGATGTAGAGTTACAAAAGAAGGTGAGAAATATTCCTGAATTCAACCTTGATTGTGATGGGATAATAAAGTTTAGGAATCGGGTTTGTGTTCCTCCCATCCTAGAATTAAAGAAGGAGTTGTTGGATGAGGCTCATAGTTCTTCATTCTCTATTCATCCTGGAAGCACCAAGATGTATAGGGACCTGAAAGAGTACTTCTGGTGGGATGGCATGAAAAGAGATGATGCTGAATATGTCTCTCGATGCTTTGTTTGTCAGCAAGTTAAAGCTGAGAGACAGAAGTCCAAGGGGATGTTACAACCATTACCCATACCAGAATGGAAATGGGAAAACATCACTATAGACATTGTCAATGGACTTCCTAAAACATCCAAATGCAATAATGCTATCTGGGTCATAGTTGATCATCTTACAATGTCATCACACTTCATTTCTATTCGATAGATTTCTCTCTGGATCAGCTTGTGAGGATATATGTAAAGGAATAGGTAATATTGCATGGAGTACCACTTTCTATTATATCTGATCGGGATCCGAGGTTTACCACAATGTTCTGGAGAAGTCTTCAGCATACTCTGGATACAGAGTTGAGTTTTAGCACTGCTTATCATCCTCATACAGACGGTCAGTCTTAGAGGAAAATTCAAACTCTAGAAGATATGTTGAGAGATTTCCCTATGGATTTCAAAGGTGGTTGGGATCAACACCTACCTTTGGTGGGATTTTCTTATAATAATAGATTTCACTCCAATATTCAGATGGCTCCTTATGAAGCTCTCTGTGGAACAAGACCACTCACTTGGTGAATGTTTTATGGAGGAACCACCAATTAGAAGAAGCTACATGGGAACTTGAGGATATGATGAGTGAAAGGTATCCTCATCAGTTTGTTACAAAGTGACGAATTTCGAGGGAGAAATTCATTTTAAGGGGGGTAGAATGTAACACCCGATATTTTTATGAGAAATATTTTGTTATTATGTTATTTAAATCATAAAAGAAATCTTTTACTATGCACAACACTATCTTGGCTTTCTTTACACACAACCGCGACCTTCCTCGATAGCTTGCGTCGTACGCAATACCGAGTTTCACTAAACAATGATATGCTATTAAAATATTTTTAAAACTAACCGTTATGAATTGTAATAACCACTTTTTTAAAATTTTTAAATTTAATCTTTCAAAATGGACTTCATTTTTGGATTCGGAATATCGAAATTAGCCTATGGTGAAATTTTGATATTTTTCTGAAAACTTTCAATTTTTGATGAATAGTGAAAACACTCGGTTACTATTTAAAAACCGACTTTTTATTTAAATAATTATTTATTTTATTTAAATTTATTTTAGGTCAAAATTGATACATAATACCTATATAAGTTTAATTCAATTCATTGGAGTCATTTTATTATAATTTTAGAAATATAAAAATTTTATTGAACTTTTCACCGTCTTTTACCCACCTCCTAGGAGAATTTGTAAATTTACATAAAACATAATTTTACTACTTATGTGAGTGGAATTTCAAAAATCCGAGAGACACGGTTAATGTCAGTAAGTAAAATGTGGTTCAATGAGATGAAAATATTTTTTTTGTGAATAGTGACGTTTTACTTTTTTTACCACGGTTAAAAGTAAATAGGGAAATTAATGGTAAAAATGTTATTATTATTACCCTAAAACATGTCATAATTCTATTGTATATGTGTAATTCTACCAAAAACAACCTTAGTAATAACATATGACCATTTGGGCCTACATGGATTAGATTAGGACATTTATTATTAATTTATTTAAAGAAGGGTTAAAATAGTTAAAATCAAAGTTTAATAACTAAATCATTTTTAATATAGGGTTATACATAAGATAAATTATACTATAAATATTCATTAGAAAGACAAATAGACTTCCTACATAATGGTATTTTATTTGTAATTTTTAGACATTATATATTTTAATTTATTTCTGACACAATGATGACGCAGTAATTATCTTATTAATGAAATATTGACATAATTTATGTTATAAATACCCAAATAAATGTAATTTCAGACTTTTTATGAATTACAATAATTTTATAGGTTAATATTACATATTAGTGATGATTTAATTAACTGTTTTGGAACTAATATGTCTGTTATAATTTTCAAAAAAATTAATTAACAAGTAGTGTCAAAATTGATATAAAATTGTTTTTAAAAAAATATTATATTATTAATTATTATTTTATTCCTAAAAATCTAATGTATGGAAAAATGAGTTAGATAAGGTTATATATATTATCAATAAACAAATTGTGGTTCTTTTGTCTTTTTATAGTAAGTTTATTAACCATATAGTGTAAGAAAACAAAAAAGACACGGTAAAAGTTAAATTATTTAACTTAGAGTGAAATCTAAATGATAAGGTTAAAATAGAACCCTAAACTTGTTTAAATTCTATTGGATTAGATGATTTCGACCCATACCCACCTTATCTTCAAAATAAATCAATTTTGAGCTATTAAAACCCAGATATGACTTTATAATAAAATAATATTTTTTGTTTTTCCAATGGTGCCCCTCTCCACCCTTATAAAAGGGCACCTCCTCCCTCTCTTCCTCAAACGACTTTGAGCCTTAATGCTCGGCCAAACCCTGAAAAATTCTCTTATCCACTTCCCTATAATCATCCTAGAGGTACTGGTCTTCTTCAAAGACCAATTTTAGTTCCCTAAGAGGAGGTCTCAAAGAGGCGCTTCAAAGAAGAGGTAATGTCCGTTACCGATTCTTTCAACTTTATTTCTTCTTCCACTTCTTCTTATTTAGTTGTTTCATTATGAAGTAATAAAATCCGTATCACTCATATACTGATATGTTATTATAATTATGAAACAACCCTATTTCACCATCTATCCATCCTACAGAAAATGAAATCACAGCGCGTGCGTACATACGGAATACTGTCTCCACGCCGTGGTGGAATCAATTTCCCACCACCACCTTACTTGGATTGGTATAATGGTGAAAATAAATAACTATATATGATTATTGTAAAGTTTTATTGATTATGAAAAAGTATACATACACTCCAATACAATTACACGATCATGGGAACGATATCAGATCTTGTGCGTACGTACGGAATACCATCTCCACGATGTGATGCGACTTTTTCTACATGATCTTCATTGAATAATGATTATATAAATGAATTGAATGAATAAATATGATATATAGTACACTAATACCATTCTATAAATGATGTATCTATAACCTAAATAGAAGAATAAGAATTTATTCAACAAAACACGCATAAGAACAAAAAGTAATAAACACATGAATAACAAGTAGCAATGAAATGTTACTAATAAGAAGCTAAAAATATGTCCATATTGAAGATTCTGGGCGCAGCGAATGTGCATGGGTGGATGTGCCCACTTGGATTTCTGTCATTAGCAATGATCAATCCGGGATCAATATGACGATAAATGCCAGTCTCCATGGATCGAATCACAGAAAAAGACAAAGAAGTTGGTTTGTCCTAGAACCACAAACAAGAATCATTACAGGATGATTATAATTAATTTAATTAATTATTAAGAGATACCTTTTGGGTGTTCTTTCTTCATTGATGTTCTCGATCACGTTGTCGATGTGATCCATCGTTGCATCATTGAAGCCAAGTGTAGACTCCCTCTAGCTGTGATCCACACGTGTACCTCGTATCTCTGGACATCGCCAAAGGATTCTCTAGGTGCTAGTGTGGAGAAGCCTTTTCTTGCATTGTACGCCTTAGATCATCTTGATCCGATGGAAGTGGATCTCTCTCGGTCTTGAGAGCATTCTTGGAGGAAGAGGTTCTTTCTGTATGAATGAATTCTCCAGCGATGTTGTGCACAACAAATCTCTTGTGTAGGAAAAGAGTTGGGTTGTAAGGATATTTATAATCGAGTTTGAGGTTGTAGAGTTATGACAATAAATAAACGCGTTATGCGTTTCATTTATTTCATTAAATGTTATTGAAAACACCCATGTCTAATAATTAATTCCTTGACATGTGCTCATGCTGATTATAATAAATATCATTTAATAAAACGATATTATATCCTCAAAAACCCAACTGAAAAAACTACACGGTGTGTAATAATAAATACACGGCGTGTACTTTTTTTTCATTGAAAACTACACGGCATGTACATAAAATGCACACGACGTGTATATCTTGTTTTCATTTATTCATTTCCTTTCCAAAATAAAACTACACTGCATGTACATTTAATAATACACGGTGTGTACTTGTTTTATTTTATTTTTCCTCCATTATTTAAAACAACTTAGGCTTCCTTGAATAATTATTAAACCATGTACGAGAATAATCATTATTCAACTTTAGATACTTGGATACACTTAGTGTGTGACCCTCTAGGCCTCTTTCTCGTTGGCATTAGGTAGGCTTTCCTAAAGTCCAAGATTACTGTCTAGAAATTGGTCAAGGCACCCAAGAGAAAGAAGTTGATGATGAATTGATGTATCACCTCATACGAACGCTTACTGTGTAATTTAATCCCTTTGACACGATATCTCATCAAGCCGGTTTCATTGAAGTGTCATAAACCTATATGCTTGATCCGTCGTTCTTTTACTACCTGAAATAAACTCGTCGTTTACACCATGGCCATGGAATTTAATGTGACAGTTCTATTTCAATCAAAGGGCTGAGATATCAACTTCCATAAATGGAAGGGACAAATCCCTCCACGACTTATCAATTAACAACATGTCATTCATGACGCACCGAACGTACCCTACTTCCCGCCAACTGTCTGCATGACAGTTTTTGTCTGTAAATCTAAGTGCGCGAGTCATGAAATGAGTTAATGATAATCTTACAGTCTAAGGACCATTACACACGCTCACAAATAGCAATATCCGATGACACCAAGACATGCAGAATTACTACTGGAGGGTCTGTTCTCATAATCTCCCATCTTGGAGATTATCAAGTGTGAACTCCATGAGAGAGAGTCTCATCTTCTTACAAGTACTCACACATGATGGTCTATATACTATGTGTCCTATCATAGTATGTCATCCAACCGCAGAACATTATTTAAGAATATTGTTATAGCATTTCAAGGTTCTCATCATAGCGGTGATCTTCTATGACCTTATTAATGCAGAAATTATTCCAGGACATTATTATATTATAGTCATGCAGAACAATGAACAATATATAATAAGTGAACATTCATGTAATCAAAGTACAAAACAGTTGGTTCTGAGGACACCAACCCTTAAAAACTCCCACTTGGACTAGAGACAACTGCCTACGACTTTTAGTCCGCTAGACCTCACATGATGATCATGTTTCTGCAGATCAAGGCTTTAGTCAATGGGTCTTCCACATTGTATTCCGTGGAAATACTGCTCACTGCAACTTCACCTCTCTGAGAAAAATCCTTCAAGAGATGATACTTCTGAAGTTTGTGCTTTATACGCTGATGTGACCTTGGCTCTTTTGAAAGTTCCACCGCTGTTTTATTATCACAATAGTGTGTGATAGGATATTTACTGCTTGGTACAACATCTAGCTCTTGGACGATGCTTCGTATCCATACTGCTTCTTTAGCTGCCTCAGAAGCTGCGATATACTCGAACTCCGCTGTAGAATCTGCCACCACACTTTGTTTTGAGCTCTTCCAGCTCACTACACCTCCATTCAAACTGAAGATGTATCCAGTCTGTGACTTCATGTCATCATGATGAGTCTGGAAACTAGCATCTACATGTCCTCTGATGACTAGTTTCTCATCTCCTCTATAAACCAGGGACATACCCTTAGTACGCATAAGATACTTAAGGATAGTCTTGACTAACATCCAATAGCAGTCTCCTGGATCAGCTTGATATCTACCTACCACACTTAATGCGTAAGAAACATCTAGCTTCGTACATAGCATAACATACATGACTGACCCAATCACGGATGCATAATGGATCCTTTCCGTTCTCTTTATTTCCTCATGTGTCTGAGGACACATTTTATTGGAAAGATGAATGCCATGTGACACTGGCAACAATCCCCTCTTGGACTGTTCCATACTGAATCTCTTCAGTATCTTGTCAATGTATGTACTTTGACTCAGGCCCAGCATTCTCTTGGATCTGTCACGATGGATCTTGATCCCAAGAATATATGCTGCCTCACCCAAGACATTCATGGAGAAGGATTTATGAAACCATTCCATAACTAACTATAAGACAGGTAATTCGTTTCCAATTAGTAATATTTCATCAACATATACTATTAGGAAAACGACCGCACTTCCACTAAACCTCTTGTAGACACAAGCCTCACATTCATTCTTAACAAAGCCAAATTCTGTTATAGCTTCATCAAAACTAATGTTCCATGACCTTGATGCTTGATTTAATCCATAAATGGATTTCTGCAACTTGCATACCTTGTTGGCATCCTTTGGAGTCACAAACCCTTCAGGTTGTGTCATGTAGACATCTTTCTGGAGGTTCCCATTAAGGAAAGCTGTTTTGACATCCATTTTCCAAATTTCATAGTCATGGTAAGCAACAATGGCCAATAGGATTCTGATGGACTTCAGCATTGCAACCGGTGAAAAGGTTTCATTATAGTCAATTCCATGACGCTGTCTAAAACCTTTTTCAACCAGTCGTGCCTTGTAGGTGCTGAATTTCCCCTCCATGTCCAGTTTCTTCTTGAATACCCATTTATTACCAATAGGCTTTACATCAACTAGAGGATCTACCAAAATCCAGACTTGGTTTTGGTACATGTAATCCATTTCAGAATTCATGGCTTCTTGCCACTTGGCAATGTCTGTGCCTTCAACTACTTCCTTGTAGTGAAGAGGCTCATCATTGTCAACCAATAATGAGTCACCATCCTCGGTGACAAGAAAACCATATCGTTCTGGTTCTCTCACCTCTCTCGTGCTCCTACACTTTTCTTGTGTCTCTGGAATAGATTTTTCTTCCACGGGGATTTGTGAAATCTATTCTTGTACCAACTCATGTGTATCTTGAGCCTCGACATCATCGAAGTATATCTGGCTCCAACTATCTCTTTGGAGATGTGCTCCCTCTCAAGGAATATGGTGTGTCTTGCCACTGTAACCTATTTGTATGAGGTGTTGTATATGTAATATCCCCTTGTTCCCTTTGGGATATCCTATAAAGATACACTTTGTGCCTCGGGGTGAAAGTTTGTTACCTGAAGAGGCCTTAAAAAATGCATCACTACCCCACACATGTAAATTTGATAACTTGGCTTTGCGTCCACTCCATAATTCATATGGAATACCATTTATCGATTTAGTTGGTACTTGGTTTAGTATGTGTGCTGCTATTTGTAATTCCTATCCCCAAAAGGATAATGGAAGACTCACATGACTCATCATTGATCTCACCATGTCCAACAGGGTGTAGTTCTTCATTTCACTACACCATTCCACTGCGGTGTGTAAGGAAGAGTGAGTTGAGATAGAATCCCAAACTCCCATAAGAAATCAATGAAGTCTTGATTAATTTATTTTCCTCCTCTATCTGCATGGAGTTTCTTAATCTTCTTTCCAAGCTGGTTCTCAACTTCATTCTTGTATTCTTTGAACTAATCAAAAGAATCTGGCTTATACCTCATTAAATAGATATATCCATATCTACTAAAATCATCAGTAAATGTTATGAAGTATGAGAACCCACCCCTTGCTTCAACTGGAAATGGTCCACACACATCTGTGTGAACTAATTATAGAATATTTTTAGCTCTTTCACCTTTCACACTAAATGGGGCTTTGGTCATTTTTCCTTGTAGACACACATGACATACACCAAGTGGTTTTAGTTCGAAAGAATCTAAATACCCATCTTGATGTAATTTTGTCAAACGTTTCTCATTGACATGACCTAGACGATGATGCCAAAGTTGGGTGTGGTATGAGTCATTTGAATTAACTCTGTTATCGATTTCCATTACTTGGTTTGTGTAGTCTAACACATAAAGGCCGTTTTATAAATGTGCCCTACCAAAACAAATGCTATCTTTATAAAAGTAGCGTCATTCATTTCCAAAAATGAATATGAATCCATCAGTATCTAATCTGGATACTGAAATAATGTCTTTAGTAACAGAAGTCACATAATAACAACCTTTAAAAACGAAGACTATCCCAGTAGGCAATGTGAGGTGGTAGTCTCCGATAGCTACCACAGCGAGTCTGGCTCCATTGGCTGCTCGTAGATCTACATCCCCTCGATCAATCTTCTTGAATCTACTTGGTTCCTGTATTTGGATACAGATGTGAGCACCACAAGCAGTATCTAATACCCAATTAGTAGAAACAGATAGATTTCATTCGATAACAAACGCACCTAAAGCTTCCCCTTGCTTCCTTGGATGGGTGCAGTTTTTCATCCAGTGGCCCTTCTTGCCACATGCGAAACAAAAAACATCCTTTTCCTTTGCCTCCCCTTTGATCATCCTTTTCTTGGAAGGCCTTGAAGAAGCTTTGGGCATAAAGCTCTTCACCTTCCCTTTACTTTTATTCACCATAAGGACATAAGGCTTTTCACGCTTCATGTCATTGTCCACTTGGAGAATAAGGATAAGAAGATCAGACAGAGACTTCTCAATGTTGTTCATGTTGAAGTTGACAACAAAGTTAGAGAAGCTCTGGGGGAGTGATGCAAGAATGAGATCTGTGCCCAGTTCTTTGGGGAGTTTAAACCCTAGAACCTTCAAGCGCTCAATGTTGCCAATGATCTTGACTACATGAGGCCCAGCTGGGGCACCCTCTCCAAGCTTGTTCTGAAATAGAGCCTTGTAGATCTCAAACCTCTCCTATCTTGCTCTCTCCTAGTATAGACCATGGAGATGCTCGAGCATGATATAGGCATCCATGTCTTCATGAGACTTCATGAGCTCACTAGACATTGATGATAACATCAAACATTGAACATAGAGTGCATCATTCAAATGTTGATCATAGACTAGGAAATCTTAATCACTCGCCCCTGGGGCAGGGGAATCAGGAAGTGATGACTCCAGCACGTAAAACATTCGTTCATGGCGTAGGATAACCCGAAGGCACCTAAACAATTCCTGAAAGTTACTGCCGGTGAGGATATTGTCTTTATCCAGTATTGATTGTAGAGAAAATGTGGTTGATGAGTTTGTCATCTTGATTCTACAATTTTAAAAGAGCAGATTTATTAGTACTTTCTTGATTACATTTTTATGAGAAATAATAATAAATTAATTAAGTCTCCCACTATTTTATCATGTCTCAATGGCCCTCAACATTGAACTCAGAATGTCCAGTTGATTTGACATTCCAGTGGAAAGGATCCATATTTCCCTTCGCATAAACCCAACAAGGTTTGGTCAAGCTATTTGAAGGTATTTAGGTAAGAAAGTCTTTGCCAACTATGAGCTTACAGTTCCTTGATCTGTTCAGTGGACTCCCCAATACTGAAATCCTGACATGGATTTCCTCAACTATTGCCTCCAATATTACATCAAGTCTAGCAAGGGCTACTTCTCTTGATGTAATATGGTTAAGTCAACCCAAAACCTTTCATAAGAGATTCCTTTATAAAAGTAAGTGTCCCAACAAGGGTTGGTCAAACACATAGTTTTATTAAGTCTTTCCCTTAATCAAGTAACGAAAGGCTTGGTCTGACCTAATATGGTATTTGAGGGAATTTATTCTTTATGTGTATTTTTGAATTATCACATGCTTGTTAATATTAAGGGATGCCTGCTTAAGTGATTAACCATGTTATGAAAATGTTTATGCATAGTCCGGTTTTTATTTTATTCATTCTTTTCATGCTTGTTCATTTTATTAATTAAGTGATCACGACAACACATACATAATAAATAAACCATGAAATCAGACAAAAACAAAATAAGATAGAATGATCACGAGATTCTATTTGGTTATCTTATCTAGCAGTTTTGATAAGCTAACCCTGACCTAGGGAAAACGCCTTGAACCTGACGGTTCGTGTTTTGCAGCTCCCACCTGTCCACCTTTGTATCTTATTGTGTCGGGTTCGCTTCGGCTTCGGGATTTGAACCGTCTCCTCTGGCTTGGGAGATCCTCCATTACATGGGTTTACATTAAAGAAACCATGGGCATGCATGCCCTACATTTTATTGGAAGAAGGCTCACAGGCCAACAAAATTAAATAAATTTAAATGAAACCATACACATACAAAGGGTCTTTCGTCTAGATCATGATCTTCCATAGTATGCAACGTCATTTACGCATATTTAGAATTCAAATTCTTTCAATCGTTCTTTTATTTAAGATAAGACGCGCTCGAATTCAATTAATTATGATCTTATAATTAATCAATTCTTTATCTTAAATTCCTTTTTGAATTTCCTTGAGATTATTCTCATCCATATTCCTTGTACAGGTCTTTGTACATTGGAGGAAACCTGGTGAAATTCCATTTCTGGAAAGTACACGGCATGTAGTTTATAATTACACGGCGTATATTTTTCTTTTCTCCATTTATCCAAAGTACACGCCAGAGATTTGGCGTGTTTTCTGTACTTTGGAAATTTCAGAGTACACGGCGTGTAGATGAATCATACATGGCGTGTACTTCCTTGTTACGCGGTAACCGTCCTGGCGATCCTGTGTACGCGGTACGCGGCTTATCTTTGTACACGTTTTCACCTGGGTCGGAACGGACTACACGACGTGTTGTTCCAACAGACATGCTTTGTATTCCGGTTTCCACGCGTCGTTCTATTCTGGTCAACACGGCATGATTAATACTTAGGCATAATCAATTCACATGGCATGGTTTGGCAGACCAGTGCCAGTTCGTTGAACCTAAGTACAAGGCGTGTAGTTTTAATTACACGCAGTGTAATCCCGTGTTGTAAAGACAGAAAGAGCGGCTCCTCCGGATGAGTTCCTCGTTTTTATTTTAAAAAAAAATTAAAATTAAAAGGTTATTTCTGTGATATGAATCGAGAAACGAAGGAGGAAGAATAGATCTCATTAATTCAGATTTACAGAATAATTTATTTCAAATTGAATCAAATATGAATGCATAAATTATCAAGAAAATTTAAATAACTATAATCAATGTTGTAACCTCGCTCTGATACCATTTGAAGGTTCCGGGCACAGCGGAAGCATGTGGGTGGATGTGCCGACATGGCTTTTTTTCATTAGAAATGATCAATCCAGGATCAATACGATGATAAACGCTAGTCTCCACAAATTGAATCACAACAAAAGTCAAAGAAGATGGTTTGTCCCGGAACCACAAACAATGATCGTTACAGGTTGATTATAATTAATTTAATTAATTATCACAAATACCTTTTGGGTGTTCTTTATTTGTTGATGTTCTCGATCACGTTGTCGATGTGATCCATCGTTGTGTCGCAGAAGCCAAGTGTAGACTCCATCTAGTGGTGATCCACACGTGTACCTCGTATCTCTGGACGTCGCCAAAGGATTCTCCGGGTGCTAGCATTGAGAAGACTTTGCTTGAGTTGTACGACTTAGATCGTCTTGATCTGATGGAAGAGGATCTCTCTCTGTCTTGAGAGCGTTCTTGGAGGAAGAGGATCTTTCGGTCTTGAAATAATTCTCTAGAGATGTTGTGCCCAACGATTCTCTTGTGTAGGAAAAGAGTTGGGTTGTGAGGATATTTATAATCGAGTTTGAGGTTGTAGAGTTATGAAAATAAATAAACGCGTTACGCGTTTCATTTATTTCCTTAACTCTTATTGAAAACCCCCATGTCGAATGATTAATTCCTTGACATGTGCTCATGCTGATTATAAAAAATATCATTTAATAAAACGATATTATATCATCAAAAACCCTACTGGAAAAACTACACGGCGTGTAATAATAAATACACGACGTGTACCTGTTTTTCATTGAAAACTACACGGCGTGTTCATTAAATGCACATGGTGTGTATATCTTGTTTTCATTTATTCATTTCCTTTCCAAAATAAAACTACACGGCGTGTACATTTAATAATACATGGCGTGTACTTGTTTTATTTATTTTTTCCTCCATTATTTAAAACAAATTATGATTCCTTGAATAATTATTAAACCACGTACGGGAATAATCTTTATTCAACTTGAGATACTTGGATACACTTAATGTGTGACCCTCTAGGCCTCTTTCTCGTTGGCATTAGGCAGGCCTGCCTAAAGTCCAAGATTACTGTCTAGCAACGGGTCAAGGCACCCAAGAGAAAGAAGTTGAGGCCGCATTGATGTATCAACTCATACAAGAACTTACTGTGCAATTTAATCCCTTTGTCTTGATATCTCATCAAGTAGGTTTCATGGAAGTGTCATAAACCTATATGCTTGATCCGTCATTCTTTGAATACCTGAAATAAACTCGTTGGTTACACCATGGCCTTGGAATTTAATGCGATAGTTCTATTTCCATCAATGGTCCGAGATATCAAATTCCATAAATGGAAGGGAAAAATCCTTTCTCGACTTATCCATTAACAACATGTCATTCGTGACACACCAAACATACCCAACTTCCTTCCAACTGTCTGCGTGACGGTTTTCATCAGTAAATCTAAGTACACGAGTCATGACATGAGTTAATGATAATATTACAATATATGGACCATTACACATGCTCGCAGATAGCAATATACGATGACACCAGGACATGAGGAATTACTACTGGCGGGTCTGTTCTTATAATCTCCCATCTTGGAGATTACCAAGTGCGAACTCCATGAGAGAGAGTCTCTTCTTCTAACAAGTACTCGCACATGACAGTCTGTATACTATGTGTCCTATCATAGTATGTCATCCAACCACAGAACTATATTTAAGAATATTGTTATAGCATTTCAAGGTTCTCATCATAGCGGGGATCTGCTATGACCTTATTAATGCAACAAATATTTCAGGACATTATTATATTATAGTCATGCAGAACAATGAACAATATATAATAAGTGAACATTCATATAATCAAAGTACAAAATAGTTGGTTCTGAGGACACCAACCCTTACACATATATGGTATCATAACAATGAGTATGATTCTGGAATAATTCAATGACATTATTTAAATCATTATACAGGAGGTTCAGACACTAACTAAGAAAATCAGACCTAAGGTAAGGGAAAATATCACAATCTCATTTTTATCCAAGATTGTTTATACCTTTTTATTTATTGGGTTGTATTTTATCATACACATACATGTTTCCTCAATATGTAATATTATTTCCATCTACCTACAATTTTTTAAATCCAAATTTACCCTTCGGTGAGTTTTTAGTAAAAGATATGAAAGGAATCTTTTGTCGTTTTTATGTTCTAGGTATTTTTTGACTTTTCTGAAAAAAGTACAGGAAGAATGTTTTTTTAACTTATAAAGCATGAATGGATTTTTAAAACATTATTTCCAAGAAGATTCCTTTACAAGTTTTCATGTTTATTTTTAATCAACTTCTTTTAGTTTAAAATTGTATGACATGTTAAGAAAGGAAAATGTTTTTGAAGTAGAAAGGATATTTTCCTCAAGAATGGAGTTCAAGTGTTTTATCAAAATTATTTTCCATCTATGATAATATAAGGTTCTTTTTCTATCCATATTATTACATTGATTTTATTATGTTGTGATGGAATTATTTTTATGAATTTCTTTATCTTATATGAATTGTTTTATGATGTCATGATGTTTAAGAATCCCATTTTTATTACATGGGTTATGCTATGATGTATGATTTATGATTTTGTGGCACACATAAAAATGGTTTCATTATGAGATGGGTGGGACATATATATCCCTCCAATTCATTGGGTAAATATTTATATCTCAGAAGATATACATGGCTGGAATGGCAGGTTAATCCCGTTCAGTGAAACAGGACTGAAATGAGGAGTGAACTCGGTTCAGAAATGGACTTTTTCTGTTAAGATAGTCTTGGCTATGAGTCTTGAATACTAAGAAATTATTCTCTATGATTATATGTGTATGCCAAAAAGTTTCATGTTTTATGTTATGATTATTGGGATTACATTTCACTTCTATGATTTATCCCATGATATGAAATTATGATTTCTTTTGCAGGTTAATATTTCCAAAATGTTATATTTTTATGAATATGATGTGATTGATTTTTCTTTTGTTTACCCTTACTGAGCATTTGAGCTCACCCTTTTTTATGTTTTCCTTTCCCCAAGTCAGGAAGAAGGTTATTAAGTAGGATATACCAAAAGGGACTCTAGATATAATGAAATAAATGGGTGACAATGTAGATGCTTTATGAACCAGTTGTTTATGTTTCCCAGTTTCTAAAGACACTATACATATACGGTCCTTTCATGGTTTTGTTATATGTTGTAATAAGTGTTCTTAAATTGTGAATTATTAACAATGTATGTAATTTATGGGTTGTTATACCCAACATTATTTGACTCCTTCAATAGTAGATTAATTAGTGAATGTCACTAGAGATTCCATAAAGGTATCCATCAATTATGGAGAGAATCCAAATCCTCAAATGATTCATTAGAAAAAAGTTCCACTATGAAGTAAAATATCAAGGTGCATTATAATCAACCTCATGAAATATATTCTATGGGTTTAAAATTAAATTAATACACAAAGAAGTTTGCGGAAATTATTTCGACTATGTGATATATGTCATTTAACATCATTGGTATCAGGATTATGAATGATTCTATCCATAAACCTGATGTAGATGGGTGTGATGAAGAGACATCAAATCAAGTCATAATATGCACTGATGAAGAAGGTATGTACTCCCAATACCAGATGCGATATTAAAATTTAGGATATTTTCTTAATGATAAGATATAACCTACATGGATTTCATTGAATTAGGAGAAAGGGAATGGTGTGGCTATATCCATATCCCATCCAATGGACAAGTAATTTGAATCCATTTCTTTTAAGGAAAGGTTTCTCCTGGTATAAATTTAGATGGGAAAAGTTAGAGTGGCTCAATGCTGAACTCCTTAGAGGCAATATTCACACTATTTATAATTCTTAATAAAATTAGAATGCCTCTTTTCCATTACATGTTAAACTGTAAGGAACTAATCAACCAATAAGAGAAGATTCTATCACCCAACAAAGTCTGGTGGGATTTCTTCCACTGGTAACACCAAAACCATTTTAGTAAATTACCCCTAGGCAAGCTCAAATGGGATATCGATAGTCAATGCATAAAAACTGTCCATATAATCTCCCCTCGTGGATCTCACTAGGGAATAAACCCATGAATTTTTCCATATTATCTCTTTGACTCCATTGAGTCCCTCACTACATGAATGGAAGATATAGAAGGGAGATGTGCATTGCTACATCCAGAAAAAGGACTATACCATGACTGTGTGGACACTAATCCTCAACCTCCCAATTTTGGGAATCCCACTTTCACCATTTTCAATGGAATGATATAACCAAACAATCTCCTAAAAAACATTGTACCTCATTAGGGTCCTATAATGGAGATATTGGACAAATAAAAAAATGTAGAAGATCATATTATTTTTTTAGACTCTGGAAGGACCAATATTCATCTGGTATTGAAATTTTCCTACATGATCTATTGTAATTTGGGAAGACCTATAAAGATAGTTTCTTTATTTCTTCAAGTCAATAATGAAGAAGATTTCTATCCCTGACCTCTCTAAATTCTAACAACATGGAAATGAGAGGGTTTATGAATTTATCCATAGATGGAATATTCCAAATTACGCATTGACCATATAACTTCCTCAAGAAAATCTAAAAGAGATAATCATTGGGAATCTTCACCATGAACTATAGACACTACCAATTATACTAAAATAACATGGTGGATTTCATGAGTTTAAAACTGTGGTACAATACATAAAGGATTCTATTTGATGGTCCAATGATAAGTCTCAACCTACCTAATATGCAAAATGGAAAAATCCTACTAGATTAGAGGCCAGAACCATCACAGTCAATCTGACTGCAATACAGGCTCAGGTAGCTAAACCCACGAAAAATCATGCAGTGATTCTACTAGAATTAAAAAAATAAGATAATTATTTAAAGGATGGGAATATAGAGCATTGGTGATCACTATTAAAGGATCATAATATTAATGTTTACTCCTTTAATGGGTGCCTGTTCTGGGGTACTTTTTTTGGACATAGAGAATATCCTTCTAAAAATACCATAGGTTAAGAATACCTTTGAACTCATTTGAAATGAACACATTGATTACCATCTCTTGCATATGATGTTGGGCCATAATATCCAATAATTCTTCATCTTTAAGTAAATACTAAAAAAGATGGTTGATTCAAGAAATGTAATGTTTGAAAAACCCTAGTGCTAGGTTACTCATATTCCTATTAATCCACTATAATAAGAATGATAATTTTAGGAAATTTGGTGCATGTGTGCAAATAAATTTGATGAATATATAACTAAAAAATTAGTCAATGAAAAATATTTTATACTCTATGAACAACTGAACCAACCTTTTGTGACCCTTTATCCTCATACAATGTCATATATGAAACCTTCATCATCCCAATCTTCTAAAAGTTGGTTAAATTATCACAAGTGAGATAAGACACAATATGAATATTCATTTACAGTATCCAAGGTGGTTCATAATCTTTATGAATTCTTACCTTTAACCTTGGTAGGATAGACACCATCTCAACGAAAATGACAATAGACACCATCCCACTAAATGAGACCATCGACATCGCCACATAAAACAAAATCCTCATCTAATAAGGTTTCTTAATATAGTTTAGTCAACACAATCCACCTAATAAATTCCTTTTATAATAAGGATGAGTACTCTTATGAACCAAAACCCCTATCAATAATTTGGGAAGAGGTAATATAGGCCAAAGAGGTTATTGAAGATGAGGTCGAGATGGACCATTATGCTCAAGTAATATTTCATATGAGTCTATATATACTATAGAAACCCAAAGAAAATAACTCTAATAATATTAATAAGACCATCAACCAGATCCTAATTCATTTAGGAATTTCTTGAATCTTATCATATTGGGATACATATTTGTAGTTGTTCAAATTTGTAATCAACGCGAGACTATAGAAGGTATAGTTTAGTACAACACTTGAGCTATAAAAATGAACCTTATTTTGATCAACGGAGTGAGTCACTGACATAGCTCGCAAGAAATTATAAGATGTATTCTAATGAACTACACTAAGATATAAAGTGTAGGTAGTTTTTCCAAATGTATGACATCTTAAAGTATATAGATTTTGTTACAAACAAGCTCTCCATTCTGTATTCTATTAACCTCTACAGAGAACTTATGGTAGCCCACACTAAGGTCCTCATGATTCCTTAATAGTTTTAAATGAAATTTACTATAGTTAATGTATATCATGTAGAGATTAATTCTATAGAGTACCACATGATCATTTCCTTTATAGAAAAATATATAGAAGTAGCCATGCGATGGAACATTAAGCACTTGAATATATAATGAAAATTGGGTGATATAAAAATTCATCAGGACCTATTTTATAATGGTTCTAAGATCTAAATCATACTCTTCTAAACCCTTCAATACTTGAGATATAGTGAGGTAGAGGTAACTCCCTTAATCCTAACAATCCCACGATATAATAAGAGTGAGAAAACATTACTCGGGAGGATCAAAATCTACAACTAGTTATGTGATCTCATATCTGAATTTGAATTCATGGTGGTTTTAAAAGACACATCCTTCAATGTCTTACTGAGAAGTATGTCGCTCTATAATATTCTGTTGGCACCATCATTATACCATTAGTGACTTAAGTACACCATCAATGGGAAAGATGAGGTGATTTATGGTGATAATTACCCATTTGAGTCATGCGATGCGCATTATATCGATTCAAGATGTTATAAAATATAGGGGAAGAAAGTGATAGAAGAGAATTCTATCAACATGAATTCCACCTAATTTATGAATTCATCGAGCCTTGTGTGTTTTGTGTGATTAATATTCCGAATAATTTTTTCACCTTCCTTGCATACACTGGTAAGATGGATGTCCTTATGGAACAACTGCCAGCAAGGGGAAAGAAGACTATTTCATAGTCCATTAATATACCATTATCTTCATTTCATATTTACCATTGTATAGGTATAATGATCTCAAATCCTATTAAACATAGACAAGGATCTTTGACCAAGTGGATAATAGTCCAATAAGAATATAGAAATCATCGGGTTTGGGAATGTTCCCCCAATCTCATAATATTGATTGCATTAGAAAAAACTCTCCATATGTTAGAGGGGGTTTATTTTGATGAATACAATAATTCCCCAGATAAAAATAACACCACCACCCTTAAGATAATGCTACACCTACACAAAATCGTCCTAAAATACAAATATTCACCCTCATCATCTATGTTCCCTAAAGATACCCCCACATCACCCCATGAATCTCAAGATATCGACATATAGTCTTATTTTGATGATAGTCTTGAGGAAAAGGAAAAAATATTGGATTCCACAAATAATTATACCTACACATCAACTCCCTCAGGATATAATGAATCCTTTCCATCAATTATAGGAGATCAAAATGTCCCCATATCATTTATCAGGTCCCCAAAACACCACTATTTTTTCAATTTTCATATTGAAAATATTGAAGAGGATGATTTAGTATATCATAGAGATTCACCTATAGAATTAATGGTATTATCTCAATTACCAATAATGATATCCAACAACTGAATCTAGGTACAAAGGGGGGTCACAATTGGAATTAATCGGTGCCACCATGAATCTTGAAGAACAAGGTGCATACAACTATTTATTGGAAGAAAAATGATATTTATATTCCTAAAACTACATGTAAATACCTAGATTATATACTGATATGGATACTAATAAATTGGGTTTTACAAATGTTCATCATGGCTATAAGTAAGAAAATATGATAATGCATCTAACTAATGCTTCCCTCAATGAAGTTGATGCAGAAAAATTCATCAAATCCAACAAAATTCAAGATTTGTTGTATCCAAAATGTATATTAAATAGTATTATTATTAGGAAACAAAATAACTATATCATAGTTTTCATTGACTTTAGGGATCTCAACTGAAATATCCCAAATTACGATTTCCCATTTCTGATCATGGAGCTATTGATCGATGTAACTACCCACTTTTCGGTCCTATACATTATGGGTGGGTATGTAGATTATAATGAAATTTGGATGTCCCTTGATGATGATGATTCCTCCAATTTTAGGGAACACAAAAGGGTATATTTCTATCACCTGATTCTATTTGGTCAAAAGAACAATGGTGAAATATTCCGATGTTCCATGAACTGTATCTTCACAGCCATTTTATGGAAAATAATAGAATAATTTGGGGAAGAATAGGTGGTAAATACTTGAAAATGTTTTGATCATATTTCCGATCATAAAATATCTTTTACAAAACTGTTACAACACAGCCTAAAGTTGAACTTCTTAAGATGTACATTCCGGGTAACCTCATGGATGATTCATGGCTTTGTGGTATGATATCGTGGTATTGATGTTGATGTTAAGAACAATAGTAAAATCCATGATATTCCTCCATCTTATAATCTCAATTATTTGACGAGAATCCAAGGTTGTTTTTCCTATATCAGATATCTTATACACAACCTCAATAGTAAATTCATACCCTTTATAAATATTTTGAAAAATATTCATCTATTAATGGGATGGATATGTCCAAAATAATATATGATCTCAAGAATAATCACATTAAATCATTACTGATGATGGTTTCTAATGGAGGATATGCCTCTCATCCTTTATATGGGGACCCTATAATGGGTTCTCGATGCACTCCTCTCCTAGAAAAATGATTCAAGAAAGAAGAGGAGTCTCAATTATCTAAAAAAACCATTATAGATTGTGAGAATTGATACATAGACATAAATAATAACTTCTTAACAATAATATTTATATTATAGAAGCTTATGAATTACTTGCGTGTCCATGAGTTCCTTCTCATCTCTCATATGGAACCACCCAAATACATCACTGGTCTCCCAATGTAAATTGAGTATCTAGCATAATGGTTTGTCATTATGTCTTAGTTTTACATAAGTTTTATCTCTCAAAATGAAACAAAAGTGTAGGAATTGGATGGTTTCCTCATAACACACCCTATCCCAAGAAAGTCACTTTTTAACATAGTGATCCTTAATGAAGAGGTTATCTCCACCCACGAAACTCCCAATATAATATAGATAAACTTGATGGTTATTCTAAAAACCTAATAGGAAAAAAGGATGTTAAACCTAAAGGATTATAGGTTTATCATAAGGATTTTACGCATCACCCCAACCAAAGATGTTATTCCCTACTCATTTCTTCAATCAGAAGGATGCACCAATAATGAGGTAGAATACCATGTCTGAAATGCAATCTTGGATCTAGATCTATAGATACCAGTGTACCAATTAAATATTAATAGAGACTTAGAGTTAGTAATAAAGAATATCAATAGATAATATACCATTAAAAAGGAAGAATTAATCCCCCTCCTTGATTTTGTAAGAGGGTCGATGGTTGAACTTTCTTCAAATCTAACATTGTCTCACATCCTACATTCAGAAAATTCCAATACTGTTACATTGGACAATGCATCCATAAACCCTATGGATCTGGACTAGGATCAAATATTAATATTCATATCACATTGTAGGGTGGTCTGACCATTTATCAATAATGATATAGATGAGAACAATGAAGTTAGTGCCACCCTAACCAAGGAAATCCCATATCATTGACAACAAATGCCACATATTTATGGATTTCACCCATAATAGACTAACTATAAAGTTGGATTGTTCCATGAGACTAAGACAAGAAGGATTATATCCAACAAAAGCCTTGAAATTTCATACTCTATAATAGATCAAACTCCAAGAAATTCTAATATTAATGAGGCTTTGATAAAGTCCTCATTTGATTCATTGAAGGAGGAGATATCATCATTGTTATAACGAATGACTATGGAATCACTTTTAGTTCTTTTCAATCATGAAGTTATTTTCAATCATGAACCATGCTCTCCCACCATACTAGGAGGTTTGGATATTTCTATCCATCAATAAAATAAGACTGTATATAGTTCACTAAGAAGATCCATACAGGTTAGACACATTCAAATTATATCATTCAACCCACATAATTTTTTCACATTTCCAAATACAACATTACATTTTACTTCTGAGGAATTTATTTCATATGGCCACATCCCCCATCTATAACCATTTAGTTCAAGTACATCCATACTACCACCTAATAATACTTCACTTGGGTTGAAACTATATCCCTCAAGGAAGTCGGAATGATGATAATAATCAAATTCCCAAATACTAATATTATTACCAATTTTTTTATCCCTCACACAATATTAATAGATGACAACACAAATTTATGCACTTTCATGTTGAAAAGGATGTATCAAAAATATCATTATCAATCCCACTACTAATAACACTACTATAAAACAACAAAAATACTAATAAATTCCTTCAAAAAGACCTTATTTGACATCCTTTAGAAGATTGTGGATACATGACTACAATATAGGCCTTTAACTGTGAAAAAGGGCCTTTAATAGTGATAAAGAAGCACCAAATATTGGAAAGAGATTAAAATCTTGAGTCCTTTTTTAGTGCTAAAAAGTGATGATAAATGGGTCATTTTCAATGCTTATAGAAGTTCTAATAAAAGACCATTTATCAGTTCTTTTAAAAGTGTAGATAAAGGAGAATACTACAATGTGCTGTAATAGCACACTATAACACCAAAAACACCATGAAATTATCAACATCAAGTACGAATACAGAATTTAAATAGAGATAAAACAATCTAGGACCAATTGCTTAATTTTGGCGATGTGATGCATGTTTTAAACTAAAATGATGCTTATATATTGAAAAAAACACTTGGAGTCATACTATTCACACCATGTGTCATATTGAGGTGTAGTTGATTCTTAAATTCCTCAAATGAATTATGGATCATTTTCCTAAATAATAAAAATAATAGAAGTTGGTTTTCTCAATTTTTAGTACAACACTTATATTTTTACTAAAATTTCATTTTAAATTGGAAACACATAGTTAAACTCATACCGGTCACGTAGTGTGTTAGTTTGACATGATACTAATTTATACATGTCAAAAATGACTTATGAATCATTATACTAAACTGTAAAGACAATCCAATCACATTTTTTTTGGTTTTTAGTGAGTGACACTTTTTGAAATAAAATTTTGATTTTAAACTAATAATGGAATCATTGAGTTATACCAGACACATCATGTATCATATTGAGATGAAAATTATTCTTACACATCAAAAATTACTTATGTATCATTTTACTATATTATAAAAACAATTTGAATGTGTTTTCTCAGTTTTGAGTAGGTGATTTTTCCTTTTTACTAAAATTGATGTCAATTTTAAATAAAAAGATGCACATGGAGTCATATCGATAACACCATGTGTCATATTGAGGTTAAGATAATTCCAACAAATCTTAAAATACATAAGGTTTTTTTAACTAAAGTATAAATACAATATGAACTTGTTTACTCAATTTTGAGTACGCCACTTGTATTTTTTACTCAAATTTTATTTTAAAATAGAAATACAATGTTTGACTCATATATTTCACATCTTATATCAATTTTACATGAGGTATATTCTTACAAATCAAAAAAATAAATTATGAATAAATGTCATAACCTATTAAGAAAATTTGAGTGTGTTCTATCCGTTTTGAATGGGTGATTTTTTTAACTAAACTGTCGATTCTAAAATGATAACAGACACATTGACTCTTACTGGACACATCATGTATCAGATTAAGGTGAATATAATTTTTACACATCAAAAATGGCTTATTGATAATTTTACATAATAATCCAAACAATATGAATGTTTTTACTCATTTTTGAGTATCTCAGTTGTCCCTTTTTATTAAAATTAATGCAATATTAAAAGTAAAATTTTAACTATGAGTCATAATGATCACACCGTGCGTCAGATTGAGGTAAAACTGATTCCTACGCATCTAAAATGACATATGAATCATTTTACCAATGTATCAAATCAATATGAATGAATTTTCTTGGTTTTGATTATGCCAATTTCCCTTTCACTTAAAATTGATGTAATTTTTAAATTAAAAGACTCACTTGGAGTCATAACGGTCACCCCGTGTGTCGGATTCAGGTAATACCGATAACTAAAAGATTCAAATGAAATGTGGATAGTTTTCATAAATTATCAAAACAATCCTAATTCATTTTCTTAGTTTTGAGTATGTCACTTATTTTATACAAAAATATCATTTTTTACTAGAAACACACACTTTGACCTATACTGATCACATCATGCATTAGTTTGATGTGAGACCAATTCGTACATTTCACAAATGACTTATGAATCATCTTTATAAACGATCAAGAATATCTGAGTGTATTTTATTTGTTTTTAGTGACTTAAATATTTTGAGCTAAACTATCAGTTTTTAACTGGTAATGCACAAATTGAGTCATACTAGTCACACTATTCATCAAATTTAGGTAAAGATAATTCCTACATGTATTAAATGACTTATGGATCATTTCCCTAATGTATCAAAATAATCAGAATACATTTTCTCAATTTTGAGTATTTTAGTTTTCCATTTTAATAAAACTGATGTCAACTTTAAATAAAAAGAAACTATTGAAGTCATACCAGTCACACTGTGTGTTAGATTGAGGTGTGATTGATTCCTACACAGCCCAAAGTCTCAAAAAATATAACTAAAAATGTTAACATGTTTAAAAAATCTTTCTACACTTCATATTGACTCAATGTTCTTAGATGAAAAACCTTTCTCATTGTTTAATGTTTGCAGAGAAGAGGATTTCATCAATGAGAAATCTTTTTTAGCTAATGACATCGAATCAATATGCATTATTGACGATTTTTCAAAGAAATGAAATAAATATAGAAAACATGGTTACACTGGTAGAAAGAATCACTTTATCACTTTTTTGGATTATTGCAGATAGTTAAAATCAAAAAATGACTTACCAAAAGATCTATGAAAAAAAACAATAGAAGTATTAGACAAAAATGATAAAACAATTTACTTACAAATAGTAGATATAATTATGACAAAATTAATTAAATAATTTGTAGGAATTCAAATTTTTCTAATGGTTATAAGAATTTTTAATTCCTTTCCTTATTATCATTAACTCAGCTTCATGCTTGAATTCCAATCCCTCATGTGGATGATCATATTCGAAAAAACCATCCCATCTCAAACAAAATATTCCACTTGTACAAGAAAACAATTATTTTATGAGTAATTATAAAACGAAATAAATTAAAAGTAAATATGAAATGATACATTAATTTTATGGATAATGATTTTATAGTAAAATCATTGTTGACCACTGGGATATGTCAACAGTAATGCAAGAATGATGATATGAAAATGAATATAGATCCCACTAAATAATCCATCAACAAGTGAGGATAATGACTAGAAAATAACAAACATCAGATTGGTGCATTGAATAATCCAAAATAAAGTGAATATATCATATTCAGTTTATACAATATTCATTTTGTATAATAAATAAATAAATATACATTAGATATTCATTATCAAAGGTGAATTCCTCCCATTTGTAAAAATTATGCGGATGGTAATCATGTATTCCTAAGAGTGGAACCAAAATGCAATGTTCAATAATGATACATTTATTATATGGATTATTGTAAAATGTACATAGTGTTTATTAGATGTGTATGAAAGAAATGAAGTCATTTTTAATAAGTATTAATGAGGGGGTAATCATTTCAAAGATAGTAATATTTTTATCAACTGAATGAAAAAAAGGTAAGGCTGAAATAAATGAATAAAATTTCATTGTTCATCGAAAATATTTGGTGAAATATTGAATGAATATGACTCTATAGAAAACAACATTTTTCCTAATTAGAGCCTAAATCATTTTTAGAGGCTGATAATGATGATAATTTGATCAAATCAAGGCATGAGGAGCTTAATCCGAATATGAAAAAAGTGAAGTATTCCTATGGATCAATTTTTTTAATATATTATTCCAAAAAATGACCATTAGTTTAAAAATACGTAGTTTTTTAGTTAAATTTTGGTCCTAATTCTATAAAAATCTAAACATAAAATGCCATGGAAATGTATTATAATGAAAAATTATTTATGTAAAGTAATTAGGATGGTCACATATGTGGGGTATCATATTACCAATAGAAGGACATAAAAAATTGATTTATGTTTATGTTATTAAACCATAAAATTCAACATAATTAAGAATCCACAGTAAAAATAGCATGTAATTAAATTATTAAATCCAAACTAATAAAGTTGACTTGAAGTGGGATTATAAACATTGAATTATTTTATCAATGAAAAATAAATTTTATTTCCACAATATAGATTCTATTAAAAATTATTTATTAAATTTACATCACTCAATGTTAATATTTAATTTTATCAAAATTATTTAAATATAGTGGTATAAGATTTATTATTGAATGATTAAAAACATTCATTAAAATTTAAATAATAGAAAAATTTTCTCATTAAATAAGTTACTTTTCATAGAAAATATCAAATTTAGAAAAATTTAGATCAATTCTAAATGATTGGAAACTATAAATCTTTCAACAATATACTCTTCTTATACACCACATAATGAAAAAATATTTTGATTCTTAAAATACCATGATGATGAGTTTTTTCGTATAAAATTACTCATTTCAATTGTTTATTTTCTAACTATATTTCAATAACTAAAATGAAAATATCAATTACATTTTATCTCGAAATCAGTTTTTACTATATAATATAGTCCAAGGATTATATAACCTTAAAACTATTTTTTATTTTTTATAGTATCTTAGTCATATTATTTAATTTAAAATTGAAATATTATAAAAATAAAAACTCAAAAAATTATATATTTTTAGAATGTAGTTAAATAAATAAGACAAAAAATGAACCATATATAATGTTTTTTCTCACCTAATTATATAGATTCATCAGAATCATTTAATAGTTACATTTCATAAGTGACCTCTAAATCTATCCCAATCCACATAAAATTGTTCACAATAATCCTAAATAAATACATTAATTTTACATCATTTTTCAGTGCCCATTATCATAGGAAAACATTTCCTGAAAAAATAATTATATAGTTGTTCCCATATGTCAGATATTTAATTATCCGTTTTTAAGAAAAAAAATTTTAGAATTAAATTTCAAATAGAAGGGGATAATCCTATATTTCAGTTCCTCCTCACTCAACCCTCTCTATTTCAATTACTTCAATACATAATATAATACCCCAATGATGTCAGATATTTCAACATCTATTTAATTTTTAATGTAATATTGCAAACAAATGACAACCCAAACCGCTATATGGAATTTTTTTTCAAAATATGATGATTGAAAAGAGGTACATGTCATGTAATATAGGTATTAAAAGCCTATTATACCTCACAACAACATGACCCAAAATTGTGTTTCATATATTTCAATCCGTACAGTACCAATGTTATCGCATGGAGACCCATATGATATTGGGGAAGAAGATACATTAATATATCTAAAAATAATGAATTTTGGGTTGTTTTATTATAAGATAGTGCAACTATTCTTGTTGGGAAATATATATATGTGGGTTGAGAAGGTTCAGTGGAAAACAAATGAAAATAATAGATATAAAAAAATAGGATTTCGTTCGAGTTGTGGTTGTGTTCAACCCTTTAGATTCGAGCCTTGGAATAGTTGGAGCTTTATTCAAGACTAGATTCGAGCTTGGATTTGATAATGAGGACCACTGGTAGTAGGTTTCTTCTATGGAGATATTTAAATAATGCAAACTGGTTCATGATGGTTAGAGTTATAAAAATAGACCTTGCACTTTTTTTAGCATTAAAAAAAGTACTAATAAATATAAGTTATATGAACATTAATAAATTTAATCTTTATCAGTGTTAAAAAATCATTGATAAATAATTATAATATTTTTTTAAAAAATAATTTCTAGAAATGTATAATTATTATATATAATTATAATACTTCTAATAATAATTTTTATAAAATAATATTTTTATAAATGTTTTAATATATAATTATTTATTTATAATTATATAAATACTTTAAAAAAATAATATATATATCATTATATATATATATATAAACAAAGTAAATATATTCATTATTTTGAATAAATTTATTATAATTCTATTATTTTTTATTTATAATTAGATAAATACTTTTTAAATAATAGTATTTATTTATTTATAATTATAAATGTATAAAAATAGTAAATTTACATTTATAAATATATTTCTTTATAACTTTTTACAAATATATTTTTAACATTGTTAATGAATATTTATTCTTAAGTTCATGCTTGTTAAAAATGAGTAAAATAAATTAATTAAAAATGAGTATACTATTGAAAATTTAGCTAAGTTTGATTAATATAAAGCATTAAAAATGGATATATATTGACATAAAGATGCATACATATTGAAAATATTAAAACATATTAAATAAATAGTTATAAAATAAATAATGTAAATGGATTAAATTCTAAAAAAATAAGCGTGTGTGCATATGTATATAAATATTTATTAATCACATATTTTTAAAATCAATATAATATGTTTGGGCTATGTTATAAATTAAAAAAATCAAATGACATTCAATTATGTCCATTACTCGATGCAATTTGTCATTATTTTTAATTCATGTTAATTTTTAATTATAAACCATTATTCACTAAATATATTACTATTTAATGTAAAGCATAAAAAATAATTTTATTATATAAATAATATTTACATATATTAATATATATCTATATATTTAATATATACTATTTATTAACATTATAAATAACCATCTAATTAATAAAATGAGTAGTATTTATATAAAATTACTTACTTTTAATTTTAATTTGTTGAAGTTTCATTTTTCATTTTTCTATATATTAAATACATACTATTTATTAGTATTTATTATTTATATATATTATAATAAATTTATTCATTTCTATCAATAATTATATAATTAATAAATTTTTTCATATTTTTTTAATAACATCATTTTTTATTTATTTATTTATTTCATTTTATTTATTCTGACGTTTACCGGCACTAAAAAAGCATTGATAAAATATTACATTATGAGAGCTAAAAAAATACCACTAATAAAGGGGATCCTTTATGAGCACTAAAAATAAAGTGTTGTTAAAGGTACCCTTTATCAACAGTTTCTTTATCAACAGTTTCTTTAGCACTAACAAAGATGCCATTTATCAACACTTTTGTCTAGAATTGATAAATATTAATGATGTTAAATACTTATTTTGTAGCAGTGGTAAGAATAATAAATCCTTCCTAGATAAAATCCTATAATCTCGGTAGACTTACGACACCATATCCCATACCACTACACAAGAGACCCCATATTCACTTGTATACGAGACAAAGTTAGTTTTTATCATTGAGTTTTAATATTATTAGATTTTTATTTCTATTTGTAATCAGTTACCTATATATAATAATTATTAGTCATGGTTGGATGAGTTGGAGAGACTCTATGTGAAAAGGTTTCACACATCTCTTATCCTTGAAATCTAATATAACAGAGTTACATGAGCATTCAATAAGATAGTTTAACTCCACTCATCCTTCTAAAGTGTAATAGTATTGGCCTTAAAAACTCCCTGGACACTCAGGATGAATCCCCCAAAGTTGGATCCAATGTTGGAGGACCTTACATTATACTGAAGTTCTACTCTAATAGATATTACTCCATGATCACAATGAATGGATAACACATCATGCCCAGCACCAATTTCAGGTTTCTCAAAATTTAATTTCTATAATCTCACAGTGGGTCAACATCATCCTAGTAACAATATTTAAAATTCAAAAAAAAAATTCCTACCAAAATGATGTTAAACTTCATGGATAATATCTGAGCTATATAACTTTTAACTATGGAGAATCATGTCTATGTCACATTTTCTAAAATTACATGACATTTTTTCCATTCCGCATGATATTAAACCACTTAGAGGAGGTCATCATCACATAAACATAAACCGCATGATATTTCATCATTGTATGATTATAAAATATAGGTTTATTGATAACTCATATAATTTTATCTCATAAAATACAAGAAATCCACTATTTTACTCTTGTTTCTCAAACCAGGAATGAATCACATGATCTTATATGTTCTGGTTGGTTGTTTCATCTAGTGAAACCGAGATACCATACATGGGGAGCTACATAATTGTCACATGATGTTAAATTCAATGACATTGAGTCTATACTATAGAAATTTAAATTTCATAAATACTAAAATATCTTATTGTCTCATCAACCAACATGAGATTCTAATCAATGTAGGAATTCACAATGTTAAGTTTCCCAATTTCGTTAACCCACAACAATTAAAACATCCCCTCCCTAAGTAAGGTCTTGGACAATGTAGGGACCAAAAATATTATAAATATTTATGCATTTATTATTATTTATAAATGATACCTATGGAGAACTAGATCTTTTATCCCAAGCCCAACCTTGTATTCAGACATAATTTGTTTCATTTTATGCATGAGTTTGATCTGTCCAAAACCCCCTACAAACATATCCTCATCATATGAACATAAATTCCATAAACCATTTTTCATTATCAAATAAAGATTAATAGTGTGACTATGGAATACCATTCATGATATATTAAGTGGTTTGTGATAGTTTATCAGAGATATATATTTCCCTTATAAACAAGCCATATTTACATACGACTCCATAGAACCAGATTATGTACCCATACATTTGGGAAATGTTAAAGTGTCCAAAAATCTTAAGATATACATCCTAGTGTTAGATCCATAATTCATGTGACATTTTAATTTATGGATTCAATAATGGGTTGAAGCTATTTCAATTTTTATCATGATTCAGATTGATGCAAAATCACCTACCGTGGTCCACCTTGTACAATATTGAAATTCTTAGAGAAGTTTACTCAATGAGAACTCTCTATCACTAACATATTATCCATATCTATATAGGATATCTCTAGTATTTTAATTTATATACAATAATATATTATGCGGAAACAATGTCCCAATGTAAGAGTATGATTTTCATAGGGGCCTTTTAAGTTGAATTGCATGTGTCTTGATTCCTATTATTTTAGGTTATAAAGTGACACTTGGATATCTTATCCTAGTTCCAACATCAAATCCCCATCTCTATAAATCATCCTATATGAGATATAGATCCATTTATGGGGTTTTGGTGCATGAATTGTCAACATTTCTCATTTTTTACCAAAAACAAAATTCCCCATATAACACTCATTTATACTATATGTTATTGGTCCTCAACACATGACCCTAAATCATATAACAACTTTTTTATCAACACATGATTTTAAACTACATGAAATTAAAATATTTTACAAATGACCTCTAAATCTATTTATGTTAGTATATTTTTGAGTTCCACTCTTCTTATAATATATGAATATCCATTTAAAAATTCTTAGTACATTTATCAATATGCATTAAGACAAAATTCCCCCACATATACAAGAACACATGTGGATTGATTCCTATACAATGGTATACGTAGTGATTCTTGGATATAATTCCCCTTGTCTAGTATAAGTTTTTTTAGTGTTCGTCCACCCCTTTGTGTATGGCCTACTCAATTCATGTCATGATTCCCTCAATAGGTCCAACATTGAGACTGAACCATCTTTCCCTACGCCTGATTTAGGATAGCACAAGACCCCTAAAATGTGGTTGTGAAATTATAAACCTATTAATAGAAAACATATACACAAATAATTAGGTTACTATCACCTGAAATTATACTACATAATTTCTAATACCATTCCTTATAATGCTAAACTTCACAACATAGGGTTTACCCTACCTGAACTTGAATTTCATAGAGGAGTCCATTATTTGAGAACTCGTCTCCTTATGTATGGTTTATTTTTATGTAAGATCCCACCAACATATGGTTCTACTTTTATGATCCTATTATAAGATTAAATATCCCCCATTTTCATCCTTTTGTTTGGGTCTTCCCAAGTGAATCAAATATCCAAATATCATCGTATTCTGGTGGTAAAATATTTAATCATGAGTTGTATGGATATAAAATATGTAGAACCCCCATCATTGTTTCAAAATATTAAATTTTATGATGAGAATTCAATTCCACATGACTGAAAACTATTTGTAACTTTCTATCCTATGTTAAATTAAACTAATTATAGTGATATATACCCTATGACCACTTATCAAAAAATCTTCTATCAAACAAGATCTTCTTACATGTAATTGAAAGCCCCCCCCCCCCCCATGCATCAAATATTACCTCAATTGGGACAACATCCTCACTGAATGACATTAAACTACATATTATAGGTCCTTGTAATATGACCTTAAATTGTATAACATCTTCATCCTCATCGTATAACACGAAACTCTATGGAATATGGTGCATCTTAAAAGACATTAAACTACTTTGGATGGTCTCTTCCATGTGACCCAATTTTTCTTCCTGAAATCCAAATCTTTGTATAGTTTAATGAAATATAAGTCCAAAAACTACGATAAAATTTCCATTTTCCCTATGAACTATAGTGTTTTAGGATCCAAAAATCCATATTAGGCAACATTCCATAGCGTTACATGGGAATATTCATGGAGCTTACTTTTCATTCAATCCTATATTATGATTAAAAAATATCCATCAGCCACATTTGAGCTACATCAATGAAATATATACCCATAAATACTATGAATAGATTCATTCCTATTATTTTCGGATACATATTGATATATTAATCATGTAATTTATACCCAATCCCATTTATTCACCCTTCTATACAATCCCTAGACAACCTGGTTATAGTTGATTTGTGTTTCGAATGTTCCCAACTACCTCTCAAACATTTCCCTATATATATCACACTCAATGCCTTAAAATTTTGATTTAGAAAAAACCTTTAACTGGATTTCAATAATGAGTGTATTCAACTCAAAGGGACACATATTTTTTTATTATGAATATATTCCCTTAATGTGTATTTTCATACATACCCACTATATGAACTACAAACTAGAGAAATATTTATCCTAAAGAGAGTGTCCTCTAATCCCTGGATGTCTTTGATAACATTTTAGTAATACCCATCATTTGAATGTGGTCAATGACCATCCTTAACATGTTTGTTCCATATCATACCCCTAATTAGAATACTTTTCATCATGTTTTACATCATCATCACTCAATGTTCAATGGTGTTGGACACTCTTAGATCTTACTCCCCATGTGGATTTTCATATCACACCACCATCAATTATATAAGAACTATGACCTTATACTATGTACACCCTTATGATATGGTCTATAGTATCATTTGGATATTTATTCATGCCATGTTTCACTACCCCTCATTAGTAGATGTTATTACTCTTCCGATCAAATTTGTAAGATCTTAAACCCCAAAAACATTATATAGTAGTTTTGAAACCTTAAAATATGTAACCTAATGTTTGAAACTTAATGATCCTTAAACTATATATGAAAAATACCTAAAACATTTTAGGTCAAAATAAATTAATGTAAGTCTAAGAACAATCCAATTTCTACCTCATTATGTTAATATCATTCATGTATTAAGAAAAAATAGAGTGTAAAATTAATAAAAACAATGATTTTATGTACCAGTATATAGCTCTTAAAATCCAAGTTATGCTGTCTAGACCCACTAATCTAAGAATAATTTAGAACAATTTCATGTCATGTCTCTTTTCCTTGGATATAAGTTCTATACAAGGTGGTTTATATTATCGGGTGCCTAAACCCTTCTTTAATACCCATGTATCCATAATCCCACTTAATTCATCAAGTGTTTGAATACTATCAAACTAATAAGTATTAGTAATAAGTGAATTTAACTCCATGAGACACCTCTATTTGGCTGTGAAAATATGCCCTCAATATGGATTTATATATGCACCACCAATATAGCCTTCCAACCAATAGCATATTCACCCCAAATATAAGGTTATATATTATCTTTATTCCAGGAAAATGGTTTAGAAAAACACATCATTCAAATGTGTTCCATGGTCATCCCTAGTGTACGTATTTTATAATATCATTTCCTAATTAAAATTTAATGATTTATTATTTACACATCCCACAATATAGATATTCAAGTCGATTCAATGCCCTCAATGTTACATAATCATTCATCACACTAGTTTTCAGATAATTATTGTTGAATCCTCTTCTTGAACATTAAATGGTCATCATCATGTGGCCCTAAACCACATGACATAACAGTCTGACCAATATTGACTAAAAATGAATTTCATCTAAACTAACATTAGGATCTCTATTCATATTGGGCTATATTTCGCTTGCTGGATAGATGCTGTTATCATTTTTTCCCAATATGTATGACTATAAACATTATAAAGTTTTGGTGGGAGCACCATGACTATAAATTTTGTACACATACACATGGGATAATCTATACTTTCTTATGAATATTCGTTCATGATGTGTTTTTTCTTAAAATTTATAGATATATTTTATCACCTTTTGGTCTAATAATCATGAACAAAAACTACATGCACCATTCTTAGGGTTTTCGGAATTTGGAAAATTTGGATCATTATTTACAATATGTTTTATTAACTTGTGTTTATATACAGACTAACTCACTCTTCCTTGTCAGAGTTATCTAACCTAACACACCAGTTACACTATTATACGATGGCTGACCTTAAACTACCTAATTAAATATATGTACCACTCACCATGTTAAAAAACTATAAATGGTTTCATTTAAAAAAGTAAAATAATTTCTTTATAGGAATATACCTTGTATGACCAATGAAAAATGAAGTGTTGAAAAGGGAAAAAGGAAAAGGTGTAAAACTCATTTTCTTGAAAAACTATAATGAAATTCTAGTGAAAAATACCTGTTTCAAACTACTAAGTCTCCCCCATCTATGACTTAATAAAATGTTAGGGTGGAAGAAAATAAAAGACACAAATCTTGTGAGGGTCATCATATTATCCTAGAAAAAGTCAACCCATACTCTCTAGGATTATTTATGTAGGAAAATGTTAGATCATCCATCGGATCTCCAAATCAGTTGGTTCAGATCATCTATGTGTAACACATAAAGGTGTAGTCTCTGGGTACTCGATCCTTCTTTACCATTGAAATCCTCTTTCCAATACCCCATTTTTTATCTCTTTATATTGATTCAACCCTCTCAATATCTGAATGGACTAACTCTAGAGTATAGTATTTTTATATACATTTCTTTATTTTTTCATCATATACCCATTAATCAGAAATTACTCAGGAGAAAAAAAAAATCTATCACTAAATGTACTAACTCTAGTGTACAATAATGTTACATACACAACTATATCTATCCAACATATGCCCATATGTTAGAACATGCCCATGATGAAATATATCTTACTTAGGTGTTTTAGAACCATGGTTTATATAATATATTGTACTTCAATATTCAGGTGTATTGAATTTAAAATATATTTATCTTCAAGGGTTTCATAGTTTATCATGAAATAATAATTAGAGTGGGATGAGGGTTGAAGAATTTCCAATGAATGACAATAAAACACATTTTTATTCATATTAAAAAAATAATAAGTGGAGCATATAAAAATTTGTATATATCTTCATGATGATGATATATTACATCATAGCCTCTGTAAAGGCTTAGGTATTTTTAATAAATTTTTGAGCATCACCATAACTGCAAGGAAGCACCACCATATTTTCATCTTAGAACACCTTATTAGGGTATTGAATTTCATCCTCAGTAGATAAATTATTTTTCCTAGTCTTTTTATCTTTAAAAAATTATGGTGTGTGACCAATATTTCTCTATAATCATCTAGTCTATGTAGGAAGGTGACTTATATGGACAACTTCTTTATCAACCAAGCATTGATGCTCTAATTCCACCCCTGCATAATAGGATTATTGTTGAAGCACTAGATTTGATATGTTATTTATAACACCCCAATTTTTTACATATATCCTTTTAAATAATCTTTACATATTTGATATCTTTTTTTACATGAAACACTGAGTTTAAATGTGCCAAGATATAATATTGAATTTTTATTATTTAAACATGACTATTATAACCAATCTGTTAATTTTTTGTATGAAAAATAATAATAATATAATAATAAAATTTAATAAGGGTTCATATAATCATAATATATTTATTAATTCATAATAAAAATGTAATCAATTTTCAGTAAACCCATTTTATGCATCAAAAATATGTTTTCTTCAAAAATGGGTTTTATTACATTTTGTGAACGGATATTATTATTAAATTTTGAAACTTTTATATATTTTATATTATAATTAGGTTATAATTTTTAAAATTAGATTATAAAAATTAGTTTATGGTTAAATTTTTGTATTTTTCTAAAAATAATAATTTTTCAGGGAATAGTTAAAAAATTCAAATCTTATAGAAAATTATCTTTTTCATTCAAATATGTATAAAGCCCCAGTTTTGAATTTATTTTAAAATATAATTTCATATTTTTTATTAATTATAATCCAATAAATATTCATTTAATGTAAATCAATTTTATATTTATTATAAAGGCATTTTTAGACTTAAAAATACATTTTTCTAGAAACGGGTTTCATCCCGTTTTACGTGTTTATTTTAAGGAGTAATTTATTATAATTATAAATAATGAATTTGATAACATTAATTATTTATGTTTAATTATAATTTATAAATTTTTAAATGAAAATAATTTAAATTTTCCAATAATTAATAATACAAAGAGTAATATTTGGTACCACAGTTAACGTTAAAACAGGTTTACCAGAGGGGGTTAAACTAAGAGATAACAATAATATTGAAACATAAACTTATATAAATCCTATTTTATGTCCATATTTGTAACCTATATCATCTATACGTAAAGCATGGGTCATTTGGATTCATTTTTCTTAAGTAATATGTTAATATATTTTAATATTTTAAGAAATGCCAAGTGCGTCCTCATCCTCACTTATAAATTTGCACACACTCTCCTCTATAATCCAGAATTAAAGAGACTATTATCACAGAAAAGACCTTACTAAATCACTTAATAACAACCATATATTTTTCTTATTTTTATTTTTTGATCATAATACTATTCTTTCAATTCATAATAAATAAGTTGGAGGAGGTCTCTCGACGAAGAGGAATAAGTCTTAACCAGGTACTTTCAAATTTATCTCTTCTTAAACATTATATAAAAATCATATATCTATGATAAAATTATTAATAATGTTTTATTAAAATATTTTTATATTATTATTATGATTTGAGAACCTTTTTATACCTCTTTTCTATCTAATGGGAAATAAAAGTATCGCTCGTACTTACTTGTGGACTAGCACCTCCCCATACTGATATGATTAATTTTCCATCACCACCTCAAATGGATTTTTATAATGACGGATTAAATTAATATATATGATATTTATGATTTAATAACGATTATATAATTATGAAATATCATTTATACTTCATTGATTATTTTTTTTATAAAATGAAAACAACATTCGTGCATACATATGGGCTATCATCTCCCTGGACGATGTAATTCATTTTTATATATCTACCTTTTACAGATGACTATAAATGTGTGTATAATATAAATATATATAATATTGATATCATTATTAAAATTATTTATATGATTTAACCATGATCAATGGATAAGGACACGAACTATCAAACCAAAACATTCACGAGAAAATAAATAATTAACACCTAGAAACGATGATTTTTATTAAGAATTATTAATAAAATAGTGTTAAAATATTATAATTGGATAATATATGATATTTTAAGTATGAATATTTTTATTTTATATAATTAAAATTAATTTTAATTTATTACACATGAGGATAGAGTACTTACAAGGCAAGTCATACTTTTAGTAAGGGTTTTATAATACAATTTCATTTTCACGAGGATTTTTTATGATTAAATTTGTAATGATGAAATTATATGATATATCACTCATAAATCTCATGAATTTTCTTCTAATATATTTATTTATGAATAATACATGTTTTAATTTCATTTTACTATATTTAATTACTCAATATATTGAAATAATGTTCTTAAGATAAATAAAATTTGTTTCCCACTTAGTTCGAGAAATTTTTCTTCAATGTCCATATTTTATTTAAAAATTTTTCAATAATGTTTTTAATGTTATAATATAATTTTATATAGTCTTTTTTAACAATGATTTAATTTATAAAAAAAATATTAAAGTAATATTCATTTCATTTTTTGAATGAGACACTTTTTACCAAATGCGTGAACAAAATCTTTGTTTTAATATATACTACACAAATAACTTTTCCCACCATCATGACTTTAATTTTATTTTAGTATTACTATAAATTTCAAATAATATATTTCCCTTAATATTTTTTTAATATTTAGATTTCAAAAAAGTTATTTTAAAATGAAAAGATTATTTTCGTCAAAATAATGTTCAAGTGATCTTTTAAGGGAATGTTTCATCTATAATGAAATTATATGATGTTAATAATGATACTATTGAAATATTATTAAATTATACCATATTTATTATTTATTTTTATAGTTTATGGTTATGATGATAGAATATTTATAAACCTTGTTTCTATTCCATGGGTTATGTTTTAATTAAATGATAAATGTTTTCATGATCATGTGGAATACACATGAATGGATTAAGATTACGTGATGAGTGATTCTATTTTAAACCACCAATGAATTGGGTTAATATTAATGTTTTATGAGCTAAAAGGGTACATGTGAGTTTGTCCCAATCCTAAAATAGGGTATACAGGTGGTTATCCAAATCCCAAAAGAGGGAATATAGGAGGTTATCCCAAGAATGAAGTTAGTGCATGTGTTTTTATCCCAAGACAAACATGTAATTAATATCTTGGTGGGTAGCCATGATATATGATTTATTTTATTATTATTACTCCACACTTTATGACTCTATTTTATTATATGTTCTTATTCTAATTTTATTCTCTCATAGCTTATATTCATTTATTCTTTTATGATTCATGTCTTACAAACTACCATGAGTTTTTACATATATCATTATAAAGATCTATGAATCGATGGGTATGATTTTAAAATTCCAATATAATGTTATAATACCTTTATTCTTAGTGATTATCTTCTTGAGAAACCAAATTTTATGTGATATTATATTAAAAATATCATTTCAATGCTTATGAAACATTCTTAAGCCATGAATCATGTTGGTCTTATAAATCAGAAAAGACTGGAATAATGTTCTATTGAGTCCTTCATGAGGAAACATCCAAATATTTTAGTGGTTACCCTAATCCACTAATTATTGAGTAATGTATCAGTACCAATAAAAATATATTTTTTATTCACCAATGTTTATATCAGGGAAAAGTTATATTACCTTTTTATCACTTAGAAGGGGAAGATGATTAATGGTGGAATCTTATAACACTACCCCAAACTGAGAGTTTAGCATTGGGGTTTTAAACCACCAATAAACCATTAACTTTTTTGTTCACAGGAAACTTTTCCCCTCCCCCGACTCCCCTTACAAACCCAAGCCCCCCCCCACACACACTTCATGCCGACTCGCCGATGTCCTACTAGTCCCCATCATCACCGATCGATGCCCCTCTCCATCCCTCATCGGACATCATCACATCTCGACGTCCCTCTATGGACCTCACCGCACCTCTCCATCCCTTGTCATCCCTAGACAAAAAGGTCCATCAACTCAAAAATTATATAAAGGGACCATTAGAAAAAATACAGATCGTTACACTCCATGGTAGGATATCTTAGGTAATTAATTTTTGATTGATGTGAAATAATGAATAATACCAAATATTTTAAATTCTAAAAAATATAGAATCCTATTTGGGGTATATTATTTTAAAATAAATATAGATATTATATGGAAATTGTGTTTTAATCCATATCAACATGTGGTTTACTTTTTGGTTATTGAGTTGGCTTCCCTATTTACAAGAGTTTACTTTCTAAATTCTATTTTTATGATATTACTAATATTTTTGATATACCAATGATTTTTGAAAATATTTCTTGGTGTTCTGAGGTTCGTATAAATGGGTTTTAACAAGAATACCATGTTTTAATTTTTTAAATGGAACATTTTATCATGATAATATTCTTGTGAAATCTCGTATTTCCTTTTGAAATGGTTATCATGTTTTGAAATTGGTTTGACCCGATTATGATTTTTAATGAGTGAAACTTGTTTGTAAATATAATTTGAATTGGGATTGAGGTGTTGAACTATAAAAGTATTAAAAAGGTTGTTTTAATTTATTTAAAATTGGTATTTTAAATTTTTACATGATTTAAAACTACTAAAATGTCTTATTGGCTTGTTCTAAAATGTTTGAATAATGTGATGGTCCCATTTTTCTTATTTTTACTTTAAAAGAAAAAGAAACACATTTAAGTGTTGCTCTGAAACATTTTAAAAGAAATGGTTGATTTTTTCGGACCTATTAAAACGTTTCAAGTTTTGTTCTAGTGATATTTGAGGGAAATAAAGGTCTTCGACCAAGATTTTTTTTTCAAAGATAAGAATGCTTGAGTAAGGTTGATTTGTTTTAAATGGTTTGATGGATGTGGTTTTCCCCTTTTACTTATTTTCAATTTCGAAAATAAAGAACCTTGTTGAGGTGTTGTTTTGAATCATTTTAAAAGAAATTGTTGATTTTTAGGGACCTATGAAAACGTTTCAAGTTTTGTTCATTTGATTTTTGAGGGAAATGAAGGTCTTTAACCATGATTTGTTTTTTTCAAAGATGAGAACGCTTTTGTATTGGTGAAATTGACATTTTTTTAAACAATTTGGTGTTTACCATCATTTTATATATTATGTTAGGTAATTATTTTATAAAATATGTTTTTTTTCATTCCAAGTCATGTATTGGTGTCAAATTATTGTTTAGATAAATGTTTTTAAATGGTTAATGTGTATGGAAACCCTTGATTCCCCATTTCACATTTACAACTTGTATGGGTTTGTGAGAAATATGTGATGCTTGTTTCTCTCCATGCATGAGAATTTTATACTTATATATTGAGTGTATGTTATGTATGTATGGGGAACTAAATCATTGGGTGTTAGGGGTGAGTCTAGTTATGGTTATTCCTCACATGTTAAACTTGTCTCATTTTCATTATGCCTCAGTTATACTATTGTTCATGGGATACCAGGTATTAATTGGATGACTTAACTTATTTCTCTATTTGGTTGACATGCCACTAGTTTCAAACAAGTAATTATAGAAACATTGTCTAGGTGGGGGGTTTTCATCATGAGGCTTGTATGGGAAAATTGTTTTTAAGTTATATATGTTGCTTAAACCATTAGATAGATAGTTCATGTGGTTATTCCCATATATGATTAACTACTTATCATATTATTATTCCTAGGGTAGATTCAAGGAAACATTCAATTATATGGTTACAAAGTGATTTAATGGATTTTTATCTAGTTCTATATTATATCATTTCCCCTGATTTCTTCATTATGGAATCTTCTTTGTTGATATTGTATTATATGGTTACATAGTGATTTAGGGGAGTTTTATCTTGTGCAATATTATATCATTTCCCCTGGTTTCATCATTCTAGAATCTTTAATATTTATATATTATTTTTATATTCCTTACGTAACTATTTTTCTTACCCTTACATGGTATTTATAGTTCGCGGGTTACCTTTACATATGTACCATTTTACTCTTACACATTCTTTGTATGCTTTTTTTACCGTTACATAACCTCTACAAACTTTTAAAGAAGTGTTTATTACCTTTATAGGAGTGTTTCTTACCTCCATGAAAGTGATAAGATAACTTAATGTGGTATAAAAAATGTAATTTACCAATTTTTAGTGAACTAGATACCTTTTAATAGTGTATAGAATTTATGTCTTTCCATTACACATTCTTTAGAAAAAACTTATTACCCTTATGTAACATCTAATTTACTTTTATACATCTTCTTTAGTTTCATTTACATGACCATTTTAAGTAAAATCTTACCATTACACAACTTTACTAGTTACCCATATGCAATGATTATTATTTGTTATTACACTTACATAGAATTATAATTTACCTATATATAGCATGCGTTAAATGCATCTTATCTTTAGGTGGGATGTATATTTTAAAAGATACCTTTACGCAAATTATAAAATTATGAGGTAACCTTATGCAACCTGTGAAAAAATTATTTTACCCTTACATGGGAAATATAGGTATAAAATTTACCCATTACATTTAATTAGTAGATTCTGTTATCCGTTTAAATGGTAGAAAGATTGTATCATAGGAAAACGATACCATGAATAAAATACATTGAGTAGTTTTGAATTTGAGCATGATAAATTATATAGTAATATGTTTCTATTTTAATTTCTATGTTTGGGGTTTTAAATGTAAGATGAGGAATTAGGAAAAACCCATGTGTAGAAGATTCAATGAATTACTAATTACTATTATCCATTTATGTTTTTTATACAAATAGAAGCTAAGGAAATAAGTGGATGAAGAATAAGAAAGACATTTAGAACTTCATGGATTAATTACACTGATTTGTTGGGGGCATTTCTAGATTCCATATATCTCTATGTTCTATATCAATTAATGAAGGTTATAAGTAAAATATTATACACTAGTTTCTTCATCGACATATTCTAACAGTCCAAATAGTTGTATTTTTTTTTGAAGTGTCAGTAATTATTATTTCACAAATGGTTATACATACATTTAATAGGTTGTGTTTGGTTATTTAACAAATTCATATTTTTTTAAAATGGTATATATGAATCTCTTTTCCTATTTATTAATAGTTATGTGTTTTAATTTTTTTCATAATTTATAGGCACATTGTTATATATATGGATAAAAGCTGGAAGACATTACTGAGGAACACACCCCAATATGCTAAGGGTTTGGAAGAATTTTTAGATTTTTCAATTTCTAATTGACCTGTTGATAGGAGAATAAGATATTAATGTATAAAATGTAAATTTTAAAGGTGGTGAAATAGAGATGATGTTTATAAACACTTGATATTGAGTAAATTCTATGCTCAATATTTTTTCTAGATTTGGCATGGAGAATCGAATGTTATGTAAAGTTTGAGTACTGAAGTTAATCCACAGAATGAGCTCCCAACTTCATTTACAATGGAAAATGAAATGAAAAACCTTATAAATTATTCCTATGTCATTGAAGGACCCCAACATAAATATCAAAACATATCAGAACAACTAGTTGAGGGTGATATAAATAGAAACGTGACAAGTGATGTTTTTGAGACTGTCGGACAACCATATCAAGATTGCTACATATCATTAGGTCCTCCTATACATTCTGTGGAGACTAATGTAGGAAAAATAACTCATAAGACAGATGAGTTTCATGGTTTAGTTAATGATATAAGTCATGAGTTGTATAGTGGATATCTGAAATATTAAAAACATTATATTTTTCTGAAGTTGTACCCTATCAAATTCCTATGTGGAATTACAAGTAACGTTACTTCGATGATATTGGAATTTTTTCCTGATGCATTTCTTTAAGAAAAGTTCCCTGAGTCATTTTATGATATGGAAAATGTTGTCAAGATGATTGGTAAGTATTATAAAAAAATACATCTGTGCCCCAGTGATTGTATGCTTTATTGGAGAGAGGATTCAAGCAAACATGATTGAAAAAATATTCTTCTTCTATATGGATATATATGGGTGATGATGGAAGTCTAAATCAATATAACACCATGAAGAACAATAAATGGAACACACCTGCAAACATTTTATGTAAATTTCCATTAAATCATAGATTTACAAGATTATTCATGTCATCAAAAACCAACGAACACATGACGTGGAATTATGTAGATAATAACAATCATGGGATAATGAGACATCTAATAGATTCAAAATCATAGAATACATTTGATTAATTACATCCATATTTATCATCTAATCCTAGGAATGTTTGATTGGGATTGGATGCCGATGGATTCAAACCATTTAGAGCTTTGAGTACAAGTTATATCATTTGCCCGGTTGTTTTCATCCCTTACAATCTGCCTCTATGGATGTGTATGGAAAAAATGTCTTTTATCATTTTTATGATTATTATAGGAAAAAATTCCTATAAATGATATTGATTTATAATTTTTTCCTTTAATTGAATAATTACGGGAGTTATGGAGAAATTGTGTTGAGACATATGACACATCTTCTTGAACAATGTTCAAAATGAAAACTACTATAATATGGACCATTAGTGGCATCCCTGGACATTCAAATTTGTTTAGTGGGAATACATACATGGGTTTGGATTTTCCTAATTTTAATTTTGATTTTGAATGTCAATAGATACCTCACAGTAGAAAATGGTTCTTCTTATGTCATTGAATATTTCTCGATGCATATCATTGATTATAGCTGACCAAGTAAAAATTCAATGGCATCATTGCTCATATACCACCTCCAAAGTTGTTAACATGTATTAAAATATTGGAACAACTTGGAAATGTTGAAACAAAATTTGGTAAGGTGCTTCATTTGAATGGTAGTGGGAAATGAGTTCACAGTGCATCATCAAGTGAAATTGGATTGTGTCAATGGAAGAAAAAAGTATATTCTTTAATCTTCTATATTGGGAATTTAATTTTTTGCGAAAAAATCTCGATGTTATGCATATTTAAAAGAATTTGTGTGACGATTTTAACTTCACAATTCTTAATGAGCATATAATGTCAAAGGATCATCTCAATGCTTGAAAAAACTAACAAGCAAGGAAAATAAAGCGTGGTCTTTAGCCAGATTACAATGGAAGGTATGTTCTAGAATTTTTGGAAATGAAAAATAAATATATAGATAAAATCCTTTGAATATTAAAACACATGAAGGTGTCTGATGGGTTTTCAAGTAACATCTCATGGTGTGTTGACTTAAAGCATCGTAGATTAAATTGATTGAAATGAAATGATTCACATATTTTGTTACATCAGTTACTTCCATTTGTATTATGTACATTATTTACTAAAAGGGTTACTACTTTTGAACTCCAATTATGCACATTTTTTAGATAATTATGTGAGAAAACTATAAATATATTTTAGCTTTTAAACCTTAAAGGACGATTTTTATTGAAACTTTGTGCAATGGAGATGATCTTTCCTCCGTCGTTTTTTATAGCCATGATGCATTTAACAGTGAATTTGGTTAAGGAAGATATATTAGGATGTTTTGTACATTATTTATTGATATATCCAATTGATAGGTACATTAATTATAAGATTTTAATTTTAGTAAAAAATTATTGGAACTTCATTAAATACATAATTTTGTTTTATATTTTATTTCACAGATATCTTGGGAATTTCTAATATTATGTGAAATGGAAGAATCAACCTGATGGCTCTATTTATGAAGGGTATTTGGAAGTGGAGTGTCTTAAATTTTGTTCTAGATACTTGGATGACATTGATACAAGACTCAATTAAGTGGTATGTCTTGATGACACATCAACTAAATTTGAAATACATGGTTAAATCAAAAAAAATTCTTGATATTGGTCGATCAGTTGGGTGGAGTTGAAATTTTATATTGATAGAAATATAATTATTACCAGAAAATAGATATGTGATGCTAAATAGTGAAATTTAAGATCCATTTATTAAGGAGTTTAGGATATAACCAAAGAGATGAATGAGAGGATTAACACTAAACGAGAAAGATATAAAAAAATCTTTTAATAATGTGCATGTAGAATGGTTTGAACGATGTGTATGTTCATAAATATTACAATAAATACACATATTAGGTTGACACATATATTTTTTAAATCTAATAATGTACATTAATTTTTTTCAAATCATGTATACTGATACTCAAACATAGTTGTCAGAAGATTTGATGTTTCTTTCCCGAGGTCCTCTAAAAAAGGCTATAATGTTTTATGCTTACAGCATGAATGTATTTAGATTTAATACTGTTGATCGAGAAGAATATTTTATAACACAAAACAGTGGGACATATTTACATTTTATGAAGTGGAATACTATATAAAGTTGAATGATATTATCTAATTAAACTAACAATGTCATTTTTCAATTGTTTTATTCAAATGTAATTGGGTGGAGATTATTAGGTGTGTTAGAAGATATTCATTGAAATTTTGATATGTGAAATTCTCTCTATTGATGGATGTGGGTGACCATGAACTACATAATTCTTATATCATATCATCATAAGTGAAAATCATATATTATGAGAAAGTTGTCTAGGATGAAGGGTGGAGTGTATTTTCTAACTTAAAAGAAAGCGACATTTATGATATGGGTGATGAAGTAAAATATTTGAACTCTAACATTTAATCCCATAAACAGTAAGAAGAAGACTTATTTTTCCATCATTATATTGAAAATATTAGTCATTTAAGAGTCGATGAAGCAGATGAAATAATGATAGAGAAGAAATATGACATGATTGAAGAAGAAAACGATTGTATGTACAGTTATCCACTGATTTATCCACCACTTATGTTATTTTTTCAGTCATTCAGTATCATTGTTATATATATTTCGTTTGTTATTACTATGAATATTTTATCATTTATATATTTTTTCTACATGAAATCATTCAAATATATATTTTTAAATTAATTTTATTTTATTAAATGACAGGAATGCCATGGTGGAAGCGTTATACTCACACTATGGGGTCAAATAGATTTTCTATAAGCCGATTGAATATGATAATATTTTCATTAGTTTAAATATTTATTAGAAAATGATATCTATTTAAAATAATAAATTGTTTATTTATAATTTTTAATATATTCCTAGAGTTTAGTCCACCAAGAATCTGGTACAGATGTGTGGTTGAATGTTCATGAAAAATATAATAAGAGTTTTGTTAATGAGTCTCCCAAAAAATTTGGGGTATGAATTAATTTTTCATTATAATAACTTATTATCAATTATCACTATATTAATATATATTTCTTCTTATATGATTGTTATTTGATTTATAGGTAAAAATGAAACAACTATAGAATGTCAATCCCACACAGCCCTAGTCAGTCACCAAGGATGACTGAGTTGGTGAAGTCCCTGGGAAGGAGAATCCTCTTCGAGTGCACATGATGGGTTTGGGATCCTTACTATCTGAGGTGTTTTACACGAAATTATGGGTTTTATGTGATGAATGGTAGTGAGAAGGTAAATCACACAACTTCAAAATCATTTAGTTCACAAAATTTTATGGATTTTATGTTTCAATATAAATATACAGTAGTTTCTAATTTTAAATATAATTTTCTTACCAGTCCCGGTAGAAGGATGTAGAAATAGATATGGAGATAGTGATGAGTAGAGTTCATCATCAAAAAATGATTAGTGGAGAGGGTTTTTTTATGTATCAGTACGTCCCATGTGGGTATTTTTATCGTTTTCTTATATTTTAAATTGGATCGAGACAAAGGGTGATGTATGTATGTGTTTTATAACCATGTGTCTATATGTTGTGTTTAAAATTGGTATAGAGATTAAAATTTATCTACGATCATATATGGTGATTAGTTTCTTGTCTCTCTTTTACATATAGGTTGATCTAGTTATTATATTCTACTATTTCACAATTTGTTTTCATGGTACCTTACTAGCCAGGAACTATGTATTATGTGGACCTCTATGATTCAACCAATAGACATTGACAGCCAACTGATCATGTCTAGGTAAAAATGAATTGATTTCATGGGAAATTTTTTAAAAAGTTGTACTCATCATTATCATAGGATTATATTTTAGGTAAAATTTCAAATTGTATTTTTAGTGTGTTTATTATGGTAACAAATATATTTACAATATATTATTAATTATAATATTTCATGATAATTATTGATACATTATAACTAATTCATTTATGCATGAGTAAACATATTGTTTTATTAATTCATGACCTAATATAATGGTTTATTTTATTTTTATAAAATTACTTATTTTGATTTATAATTTATGTTTCATGTATTTTAATTAACAAACCTATAAATTCAAAATATCATATTATAAATTAAATGTATTGCTTTCACTAGATTGTTATGAATGGTTTGTTAGTATTATTCCATAATATTGTGTTAATATAAGATGATGTTATAATATCATTATTTACAAGTACATAAAATACATTTCCAAAAATTATTTTCAACCAAGAATTATATTGATTATTTATTATTTAGAAAATGAAATATTTAAAAAAAGAAATTTCATCACAGTTAGATTTGGATTCTAAAGTTTCTTATGTCATGTCATGTTTTAATTCTAACCTATAGTTTAAAATTAAATTTAAATTAAAGTACGATTCCAATATGAATTCATTTTATTAAAGATAATGCTAGAATTATATTAAATTCTGTTTATTATGAAAGTATTCAAAAATATATTAAATTCTCTTTATTCAATTTTAAACATGATGTTTTAACGTTTTTATAACATTACATGAATATTATATGTGATTTATTATGCATGATTTGTTTTAAATATATGTATGATGTATGGAAGTGAAGCCTCAAGTAATTTTGTGGTAATTTTATGATGAATTAAAAAACAAGATTTTATGTTAATAAATGTGATAAATGTATTATAATTCTTTCAAAATATTATGAATTGAATATAAATATTTTATTGGTTCCCCTATGAAAATTTTAATTTAATTAATGTATAATACTATGTGGGATTGATGCTAATTTCATTGATAGTTATGTATTGTCATACATTGATAATGATATGTTTCCCTTAAACTACATGTTTTGTTATTGTGGTTATTGATTTATTATTTTAATGTAAATCTATGTGAAATAAATTATAATTATATCATTATTGATATATTTAGTATAATTTAGATATGATATCGTGCAGTATATTTCATTAGTGAGGAGGGGGGGATATCTTGTTGAAATATGTTATGTATGCAAGTTCTAGAGTTGTAGAACCCGCAACTTGTTTTTTTCATTTGTGATATAACAATGGATTAAAGCATGACCAGATATAGTTTTTTTTATGTTACTTTAAACTTTTTCTATATTATGGTGTTTTTTAGGGTGGTAGTTAAAACTATCGCTAAATATGAAAAAATTGACTTAGTAGTAGTTTTATCTGAATTAGTGGCAGTATTTTTCGGTAAAAGGTTCATAATTTAGTAGCATTTATAATTGCCTCTAGAGTTTATGTATTTTTTTAAAGAGAAAATCATAGCTAAAACTAAAAACCCCACTATGAAATACATGTTTGACCAAAATATTCAAAAACCACCACTAAATGGATGGAACCTCAGCGTGTTGATTTCCAACACTAATTTTAGTGGTGGTTTCCTAAAACCATTGCAAGACCATTTAGCATCAGTTTAAAATGCCGACAGATTTAAAAACAATCAATGCTATATAGGCATTTTTCCTTAGTGTAATGAAAACTAGGTAATATGAAGAAATTGACTCTACGGAATGATGTTAATTTGGATTGTTATTTTTTAAAAAGTACATTCCTCATATTTTTCATAAAAAAATGTAGAATGAATTCCTTAAGCTAAAGAAGAAGTATGATAAATACATTAGTAACTATGAGTAAAATTTTACAATAATTGTAAGGTAAAATTGTAATTTTATTTGCCAACCCAAAAGCACGATTACTAGATTCTTTAGTGGTTTTAAATCATGTATCCTGAGGGTATTATCCATAAGATTATTATGTAGATATGATGAAATATTTCTATGTTCAATCAAGGTATAAATAGAGATTAGATTCAAACACTAGTATTATAGTTTTTTCTAAAAAAAATAGATGGAATTGAAAGGAAATTATAATAATAAAAACAATTTATGGAAGAATATGAGTCTTTCATTATGATAGTGGTGTGGAAAGATATATGGAGGAAATTGTCATATGGGGACTAGTAAATGATCAAAGTGGGGAAATCATGGTCATTAGGCGTTCGAAATCCAATTCGATGGTAAGAAGATAGATAATGATGGGAATGAAGAGAATGTTCCATAGAAATCACCACCACATTCCAAATTTTCAAATGGAAGGAGTATAGTAATTATTCTAACCAGTGATCAAATCCAAGGGTTAATGATGACGATTATTGTAGGAAACCTCTTATACATAGAGGTAAATTTAAATCTCATGCGATCACATTTTCCAATGTGGGGTATGATATGTAAGAGGTGAAATGTATGCATAACACCCACTCTATAACTTCTAGTGTCTTATTTGATTCTAGATCTACTCACTCTTTTTTATCTGAAGAATTTTATAAGGTTATCCCAAACCCACCTCTATGATTATATTTGGAATTATTAGTGAAAACTGATAATGGTATGATGGCCAAATATGATATCTATGATTATTCCCTAATTGATGTTTGTGGGAATTTGATTCCTAAAAATATCTCCCTTCTAGTTTAAATTGATTTTATTTTTGGAATGCATGGGATTTATTTATTTATATCTCATATCAATTACTATGGAAGGGAAGTCACTGTTGATATTCTAATCAAACCTTTGATCTTCCATCGATGTGATGAAAATATGATCTTAAAATGGAAATTACATTCATTTTATGGGTCATTATTCCTATTCAAATAAGGTATTTACCTTATATGGTTAGGTAGAAACTCATCATATAAGATATACTTATTGAATGATAGTTTATTTATGTCTTTATAAAACAGTTTCCTAGTTTTCCTCATAATTATGGACTAATGTTTTCAATATAAGTCATGCCTTATGCTACACTTATTTCAAAGAATTCATATATAATGGCCCCTCTTGATTTTTTTAAATTAAGGATGTAAATCCTGTAGAATCTTGATAAGAGATTCATTTATCAAAGTTCATATCCATTGGGTTCAACTATTCTTTTTATTAAGAAGAAATATGTATCAATGTGACTTTGCATTGATTATTGAGAACATAACTAGATAAAAATAAAAAATAAGTTTCATATTCCCAATATTAATGATTATTTAATAAATTATGAGGATCTCAATATTATTCCGTAATTGATCTTCAATTAGGATATTTTCAATTGAGTTTCAAATGTGAATACATACCCATGAAATCCTTCTTTATAATATATAAACATTTTGAATTTATAGAGATTCCATTTGATCTTACTAACCCCCTATATCATCATGGATTTAATTAATAGTATTTTATGACTACCTAGATAAGTTTGTGGAAGTATTTATAAATTATATTCTTATATATTCTAAGAGAAAATAATAGAATAAAGATCAATTTATTATTATACTGAAGAACCGAAAGAAAGAGAATCTATATGAAAAATTTACCAATCATGAATTTTGGCTATAGAAGGTTATATTTTTGGGACATATAATCCAATGAAAGGGTATATAAGTGGATCATTCAAAGATTAATGTTATTAAACATTAGACCAGACCAACTACTATAACCAGGATTCATTAAATACAATGGATATTATCAATAGTTTCGAAAATAATTCACATAGATATATAATCGAATCACCACATTTACTCAAAAAGAATCAAGTTCCTTTGGATTTATGAATCTGAAGAAAATTTCACGGAACTAAAAAGAAGGTAGGTTAGTGAACCTATAATCACACTTTCCTATTGTAAGATATAATACTTTTTGGAGGCATGTAATTGATTAAATTTTGGTATGAATCCCATAAATTTGTATAATTAATTGTTTAATTGGTTTATGACAAAGATCATGGGTGTTTTTAGGGTTCGAGACACAATAGAGAGGGGAATCAGGCCATCCTATGCATGTTGCATGATTGGAATAAAGTTATACAAAATTGTATGAATGTGAATTCCAAACAATGCGGTATAGGATAGTTCCATTTTGCATGATTGGTGAATGGTTTGTCCAACCTTGTAGATATCCCCAAGTAACCGTGTGTCTTATCCCACTTGGATAAAGGTTTGTACATGGTTGGTACATGGTTTGTAAAACCATGTAGCCAAACAGTGCACCCCCATTAAAAAGTGAGAATTTACCATTCCCACTAACTATTTTATGTTCCTTGCATTATATTATTCCCCATTCTTCATCCTCCAGCCCTGGTGATGATCTAAAGCTCTAAAAACTTCCCAAGTGTTGATCTACATCATTTCTAGGCCATTTGGGATGTCTTTGGGTGCAAATCAATGCTCCAGGTTAGTCTAACGCTTATCTTGCTTCTCTTTTTTGGATTAGGGATTTTGGTTCTGTTATTCTTCTTTTGAATCCTTAAAACCCTCTTTTCTAGGGGATATTTGTTTGGGAATTCAAATGGGGATTGAATTCAGATCTAAGGATAAGGTATAGTGATCTTTCATCCATGGATTTAAGGTAAATGGAATATAAATTATTTACCATGGTCTTGTTGATGTTTTGTGCCTACGTGGTAGTGTTTTTGGGTTTCGATTGTGGTTTTTTTTCATATTTAGTGAGGTTTAGTAAAATGGTTTGAAAAAGTGATAAATTAAACCACTCATTATCCCCATGGGATGTATTAAAGTCGTTTTTACAAGTTTAGGGCCACCCATGGGGTGGGATGACATCTCTAAACATGGTAAATGATAATGTTAAACGTAATATTGATTTGTATTTAAATGGATCCCATGATAAATATAATGAAATTCCAGTTTTAATTATAAAGTGGCATTAATACTAGTTCTATACAGTATTTGTTAATGGAATAATTTTTTTTGGAATAATGTAAAAAAGGGTTACATGGATTAATGTAAATGTATCAAATGTATTATGAAATTGTAATGAAAATTCCTAAATGAGTTATGACATATGAATTGATGAATGTGTTAAATGGGTTAATGCATGGTAATTGATGAATATGTTAAATGGGATATGAAAGGGAAATATGAAATGTGTTAATGGGTTAATCCATAGAGATCATTTATGTGCTAAATGAAATGTGAAATGTGAATGTTATGTGTATTGGTTTTTGGTATGGTTGTTATATGATTATGTTGCAAATGGATAAATAATCATATTCACATGGATTGGTAGTGTGGGGTATTGGACAGGAGGATCTATTCCCATGGGTTGGGTTATACAGAGGCTACAAACCCCACCCCCTTTAATGCATGGGTTGAAGAAGGGTACTTGGGATCTATAGCCCCAATGATTTCATTTGATGAAATTTCATAGATCTAGGCCCTATGGTAAGTGTTATGTATTATTTATGAGATGTTTATCTATAGTGAGATAAGGAACTTGAATTACTCTCTTATGCATTGTAATGGACAGACTTAGTCCATTGTGTAAATGATGTAAATTCTTAACCCATGAAACAATTTTTGAAAATGGAATGAATGGTGAAAAATGTTGAAGTGAATATTGTTAACTAATGGAACTCTAGTAATCCCTATTTTTATTTATGTAGTTTGTTTAAAAATAAATTTGAATGAATCTTATCACCCAATGAAACTGGGCCTATTGGTTTTGGGTGTGCGTTTATATGATTTTATGTGAAAACGATGTAATATTAAATATATGAATTCTAGGTCACCATTATTGATATCAAAAATAGTTTATGTTATTTTGAAGAATTAGGTTAGTTAAAATTATTGGAAATACACCATAAAAATCCTAGATTGGAACATAAAATCCACAGGTTAGTATATATTGGAGATTTATTTGTCCTTATTTCTATGTCCGTAATATAGATTTTATATGATTATTAAATAGATTATTATTATTAACAACTTTCCTTTGTTTTAGAAAAATAATTGAAATATAAGGAACCATGTCAGTAACCAATATAATGGCCAATTTAATGATTTTTTACCCATGAATCCTAATATGATGGAGGTGAGAGTTGGAAACATCATGGTTTTTATTTATCAATTGAATCTTGTTATGAATAATAACTTGAACTTTTTAGAGTTCCATACTTCTCTAAAGAGAGAACAGTTATGGTTGTGTCATTCAAGGAATAGTGACCACCATCTTTTGGTAAATAATTTGATCCATCAATCATAGGGAAATAGATTACTTCCATTGAGAGGAATTTTTTCATCCTTCAATACTTCAGGAAAGAAAAGGTAATCTTTTATATATATAAATTAGGGGAGAGGTTGGTTTGTGGTGTGTACTGATGCGGAATACTAAGCCTAATGATTAAAATTAATAAATGGAATGTGAAGGGTTTAATAAAATATTTTTTAATTGACTTTTTATTTAATTTTTTTTATTAATGTGAAGTGGTAATTCATTAGAGAGATTAAAAAAGAGGATTAATATATTGGGACTAGTGGAGAAAACATCAAAAGGATTTAATGGTTGGCCTCTTCAATTTTCATTAACCTTTAAATCAAGGTTATTCATTTCTTTATGTTCTTAAATACATGTATTTGAAAATAATAATCAATTTAGGACTTCGATATCTATAAGGAAATTGTTTTATATGACCTAAATCTGTAGATAGATAATAAATGTGTTCTTGTGGGTCTATTGATAAGAAAATAATAATTTATTATAGTTTTCTAGCATCTTCTAAAAAGGGACATTGAAGAAAAAATATTCAACTACCAAGCTGTCAAATTTGTGGGAAGAAGAAACCTAGTAGTTGCATAAATGGAACATAGAAATGTATTATCAATTAAAAATGAGGTAACCATGCTCAAGATTACTAGATATAGGTAAAAATCCAATTAATATAATAAAATAAAGGATGGTTCAAAACAATCCTCCACTGGTGGTCCATTATTTTATCTTCAAGGAACAAGGAAACTATGAAAGTCAATATCCCAAGAAAGGGGTCATTAAGGTTAATCATTAATAGGAACATAAAACTGCAAGGGGAAAAGGGTGAGTTTATGTTTTCCCTAATAATAAATTGAATCATGGAAATTGGTTGGTGATAGGTGAACTTGTAATTCATTCAAGAATAGTTTATGTCCAATTTTATTCTGATTATATTCATTCTTTTATATAATGCAAGCTTTATTGAAATATTCAAACAAAAATTAAGGATATATAGATTGATTTATTTATAAAAAAACCTTGTGATATAATCATTAAATATTATATAGATAACTATTTCACTAATTAATAGGAGTGGTAATAATATCCTAAAATTTATAATTATACACACATTGGTGGAATCTGGTGCTCTATTAGGAAAATATTTTCTAACATTATATTAATCTGAAATAAATTACTAAGAAATGTAAATATTATTATATATCCCAAACCATTAATTGAATATAAAAAAGTGAAAGGCTAAATATGAATCTACTTTGGAAACATCTTCTCAGTTATGGATATTATTGCCTTATAATCATGCATTCATGACACAAATGACTGAGAAAATGAAAAATATCATCCATGAAGACATTCATATTAAGAATAAATATGTTTATGTATTCTATAATTATTTTTTTTCTTCATCCTAATTTATAGGTGGGTTATCAATTGATCTTATACAAATATATATTTCCCATATCAATGAGTCTCTATAGAATAGCCCCCATTGAGATAAAAATGTTAAAAGAATACATGAAAATTCAGAAAAGTGTTTTATACACTATAATACTTCACCATGGGGATCCTAATCCTGTATATTAAGAATAAGGATAGGTTATTACATTTATAAATAGATTATTATGAAGATTACAATATCAAGAAAAAGAAAAAGTATCACCTACCATATATTTATGATTTATCTAATCAATTCTGTAGATCTAATTAATTATCAAAGGAGGATGTTAGATCCAGATATCATTAATTGAAGGTGAAAAGATAGTGTAATCCAAAGGCAAAAATTTATATAATATATAAACACTATGATTTGATGGTAATGTCATTCAGACTAAAAGATACTCGAAAAATATTCATTGACATGTTTAAAAGAGTATTCGTGGATTACCTTACAAAATTTGTGTTGCTCTTTATAGATAATATTATTATATATTCCAAAAGGAAGGGAAGAACATGATGATAATTTTAGAAATATTCTAAGGACGTTTCAAAAGGGGACATTTTATGAAAGAGAAATTAAATGTAAATTTTCTAAGGAGAGAGTTACATTATTAGAGTATATAATGCTAAAAAATGGGATTTCAATTAACCCTTTAATGACTAAGGGTATTAAAGAACCACTAAGACCAATATTTGTGATATATATTTTTAGTTTACTCAGATACGTAGGGTTTTATTGATTTTTATTCACAATTTCTTATGATTTTTAAACCCACTAACAAAGATAGATTGTAAATAAGTAATGTTTTTCTAGAAAAATGAATAGGAAGATAGATTAATTGAGTTAAGAAAGAGGATAATCATTGCACTTTTACTCATTCTATCCTCAAGTGGATATGGTTTGGTAATATAAGTCAAGTATTTATATAAGATATTGGTATATATAATCATGAAAATTGATAAAGTGATATTTTTCTTCAATGAAGTAAAAGGTACTTGAGAAAAGTTAAACATCACACAATTTGAAGTTTGCATAAGTAATAACTACATTGATAAATTATAGGTATTATATATATTAAGAGAAGTTTAATATATATACTGATAAAAAAATCATAATGTATATTTTCACATATAATGAACTCGATATGAAAAAATATAGATGGTTAGATATAATCCAATACTATGACTACTCAATCTAATACCATCCTAAAATTGTGAAAAATGTTGTAGATGATATAAGAGAAAATCATATTTAATACTTATCTATGACGATAATTCAATGACGTCCAATCTTTTTAGAAATAAATAAGATAAATGTGGGATTCCTAATGAAAGGTACTACATCTTACCTATCTCAAATGAAATCTCAACCATATATCTTGGATAATATTAAAGTGGCATAAATGGTGGATGTGGCGATACAAAATAATGAGGAAGAAATATGTAAGAGGAAGACTGAGAAGTTCAAAATTGATAATGATGTAGTTTTATGATTTTGTATATTATTAAGTGTACCATCAGACCCAATTATAATGAATAATTGATTATAAAATCCACATATCTCAACATTTAATATCCACATAAGGAGCACTAATATATAAAGAGATCTATGATATAACTTTTTCCTGGAAAATATAAAGAAAAAAATCGTTAAATACATATATCAAAGTTCCTGGTATGCTATAATGTTAAGGTATAATGGAAAATTCAAGGGAAAGATACAACCATTACCCATACTAATATTGAAATATAATAAAATAAACATGGATTTTTCTTGGGTTTTATAATTATATACAAAAGAAATAATTCTATATGTGTTATAATGGATCATCATACAAATACTACACACTTCATCAAAATCTAATAATACATCTCGTTTGATCAAAAAACCATGATATATATTAGAGATAATTGGTGAGGCAATGTGAAAGAATGCTTTAAATTGTATTAGATTGAGATTAATTGTTCAATTCAATATTTAAGAGGATTCATAAAAATGCATTGGAAAAAAATTTGAACTTCAATATGGATTATCACACTTGGTCAGATAATCAATTAGTATAATGAACTAGATTTTTTATACCATTACTCTGTGTTTTCTGGGTGTTATAGGTATCATGTGGAGGAAGAAGGTATGAAGGTTGAGTTTGAGATGACATTTTAACTTGAAGGAAAGTTTCACAACATGGCTGAATGATTTTTTCCATGAGAATTTTCCTAAATAGATGGTTTTTCTATAATATGGTATTTCATTTCATGATGAGTTGAGTCAGAGTGCATTTCTTTCATCACGGTGTGGGGAGTGATTCATGAGAGTTTGGTGTTTCATTTTCATAAGTTGGACGCCTGATTATAGGGTGAGGGGTTTTAGTTGTATCATGGTTTCCCCAAGGTCATTCTTATATAATGGATAAAATATGATTGCTATTATGATATAATGGTATATAATATTTTATTTTTACCCATACATATTATTAACTCATAGTGTAAGGCACTTCAATCCCAACATGAATAGTCTTGGGGAGTTATTTTTAATTTTGAAGTACCCTAGGATAGATTGACCACTCAGATGGGTGGGGGGGGGGGGTCACTGGTTTAAATTTTTAATTTTTTTAATTCAACATCTTTAACTTTTGAAGGTTATTGATCTACTCAACAATATCTCATAGTCTCACTTCATATGAAAAAATAATAAGAGAGAGCACATCAAATGATATTTACAAAGTTTGGTATGAAGACCTACTCCTTAACATGTTAGTTATTCTCCCCAACATAGATTATCCACTATAATATTATAATCGATTGTATGGGTAAATACAAATTCAAACTATATATCTCCTAAATCCAAACATGATGTTCTTTATACTACATCCGATAATGTTACCATAATCCACACTATCCTACTCCATAATCAACATTAGAAACTTCTATTATGGAGTCACACAAGGGACCTCTTAACACCATATCCAAATGAAATATTTAATCCTTTATTCAATGTTTGATCCATTGTATGTGGATATTCATATCTTCCTCTATAATCTTATTGGATCACAATTTTCCTTGTACCTATTCACAGACCTTTTCAGTCTTCTGGTCTTGCTGAAATATTTCTAATCACCTGAACTTGATCGGTTTCCCTAGTTCAACAATTCCATATCTAATTATTCTTTTTTTGAATTACTAGCCTCACTGTAATGTGTGAAAGTGGTGTACAAAAATTCTTTAATAATATTTATATAAAAGAAATATCTTTCACAATATTAGCTCTGTCTGTCTTCTTGAATTCTCAAACACTGTCAATTCCGATAAAAGATCTTCTAATATTATTCTTGACATTAGTATAAAATAAATAAAACTTCATGCATAAATTTTATATCATCTGAAATCATAGAACAATAAGTTATTAACTTTATTATAATGTGATTATAAATTATGATTTGGGTATCTCAATCTCTCAAGTTATTATTCAAATGTGCATGTTGTTATGAACTATACACTTTTAAGCTTCTGTGTCTTGCGCACAAACCCGAATGGGAATGCACATGTCATTCTCATTTACTTACATACTACATGAAATGTATTTCATGAGTTTTGTGGGTTTCATTAACCATTTATCATTCCTTCTCATGAAGTGATCACACATGTGTCTTCCACCTCCTTTGTTTGATCAGCAAGGGTTCACTTCTTTCCTTTGAATGAAGGGATCACATTATGACCTCTTCATTCATGTACCTATGAAGTATTCATGTGGATGATCCTCTTGAATATTCATGTAATGAAAAATGATTTTTATGATCTCCTTCATGGGGCACATATTGTTTGCTTGTTCAAATCATGTTCTTTCACATGACAGAAGGTACTGTCCATGAGATCCTTTGCGAGACAAGTTATATTTTCCACAGATTTTTATAAAGAACCTTCATGTGACTAGAGGTTCTATCAAGGGTATGTCTTGTAATTCGTGAGACCACATATTTTGTCTTTTAATTCCTTCTTAAATGACTTCATGAGATCAGAAATATCATGGGTTACACCTTCATGTGAATGAATCTTGCGAGAAAGAGCTACCATTGAAATTATGCACCTTTATTAATGAGAGAGATTTCTTTATCATTATCTTGATGTTGCTACATCTTGAAATCTCAAATGAGACTCAATTTATACAGTTTGTGTAGCTATATTTTTTATTTCATGATGATGAGTTATTCATACGCCAAAATATCTAGGTGTATCTCATGAATTTTTTGGCTTTCAGATTCTCTATAAATAATTAGAGAGATCATATGATCATGTGATTGATTCCCATGATCACTTGATTGATCATGTGATGTCTCATTGAGATTATTTAAATGTTTTAGTGGAATTCATCTTCAAAAATTGGAATAATTCACCAGTAATTATTGTAATAGAAGGAATATTCTTGATGTCATAGATCGTCAGGAGACAACATCAAGGTTTTCTTCCGATTGTCACATCATCCATGATCATCAAGTGATGACATGGTGTTTGTATGCTTGCCATAATGCAAGACCTCATTAATCATTTTCTTTCTAACACATGATCTTAAGGTCATTATGTTACAATATCATGTGATTATCACTAGTTCTTATTATAGCTTCTTGTGACATATTCTACTTCATTCAATAGAATCTATTATCCTTAGTTGAATCCTTCTTCTAGTCTTGTTATTCATGCAAGAAATTGATTACATGGATGTTATCATTACGATCGAGTTTGTCTCAATATCGTGTAATGGTTGGTTGTCTCGAGCACATGCAGATAGTATCCTCACAGAGAGGTATGATATGATGTATTATTTTGAATAAGTTTCATGTGGGATCAACAGATGATAGAGATTAGCTTAATCAGATGAGCTTGGTTATATCAGTATTTTTTAAGCGCGAGGAGACATCAACCGATGCATCAGTGTCCCACATTGATTCTTTAAAGTGGATGCTCTTCAATTTATAACTAAAATTACGACCACTCCTTGTTCGAGATGACTATCAAGGATCATCACTGTTTAAACTTCACACACACCTGGGCTTTAGCCTGACATGCTTTTGGCCATAACTATGCACACTATAGTGTGTGCACTCTATGTCCCTTATACAGAGGCCCACCGACACATAATGGGAACCATGCCTCCTCTTCCTCCCAATGGATATCATGGAATGCTTCGTTAATCATGTTTTTCCTTTAGGTCCCACAGTACTTTGGTTAATCCTCCATAAGTCTAGCCAACGGTTTGGGAAATTTTTTTAAAATGAGGCCTACACAAATTAACATATAAATAATCTATGTAAAAAAATTAAATTCCAATACATCCTTAAATAATATTCCAATCTAACCATTACCAAATGTAATGCCTCAAAATAACTTCTCAAATATTAACAAACACAAATATTTTCAATGACCTTCAAATTAATCTCATCAAAACATTTATCCATGAAAAACAATATTTTCATGATATTCATCTATTCTTAAGTGTTGTAAACATAGTGAAAATTTTATAGCACATGTCTTTTCAATTTATCTTCTCCAAAATAAATCTTTATATTTACCATGAGAAGTTTCCAAGTGTGAAATCCAATTCTCTTCGATTAATATAGAATAATTTCCCAGGAATCTCTACTTCATCCACCAAAACAAATTGACTTATGGACAAAAAATGAAACCTTGGATCAATAAATTTTTAGGACTAGTAATTGCATCATTGTCAACATTAATGCAACATGAAGCTTATGTTGTTTATTTTTTTACTATACATGTTTTGGTATCATTTTATTATAGGGATCTTGTTACATAATATATTAGTTTTGGGTGATGTCATTTTTGTTTGAGGATCATGTATTGTGGTGTAACAACCATGGTTTCATCATTCAATTCATTAGATTTATAGAGTTAAATAGGATCTGACTAGGAAATTTTGGGGGAATATAAATGATATTTGGGAATGATTTCTAAAGGTGTACTTAAATTACTCTATTTCATCATGACCATGACCTCTCTCACCACAATTTATTATATTTTTATCTTATTTATAAATTTAATAATGGTCTTGAACCCTTTCTTAGTTCCTAAATTCCATTGACGCTTGGTTACAATAGGTGCATCCATGAAGGCCTTTGAGTGGAAATTTGACTGGTTTTTCCTCAACATCACAAGATGATGCTCTTTTTACCTAATAAAATTTATCTTCTCTTATTCTCAGTTCTCTATCTATATTTTATTCATTTGTAGGTTGTCATAGTAATGATAATAATGTTTGTAATTGTAGTATTTTTTATTTGATGGGTTATAGAAATACATAGGCATAATGGTAAATCCCAATTAATTGATTGGTGTTATATTAGAGTTTGTTTATCATTCTATGTAGTGATTGTAAGGTTTCAATTGAGGTAGGTGATTCAAGGATTCTCCTTATTTCATTTACGTGAAATATTAAAATTATCATAATTATTTCTTCATTAGGTGAATGATATGAATGTACCTAAGAATGATAATAACCAAACTAATGAAATTTAGGGTTATAAAAGTATGATCACATGATATTTATATTAATTATCAATATTTTGATATGTTGATAATTTCATATTAATGTGGGTAATGTGTAGAGATATTAATTTCTATTTTTGACAAACTTGAATCATATTTCATAAAAGGATAATTATTTAAATATGATAATGAATTGGTTTAATAGAAATATGGAATATGGGAAATAATATTTGTGTTTTCCATGATAAATTCATATTGTAATGGAGTTTAAAGAGTGATTTTATGTTGTGATTTACTAATAGTTTGTTTTGGTTCACTGTTATATTTGTTATTATTTATTATTTAAAATATGGTTGATTGAGGTGTTTTATTATGATAACATTGGAATTTAGTATTTATATTATTTTAACCTTTATAATCGGTTAAATTACATAAACACAATAATAAATTGTTCATGTGGAAATATTAAATTTATATTGATGATGTTAAAACATGGAATTATTATATAATATTAATGAATGATTACTAAAAATCATTTCAATGTTAATTTATTATATTATAATATTTATTTTATATTGTATATAAAGTCTCTATTAATATGATTCAATGTTTTTTGGATGGTTGTGGTTGGATAGGAGGATGTGGGGTGGTGTGGTATGGTGGTGATGGTTTAGTTGTGGTGTAGTTAGGGCAGTGGTGGAATGATCGATTGTGTAGAAAAGAAATGGTTATATAGTTGATTTGATGTAGTGGCATAGTTTCCCAGTGGTATGGATTATGGTCAGAATAAATGAAAATTTTAATGGGTAATGGGACAGAATCGATAAATGATGGGTAAAAATGATCAATGGTTGGAATGGTTTTGACTAACAAATGATAAGAGTTGACATAAATGTTAAATATAAATTAATGAATGGAGAGACACAAAAAAATCATTATTTAATGGATTGGTGTTAAATAGGCAAAAATTAATGAAATAATAAATACAATGTGTTTTGTAATTTGTATTTCTATAAATTTTAACAATGACATGATTAAATGGAATGTAATTGAATATTTTGTGGTTGTATTGTGTGAAAGGTAGGTCAATTTTGTCGTATGGTGTTTGTAGTGGTTGTTAGTCTATAGTTGTGGTAATTTGAGGATTGTTTTTTGGAATTAGTAGTTATTTCTTAGAGTGAATCCACGGGTTGGGTTTGTGTGTGGCTACTATATATGTTTTAATTTATTATGATTCTATACTAACCCCAATCAAGTAAGATAACCCAAACGATGCCCAGATGTTTTGGGTTCTAAGATTTTTCCCCTTCTTCTAAGTTGGTGAGGGAATATATGGTTGACTAATAAATCATCCCTTCTACCCCTTTAAGTATATTACATGTTATTATTGATCAAATTAGGTATATGTATATAGGCTATAATAGACTAATGTTATAGTATGTAACATACTAGCTGACTCAGTTATGTAGTTTTGATATGGTTACATGGTGGGTGTAATTTAAAGTAGGAGGATGGAATGAGGTTGATTTCATTCATATTTATTATACCCTATTGTGATAGGAGTTGTGAAAGGTTTAGTGGTGGGGGTTGTTCACAATAGGAGGAGGGAAAAGGATGTTTTCCTTCTTATTCAGGATACCCTACTATGATTGGAATTTGATATGTGATTTTGGATATATATATATGAGGTTATCTGGATATAGATAACATTGAAGCATAATATGTATGTTTCTAGGGTGTGAGAGTTAAAAAACTATGGGGAAGTTGTTGCAGGGAACCTCAATGAATTATATTTTCAATAATGTGTTATTATACATGGATGTGATATTGGGTGAATGAGACTTTGTGAGGTTGGATGATATTTGAACTAGAATAAGGTTATGGTGGTTCTATTGATTATTCATTGAGGCATTAGTATTATCCCAACACATTTCATGAGTATTCTTGAGAAGGATACTAAAACTTTTACATGTATACTCACCCTATGTATATAAATCTTATTTTAGGATTTAATAATTGAGATAATGGCTGATCTGAATATTACTTTCTTGAGGATTTGATCTGCTATTTGATTCTCTTTTATAAGAGTTTCATTTTGATATTTTATTTAGATAGTTTTTTACAATATTGAATTCACATTCCTTTTGTGATATTGATTTTTAATATGTATTATTTTGTTAATTGGTGGGTTTCCTTGTATGTTACTAGGATTATGAGGGTATTTCCTCCCATTCAAGGGCTTTATTCCCTCAGTGCTAGTTACTGACCCATAGAATATTATAGGTAGGATTCAGGGGTCACACTAATATTCACTACCATCCTAATATAGATTCCAACTGGTGTTAGGTAATGATAGAGTGGTATCAATGTTTGGATGGAAGTTATGATGGGGTTTGTATATAGCAATTAGTGATGATTATATGGGTTTTAGGGGAATCATATTAATAAAATTCAACATGTGACATGGAAATGGAGGCTATCTATGAAACTATAATTTAGGGCCCCTTGTGATCCAAAACAATGGTCCTAGGCTTAATAAACATGATTAGTGGTATGATGTTGATTGTAGGGTAGAATCTAAGTGATGGTACATGCTTTTTGATGATTGTGCCTTTGTTTGAAGTGATGTGATTATATGGAATGAAAATTATGGTAACTCAATGATCTTAAGTAAAACTCCATGTTATAGAATAATTCACAGCTTTCACGGGGCGTGAAAAAACATTTTATTTTTCATAAGTGAAGTCTAGTGGTTAGCCTCAGATTTTCTCTAGAGGAGGAGTGAACACAAAAATAGAATGTCACTTTTTGGTTGATTTTATGAAAAATAGATTTTTTTTAGCGATTGAAAGAAGGACATAGAATAAATAATTTATTTTAAAATAGATGATGAAAGGGTGATCAGAGTGGGTTTGGATAAACCTAGTTCTATGCTGTCATTGTTTCCAATTTTTACTTATTCTTCTTTAGATGACTGGTAAGAGAGATATTCCACTATTGATTTATCTCTCCCCCATGGATAGATGTTTATGGTGATTCTTTTCTAATCAAGGTATCAATCATTAAACCCTACTTCTTATGTGTGTAGCATTGTAAGGGGTCATTTTGATAAACTGGGTTAATTCCCAATTGGGTATGATGATTCCATAATTTACATCAATTCTAGTAAAAATTTATCACAAGTGCTTGTGATTTTTGAGAACTCACCACCCATATATAATCAAATATATAACAAAAATATGGGAATTTGATGTAGGGAGATATGGATTATTGACCAAGGAAATTGAAAAATAAAATAATCTAATCCTAATGCAGATGTATTCAGAATAAAATAAAATGTTGGTAAAGCCTCCCCATTTTCTGATCACTCAAAGAAAACTTCCCCTCCATAGATGGGGAAGTTAAGTTAATCATATAATTTTCTAAATAATTATGTTTTTATTAAAATAAACAATAAAAATATTGGTATGTAATGGTATTATTGATTTGTTTCTCTCTAGTAATCTATGTTATGGTTATAAAGATATAAAGGGGGTTACAAAAGTTCTCATTATCATTTCTTTTTATATATTGAGATATTACTGGTTTAGTTTTGTTCTATGTTGTGAGTTAATTCTCAACTAAATTGATTTATTAATGAGACTGTGTATATACTGATAGGCTAGAAACCAAATGGATATTTTAACTAGATAATATGAAAATTTTAAGCCTCAGGTTTTATATTATTTGCTTCGTGCTAATCTAAATTTCCAGGATTTGAAGTAAAACATATTAATAGTGATTAGACAAAGAGAATATCTTTATTATATGAGTCAAAAAAATATGTAATAAAACTATGAATTATAAGATATGTGAATCATTAAGGAAAGAATGTTTAATATGGTATGTTATTAATCATACTTGGTATAGCTTAAATTTATTAGTGTTTCTATTTTTATTAAAAAATAATGCTATGTTTTTAGTTCAGTAATGGATGAACTATTAATATCACAATACACATGATAGGTTAAACTGGATAATTTATTAGATAATTGATAATACATAATTTTTTATAAATATTTTCTTGAATATTTTTTTAGAATTGAGCATGGTGATTTTGGGAACCCTTTCCATGTTTTGTAAGAATGTGTGAAGTGTTGTTTGATAATGTTTAATTGGATTTCTAAAATAATTAAGTTCCATATTGGTAATTTTATTCCAAAATAAATGGAAATTTTTTTATAATATAGGTTTTTTTAATTTTAAAATTATTGTTACAAAATTGTTTTGGAATTTTTTTTATAATGGGGTTTTCAATACATTTTTTTAAATAAGGATTAATAGATTTTAATTTAATTAGATTTTATGAAATATAGAGGTTTTAAGGGAAAACATTGTTTGATTTGAAATTTTTTTAAGGTGTTGTTTTCAAGGAAAAGTTTTCATGTTTTAAACTGATGTGTTTTAAGATCATTCTGAAAAAAATATATTATTAAATTTAGTCAAAGAAATTTATTTTTCTTTGGGGTTTTTATTAAGTTCCTTTCTTTAACAATGATAATATAACTCGTTGTATAATAGAAATGATTTGTAGGGAGAGTAAAGGAATTGTTTGATTTATCAATAGTTTGATGGATATAGTGGTGTGTGAGTGGTGAGGAAGTTGTGTTATTATATGAAAGGATGTTGTCGATTTTGAAGGAGTGTTGGGATTTAGCAAAAAGGATGGTTTAGTTTAGAAATTTTGGGGGATTGGAGTTGATGTGATTCTTGTGGTATGTTTTTTTTCTTTTTTATTGGTGTGTGACTTATATTACATGAACTAACCTTGAGTTAATTGATCAGTTGGAGTCATGTCTCCAAATAATCATCAAGTTGCTATGATTAGTAAGTAGAAGGAATCATGGGATGAGGTGTTATCAATATTTTTTCAGAATTTAGTAGCAATGTTACTTGATGGTGTGTTGAGACTCTGGGTTAAAGAGTTTTCCAAAGAGTTTAAGGTTAACTTTGTATTTACTAGAACTCTATATCTATTTTCTGTTACATTAGAGGCAGGTTTACCTCAAGGGGTGGTTTGAGTGTAGGGGATAAAGAATCATGGTCATCTAGAAGAGGATTATTGGGAAGCAGTCCATATCATTTCCAAGGAGGAATACATTCCTTAGGTATGTTGTGATAATCATTTAAAAGAGATCATTGAGTTCCATCAAAGGTTTTCTAGTGTTCATGATATTTGGATTTACTTTCATGTATTGATTCCACAATTTTTAGTCCTCTTAGTCGATGAATACATACAGGAATGAAATTTTGAGTGTTCCTTGAGGTCATAGACATGATGGTGTGTGAAGAGTTTGTACTTCATGTCCTAGTTTGAGGTGAGGGGTCAAGATAAGGTGATCAGGACTTATTTTCTACAAACCACTAAGAAGGATAATGTTGGATCCTTGAGTTGTGGGGATTATGGTAATCCAATTAAAGATGTGAGTTAGTCTATCATGGTTCAATAACAACTTTGATCCTTGGGTTTGATTGGATCTAGGCATCTTATATTAGGTACTCCATTTTTTTCATGTGTTGTATTTTTTCCTAGACCAACACTCTTAGATCTAGTGCTAATAAACTTTCCTCAAACACATTCTTTTTTACCAACTTTGACTACATGCAATATTGATGATCTCAATAACATGACTTAAAAAAATATTCTATTACATAATTTGTCATCATATTTTTCCTATTGAGTTTTAGAGATTTAGGAAAAATCATTACCTAACAAACCAATGTCTTTTTCAACCAATGTTTTTTACCACCATATAAGTACATTATAATCCAGAATAAGAATGTAATGGGTCTCACTAATTCACCATATAAGATACTCTTCTATACATTTAATTTCTTTCTTATCTTAATAACTTGGGGGAATTGAATCAAAAGAAATGTGAGATCTCAGTTTCTCAGTATGGGTAAACATAAGTGATAACAATCAAATTTCATAAGTGAGCATAATATGAGAATATAGGAATAATTAGGATATAAAAAAATGTATACCCAATAAATCATAGATAATAGATCTTATAATATGTCTTGGAATAATATAAGACATGAATCAAAAAATTTAGAAACATGAGTCAATAAACATGAGCCATGGGATCATAGAATAGTCTTGATAATAAGCATAAAAATATGAAACATTTTAAATATGGAACAAACTTTATTATAGGGAAACATTTCTGTAATGTGTCACACACTTTCACTCTTGCTTCTAATTAACTTAATTGTACCCTTTTATACATCATGATCATGAGTCACAAACTTACACACACACTTAAAAACATCTTTATTGTGTCCACGTATACATTTCTCATGATATTTAAACATTTAACCAATGAATTAGAGGTTAATATAGGACCCCAAACACCACCATCATCCATACATATGACTTACACTTGAAAATAATTCACTTATCACACTATAAAGAACCCATGGGTATAAAAAGGGTTTTGTAAAACATTTAGATGAAAACTACTCTCATTCTATATCATAAATAACCCATCAAAATAAAATTATTTTCATATCATTTTCAAATGTAATAATATAAAAAAATCATAAATAAAAATAATATGATAAACCCCTAGAAAATAAATGGGTATCAAAATATATTCAATAAATTTCAAGATAAACACCCATTAATCCAAACAGCAAATTAAATTATATTTACATCATTTTGAATAATGGTATATGGTTAGGGAAATAATTTACCCAATCAATCGATGAAAATAATCTAGGTGAACACACATTAATTAATTGAAAAGAAGAGGTTGTTCATATACCAAAGGCATTGGAAGACAAATTATGGTTATACACTGAGGATGATTAAGCAAGACAAATCCAATGATGGGTCGTTCATCCAAATTTCAAGGACATAACATAATACATCTATATAAATAAGGTGGGTTTTATTTTTTGAATGATGTCCTCAATATAACATAATATTGGTCATAGAATAATGACTTATATTGAAACCAATTTTTTAGGAGTTTGGAAAAAAATATCACTTTGGAAATAATAAATGTCCCTCATATTTTGTGAGATTTTTTAATGAAATATTTTATAAAAATTGGAGAATAATAATTTCTTTTAGAAACCATGAATATGTCTAGATAAATATTCATATAAAATGAAAAATGTGTTGGAAATATGTGTTAACATAGAAAATGTTAAAAAGAATGGCTTTTCACACTGATGAAAATGACACAAACAAAAAAAATTAAAAATATATTTAAAATATTTAAATAAGATAAAGTTAAAAAAATTAAATTAATAAAAAATTGATTCATTGATAAGGAAATTGAAAAAAAATATTCTAATGAATATGGAGATGAAAAAATGGAGGTTCGAGGCCAAGAAGAAGAGATATTATTGGTTTCACTTATAAGAAACCAGATTTGTAAAATATTATTCAAAGGGAAATAAAATATTGTGTATAAATGGAAAGAATCAGGAATATCCAAATTAAATTATGGGTGGTAATATAAATTATACAAATTCCCCATATGTATTACCTTTTAAAAACAACATTGATTTGGAAATAAGATCAGTAATCAAACCCTTATAGTTTGAGTAAATGTTCATTCAAAAACCCATTTCAAATTTTCTATATTTAAAAAAATATATATTTAAATGATAAACTAAAAAGGATATTCAAAACACCATGAATATGGTAAAATAAATTCATTAATAAATAATACCCCATATTACAGATATCATGGTGCAAAATAAGAATGATGTGTCATGAAGTAAAATTTTAGATAAAGAACCCCAAAAAAAATTTTATGTAATGCCTCAGATTATCTGTGTATTATTTTTAAATATTATATATAATTAATATGAGAACAATATTTTTTACGGCATGTGATTCTGAGGCCCGGAGTGCCCAGAATAAATATTTTAAATAAATTTAATATTTTAAATATCGCGTGGGACCGGTATTACTGAAAAGGTGGAATAACTTTTAAATGGATACCTAGATTTTAAATTGGAGGGTACCATTGACTTTAGAGGAGAAAATTTACCTTATGAGATACCTAACATTGATTGATGTTGATCTACTGTAAAAGTTAGTATTTGGATCTTTTTTTAACAAAAAATATTTTATTTATTTATTTATTTTAAATGTTTCCATAACGCAACAACTATTATTTCATTATAAATAATTAGGTGCCTGGGGATAGAATAATAACCCTATAAAACTCCCTAGAAACCTCTAGAGCTTTTGAGATGAGTAGGCCTTGGAGGATTCTTGACGAACACAGACAAACGACAATGCGTGGATCGTTGCACATGGAGATTGAATCCAGGAGGAGGACCGCTCTTCCTATTCATTGATGATTGAGGTAAGGGTGTTGTTTTTTATTCAGTTCTTCCATGATATAGTATTAAAGGATGAAATTGTGTCAATCCACCAACATATTGACCTATGGATTGTGCGTTCTTGTGGGAGGGTATTATTTTTCGTTCCCTTTGGGGGTTTGGTTCTGGAATTAATTGATGATGTTTTGAATAGTTATTTTTTATTTGGATTGTTAAACCTACTAATGGGAGTGTATCGATTCCATGATGAACTACAACATAGGTTCATTCTACTTTCCATTTATTGAATTTATTCCCTTCTCTCCCCATGTTCTTCGTGTTCTTCATGGGTCGATGAACAATAGATCATTGCAAATCCGTTTCACAACACAACAATCCAAAATTAGTGAAATGACATTTTGAAGAATCAATGAAGGTGATATGATGTTGGTAGAAAGATAATTGATATGGTTTGGAAAAAATCATTATTTGACAGTTCTTCGCACGGGTGGATCAAGACATGTTTTTGGGGCCGATCGGAGGCCCGAAAACAATGGAGACAGCTTCAGGATGATGGGGAGACCTCAAAACATCAGTTTCTTGGTGATCAGATCACCAAAACGGACATCAGAGGATCTATGAGGGTGCAGAACCATGAAATGGAGGTTTTGAAAAATCTTGAAGAACATGGCCTGTTCTCTGAGGAACACCCTATATGGGACCAGATCAGTGGTGGTGGCTAGGGTTTCGCAGTGCAGAAAGCGATGAAATGGCATATTCTCTAATGATCATGATGTGTGGGTTCTTATGAGGGACTCGATGTGTATATTGGGATATACATATACATAGGATGAAGAAAATGATAGTGTACTCCACCACATTTCCAGACCCGGATGGCTACACATGTTACCCTATGTACCGGTTACACAGAATGGGCACACGAGTTGAAGTCATGTACGGGCACATAGTCACGTACATAGAGGGAACTCTGGCTACTCAGACATGACATGTGGTCCTTCCTACGCATTTTTTACCTACCCTTCTACACTACATGTCCCCTCTGACTTGGTATGTTGCACATGTGTTGTACCAGGAGTCACGAGGCACAATGTGTAACCCCTTATACACACCGTGTATATCCTGAAACATGGCTTGATCACCTTGTCCACCGTTCCTCGGATAGGCCTTGTTTGGGTTAGTGCCCCCTTTTCTCATTTCCCTGAAGGTCAGGTAACATTTCCTTCCACATTAGTACGATCCATTCATCAAGACATTCCGAGATAGAGTTTGGTATCCCTCCGAGAGGCCCGGAGAGAGATCCTTTATCCATTCGTGACCCTAGATTTAGTCAGGTATCGATGTGACTAATCATACAGGGAACCAATCCTCTACTTAGCAGGTGAATCCGGATGAGTTGCAATACCTAAAAAGTCCCTAACAGTGATCCTCATATGTGCATCATATTCTTCCCCCACTCAAGAGTGTGTTCTCCCAGAATGAGTGTATCTATCTCTTATGGCATTTCCCAAAAAAGGTACTTCTTTGACGGACGTCATCCGAGCTATTTGACTGGTGGAGTGAGTTATCCTAGATGAATGCTTCATGGAATAATCGAACTGAATCCCACGTGGGGGAATGCAATTATGTGAATTGTCTGTAGACTACGGGTCTGGGTTTTGAGTATATCTAGATTGTGTTTCTATTACTATATGTTTAGTAAACGTATACTGTGTAGAGATAACTATACCTTTAACTTGGGTGTTTCTTCTGGTTTTTAGGGTCCTCTAATGAGTATTGTTATACTCACCCCTACATGGGATTTGATCTCATGAGTCATGTATTGTGCATACAAGAGGTCTTTTGAAGGATTCCAGGGTGGACCAGGACCGGACCGAGTATTCTGAGTTCCTTAGAGGATGAGGTGTTTCTACAGCTATGAGAAGATGTCCTAGTACCTCCTCCTTTCTTACAGATTGGACATTGTAGTTACAGACTCTTATTTTTGGTGGGCTTGTATTCTATCCTAGTTTTACTTTCCACACCTTACTTCCATTGTACTATATTGGTTGGGTTTAGTTATATGCATTCATTTTTTTATTTTAGTGATTTTTTTACATTTCAGAAATTGTGGGATTTGAGATGTGTATGTGTGTACAGGTACATAAGAAATGCTTCACATGTTAGTGATATGCCTACTAAGTTCTAGTCACTAGCCCTTAGCATATTGGAGGCGGGTATGGGAAGTCATGGCATGTGCCCCATAGGGATGAGTCATGATAGAGTGGTATTAGAGCTGGTAGGTTTTACCATAGGACCCAGAGTCTGTGAGATTTGGTTTGGGAAACAATGTTTCATGTTTCGAGCTCAGATTTCAGGCTAGAGACTCTAGTGATGGTGCGGGTGGCCGATGTATCAATACACCAGGACTCTAATCACCTTATTTTCAACTTGGTTCATGAAAACACTAGTTGTTGGAAAATAAAATAATGGTACATGAATATTATTGGAAAGGGTTGTGTTTTACATGTCCATTGTGTTAGCTATCCAGATATACTTGTTGACCATGATACATCTTGTTTTTTATAAGATGCCTCTGTGATGCATACCTGCTAAGATTAAGTAGCTCGATCACAGGGATGACCCCCTCATGGATGAGACTTAAATAAGAGCAGTTCCTCAGGTGTTACCTCCAAGTGGTTCACCTTCTATACCATCACTAGTGGAGAAACCTGTGGTACCTATAGTACTAACAGATGAGGGGCACATGCTTAGCGTGCTCTATGAGTTCTAGAGACAGAGACCCCTCAGGTTCTGAGGCGAGCCTAAACCTCATGTGGTTGAGGACTAGCTTGAGGCAGTGACAAGAGTTTTCTGTCATGTGGGGTCACTAGCAGACCAGATGGTGATTCTAGTAGAGAACATTATTTATGGTTCTATGTGATGATGGTGGAGTCTTAACCCACACGCTCATGAAGAGGATACAATTTCATGGAAAAAGTTTGAGTTATTCTTTAGGGAAGAGTTATCTCCGATTATACTAAGATAAGTGCATATCAAGGAGCTTATTAATATCGAGCAGAGCAGTTTGACGGTTGAGGAATATCCATCGAGGTTCCTCAACCTCACCAGGTACTCAATGGATATGGTCAGGGATCAGTACGTCATAGCTCGTAACTTCTAGGGAGGTCTACGATAGAAGATACAAGCTAGTGTTGTGATTCTATAAATTTCTATTTAATCTAGAGTGCTTGAGCGGGCGCTGGTGATCGAGAGCATCTTGGAAGAGTAGTCACTGCCGACGGTAGACAACAGTAGGCAGAAAGGTGGGGAGACCCCGATAGTAGGGAGATGAAATTAGAAACATGGATCAGGATGTGGGAGACACCATAGGAGGACCACAGATAGAGGATCAATAGTCTAGGGCTCTCAGGATTGATCTAGTCATCCTAGAGATAGATGATGCTACTCATGCGACGGTAGGGGACATCTCTTTAGAGACTATCTGACCCATCGATCTGTTGATAGAGAGGCAGTGGTTGGACCACCAAGGCAGAGGAAGAGACAAGAGCATATAGACCCTCCCAGCGGTGAACGTGGCATAGGAGTAGGGTGAGATTTAGGTTCTAACAGACGCTTTGATCTACTCTCACCACCACCCCTAGGAGGTCCGAACCACGCTTAGGGAGTTGAGGGACCGGGGTGGGGACAGTTGCATGCAGTTGAGGCGTATGACCTAGGGACTCTAAGGATGATCCAAGGTATGATCTGTGTCTTCTCTACCTTATCTTCCATACTTATATACATAGGTTATAATCATTATTTTCTCTCCACATGTCTTGTGAAAAACCATGAGATTCCGATTGAGCCTTTGGATTGACCCTTATTCTTAGAGACACCTATGGGAGGATACTCGATAATCATGAACCTTTGTAGATAGTGTGATCTTACCCTTGGAGGTGAGAGTTTCTATTGGAAACTCTTGGTGGAAGCATCTAGTCCTTACAACATCATTCTCGATATGGATTGGTTATCTTCAGTCCATGTCCATATTGACTTCTTTTGGCGAAGAGCGTAGCGTGTCTGTAGCAATGGGACACATTTTTCCATTTTTAGTGAAAATGAGACCCATGATTCACAGGATGGGATCATTCATAGGAGGGTGCAGCCGATCAATCATGAGTTGGCTAGCCATACCCTCAAAGCAATAGATTTTGTGAGCTTCCTGTTTTTAGAGACCCAAAGCCTGATATACATGGACATTACATTACTTTTTCGGAATACTTAATACATAATAAAAACAGACACACAAGGACCGTAATAGATTAGTGTCTTTGGAAACTTGGAACGTAATCTTCTAATCGTGGTGAAATATCTTCAACATCTCCCATAAAGATCTTCCACTGTTTGTTTCCTTACCTAAAACCTTTCTTTTAATCTTGGGGGAAAATAAAACATAAAAAGGGTGAGCTCAAATTCTTAGTAAGGGTAAGCATGGATAATATAAAACATACTATATACATTTGAACTTAAAAAATTTGAACATAATGTTTAAACATCAATATCTTGAGAAACGACATAAAACATGGACGTACATAAGGCATAGATCATAATGGAACATAAATCATGATAAAATAGCATGGTAATAAAACATGTAATTGTGGCATCCATTAAGCACATGTAATGATTTCCATAGTAGCCAAGGCATTGCTACCAAGACCATCTTAGTGGACTAAGTCCCTTTCTAAATCGAGTTCACTCCACGTTCCATTCATGTAATACTGAACCCGATTAACTTACCGTTCCAGCCATGTCTATCTCATGACATATAAATCTTTACCCAATTCATTTGAGGGAGATATTGGTCCCACCCATCTCATAATGAAATCATTCTTACTTTTTCCACAAAATAAACATACATCATTCATAATAACACAATATATAAAATGGGTTTCATAACCATCATCCCATCGTCACATAATCCATATAAAAGAAATGGATACCATTTCATAATAATAAAAGTGAAACCATGTAAATCATAGAGACATGATACTTAAAACATACACATATGAAATAATGTCATCTTAGATGAAAAATGGTTTTGATAAAACACTTGAAATGCATTCTTAAGGAAAATATGCTTTCTTTTTCAAAATTATTTTCTTTCCACAAAATTTCATGAAATTTTAAAAGAAATGGATTTTGTTGAAAGTAGTCATGAAATCTTTTGGAGGAAGCTTCATGAAAATAAGGCTTCATAAAACTGTAAAAATCTCTTTGTGCCGTATAAGTTAAAAAAACATTCTTCTCGTACTTTTTCCAGAAAAGTCAAAGTACCTCGTAAAAGAATGATTCCATACATACCATGTAGTAAAAGTAAAAATGGGTAAAAAGTAAATTAAACATACATGAAAAGATTTTAGAAAACAAGGACATGGATGATAAATATAACCCCAGTAAATACTTACGAATAAACAATCTTGGATAAGAATTAGATTGGAATCGTTATCCTTTACCTTATGTATGATATGCTTCGTACATATCCAAAACTCCTGCATAATGATTTAAATAATGTCATTGACTTATTATAGAATCATATTAAGTGTTATTATATCATATATGGTTCACTTATGACTTTAAATTACCCGCTCTTTTGTAAGTTCATGTTAAAGTAGCGTTTTGGGTAAAATCGTTTCATTTTTCATTCGTGTTTTAACTTGTAATTATTAATATGATTAAATAGATCATGATTATTTATATCAATAATGTAAAACATGATTTATATATAATATATATTTAGAATATACATATATATAATAGATCGATAAATGGAAAGAAATACAGCGTTCATGGAGAGGGTAGGTCGTACGTACGCATGAACATTGTTTTCATTTCCTTATTGAATTGAATGGAATTAAGTATATGACATACATATATATGTACATAAATAAAGTATAATTATTATGTAATATATTTCATTATTACTTATTATATATACTTTATGATCATTCTTGAATTTTTAACATGGAAAATGAATCTCATCGCGTCGTGGAGACGGTAATCTGTACGTACGCCCGAGCGATGATATCGTTCCCATGGAATTATATTGGAGTGTATGTATACTATTTCATAATAAATAACACTTTAAAATAATCATATATAGTCATTATTTACACCATTATACCCGTCCAAGTAAGGTGGGGGTGGAAAATAGATTACACTACGGCGTGGAGACGGTATTCCGTACGTACGCACGCGCGGTGATTTCAGTTTCTGTAGGATGGATAGATGGTGAAATAGGGTTGTTTCATACTTATAATAACATATCAGTATATGATTGATACTGATGTTATTAATTTATAATGAAACATATAAATAATAATAAGTAGAAGTAGAAATAAAGTTAAAAGAATCGGTAACAGACATTACCTCTTCTTTGAAGCGCCTCTTTGAGACCTCCTCTTAGGGCACTAAAATTGGTCTTTGAAGAAGAACAGGACATCTAGGATGTTTCTATGTAAGTGGATAAGTGAAATGGGAAGGGTTTGGCCGAGATTTAAGGCTCAAATTGTTGTGAGGAGGAGAGGGAGGAGGTGCCCTTTTATAAGGGAGGAGAGGGGCACCTTTGGAAATATAAGAAATATTAGTTTATATTAAATCCCAAACCAACTTAAAAACTTCCAAAATGACTCATATCTAAAGATTATATTATATAGTCTTGTGATCTCATCATTCAATAAAATTTAGACATGTTAGGAATTTATTTTAAACATTATCCACTTGTTTTATCCTTATTTATCAATTTAATTTTATTTGTGGTAAAAATATTCTAAATGTTAACTATTATAAATAATTACATATGTGTTGTGAATTTTCCATAATTTTACACCTTATGACATTTTAGACGATATAAAATTTAATTTATAATTTTTAAATATTTTTGTGATTTGTAAACAATTTTATAATATCTTATTTTTATAAACTACAATAGTGTCAATTTTGACACTATTCGTTTATTTGAATTTAAATAAAATATATTCCGAAGATATGTTCGAAATAAAAGTTTCAATAGATTCATAAAATTTCATATGTATCTATAAAATTAGTGGAGCACATTAAATAGTTCATATAATATTTATTTTAATATTTTTAAAACCATTTATTTGATAGTTTAATTAATAAAATAATTTCAACATAACTATTGTGGCATAATTAATGATAATTATTTAATCCCTAAAAATTATAAATAAATTCGTATGATGTATATAATTGTATTAGATTTCTTGAGACTATTCATGCTTGAAGTTTCATTAAGTTTATCACTAAATTAAAATTATTATACTCATAAGCTTTAAGAAAGTGACATGTTGTCACATTCTTTGGTTTTAATAATAATTAAATTATTTTCATGGAAAAAGTCTATTAAATGAATCTAATCCGACCCTTAGGTGATATGGGTCGACTTTTAGTCATCCAATAGGATTTTGGAAGGTGTTAGGGTAACTTTATAATCTTATATTTACCCTTAATTACCCAATTTACCTTTAACTATGGTAAATAAAATTTACCGTAGTTACTATTCATAATGCCCAAAAATAAAAAGTAGCCTATTAACATAATTTGTTCCCAATGATTCCAAATATGGAGTCCATTTTTCAAAATTCAAAACCTATTAGTTTCACTAATTAATTTAAAATAAACCCCATTGTAAAGAAAACGGTTTTTAGAAGTTAAAACATTGTCAAAGATTGAAATGTTTTTACCTATGAATTCAATGTGAAATTAGTGCTGATGACATAAATTTTATTAAATGGTAAAAATATATTCTATTTATACTTTAAAACAATTCAATATAATAATTTAACCATATAAATTATGTCAATGATAAAAGTAGTTTTTAATTAAAAATTAGCGTATTTTTACTATTCATAAAAATATGAAAGTTATCAGAAAAATATCAAAAAATTATCCAAAGTAAATTTTTATACCCTGATTCAAAAGAAGAATTTTATTTTTTCAAATTGAACTTATAAACATGTCAAAAACTAGATTTAATGTGGGTGCTTTATCAAAAGGCGGCAAAACATTATTTTTTTAAAAATACTTATTTTACCTAAAAAATTTATTTTGTTCTCTTACCATATTCTAGAAAATGTGTAAGATGAATAATAATGTTATAAAATTTAAAGTTTAGTTAATACTATTCATAACGGCTAGTCCATAATAATATATCGTTGTTTAGTGAAACCCGGTATTGCGTACTACACACGCTTTTGAGGAAGGTCGCGATTGCGTGTAATGCAAGCCAAGTCCGTATTGTGTGATGTGAAAGATTCCTATAGTGTTGCATATAACATAAAACATAAAAAAACTATTTCTCATAAAATCTCAGGGTGTTACATTCTACCCCCCTTAAAATATACTTCATCCTCGAAATTCTTTACTTCATTACAAATAGATGAGGATACCTCTCCCTCATCATATCCTCAAGTTCCCATGTAACTTCTTCTAATTGGTGGTTCCTCCACAAAACTTTCACCAAGCGAGTGGTCTTGTTCCGTAGGACTTTTTCTCTACGATCCAGAATCTCTATTGGTTGTTCTTCATAAGAAAGATCTTGCTCCAACGGAAGAACTTCTGAGCTGAGTACATGTGAAGGATCATGTATGTACTTTATCAGGAGAGATACATAGAACACATCGTGAACTTGAGAGAGATTTGGTGGAAGCGCCAATCGGTAAGATACCTTCCCAACATGATCCAGAATTTCAAAAGGACCGATATATCTAAGGCTCAACTTTCCCTTCTTTCCAAATATCATGACCCTCTTCCAGGGAGATATTTGTAAGAAAACATTATCACCCACTTAAAACTCTAGGTCTTTTATTCGATTGTCGGCCTAACTTTTTTGTCGACTCTGAGCTGCTCTTATGTGTTGTTGAATAGATCTGACCTTTTCTGCCATTTCATCAACAAGATCAGTTCCTAATAGCTTTCTTTCCCCAACTTCATCCCAGCAAGTTGGAGTCCTGCATTGCTTTCCATAGAGAGCTTCATAAGGAGCCATATGAATACTGGAGTGAAAGCTATTATTATAAGAAAATTCCACCAAAGGTAGGTGTTGATCCAAACCACCTTTGAAATATATGGAGAAAGCTCTCAACATATCTTCTAGAGTTTGAATTGTACTCTCAGACTGACCGTCTGTCTGAGGATGATAAGCAGTACTGAAACTCAACTATGTATCCAGAGTATGCTGAAGACTTCACCAGAACTTTGAGGTAAACCTCAGATCCCGATCAGATATAATAGAAAGTGGTACTCCATGCAATCTTACCACTTCCTTTACATATATCCTAGCAAGCTGATCTAGAGAGAAATCCTCTCTAATAGTAATGATGTCTGCAGACTTTGTAAGATGATCAACTATAACCCAGATAGCATTATTGCCTTTGGATGTTTTATGATGTCCAGTGACAATGTCCATAGTGATTTTTCCCCATTTCCATTCTGGTATGGGTAATGGTTGTAACATCCCCTTAGACTTTTGTCTATCATATTTAACTTGCTGACAAACCAAGCATCAAGATACATATTCAGAAACATCTCTTTTCATTCTATCCCACCAGAAGTACTCCCTTCAGGTCCCTATACATCTTCGTGCTTCCAGGATGAATTGAGAATGAAGAACTATGTGCCTCGTCCAGTAGCTCCTTCTTTAATTCTAGGATGGGAGGAACACAAACCCGATTCCTGAACCTTATTATCCCATCACAATCAAGGTTGAATTCAGGAAAATTTCTCACCTTCTTTTGTAACTCAAAATCTTTTTTCTATGCCTCTTGAATCTTCACATGTATAGATGGTAGAACATTCATTTGAGAAAGATAAGATTTCTCCCCTTCCATTAAAATTACAAGATCCATCCTTTTTAAATCCATAAATATTGGATCTTTTGTGATCCTCATTATGGATAAGCTAGCATGGTCTTGTCGACTTAATGCATCTTCCACCTTGTTTGCTTTCCCAGGTTGGTAATGAATTGAGCAGTCGTAATCCTTAATCAACTCCAACCATCTTCATTGGCACATATTCATCTCCTTTTCTGAAAAAATATACTTTAAACTTTTATGATCAGTATAAATGTCACACCTTTCTCCATAAAGATAATGCCTCAAAATCTTTAATGCAAAGATTACCGCAGCTAACTCCAAATCATGAGTTGGGTAATTTTTCTCATGGATTTTCAACTGTCATGAGGCATAAGCTATAACCATATCATTTGCATAAGAACACACCCCAATCCCTTCTTGGATGCATCACTGTAGATCACAAACCTTTCTCCACTACAATGTACTGTGAGCACAGGTGCACTGGATAACCTTCTTTTCAACTCCTTGAAATTATCTTCACATTCCTTTGTCCAAACAAACTTAACTCCTTTCCGAGTCAACTTGGTGAGTGTATTAGATAATCATGAAAAATCTTTCACAAAACGTCGATAATATCCAGCCAAACCAAGAAAAATTTGGATCTCGGTTACTGTTGTTGGTCTCAACCATCTTTCGATAACCCTTATTTTTGTTGGATTCATAGATATCCCCTATTTTGAGATTATGTGACCCAAAAATGCAACTTTTTTACGCCAAAATTCAGACTTGGTAAATTTTTCATAAAGCTTCTCCTTTCTTAGGGTCTTTAAAACAATTCTCAAGTGATCTTAATGTTATTCCTTGCTCTTTGAATAAAAAAGAATATCATCTATAAAGACTACCACAAACTGATCAAGATAGTCTCTAAAGACTCTATTCATCAGATCCATGAAGATAATAGTGGAATTAGTAAGACCAAATGGCATCACTATAATTTTATAGTGTCCATACCTTGTACGGAAAGCCATCATTGGTATATCCTCCCTTTTGACCCTTAATTGATGATACCCTGAACGAAGATCAATCTTGGAAAAGTATTGAGCTCAACATAGTTGGTCAAATAGGTCATCAATGCATGAGAGAGGATATTTGTTCTTGATAGTGATCTTGTTAAGTTCTCAATAATCAATGCAGAGTCTCATTGATCCATATTTCTTCTTAACAAACAGAACAGGTACTCCCCAAGGTGACGCACTAGGGAATATGAATCCTTTATCAAGAGTCTCTTGGAGTTGCTTCTTCAATTCCTGCAACTCAATTGGTGCCATTCTATACGGTGTCTTTGAAATAGGCAAAGCACCTAGTACGAGTTCTGTTGAAAACTCAACTTCACGATTTGGTGGAAGACCTGGCAATTCCTCTGGAAAGACACCGTCAAATTATCGTACAATGGGAATATTATTAATCATGAGTTTCTCTCCAACCATTTGAGATAAATAACCCTCATTTAGTGGAATCAAGACCCATAAGATGGAAGAAATTTCCACTAGAAGGTTATGTTCATCCTTGCATCGATAGACGATCATAGATTGATCTGGAATATGAAATGTGACTTCCCTTCTTTGGAAATTGATATGAGCTCCATATATAGAAAGCCAATCCATGCCAAGAATCACGTCAAATTCCACTATAGGAAGGATCACAAGATATGTAGGAAGCGCTTTCCCACAAACTTCAATAGGAGATGAATTATACACTTTTGATGCGACTGTTGTGCCATTAGGAGTTGTCACAGCCAACTCAAAATCTAATTGTTGAGGTAATACGGAGATACCCTTAGAAAATTATTCAGAAATAAAAGAGTGGGTGGATCCAGAATCAAATAAAATATTTTCTACTTTAGAGTGGATGATAAGTGTACCTCTCACCACTTCGTTGTCGTACTCCACATCACCGATAGTAATTGCATGTGAATTTCCTTTGTGTTTGGACTTAAGAGTTTGTTGACATCGATCATCATCATCAACCCTTGGATTTGGGCATTGATTGGCATAATGCCCCATCTCCTTGCACATGAAACATTGAAGTGTATTAGGTTCATTCTGTGTATCCCATCCTTTGTTTGCATCATTAGACATATTCTTTCCATTATTTCGACATTCAATTGCCTGATGACCCTCTTTTCCACACTTATAACATTTGGTTGTCCACTTAAGAAAATTTACTCCATGTTTCTTTCCACACTTTGAGCATAAGGGAAAACTCATCTTCTTTTCAGTGTGGTATTTAGATTTTCCTTTGAATTCCATTTTCCTCTTCTTATCAAAATCATGTGATTGATGGGTTACACCAATCTCCATCTCAACCTTGAGAGCACATCAAACAATTTACTCGTAGCTATTGAAGTCCCTTATGGATAACACCCTTCGAGGACTTGGTTTTAAGCCACTAAATAATCGATAGATCTTACTCTCAGGTTGGATAATAATTCCAGAAGCGTACCTTGCAAGTCTTGTAAAATTTGCTTCAAAGTTACCAACAGATTCATCCTACTTTTGCTTCAGTTCAAGAAACTCCTTATGCATCTTTATTCGAAGAATACGAGGGAAATACTTATTGAAAAATAGTTTCTTGAACTCGTCCCATTCCATAGACTCAATTTCATCCCTTTTCCTCGTATTCTTAATTAGATTCCACCATTGATCAGCCTCACCTTCCAAACGATACACTGCTAAGATGAATTTATCATGTTCAGAACATTCAAGAACTGAAAATATCATTTCGGTGGTACTGATCCATTGTCCAACCACTAATGGATCAGAAGACCCGCTGAATGAAGGTGGACACTGCCTCATGAAGGATCCAATAGAATGTTGCTCCTTCCTTTTCTCATTTGGAAGTCCTGCATGATTCAATTATTGAGAATGTTGTGTGAGCAAGGCTACAAGATTTTTCATTCTAGCTCCCATAACATTTGGTTGCTTAGGGGGAAAATCATTGCATTGCCCATCGCATTCCGCATTAACACGGTTCCTTCGGGTTCCATCCATTGACTAAAACCCAGAAGAATTGTGTGAAAAACACTAATTATAATAGGAAAACCACATAATCAAGAATAAATTTTCACACTTAAGGTCTTATCATAGGTTGTTCATGGACATTTCTAAAACACTAAGATTGTGTTATATGCTTAGACATATCCTTACGTTTCTTACTAAGTCTTTCACATCCTAGTTTCCAAAGGTTGACTATACCTTTCCTCTAATACCAACTGTAGAGACCCAAAGCCTGATGTACATGGACATTAAATTACTTTTTCGGAATACGTAATACATAACAAAAATAGACACATAAGGACCATAATAGTTTAGTGTCTTTGGAAACTTGGAACGTAATCTTCTAATCGTGGTGAAAGATCTTCAACGTCTCCTATAAAGATCTTCCACTTTTTGTTTCCTTACCTAAAACCTTTCTTTTAATAATAGAGGAAAATAAAACATAAAAACGGTGAGCTCAAATGCTCAGTAAGGGTAAGCATTGATAAAATAAAACATACTATATACATTTGAACTTAAAAATATGAACATAATGTTTAAACATCAATATCTTGAGCACCGAAATAAAACATGGAAGTAAATAAGGAATAGATGATAATGGAACATAAATCATTATAAAATACCATGGGAATAAAACATGTAATTGTGGCATCCATTAAGAACATGTAATGATTTCCATAGTAGCCAAGGCATTTCTCCCAAAGACCATCTTAGTGGACAAAGTCCCTTTCTAAATCGAGTTCACTCCTCATTCCAGTCCTGTAATACTGAACTGGATTAACTTACCGTTCCAGCCATGTCTATCTCATGAGATATAAATCTTTACCCAATGCATTGAATGTGGATATAGGTCCCACCCATCTCATAATTAAATCATTCATACTTGTGCCAAAAAATAAACATACATCATTCATAATAACCCAATAAATAAAATGGGTTTCATAAACATCATCCTATCATCACATAATCCATATAAAATAAATGGATTCCATTTCATAATAATAAAAGTGAAACCATGTAAATCATAGAGACACGATACTTGAAACATACATATATGAAATAATGTCATCTTAGATGAAAAATGATTTTGATAAAACACTTGAAATGAATTCTTGAGGAAAATATCCTTTCTTCTTCAAAATTATTCTCTTTTCATAAAATGTAATGCAATTTTCAAAGAAAAAGATTTTTTTTGAAATTAGTCATGAAATCTTTTGGAGTAATCTTCATGAAATTAAGGCTTTATAAAACCGTAAAAATCCGGTCATGCCGTATAAGTTAAAAAAACATTCTTCTCGTACTTTTTCCAGAAAAGTCAAAGTACCTCGTAAAAGAAAGATTCCATACATACCATGTAGTAAAAGTCAAAAATGGGTAAAAGGACATTAAACATAAATGAATAAAATTTTATAAAACAAGGACATGGATGATAAATATGACCCTAGTAAATACTTACGAATAAACAATCTCAGCTAAGAACGAGATTGGAATAGTTATCCCTTACCATAGGTCCGATATGCTTCGTACGTATCCAAACCTCCTGTATAATGATTTAATAATGTCATTTACTTATTACAGAATCATATTCGTTGTTATTTTATCATATATGGTTCACCTATGACTTTAAATTACCCGTTCTTTTGTAAATTCATGTTAAAGTAGCGTTTTGGGTAAAATCGTTTCATTTTTCGTTTGTGTTTTAACTTGTAATTATTCATATGATTACTTAGATCATGATTAATTACATCCAGAATGTAAAACATGATTTATATATAATATATATTTAGAATATACATATATATAATAGATCAATAAATGGAATGAAATACACGGTTCATGGAGACGATAGGCCGTATGTACGCATGAACGTTGTTTTCGTTTCCTTATTGAATTGAATGGAATTAAGTATATGACATACATATATATGTACATAAATACAGTAGAATTATAATGTCATATATTTCATTATTACTTATTATATATACTTTAAAATCATTCTTTAATTTTTAACATGGAAAATGAATCTCATCGCGTCGTGGAGACGGTAATCCGTACGTACGCAAGAGCGATGATATCGTTCCCATGGAATTGTATTGGAGTGCGTGTATACTATTTCATAATCAATATCACATTACAATAATCATATATAGTCATTATTTACACCATTATAACCATCCAAGTAATGAGGTGGTGGAAAATAGATTACACCACGGCGTGGAGACGGTATTCTGTACGTACACACATGCGGTGATTTCGTTTTCCATTGGATGGATAGATGGTGAAATAAGGTTTTTTCATACTTATAATAATGTATAATTATATGAGTGATACAGATGTTATTACATCATAATTAACAACTAAAGAAGAAGAAGTATAAGAAGAGATAAAGTTGAAAGAATCGGTAACGGACATTACCTATTTTTTGAAGCGCCTCTTTGAGTCCTCCTCTTAGGGCACTAAAATTTGTCTTTGAAGAAGACCAGGACCTATAGGATGTATCTATTGAAGCGGGGAAGTGAAATGGGCAGGTTTTGGCCGGTCTTGAAGGGTCTAATTGGTGTGAGGAGGAGAGGGAGGAGGTGCCCTTTTATAAGGGAGGAGAGGGGCACCTTTAGAAATATAAGAAATATTAGTTTATATTAAATCCCAACCCCACGTAAAAACATTCACAATGACTCATATCCCAAGATTAGATGATATAGGGTTTTAATATCATCATCCAATAAAATTTAGACATGTTATGGACTTATTTTAAACATTATCAACTTGATTTATCCTTATTTATCAATTTAATTTTATTTGTGGTAAAAATATTCTAAATTTTAAATTATTATTAATAATTACATATGTGTTGTGAAGTTTCCATAATTTGACACTTTATGACATTTCCTACCATATAAATTTTAATTTAAATTTTTTAAATATATTTGTGATTTTTAAACAATTTTATAATATGTTATTTTTATAAACAACAATAGTGTCAATTTTGACACTATTCATTTATTTGAATTTAAATAAAATATATACAGAAGATATGTTCGAACTAAAAGATTTAATAGATTAATATAATGTAATATGTATCTTTAAAATTAGTGGACTACATTAAATAGTTCATATAATATTTATTTTAATATTTTTAAAGCCATTTATTTGATATTTTAATTAATAAAATAATTTCAACATCACTATTGTGTCATAATTAATGATAATTATTTAATCCCTAAAAATTCTAAATAAATTTCTATGATTTATATTATTGTATTAGATTTCTGTATATTATTCAGGTTCGATGTTTCATTAAGTGTATCACTAAATGAAAATTATTATACTTATAAGATTTAAGAAAGTGACATGTTGTCACATTCTTTGGTTTTAATAATAATTAAATTATTTTCAAGGAAAAAAGTCCATTAAATGAATATAATCCGACCCTTAGGTGATATGGGTCGACTTTTAGTCATCAAATAGGATTTTGGGAGGTGTTAGGGTAACTTTATAATCTTATATTTACCCTTAATAACCCGATTTACCTTTAACTATGGTAAATAACATTTACCATAGTTACTATTCATAATGCCCAAAAATAAAAAGTATCCTATTAAAATAATTTGGACCCATTGATTCCAAATATGGAATCCATTTTTCAAAATTCAAAACATATAAGTTTCAGTAATTAATTTAAAATAAATCTCATTGTTAAGAAAATGGGTTTTAGAAGTTAAAACATTGCCAAAGATTGAAATGTTTTTACCTATGAATTCAATGTGAAATTAGTGCTAATGACCTACATTATATTAAATGGTAAAAATATATTCTATTTTTACTTTAAAAACATTCAATATTATAATTTAACCATATAAATTATCTCAATGAAAAAAGTTGTTTTTAATTAAAAATTAGCGTATTTTTACTATTCATAAAAATATGAAAGTTATCAGAAAAATATCAAAAATTTTATCCAAAGTAAATTTTTATACCCTGATTCAAAAGAAGAATTTTATTTTGTAAAATTGAACTTATAAACATGTCAAAAACTATATTTAATGTGGGTGCGCCATCAAAAGGTGGCAAAACTGCATTTTTTTAAAAATACTTATTTTACCTGAAATATTTATTTTGTTCTCTTACCATATTCTGGAAAATGTCTAAGATAAATAATAATGTTATAAAATTTAAAATTTAGTTTATACTATTTATAATGGCTAGTCCATAATAATATATCGTTGTTTAGTGAAACCCGATATTGCATACTACACACGCTTTCGAGGAAGGTCACGATTGTGTGTAATGCAAGCCAAGTCCGTATTGTGTGTTGTGAAAGATTAATTTGGTGTTTATTATTACATAAGACATAAATAAACTATTTATCATAAAATATCAAGGTGTTACACAATTTCCAATAGTTTCAGTAGAGTAAAAGGACGTCTTTCCCAAAGATTTTTCAGGACTACCTCCCCACCAGGAGGTAGACTTCAGCATCAACTTAAAGTTAGGGAAGGAACTGATATTCTCACCAACATATCAAATGGTTCCCATAGAGATGCATGAATGAGGGTGAAACTAAATGATTTTCAGAGGAATGGTTTAGTGAGAACCAGCGTTTCACCCTGGGAGGCCCCAGTTTTGTTTTCCAAGATGGCAGATGGGAGTTTGAGGTTGTGGTTGATTACTGGAACCTGAACCAGGTAATGGTGAAGAACATGTATCCAATTTCTAGGATTGACAACCTTTTCAATCATCTAAGAGGGGCGTAGTGGTTCTCGTAGTTTGGCCTTCAATCAAGTTACCACCTGTTATGAGTATGGGATGCGGATATACCGAATACGGCTTTCAGATGCATCTACAATCAGTATGAGTACTTGGTGATGCCTTTAGGTGTAAAGAACACCCCGAAGTGTTCGTGGGACTTATGAACATGATCTTCTAGACATATTTAGACTGGTCCATAGTGGTCTTTATCGACGACATCCATGTGTACTCAGCTTCAGAGGAAGAGAACATGAGACATATGCAGATGGTTCTAAACATATTCTGAGAGAACCAGCTTTACGGGAAGCTCTTGAAGTGCCAGTTCTGGATTCATGAGGTCCACATTCTAGGACATATCATCTCTACAGATGGAGTAGCTATTGAACCTTCCAAGTTGAAGGTAGTGTTAGCATGTTAGCCACCTTAGAGTGTAAGTGATGTGCGGAGCATCCTCTGGTTGGTAGAATATTACTGGAGATTAATTACTAATTTCTCCTGGATATCAGCACTGATGACAGTCTTTACCAGAAAGTGGAAACCCTTTATGTGGATGAAGAAGTTATAGTAGGATTTCGAGAAGTTTATATAGAGTTTTACGAGTTCCCCAATCATGATATTTCTAGTGGACGGTGTCGAGTACATAGTTTTTTGCGACGCATATAGGACTAGGGTTGGTTGTGTACTAATGTAGGGACTGGTGGTGATTTATTATGGTTCACTCTAGCTGAGACGACATGAGTAGAACTATGTGACCCATGATATTTAGTTGGAAATGGTATTCTTTGCATTGTATATGTGGTGATACTATATTATATGTGAGCAGTTTATCATCTACTCTTACCACAAGAGCCTCAAATACATATTCTCATAGAAGGATCTAAATCATAGGCATAAATGATAGATATAGATCTTCCATGACTACAATTTCGACATCATCAATACTCCTAGGAAGGGGATATTGGTGTATATTTTTCTTAGCATGAGATTGAGGTTGTAGCTATTGAGTGAGGTGATGAAGCATTTGGAATTTCTACAGTTATTCTTCGTGGACAGGGAGGATGCAGCTTAACTTCAGTCGATAGTTTTCACCCCTCCAATCATACAATGAGTTAGGGACTCATAGATTAGGGGTGTCGACTATGATTCTTTATGTTCTTAGTTATCTACAGGACATGCTCCTGATAGATTTTTTCAAGGTAGAGAGCACATTTTTCTTTTCACTAGACACACTGTTGCACTAGTGGCTTCACATGAGGAGGTCTGGAGGAAGTTTCTTAAATCACCCTTGGTGGTACAACCTAGCATAAAGAATATGTACTAGAATATATAATGGATGTTCTGGAGGTCATGTATTAAGAAGGAACTAGAGGAGCTTGTTTCTTCATGTCTTACATGCCAGTAGATGAAGGCTGAGCACCAGGTTCCAACAGGGTTAGCTCACCCCTCGGAGGTACCTAATTGGAAGTGGGATGGGATATCGATTGATTTAGTGATGGGAATACCATGGATGTCCATGGGGTATTATTCCATATGGGTGATCATTTAACAACTCACCAAGTCAGACCACTTCATAACTTTTAGGGAGTAGAGTTTCGTTGAGAGCCTGGGATGCCTCTATATATAGAAGTAGTTTGGATTCATAGAGTCCCTTCGACAATAATCTTAGATTAAGACACATGCTTCATATCCTTATTGTGGAAGGTATTACTAGAGGATTTTGGGATTCATCTATGCTTCAGCACAATGTTCAATACCCAGACAGATGGTTAGACAGAGAAGACCATTTCGGTTTTGGAGGATATGTTGTGATCCTGTGTATTGGACATTGGTCGCAGTTGGGGGGACCACCTACCACTGGTGGAGTTTGTGTATAATAAAATATACTAGTAAATAATTAGTATGGATCCATTCAAGGATTTGTATGGGAGACCATGTCGGTCACCACTTTGCTGGACCGACCCCAGAGAGTTAGCATTTATGGGTCCAAAGTTGGTGCGAGCTACCATTGAGAAGGTGCAGATCATCCCGGAGAAGATTAATACTGCATAGATCTAGAATAAGTCTAATATTGATAGGCCACAGAGACCTCTGGAGTTTGAGGAGGGAGACCATATCTTCCTTTGGGTCTCACCTAGACAAGGGTTGAAAAGATATGGATTGGGTGACAAGCTATCTCTGTGGTTCATTAGACCATTCCAGATTCTGCATAGAGTTGGCAAGGAGGTGTATCGCTTAGCCCTACCATCAAATTTTCACCAGGTACATGATTTATTCCACGTATCATTGCCGAGGAGGTAGGAACCTAACCCATCGCATGTCATCGACTGAGGTGATATGGACATGGAGGATGGAGTGACATTTGCTGAGTACCTGGTAGAGATCGTGGATCAGTATGAGAGGATCCTAGGTGGGCGATTGATTCCCTTGGTGCACATATAGTGGTAGCACAAAAATAATTAGGAGAGAACGCGGGAGTGGGAGGTTTAGATCTGTTCCCATTATCCACATCTTTTTTTGTAGCCTTTTGTTTTGGATTTCCAAGATATAAAGCCCTAAGGTGAGGAGAATTTAATTTTTTGGAATTTCAATGTATTCATTTTAAATATTTTATGGAATTAATACAAGACTTGGATTTTTTATGGCATGCGATTTTGAGGACCAGAGTGCCTGAAATAATGGTTCGAAACAAATTTAAGCTTTTAAACAGTGCGCATGAGCGGATTTAATGAAAATGTGGAGTAAATTTTAAACAAGTTCCAAGATCAAAAATATAAGGGAATCATTGCATAAAGAGAAGTGACTTTACCTTAGGTGGGGTATAACATTGATCGGCGTGGATCGACTGCAAAAGTCAATTTTTGGAAATTCTTAAAGAAATTAAAATAAATTAATAATTTATTTTCTTTTAAATGTTTCCATAATGCAGTGATGCTTACTTTTTTTAAAATAAGTAGGAACCTTTGGCTAGAATCATAAACCTGGAAAACTCCCTAGAAACCTCTAGAGTGTAATATAGGATCCATCCTTGAATGATTCTTGAGGAACACCGATGAATGATGACGCGTAGATCATTGCCCAGCAAGATCAAATCCCAGACAACGACCACTCATCCTCTTTATCAATAATTGAGGTAGGGGTTTTGTTTTCAATTTTTTTTCTTCCCTATTCTCTAAATAAAAAACTAGAATTGATCAATCCACCAATAGATTGATCCATGGATCATACATTATTGCGGGACTACATTATTTTCTATTTTATTTGGGGTTTTGGTTCGAGGAATTAATTAATGATGTTTTGAATAGTTGGATTTGATTTTTCTAGTTAAATATTCTAATAGGAGAGAATTTATGATGTGAAGAATGACAAAGGAGGTTTTTTACTCTTTATAATTATTTAATTTCTTCCCATATCTCCCTATTTTCTTTTCGTTCTTCATGGGGTGACCAACAAAAGATCATTGAAAAACTTTTTCGCAACGCAATGATCCCAAATTGGAAATAAAAAATCATGAAGACTCACCGATGGAGCGATTATGATAGTGGGAGATGAATTGACACGGTTCAGAATAAATAATTCTTGAAATGTTCTTCACACGGGTGGATCAAGACATGTTTTTAGGGCTGATCGGAGGCCCGAAAAAAAAACGTAGACGGCTTCAGGATTATGGTGTGACCTCAAACCTTCAGTTTCATGGAAATGGGATCACCGAAACGAAAATAAAAGGATTGAATGTGGCATGGAATGAAGAACTGGTGGTTCTAAAAAATCCCGAAGAACAGGACGTGTTCTCCGAAGAACACACTTTGTGGGACAAACTTAGTGGTGGCTAGGGTTCCATGTTGTATAAAGAAATGACATAGCGTGTTCTCTGAAGAACAATGCATGTGGGTCCCTATACAGGACTCAAAATGTATCTCGGGAAATACACGAACACAGGATGAAGAACACAACCATATACCCTACCACATGACCAGACCAGGTTAGCCACACAGGTTACCCCATGTACTGGTTATAAGGGAGGGGCACAGGGGTTGAAGCTGTGTACGGGCACACGACTACATACACAGAAGGAACCCTGGTCAGTTGGACACGGTGTGTGGTTCACCTTATAGGTAATGAACCTCCCCTTCTATAGGATATGGCCCCTCTGACTTCGGCCGTTATACACGGGTAGTACCTGGAGTCATGAGACATTGCATGTGACCCCTTATACACACGGTGCGTATCCTAGAACATGGATTGATCACCTTGTCCACCGTTCCTTGTATAGAATTTTCTCCGATTAGTGCCCCATTTTCAAATTTCCCAGAAGGACAGATATCGTTTCCATCCCAAAGAATATGATCCCTTCAACAAGACATTCTAAGATTGAGTTAGGTATCCCTTCCAGAGGCCCGAAGCGAGATCCTCTATCTATTCTTGACCCTAGGTAGAGTCAGGTATCGACCTGAATAATCCTACAGGGTGCCAATTCTCTACATATCAGGTCAATTTAGATGAGTCACGGTATCCTACAAGGCCCTAGTAGTGATCCTAATCTGGATATTGTGATATTTCCCAACTCAAGAGTGTGTTCTCCCAGAATGAGTGTATCTATCTCACATGTCTTTTCCCAGAAAAACTGTACTTCTTGGACGGATGTCATCAGAGCTATCAGACTCATGGATTGATTTCTCTTGGATGAATCCTTCATGGAAACTTCTAACCAAATCCCTAGAGGAGGTATATGGTTATGTGACCTATCTCTAGACTATGGGTTTTGGTTTTTAGTATATCTAGATTGTGTTTATCTTGATTTATGTTCAGTAGACATATACTGTGTAGAAATGATTGTACCATTACCTTGTATATTGATTTTTTTGGGTTTCTCTATTGAGTATTGTTATACTCACCCATACACGGGATTTTCCCACAAATGTCATATCTTGTCCAAACAAGCCGCCTTTGGACGAAGTCTAGGGTGGAGCAAGACTAGACCGAGTTTTCGAAGTTCCTTACAGGACAAGGTGTTACTATGGCTATGAGTAGTAGTCCCAGTACCTCCTTCATTCTTACAGGTTGGACTTTGTAGTTGTAGACTCTCATTTTTTGTGGGCGTGAATTCTGGACTTGTTGTACTTTCTACACATTACTTCTGTTGTACTCTATTTATTGGGATTAACTGAATGCATGCATTTTGTTCGTTAGCAGTTTTTTTACATTTGAGTAATTTTGGTCTTGGATATGTGTGCATGTGTACTGGTACTTAGGAAATTCCTCCAATGTTAGTGATATTCCATCTCAGTGCTAGTCACTGGCCCCTGTCCTATTGGAGGTAGACATGGGGAGTCACAACACGGGCCCCACTGGGATTGGTCGTGATAATTTAATTTATTGAGTCAAAACCCGATGAGAGAAGGAACACATAACATAACATTAAACAAAAAAAATACAATTTAATAATTATAAAAAATATTAAATTGTATTATATAAATCATTTAATAGAAAACATGGTGTATAATCAGAGATATGTATCAAGGGATAAAAAACTGAGACAAAAAACCCTTACATTATTTCCTCGCTTTGGTGAATACATTCATGAATCAGTCACAATAAACATAACATTATTAATATTATATTTTATAAACTTATTCATATATAATTTTTTTATAAACTTCATTTATATTTATTCTCTACAGTTATATTTGTTAGTTACTATATTTTTTCATTATCGGGCATGAGTATCCTTGATCAGTTTGAACCAGTTTCTTAAAAGTGGTGTTGTTCTTTATTATCATCCCAAATTTAATCATTCCTAGACCGTAAAAGGTACTATAAATGATTATTTATATATATTTTTAATATTATAATTTCATTCGATGATAGTATTGGTTACAATTCTTATAGAAGAAATTGGTGAGGAGCTTTTTTTCTTTGACTTTTAACAAACAGACAATGGAATCTTAATTAATGTGTTTAATATTAATGAGACCATTAGAGAACCAAAATTAAATATTTATTTGATGGTTTATATAATATATTATCAGTAATTTATTTATCATATTCATCCAGGATATTATTTATATCATTATTCAAGTTTTTGGGTAGACCGACCCAAACATGATCGTATCACAATTAATGGATGATTTAGATTATTAAAGTCATTTATTTTTGAATAGTATTGTTTTTATAGAATTATAATGATATTATTTGGATATGTTTATAGATATGAATCATGTTTTAATATATTTTAATAAATAATAAATAAACTAGATAAAAATGAGATATGTTACTTTGTTGAGGCGGTAGTCCACACAACGCACGATTAATGCATTCATTTATAAGATAATGAGAGATACAAAAGGTAGATTATAATTTTTATATTATTAATAATAATTATATTATATATTTCACATTTATTTTTCATTTTAACCGTTATAATATTTAAGGAGAGGTGGTGGTGAAAACAAGGAAGTCATTGCTTCGTGGAGTCCATTGTCCACACCAAGCACAAATAATGGTTTCATTTTTCTAAATAGAAAAGAAGAAATTTGGTTCATAGTTATTAAATTATAATAATAAAATTTAGTATAAAAAATATTGATTTAATAATATAGGAATTAGAATATCATATTTTGGAATGTAAGAAGAACAGAATATAAGGAAAAAAGAACCCACGTTGAGGACTTGGGATTTCCCTTGGAAGAATCTATTGAAAAAGAGGGATTAAGATTATTGATAGTGGAAATAGTCTAAAAATATGGAATATTATTGTAGGATAATTAAAAATGTATCTTTATAAACAGAAAATCTAATTTTTAGGGTGTCTTTGAAGGGGTGCTGAGAGGCCCTTTTTATAAGTGGTGACAATGAAATTTTCATAAATATTTCAACTTAATATAACGAGAGAACATGTTTCACATATAAATACAACTAAAAAATGGATAATAATGGAGTGTGGGATTATATAAGGACTATAATACTTCAATAATTCGTTTAAAAATAAATTTTATACATTTTTAATGTTTTATTTCTCTTAGAATATTTACTCTTAAAATTTTTGGTTTTATTGTGGTGACTAATATTTACCTTAGTAATTTTATATTCATTCCTAAAAATTAAATGAAAATTATTTCATATTTTTCACATAATTATTAAATATATTTAATAATTTTTTTGACATAAAAATTCTACATGTAAGAAAAATAAATAATAACATTAGTGCATGAAAGGAGTAAAAACCAGTTTTTTGAAAAAAGTGTATTTTTATGATTAAAATTTATATATTGGTTAAAATTATTAATGTATATAATTTTAGTGATATAAATTTTTTTATTATTAAATTTAACAATATGTGGTTTTTATGGAAATCTGACACCAAATTTCAGAGAAATAATTTTTAATTAAAAGAAAAGACCTAAAACGAGTTTTATTGGAAAATATTACTTAAATGGTTGAATAAAAGTTTTATAAATTCATAATAATATTTTAAAACATACATTTTTAATCCTTAAATAAAATTCTACCACAAAAAATGATTTATACATTTTTATGTCATATTTTCTTTTTCATATATTCATAAGAACTATAATTTAAGTAAAAAGTATTTCTATCAACTCATCTAAAAATCGATTATTTCAGAAAAATATAAAAATTTAAAATTAAGGTGATATTTACATGATTAATTTTACAACAAATTTAATTTAAAAAAATTAAAATTATAAAATTTATATATTTATATTTTAAATATGAAATATAAAGAAAAACTATTTTTATAGAAAATAAAATATTCTTTTTCTTTAAAAAGGAAAATGAAAAATGTGTAAAATACATGATATAAATAAAATATTAAATAAATAATTACCTAATATGATCATTATAATTTATAATTACATATCCTATACATATTTCTACATAATATATTATTATGAGGTATGTTCTAGTGACAGTCGAGGGTGATTATTATACTAACGTAGGTCACATGAAAATTTCAATGAGATTGGATTTTTATTGCACCATATTTCATTAATACAATAATTATTCAATTTTTGATTAATATTAGTATATATAAGTCCCTATAAAAGCTTCTCACTTTCTAATCTTTTGCAAATGAGCTTCATAAGGGATACTTCCCCTACCTAATTTCATTTATTTCCTTTTTATTCATAGATTTCGTAATATGGTAATTAAATTTGATATCCGTTAATTTAAATGATACATTATAATGGTAATATCTTATATTAATGTATAATTATTTCATTTTATTTTAGTGTCTCATATATAAAACTATATTAACATAACATTTATTTTAATAAAATACATTATGAACTCTCAGGTCGTCATATCCCCCCGTTAATAAATTAAATCCTTATAATTTTAATTTTCTTTCCAAAAAGAAACTAGTTGAGGGTATTCATAAAAAATTCAACATTTAGGATATAAATTCAAAAATGAAATATACCATACTCTCTTAGGATATATAATGTTAATTATGTTTCCTCAAATAACATTAATCATTTATACAATCAATTAACAATGTATTTATATACCCTAATAATATATTCTCCATAACATACCTTTCCGAAACCCATTTAAATATTAAATACATTAAAAATGGTTATATTATATATTCCCCAAAAGCTTTAAACTAAATTTGACCTTCAAATGTAATAATAAGTAGTTTATAAAGTCACAAACTAGTCAATATATATCATAATCTAAAAAATGAGATAAAACTAACCAAAAATTTCATGGATCACTTTTCCATTAAAGTAGTAATCAATTCCTTGGAAATATATACTATCAAACTCAAGTTTATCAATATCAATCAAACCTTTATTACCTCAGAATTAATAATATATTAAACATAAAATTTATCCATACCTTAGTCATGTTTTCTTTAATAGTTATCCAAAAATACAACCTTGTAATAAAATAAATTTTCATGTTTATTGGTAGCATTTAATATATGATTCCAAACCATTAAAGAATAAATACTGAAGAAAAATTATTATATGTTTCATATAAGCCTTATAAATTTTAGAATACACCAAAACGTAAATTAAAAATCTCACTCAATAATGAAAATATCTAAGAGTGTCAATATTTAATTTTTATAGGATTTATACCTCACCGCCTTAGGTAAGACAAGAAACTCACATTTTCTATAATAAAAGGTATATAAAAAGATTCACACCCATTTATGTATGCCCTATTATTTTGATATAAAAAAATGGTTTCTAGATGCATACTTTTCTTAGCTTCATTTCTGTGATTGTGTTTCTATAAAATTTTAAAACTCAAAATGGTTATCAATAAAATTAGAGTAAATGATCATATGAATATGAAAAATAAATCCTAATATGTATTATATAATGAATCATTAATTTAAACCTTTGATACATTCAATTTAATATAATTTTATTTATGTTAGGTTCTCTTGTAATTCATAACAAAACCCATTAAATTAATTAAGAAATAAATCCTTCAAAAGGGTTCATAAGGGGAATTCGATTGAACAAAGAATATCCTCAAAAGGTTTCTATCTAGGTATGTAGTATTAGGCACACTTATAATTCCCTAGAGTGAAGATTGAGTTAATATTTATCCATCCATTTTAGTGTGATTACCCCTAAGTGGATTTTCACCATAGACATAACCATTTTTTCTTATATCCATAAAATTATGTAATTTTAAGGAAAACAACAATATATTTACCTTAAAAAAACATAAAGACATAATCCTATACTTATAATCACCCCTTAAAAATGTCCCAAGATTTTTCACTAAATTTATCTTATCATAATCCCTAAAATATTAAATATTACCTCAACTAAACAAAAGTATTATATATACCTTTTAAATTATGATCAATCATAGCTTATAATGCATTGATGATATTTCTAACTTTTTAATTATTCCCAATAGAGAACATCAAAATCTAATGAATTATCTATACCATTATTTAAAATCTTTTATAATTCCTTAAACTCACACACTCTGATTTGGAGATAAAAAACATCCCTCAATCGCTAGATTTAATACCAACTATGACAGACCGTGAACATGTCCAACTAAATTACATGACTTTAAGAAAATGTATAATTACACATATTTCCATTATATTTTAGGTTTATAGTTTTATTGAATTGGGAGAAATATTTAACTAAAATGAAAACTCTATTTTTCACCCAATAGATATTATTCCAACTATATAATCACTCTTTAATCCATTACAATACTTCAGTATATCTCATAATTTCTCCAAATAAGATACTCTTATATACTTTAAATAATCTATCTTTATAACCTAGGGAAATGTAAGCATAAGAAAGGGTTGAGCTCAGATTCATAGTATGGGTAAGCATAAGTGATAATAATCAAATATCATAAGTGATCATCGGATGAGAATATTTATATTATTAGGACACATAAGAAAGACATAAACAATAATGAATAGTTCAAAAATCATGGAATATGGCTTGAAATTACGTAATACATGAATCACAATAGTTTGGAAACATGAGTCAATAAACATGATCCATAACAAAAATAGAAACACAAGGACCGTAATAGTTTAGTGTCTCTGGAAACTTGGAACGTAATCTTCAAATTGTGGTGAAAGATCTTCAACATCTCCCATAAAGATCTTCCACATTTTGTTTCCTTAACTAAAACCTTTATTTTAATCCTGGGGGAAAATAAAACATAAAAAGGGTGAGCTCAAATGATCAGTAAGGGTATGTATGGATAAAATAAAACATACCATATACATTTGAAGTTAAAAACATGAACATAATGTTTAAACATCAAAATCTTGAGCAACGACATAAAACATGGAAGTACATAAGGCATAGATCATAATGGAACATAAATCATGATAACATAGCCTGGGAATAAAACATGTAATTGTGGAATCCATTAATCACATGTAATGATTTCCATAGTATCTAAGGAATTTCTTCCCAGACCATCTTAGTGGACAAAGTCCCTTTCTGAATCGAGTTTACTCCTCGTTCCAATCCTGTAATACCGAACCGGATTAACTTACAATTCCAGCCATGTCTATCTCATGAGATATAAATCTTTAAAAAATTAATTGGAGGGAGATATAGGTCCCACCCATCTCATAATGAAATCATTCTTACTTTTGCCACAAAATAAACTTACATCATTCATAAATACTCAATAAATAAAATGGGTTTCATAAACATCATCCCATCATCACAGAATCCATATAAAAGAATTGGATATCGTTTCATAATAAGAAAAGTGAAACCATGTAAATCATAGAGACATTATACATGAAACATACACATATAATATAATGTCATCTCAGATGAAAAATGGTTTTGATAAAACACTTGAAATGAATTTTTGAGGAAAATATCCTTTTTTCTTCAAAATCATTTTCTTTTCAAAAAAAATTGTCCAATTTTAAAAGAAAAGGATTTTTTTGAAAATATTCATGAAATCTTTTGGAGGAAGCTTCATAAAAATAAGGGTTTATAAAACCGTAAAAATCCGTTCGTGCCGTATAAGTTAAAAAAACATTTTTCTCGTACTTTTGCTGGAAAAGTCACAAAGTACATCATAAAAGAAAGATTCCATACATACCATGTAGTAAAAGTCAAAATTGCATAAAAAGTACATTAAACATACATGAAACCATTTTTAGGAAACATCGACATGGATGATAGCAATAACCCCAGTAAATAATTACGAATAACCAATCTCGGATAAAAATGAGATTTGAAAAATTATCCCTTACCTTAGGTATGATATGCTTCGTATGGTTCTGAACCTCTTGTATAATGATTTAAATAATTTCATTGACTTATTAAATAATCATATTCATTGTTATGATATCATATATGTTTCACTTATTACTTTATATTACCCGTTCTTTTGTAAATTCCATGTTAAAGTAGCGTTTTGGGTAAAATCATTTCATTTATCTTATGTGTTTCGACTTATCGTTTCTTGATATTATTACTTATATCCTGATTTAAATAATTCCAGAATGTAAAAAATGATTTATATATAATATATATTCATCATATACATATATATTATAGATCGATAAAAGGAATGAAATACACCGTTCATGGAGACGGTAGACTGTACGTACGCATGAATGTTGTTTTCGTTTCCTTATTGAATTAAATGAAACTAAATAGATGACATAAATATATATATATACATAAATACAGTAGAATTATTATTTCATATATTTAATTATTATTAATTATATAAACTTTATGATCATTCATGTAGGGTTAATCATGGAGAATGAATCTCATCGCGTCATGGAGACGGTAGTCCGTACGTACGCACGAGCGATGATATCATTCCCAAGATCGTGGAATTGTATTAAAGTGTATGTATAATATTAAAGAATCAATATCACTTTACAATAATAATATATATTCATTACATTCACCATTATAACCATCCATGTAAGGTGGTGGTGGAAAATAGATTACACCACGGCGTGGAGACGGTATTCCGTACGTACGCATGCGCGGTGATTTCGTTTTCCGTAGGATGGATAGATGGTTAAATATGGTTGTTTCATACTTATAATAATATATCCGTATATGAGTGATACTTATTTTATTACCTCATAATGAAACAACTAAAAAAGAAGAAGTGGAAGAAGAAATAAAGTTGAAAGAATCGGTAACGGACCTTACCTCTTCTTTGAAGCGCCTCTTTGAGACCTCCTCTTAGGGCACTAAAATTGGTCTTTGAAGAAGACCAGGACCTCTAGGATGTTTCTAGGGAAGTGGAGAAGAGAATTTGGCAGGTTTTGGACGAGATTGAAGGCTCAATGTGGTGTGAGGAAGAGAGGGAGGAGGTTCCCTTTTATAAGGGAAGAGAGGGGCACCTTTGGAAATCTTAAAAATATTAATTTATAATAAATTTAAACCCACTTAAAATCTTCTAAAAATGACTCATATTCGAATATTAGATGATATAGGTTTGTAATATCATCAAAAAATAAAATTTAGACATTTTAGGAATTTATTTTAAACATCATCAACTTGATTTATCCTTATTTAATCAATTTAATTTTATTTGTGGTAATAACATTCTAAATTTTAAATTTTAACTAATAATTACTTATTTGTTGTGAATTGTCCATAATTGGATACTTTATAACATTTAAATCAATATAAATTTAAAATTATAAATTCTTAAATATTTTTGTGATTTTTAAACAATTTTATAATATGTTATTTTTATAAAATAACAATAGTGTCAATTTTGACACTATTCATTTATTTGAATTTAAATAAAATATATACAGAAGATATGTTCGAACTAAAAGATTTAATAGATTCATAAAAGGTCATATGTATCTATAAAAGTAGTGGAGAACATTAAATAGTTCATATAATATTTATTTTATTATTTTTAAAACCAATTATATGGTTTATCTCTTAATAAAATAATTACTACATCAATTTTTTTTATAATTATTTAATATACTTATTTTTTTCATAAAAATTAAAACTAAAATCATATGATGAAGATAAATCTATTAACGTTGACAATAATACTTTTACTCGAATTTATCATCTTAAAATCACAATATTTAAATTGTTATATTTATTAAATTATGAAGGTGACAAGTTTGGAATCATTTAAAATAAAATAATATAAGTGTCATAATAAATTTTATAAGGCTACAAATGGTCAAATATTAGACTATTGGATTATTATGGTTTAAATTTAAATGACCAATAAATTTTGGTCAGGGTTTTGTGCCTTTTATGGTCACTATTAGTTTAATAGAAACCTTATTCTTGATTTTTCACTAGATAAACAATTTCTGCATCACTATTGTGTCACAACTAATGATAATTATTTAATCCCTAAAAATTCTAAATAAATTCCTATGATGTAGATAATTTCATTATATTTCTGGAGACTATTTATGTTAAAAGTTTCATGAATTTTATCACTAAATTAAAATTAATATACTTATAATATTTAAGAGAGTGACATGTTGTCACATTCTTTGGTTTTAATAATAATTTAATTATTTTCATGGAACAATGTCCATTAAATGATTCTAATCCGACCCTTAGGTGATATGGGTCGACTTTTAGTCATCAAATAGAATTTTGGCATGTGTTAGGTTAATTTTATAATATTATATTCACCCTTAATTACCCGATTTACCTTTAACTATGGTAAATAAAATTTACCGTAGTTACTATTTATAATTACAAAAAATAAAAAGTAGCCTATTAATAGAATTTGGACCCAATGATTCCAAATATGGAATCCATTTTTTGAAATTAAATACACAAAATTTGCATAAATTAAATTAAAATTAATCCCCATGTCGAAAGAAAACTGGTTTTTGTTTAAAACATTGCAAAAGATTGAATTGATTTAACCTATGAATTCATAGTAAAATCAATGATAATGACATAAATTATATTAAATGGTAAAAATATATTCTATTTATACTTTAAAACAAATTAATATTATAATTTAACCATATAAATTATTACGATGAAAAAAGATGTTTTTAATTAAAATATAGCGTGTTTTTACTATTCATTAAAATATGAAAGTTATCAAGAAAAATATCAAAACTTTATCCAATGTAAATTTTTATATCCTGATTGAAAAGAAGAATTTTATTTTGTAAAATTTAATTTATAAACATGTCAAAAACTAGATTTAATGTGGGTGCGCCATCAAATGGCGGCAAAACTGCATTTTTTGAAAAATACTTATTTTACATGAAAAATTTATTTTGTTCTTATACCATGTTCTAGAAAATGAGTAAGATGAATAATAATGTTATAAAATTAAAAATTTAGTTAATACTGTTCATAACGGCTAGTTCATAATAATATTATAATAATATATCGTTGTTTAGAAAAACTCGGTATTGCGTACAACACATGCTATCGAGGAAGGTCGTGATTGCGTGTAATGCAAGCCAAGTCACGGTTGCATGTTGTGGAAGAATCCTTTATTATTTCGTATAACAGAATCCATCCATATTTCATTTATACATTGAATATATATATATACACTTAATGTTGCATGGAATGACTATTATAAAACGAACTTGAAATTGTGTGTAACACAATCTAAGAATAGTGTTGCGTATACTTCAAGATAATACAGTGTGGATTATAGCACAAGATAATCTTGTTGTAGCATAAAACACATGACATAAAATAAATTAAAAGGAATATTTTTCATAAAATCTTGGGGTGTTACATTCTACCCCCCTTAAAATGAATTTTTCCCTCGAAATTCATCAGGGTTATAAATTGTTTACTATTTATAGAAAACCACATCGTAAAAAGGAATACCAAAACTTGGCTTTAACAACTAAAGTATGAAACATAATGGTTACACAAATTAACTCATCACTGGGTTTCCATGTAGGAGAACACAGGTGAAAATATGGATATGGAAGAAAAATCTAACCTTCAAGTTCTGATGGAGAGTGGTAGAGGACATGGCTATGAAAAATCCAACAATCACAAAGCCATAGATTTGTGATGATCTAAGTTACCATCTGATTCATCGGATATAAGAGCAGAATGACAACATTTTTGGTTTTCAAGATCATTTCCCTAAATTTCATGAAATCGGAATTAGAAGAAATACTTTTGTGATTTTGGTACAGTCTCACCATTGGTCATTCTTTGGACAATTTCCACTTCATCTCTTAAAGAAATGAAGTTGAATTTGTCATTCGTGATGTGTTAGTAGATAATGTGATAGAATGATGGGTCATTCCATCTGTCTCAAACAAAAGGTTAGAAAAGTTATCAAAAAAATACATAAGTCCATCTATAGTGAGATTAATCATATATGGTTCCTAAAATGGACTTATACTTCATATATCACACTTCTTAATATAATAAAACTAGTTTCTACTAAATAGGGACTTCCTGTAGGCCAGTCGTAGGCGATAAATGAGAGTCTCACTTCGGTTGTGGGTTCGATTCCCACAGCCTTGTCTGACGCGATGGGATGTCGCCCATCCTGCAGGTTGTCCTTTTTCTAAAACTACATTACTATAACATACCATCAATAATATCGAAAAAACTTCTATCCTTAAATAATTCTAACTTATGTCCTTCATAATCCATTCCAATCATTAGGCTTATCCAAAATACTGCTGTCCAATATTATATTATAGTGAAAACGATTACCAAATTATTCATATAAAAATAATGTTAATACCATCGTTGAACCCCATATATCATGAGATATGTCTTGTTGGTCACATTCCAAACATTCGACGGCCATAATCATGTATTCTCTTGAAAAATTAATACCCACTGAATCTTAGTGAAAACATGAGTGCTGTCAAAATTTAACTCTTTTCACATACCAAAACCTCAATCCATGATATAACTATTTCCTTATATCTATCATGAGCTTATGAATACTGTCAAACATTTCTTTTTCTCCTTATCCCTTCATTATGCGCATATCATATTTTTTCCAAAAATATCTCAATCACTTTCCATGGTTACCGATACCATAAAATTATTGAAAACCACAATAGACCAATACATAAATATTCCAATATTCCATGATACTATATACAACATTATTTTGTAATCCCATTATATAAACACTTAATCATTCCACCACATCTTTGTCATATTCAACATTTCCAATAGTGATCACATGTGACTTCCCTTTTTTCCTTTGCCTTATGATGTTGCTCACGTTGATCATCATTAACCCATGGATTAGGAAATTTATTAGCATAATGCCCCATTTCCTTGAACTTGAAGCATTGAAGTGTTGGTGGTGCGTTCTCTGTTTTCTTTTCATTATTCACATAATTAGAAACCCTTTTTCCATTACTTCGACACTCAGCTGCTTGATGACCTTCTTTTCCACACAGAAAACATTTTCTAGTCCCTTTAAGACAATCTCCACCATGCTTCTTTCAACAATTTGAGCATAAATAAAAATTCATCTTATTTTCACTATTATTCTGAGATTTCTCCTTGAACTCCGTCTTTCATTTCTTGTCAAAACTATGAGATGGATAAGTAACACCAACTTCCATTTCTACCATGATAGCATGACGCACAATTTCTTCATAGCTATTGAAGTATCTTATAGCTAATGCCCTTCGAATATTTAGTTTTAAGCCACTGAAGAATAGATCAACTTTACTTTCATGTTGGATGATAAAGCCAGATTCATACCTTGCAAGCCTTGAAAAATTCGCTTCATATACACCAACAGATTCATCATCCTTTTGCTTTAGTTCAAGAAACTCCTTCTCCATCTTTGTTCAAAGAATATGAGGGAAGTATTTATTGAATTATAATTTCTTGAACTCGTCCCATTCCATGGACTCAATTTCATCTCTTGGCCTCGTATTCTTGATAACATTCCACCATTGATCAGTTTAATATTCCAAATGATATACTGCTATGATGACTTTATCATGATCAGAACATTGAAGAACTGAAAATATCTTTTCAGTGGTACTAATCCATTATTCAGCAACAAGTGGATCAGAAGACCCACTGAAAGTAGGTGGAAGTCTCCTCATGAAGAACTCAATAGAATATTGTTCCCTTCTCTGCTCATTTGGAAGTCCAGAATGATTCATAGCTTGTGTAAGTATAGAAATAAGATTTTGCACTCCATCTCCCATAACATTTGTTTGTTCAGGAGGAAAATAATTGCATTGTCCATTGCATTATTCAACATGGTTCCTTTGGGTTCCATCCATCATCTAAAACCCAAAAAGAATAGTTTTAGAGGAAAAAATCATGATAGGGAAAACAACCTAATAAAGGAGGAGTACCTTCAATATCTAACATCTTAGGATTAATTCTAAGATCGTTACCGTAATTCTAGGACTATAACCTATAATTATACTTAACCTTAGGGACATCCCTAGACATACCTTATAAATATCTCTAGGGATCTTACTAAAGTTCTCACATCCTAGTTTCCAAAGTTTGAATAAACCTTTCCTCTGATACCAACTGTAGAGACCCAAAGATTGACGTACATAAATATTACATAACTTTTGCAGAATACATAATACATAACAAAAACAGACACACAAGGACCGTAATAGTTTAGTGTCTTTGGAAAATTGGAACGTAATCTTCTAATTGTGGTGAAAGATCTTCAAAATCTCCCATAAAGATCTTCCACTTTTTTTCCTTACCTAAAACCTTTGTTTTAATCCCGGGGAAAAATAAAACATAAAAAGGGTGAGCTCAAATGTTCAGTAAGGGTAAGCATGGATAAAATAAAACATACCATATACATTTGAACTTAAAAACATGAACATAATGTTTAAACATTAAAATCTTGAGCAACGACATAAAACATGGAAGTACATAAGGCATAGATCATAATGGAACATAAATCATGATATCATAGAATGGGAATAAAACATGTAGTTGTGGCATCCATTAATAACATGCAATGATTTCCATAGTAGCTAAGGCATTTCTTCCAAGACCATCTTAGTGGACAAAGTCCCTTTCTGAATCGAGTTCACTCCTCATTCCAGTCTTATAATACTGAACCAGATTAACTTACTGTTCGAGCCATGTCTATCTCATGAGATATAAATCTTTACCCAATGAATTGGAGGGAGGTATAGGTCCCACCCATCTCATAATGAAATCATTCTTACTTGTTCCACAAAATAAACATACATCATTCATAAAAACCCAATAAATAAAATGCGTTTCATAATCATCATCCCATCATCACATAATCCATATAAAAGAAATGGATATCGTTTCATAATATGAAAAGTGAAACCATGTAAATCATAGAGACATTATACATGAAACAGACACATAAGAAATAATGTCTTCTTAGATGAAAAATGGTTTTTATAAAACACTTGAAATGAATTCCTGAGGAAAATATCCTGTTTTCTTCAAATTCATATTCTTTTCAAAAAAAATTGTGCAATTTTTAAAGAAAATGATTTTTTTCGAAAATAGTCACGAAATCATTCGGAGGAAGCTTCATGAAAATAAGGCTTTATAAAACTGTAAAAATCCTTCTGTGCCGTATAAGTTAAAAAACATTCTTTTCGTACTTTTGCCGGAAATGTCAAAAAGTACCTCGTAAAAGAAATATTCCATACATACCATGTAGTAAAAGTCAAAAATGGGTAAAAAGGACATTAAAAATACATGAAACCATTTTTAGGAAACATGGACATGGATGATAGCAATAACGCCAGTAAATACTTACGAATAAGCAATCTCGGATAAAAATGAGATTCGAAAAATTATCCCTTACCTTAGGTCTGATATGCTTCTTATTGTTTCGAACCTCCTATATAATGATTTAAATAATGTCATTGACTTATTACATAATCATATTCATTGTCATGATATCATATATGTTTCTATTATGACTTTATATTACCCGTTCTTTTGTAAATTCCATGTTAAAGTAGTGTTTTGGGTAAAATCATTTCATTTATCATATGTGTTTCGACTTGTCGTTTCTTGATATTAATACTTATATCCTGATTTACATAATTCCAGAATTTAAAACATGATTTATATATAATATATATTCATCATATACATATATATTATAGATCGATAAAAGGAATGAAATACACCGTTCATGGAGACGGTAGACTGTACGTACGCATGAACGCTGTTTTCGTTTCCTTATTGAATTTAATGAACCTAAATAGATGACATATATATATATATATACATAAATCCAGTAGCATTATTATTTCATATATTTCATTATTATTCATTATATAAACTTTATTATCATTCATGTATGGTTAATCATGGAGAATTAATCTCATCGCATCGTGGAGACGGTAGTCCGTACGTACGCACGAGCGATGATATCATTCCCAAGATCATGGAATTGTATTAAAGTGTATGTATAATATTACAGAATCAATATCACTTTAGAATAATCATATATATTCATTACTTTCTCCATTATACCCATCCATGTAAGGTGGTGGTGGAAAATAGATTACACCACGGTGTGGAGATGGTATTCCGTACGTACGCACACGCGATGATTTCATTTTCCGTAGGATGGATAGATGGTGAAATATGGTTGTTTCAGAATTATAATAACATATCATTATATGCGTGATACAAATGTTATTACCTCATTATGAAAAAACTAAAAAAGAAGAAGTGGAAGAAGAAATAAAGTTGAAAGAATCGGTAACGGACATTACCTTTTCTTTGAAACGCCTCTTTGAGACCTTCTCTTAGGGAACTAAAATTGGTCTTTGAAGAAGACCAGGACCTCTAGGATGTTTCTTGGGTAGTTTAGAATATAAGTATTCAGGGGTTGGCCGAGCTTGAAGGCTCAAAGTTGTGTGAGGAATAGAGGGAGGAGGTGCCCTTTTATAAGGGAAGAGAGGGGCACCTTTGGAAATCTTAAAAATATTAATTTATAATAAATCTAACCCCACTTAAAAAATTCCCAAAATGACTCATATTCAAATATTAGATTTTATAGGGTTGTAATATCATCAAAAAATTAAATTTATACATGTTTGGAATTTATTTTAAACATTATCAACTTGATTTATCCTTATTTAACCAATTTAATTTTATTTGTGGTAATAACATTTTAAATTTTAAATTATAACAAATAATTACTTATTTGTTGTGAATTGTACATAATTGGATAATTTATAACATTTCATACCATATAAATTCAAATTTTTAAATTTTTAAATATTTTTGTGATTTTTAAACATTTTTATAATATGTTATTTTTATAAAATAACAATAGTGTCAATTTTGACACTATTCATTTATTTGAATTTAAATAAAATATATACAGAATATATGTTTGAAATAAAATCTTTAATAGATTCATAAAAGGTCATATGTATCTAGAAAATTTGTGGATCACATTAAATAGTTCATATAATATTTATTTTATTATTTGTACAACCATTTATTTGGTTTATCTCATAATAAAATAATTACTACATCATTTTTTGTATAATTATTTAATATAATTATTTGTTGCATAAAAATTAAAAATAAAATCCTATGAGGAATATAAATCTATTACCTTTAACAATAACACTTTGACTAGAATTTATCATCTTAAAATCACAATATTTAAATTGTTATATTTATTAGATTATGAAGGTGACAACTTTGGCATCATTTAAAATAAACTAATATAAGTGTCATAATCGGTTTTATAAGGCTCCAAACAGTCAAATATTAGACCATTGATTATTATAGTTTAAATTTACATGACCAATATGTTTTGGTCAGGGTTTTGTGCCTTTTATGGTCACTATTAGTTTAATAAAAACCTTATTCTTAATTTTTCACTAGATAAACAATTTCTGCATCACTATTGTGTCACAGTTAATGATAATTATTTAATCCTTAAGAATTATAAATAAATTCATATGATGTAGATAATTTCATTATATTTCTTGATAATATTCATGTTCTAAGTTTCATGAAGTTTATCACTAAATTAAAATTAATATACTTATAAGATTTAAGAGAGTGACATGTTGTCACTTTCTTTGGTTTTAATAATAATTAAATTATTTTCATGGAAAAAAGTCTATTAAATGATTCTAATCATACCCTTAGGTCATATAGGTAGACTTTTAGTCATCCAATAGAATTTTGGCATGTGTTAGGGTAATTTTATAATATTATATTTACCCGTAATTACCCAATTTACCTTTAACTATGCTAAATAAAATTTACCGTAGTTACTATTCATAATTCCCAAAAATAAAAAGTTACCTATTAACATAATTTGAAACCACTGATTCTAAATATGGAATCAATTTTTCGAAATTCAATACAAAAAAGTTGCAGAAATTAAATTAAAATTAATCTCGTTGTCGAAAGAAAACGGGTTTTTGTTTAAAACGTTGCAAAAGATTGAATTGATTTAACCTACGAATTCAAGGTAAAATCAATGATAATGACATAAATTATATTAATGGTAAAAATATATTCTATTTATACTTTAAAACCATTAAATATAATAATTTATCCATATAAATTATTATGATGAAAAAAGTTGTTTTTAATTAAAATATAGCGTGTTTTTACTATTCATTAAAATATGAAAGTTATCAGAAAAATATCAAAACTTTATCCAATGTAAATTTCTATATCCTGATTCAAAATAAGAAGTTTATTTTGTAAAATTGAAGTTATAAACATGTCAAAAACTAGATTTAAAGTGGGTTCTCCATCAAAAGGCGGCAAAACTGCATTTTAAAAAAAATACTTATTTAACCCGAAAAATTTATTTTGTTCTTATAGCATGTTCTAGAAAATGTGTAAGATGAATAATAATGTTATAAAATTCAAAATTTAGTTCATAATATTCATAATGGCTAGTTCATAATAATATTATAATAATATATCATTGTTTAGTAAAACCCGGTATTGCCTACAACACATGCTATCGAGGATGGCCGTGATTGCGTGTAATGCAAGCCAAACCAGGGTTGCGTGTTGTGCAAGAATCCTTTATTATTTCATATAACATAATCCAACCATATTTCATTTATACATTGAATATATATATATATATACACTCAATGTTGCGTGGAATGACTATTATAAAACAAACTTGAAATTGTGTGTAACACAATCTAAGAATAGTGTTGCGTATACTTCAAGCTAATACAGTGTGGCGTATAGCACAAGATAATCTTGTTGTATCATAAAACACATGACATCAAATAAATTAAAAGGAATATTTTTCATAAAATCTTGTGGTGTTACAATTACATCTTACAAATATGGAACAAAAATTAGTATAGAGATACATTTCCTTCACGAGCCACACTCTTTCACCAATTTTTAAGAGAAAAATTAATTGTACCCACTTAAACATCACCTTTATGAATCACACACTTTCACCCATCTTATAAACAACATTAGTATGCCCCATTATACATATCTTATGATATCTAACATAACAACCCATACTTTTCATACATATATATTACATAATTTTTACATAGTATTTATTACAGTACATAACTACACTCCCAATAACCATAATAGTTTAGTGCCTTAGGAAACATGAAAATATAAATACCAAACCATAATTAAGCTATGTCATATCTGACTATGTTCTTTATAACTTACCCTATGGAAACCCAAAGATTGACGTACATAGACATTACATTACTTATGTGGAAAACATAATACATAACAAAAAATAGACGCCCAAAGACCGTATTAGTTTAGTGTCATTGGAAACTTAGAACATAATATTCTAATCATGGTAAAAGATCTTTAACATCTCCCATAAAGATCTTCTCCTTTGGTTTTCTTAACTAAAACCTATCTTTATATCCAGGGGAAAAGAAAACATAAAAAGGGTGAGCTAAAATGCTCAGTAAGGGTAAACATGGAGAACAAAAAACAATCTCTAAACATTTGAACGTAAGAACATGAACATAAATCATCAAAATCATGAGTAATGACATAAATCTTGTTAGTGCATAAGGAATAGATCATAAAGGAACATTAACCATGATAAAATAGTATGGGAATAAAACAAGTAACTCTGGAAACCATTAAGCACATGTTATTATTTCTATAGTAGCCAAGGCATTGCGGCCAAAACCGTCATAGTGGACAAAGTCCATTACTGAACCGGGTTTACTTTCTATTCCAGCCTTGTTTTACTGAACCAGATTCACTTGTCATTCCATCCATGTCTATATCATGAGATATAAATCTTTACCCAATGAATTAGTGGTAGATATAGGTCCCACCCATCTCATAATGAAATCATTCTATCGTGTTCCAAAAAATAAACATAAAGCATTCATCATAAAACAAAGAATAATATGGGTTTCATAAACACCATCCCATCATAGCATATTCCATAAAAAATAAATGGATATCATTTAATCATAATAAAAATTAAACCATGTAAATAATAGAGACATTATACTTGAAATATAAACATATTAAATAATGTCATCTTAGATGGAAAATGGTTTTGATAAAACACTTGAATTGGATTATTGAGGAAAATATCCTTTCTTATTCAAAATCATTTTCTTTTCACAAAATGACATGTAATTTTAAAATAAAAGGATTTTTTTTGTAAATATTCATGAAATATTGTAGAGTAGGCTTCATGAAAATAAGGCATTATGAAACCATAAAAATCTGTTCATGCCGTATAAGTTAAAAAAACATTTTCCTCGTACTTTTAATGGAAAAGTCAAAAAGTACCTTGTATGGTAAACAAAATAATGATTACTTCCATAAAACAATGTAAAAGTAAAATATGGGTAAAAATTACTTTAAAAATACATGGAAGAATATTTAACACTTTATGAAAAACATTTTATTTGCATGGATGAAAAATATGACCCTAGTAAATACTTACATATACGCAATCTCGGATAAAAATGAGATTGCAAAATAATCCCTTACCTTAAGTCCAATTTTGTTTGTAAATGTACAAAAGAACTGTATAGTGGGTTTAAACATATTATTAACAGTTAATAGAACAATAATAATATTTATGATATCATATATGATTCACTTAGGACATTATATTACACGTTCTTTTGTCAATTCCTTGTTAAAGCAGCGTTTTGGGTAAAATCATTTCATTTATCGTATATGTTTCAACTTGCTATTATTGATATTATTAATTATATCTTGATTTAATTAATTCTATAATTTAAAACATTATTTATATATAATATATATTCAGAATATAAATATACATGATATGTCAATAAATGGAATGAAATACACTATTCATGGAGAAAGTAGGTCATACGTATGCATGAACATTGTTTTCATTTCTTTATTGAATTGAATGGAAGTAGATGACATACATATATATATAAACAAATAAAATATCATTATAATGTCGTATATTTCATTATTATTCATTATATATACTTTATAATCATTCCTGAATGGTTAACATGGAGAATGAATCTCATCGCGTCGTGGAGACAGTAATCCGTACGTACGCACGAGCGATGACATCATTCCCATAATTATTGAATGGAATTGGAGTGGATGATATAATATCTCAGAATTATAATCATGTTATAATAATCATATATTGTTATTCCTTCCACCATTATACCCATCCGAGTAAGGTGGTGTTGGAAAAAATATTACACCATGGCATGGCAACGGTATTCCGTACGTAAGCACGCACGGTGATTTCGTTTTCCGTAGGATGGATAGAAGGTGAAATAGGGTTGTTTCATATTTATAATAAAATATAATTATATGATTGATACTTATGTTATTACTTTATAATGAAAGAAATAAATAAGAGGAAGTATAAGAAGAAATAAATTTGAAAGAATCGGTAAAGTATATTAACTCTTCTTCAATGCGCCTCTTCTAAACCTCCTCTTAGGGAACTATATTTGGTCTCTGAAGAATACCAGGACCACTATAATGTTTCTTGGGAAGTTTATAATATAAATTGGAAGGGTTTGGCCGAGATTGAAGGCTCAAAATGGTGTGAGGAGGAGAGGGAGGAGGTTGCCTTTTATAAGGGAGGAGAGGGGAACCTTTGGAAACATAAGAAATATTAATTTAAAATAAATTTAAACCCCACTTAAAAACCACAAAGAATGACTCAATTCGAATATGAGATGAGATATGGTTGTAATATCATCAAATAAAAAAATTTAGACATGTTGGTAGTTTATTTTAAACCTTATCAACTTGATTAATCCTTATTTAATCTATTTAATTTTATATGTGGAAACAATATTATAAATTTTAAATTGTTATAAATAATTACATATGTGTTGTGGATTTTAAATAATTAGATACTTTATGACATTTTAGACTATAAAAATTTAAATTTATAAATTTTAAATATTTTTGTGTTTTTTAAACCATTTTATAATATGTTATTTTTATAAAATAAAAATTGTGTCAATTTTGAAACAATTAATTTATTTTAATTTAGATAAAAACCACACAAAGGATATATTCGAAAAAAAATATTTAATAGATTACTAACATGTCATATGACCCTAGAAAAATTGTGGAGAACATTAATTAGTTCATATAATATTTATTTTAATATTTTTAAAACCATTTATTTTATATTTTAATCAATAAAATAATTTATATATCACTATTGTGTCATTATTAATGATATTTATTTAATCCCTAAAAATGCAAAATAATTTACTATGATGTATATAATTTTATTATATTTATTTAAACTATTTATATTTGACGTTTTATGAGTTTTATCACTAAATTAAAATTATTACACTTATAAGATATAAGAGAGTGACATGTGGTCACTTTCTTTGGTTTTAATAATAATCAGATCAATTTCATGGCCAAAATTCCATGAAATGAACCTATTTAGACCCTTAAGTTATATGGGTCTACGTTTATTCATCCAATAAAAATTTGGAAGGTGTTAGGGTAATTTTATAATCTCATTTTTACCCTTAATTACCTAATTTACCTTTAACTGTAGTGAATAAAAATTACCGTAGTTACTATTCATAATGACAAAAAAATAAAAGTAACCTATTTACATAATTTTGACCCACTAAATCCAAATATGGATTCCATTTTTCAAAATTCTAAACATAGAAGTTGTAGTAATTAATTTAAAATTAATCTCGTTGTAATGAAAATGAGTTTTTAAAAGTTAAAACATTGTCAAAGATTAAAATGTTCTTAAATATGAATTCAATGTAGAATTAATGATAATGACTTACATTACATTAAATGGAAAAAATATATTCTATTTATACTTTAAAACCATTCAATATTATAATTTAACCATATAAATTATCTTGATTAAAAAAAGTTGATTTTAATTAAAATTTAGCGTATTTGTACTATTCATCAAAATATGAAAGTTATCAGAAAAGTATCAAAAATTTATCCAATGTAAATTTTTATATCCTGATTTAAAAGAATAAGTTTATATTGTAAAATTGAACTTATAAACTTGTCAAAAATTATACTTATAATGGGTGTGCCGTCAAAAGGTGGTAAAACTCCAATTTTTTTAAAAAATACTTCTTTAATCGAAAAATTGATTTTGCATTCATATATCATTCTAGAAAATGTGTAAGATCAATTATAATGTTATAAAATTCAAAATTCGGTTAATAATATTCATAACGGCTAGTTCATAATATTATAATAATATATCATTGTTTAGTGAAACTCGGTATTGCGTACAACACACTCTATCGAGGAAGGTTGCTTTTGCATGAAACACAAGCCAAGAATAGTGTTTGAATATACTATAAGATAATATAGTGTTGCGTATAACACAAGCTAATCGTGGTGTAGTGTACAACACCAGACCTCAAATAAAAAAATTATTTCTCCTAAAATCTTAGGGTGTTACATTCTACCCACCTTAAAATGAATTTCACCCTCAAAATTCATCGGGGTTGTAAATTGTTTACTACAAGAAAGTTTCTTTAATTAAAACCCACATCGTAAAAATGAATACTAAAACTATTTTTTAAAAAGTAATGTTAGATACATAACAGATAACCAAAGTAACTCATCACTAATTTTTCACATAGGAGAACATATTTGAAAACATGGATATGGAAGAGAAATCTATCCATCATGTTCTGATGAAGAGTGGTAGAGAACATGGCTATGAAAAAGACAACAATCACAAAGCCATAAATTTTTGATGATCTAAGGTACCATCTGATTCATCAGATATGAGGGTACTAGGAAAATGTTTTTGGTTTTCAATATCATTTCCCTAAAGTTGAAAATTTTGAATTAGAAGAAATACTTTCTTGATTTTGGTATAATCTCACCTTTGGTCGTTCCATGAACAATTTCCACTTCGTATCTTAAAGAAATGAAGTTGAATTTGTCATTCGTGAAGTATTAGTAGATCATGTGATAGAATGATGGGGCATTCCATCTATATCAAACAAAAGGTTATAAAAAGTTATCAAATATACATAAATCCATCTATGGTTAGGTTAATCATATATGATTCCAAAAATGGACTTAGACTCGAAATATCATATAGCTTAACAAAATAAAACTAATTTCTACTAACTCGGGACTTCCTATGATCTAGTGGTAGGCTATAAAGGCCTTTTTCACATCGGTTGTGGGTTCGATTCCCGCAACCTTGTCCGACGTGACAGGTAGTCGCCCGTCCTACGAGTTGTCCTTTTTCTAAAACTAAACTATTATAACATTTCAGAAATAATAAAAAGAGTTATGGCCTTAAACAATTCTATCTGATGTCTAACTTAATCCATTTCGAATCTTTAGTCCTATCCAAAATACTTCTGTCCAATCTCATAGTATAAAGAGAACCATTTCTAGATAGTTCATATAACAAGCATGTTAATACCATCATTTATCCCCCATATATCATAATATATATCTTGTTGATTGCATTCCAAACATGTGAATACCTTAATAATGCATTCTCTTGAAACATTAATTACCATAGAACCTTAGTAAAAATGTGAATGTTTTCAAAAGTAAACCAAAATCCCAAAATTTCTCTATACTCAAACCATGATATCACTTTGTCCTTATATTAGTCATGAGCTTATCAATACTATTAAAAAATTTATTTTGTCTTTATCCCTTCATTATGCACATATCATCTGCTTTCCAAAAATATTTCAATCACTTTTCATGGTTACTAGTACCATTTAATTATTGAAAACCATAATTAACCAACACATAGATATTCCAATATTCCATAATACTATAAATGAGATTGCATGATAGTATTTTGAAATCCCATTACATAAAAATCTAATCATTCCACAACATCATTTTTATACTCAACATCCCAAATAGTGATCCCATATGACTTCCCTGTGTTCTTTGCTTTAAGTGGTTTCTCACGTATATCATCATTAACCCTTGGATTAGGGAATTGATTAGCATAATGCCGCATTTCCTTGCACTTGTAGCACTGAAGTGTTGGTGGTGCGTTCTCTGTAGTATTTTCTCTATTCACATCATTAGCAACCTTTTTCCCATTACTTTGGCACTAATCTGCTCTATGACCTTCTTTTCCACACATAAAACATTTTATAGTCTCTTTAAGAAAATCTACACCATGCATCATTCCACACATTGAGCATAACGAAACATTTTTCTTCATTTCACCATAGTTTTGAGATTTTTCCTTGAACTCCATCTTTCATTTCTTATCAAAACCATGAGATGGATGTGTGACACCAACTTCCAGTTCTACCTTGATAGAACAACGTACAATTTCTTCGTAGCTAATGAAGTCTCTTATAGCTAATTCTTTTCGAAGACATAGTTTTAAGCCACTGATGAATCGATCAACTTTACTTTCAGGTTAGATGAAAAAGCTAGATGCATACCTTACAAGCCTTGAAAAATTCTCCTCATATATACCAACAGATTCATCATCCTTTTTCTTAATCTCAAAGAACTCCTTTTAAATCTTTGTTTGAAGATTACGAGGGAAGTTCTTATTGAAAAAAAGTTCTTGAACTCATCCCATTCCATGTATGCAATTTCATCTTGGGGCCTTGTATTTTTAATTAGATTCAACCCCTGGTCTGCTTCACCTTATATCCGGTAAAAAGACAAAAGGAAATTTTCATGCTCTAAACAACGATGTTTGGAAAATATCTTTTCAATGGTACTGGTCCATTCTTCAGCAACAATTGGATTAGAAGACTCACTGAAAGAAGGTGGACATTTCCTCATAAAGGACTCAATAGAAAATTGTTCATTTCTCTGCTCATTTGGAATTCCAGAATGATTCATAGCTTATGTAAGTATAGTAATAAGATTTTTCACTACATCTCCCATAACGTTGGTTTGTTCTGGAGCACAATCATTGCATTTTCCATTACATTGATCAACACGGTTCCTTTGGGTTCTAGCCATCATCTGAAACCCCAAAAGAATAGTGTAGGAGGAAAACTTCATCCTTGGAAAACAACATAATAATGGGGGAGTACCTTCCATATATAACATCTTAGGTTTAATTATAATATTGTTACCATAATTCTTGGACTATAACCAATACTTATACTTAACATTAGGGACATCCTTAGACATACCTTAGAAATATCTCTAGGGATCTCACTAAAGTTTTCACATCCTAGTTTCCAAAGGTTAACTAATCATTCGCTCTAATACCAACAGTAGATACCCAAATCTTGACATACATTGAAATTACATTAATTTTGTGGAATATTTAATACATGACAAAAACAGACTCCCAAAGACCGTATTAGTTTAGTGTCTTTGGAATCTCAGAACTTAGTCTTCTAATCATGGTTAATGATCTCCAACATACCCCATAAAGATCTTCCCCATTGGGTTTCTTACCTAAAACCTTTCCATATGTCTTAGGTAAAAGAATACATAAAAAGGGAGAGATCAAATTATTATTAAGGGTAGACATGGAGTACATAAAACAATCCCGGGACATTTTAACGTAAGTACATGAACATAAAACATCAAAATCAGGAGTCATGACATAGATCATGGTAGTTCATAAGGTATAGATCATAACGAAACATTAAAAATGGTAAAACAGAATGGTAAGAAAACATGTAATTGTGGAAACCATTAATTACAAGTTAGGATTTCCATAGTATCCAAGGCATTGCTGCCAAGATCGTCATAGTGGACAAAGCCCATTACTGAATCAGTTTTACTTGTCATTCCAACCCTATATTACTGAGCCAGATTCAATTTTCATTCTGGCCATGTATATCTTAAGAGATATAAATATTTACCCAATTAATTGGAAGGATATATAGGTGTCACCCATCTCATAATGAAATCATTCTTTCATATACCACAAAATAAACACAAATTATTCATTATAACCCAAAGAATAATACGGGTTTCATAAACACCATACCACCATAAAAAATTCCATATAAAATAAATGGATATATTTTAATCATAAGAAAAATGAATCCATGTAAATAATAGAGACATTATACTTCAAATATAACCATATTAAATAATGTCATCTTAGATGGAAAATTATTCTGTTAAAACAAGTGAAATGAATTCTTGAGGAAAATATCCTTTCTTGTTCAAAATCATTTTTTTTCACAAAATTCCATGTAATTTTAAAGGAAAAGGATTTTTTGAAAATAGTCATGAAATATTGTAGATTAAGCTTCAAGAAAATAAGGTGTTATGAAACCATAAAAATCCGTTTATGCCTTATAAGTTAAAAAAACATTCTCCTCGTACTTTTAATGGAAAAGTGAAAAAGTACCACGTATGGTAAACAAAAGAAAGATTCCTTCCATAACACAATGTAAAAGTCAAATAGGGGTAAAAATGACTTTATAAATACATATATGAATATTAAACACTTTATGAAATAAATTTTATGGAAATGTAAGAAAAATATAACCCCATAAAATACTTATGTATAAGGAATCTCAGATAAAAATGAGATTGAAAAAGTATTCCTTACATTAGGTACAATTTTTTCCATACTTGTTTGAAAATCCTGTATAATGGGTTTAAACATATTATTAACTGGTAACATAACAATAATAATATTTATTAAATCATATATTATTCACTTAGGACTTTATATTACCCCTTCTTTTTTCAATTCCATGTTAAAGCAACGTTTTGGGTAAAATCATTTCATTTATCTTATGTGTTTTGACTTGTTGTTCTTGATATTATTACATATATCCTGATTTAAATAATTATAGAATGTAAAACATGATTTATATATATTATATATATTCATCATATAAATATATATGATAGATCAATAAATCGAAGGAAATACACCGTTCATGGAGACGGTAGGCCGTGCGTATGAATGAACGTTGTTTTCATTTCCTTATTGAAATGAATGGAAGTAAGTAGATGACATACATATAGATATATATACTTAAATACATTATAAATATTAGGTCATATATTTCATTATTATTCATTATATATACTTTATAATCATTCATTAATGGGTAACATAGAGAATGAATCTCATCACATCGTGGAGACAGTAATCTGTACGTACGCATGAGCGATTATTTCGTTTCCATAATTATTGAATGGAATTGGAGTGGTTGATATAATATCTCAGAATTAGTATCATATTATAATAATCATATATAGGTAATATTTACACCATTATACCCATCCAAGTAAGGTGGTGTTGGAAAAACAGATTACACCACGGCGTGGAGACGGTATTCTATATGTATGCATGCAGGGTGATTTCATTTTCCATAGGATGGATAGAAGGTGAAATAGTGTTGTTTAATATTTATTACAAAATATCAGTATATGAGTGATAATGATGTTATTACTTTAAAATTAAATAAATAAATAAGTGGAAGTATAAAAGAAATAAATTTGAAAGAATTGGTAAAGGATATTATCTCATCTTCGATGCGCCTCTTCTAAACCTCCTCTTAGGGCACTAAAGATGGTATTTTAAGAACACCAGGACCTATAGTATCTTTATAGGTAAGTGGAGAATAGAAATTGGTAGGTTTTGGCCGAGATTTAAAGATCCAAATGGTGTGAGGTGGAGAGGGATGAGTTGACCTTTTATAAGGGAGGAGAGGGAGACCTTTGGAAACACGAGAAATATTAATTTATAATAAATTCAAACCCAACATAAAAACCTCCAAAAATGTCTCAATTTTAATTTTAGACGAGATATGGTTGTAATATAATCATCCTATGAAATTTAAACAAGTCTGTAATTTATTTTAATCCTTATCAACTAGATTGATCCTTATTTAATCTATTTAATTTTATTAGTGGAAATAATATTCTAAATTTTAAATTTCTATAAATAATTACTTATGTGTTGTGAATTGTCCATAATTGGATATTTTATGAATTTTTAGACCATATAAGTTTCAATTTATTATTTTTAAATAAATTTTTTGATTTTTATTCCATTTTATAATATGTTATTTTTATAAACTACTAATAGTGTCAATTTTGACACTATTCATTTATTTGAATTTAAATAAAATGCACATAGTGGATATATTCAAACCAAAATATTTAATAGACGGATAAAATGTCATATTCATCTATAAAATTTGTTTAGAACATTAAATAGATCATATAATATTTATTATAGTATTTTTAAAACCATTTATTTGATATTTCTATCAATAAAATAATTTCTACATCACTATTGTGTCATCATTAATGATAATTATATAATCCCTCAAAATTATAAATAAATTATAATTATTTAGATAATTTTATTCGATTTTTGGATACTATTTATATTTGATGTTTTATGAGGTTTATCTATAAATTAAAATTATTACACTTATAAGATATAAGAGAGTGACATGTTGTCACTTTCTTTGGTATTAATAATAATTATATCATTTTCATGGTCAAAAGTCCATGAAATGAATCTTTACAACACTTAATTGATATGGGTAGACTTTTATTCATATAATAGAATTTTGTTAGGTGTTAGGTTAATTTTATAATCTTATTTTTACCCTTAATTACCTGATTTACCTTGAACTATAGTAAATAAAAATTACCGTAATTACTATTTATATTGTCAAAAAAATATAACTAACCTATTTAAATAATTTTTACCCAATGAATCCAAATACGGAATAAAATTTTCAAAATTAAAAACACAAAAGTTGCGGTAATTAATATAAAATTAATCCTTTTGTTAAGAAAACTATTTTTTTAAAGTTAAAACATTTTCAAAGATTGAAATGATTTTACCAATGAATTCAATGTAAAAATAATGATAATTACTTGTATTATATTAAATGGTAAAAATATATTTTATTTATACTTTAAAAAAATTCATTATTATAATTTAACCATATAAATTATCTTGATGAAAAAAGTTGTTTTTAATTAAAATTTAGCGTATTTTTAATATTAATCAAAATACGAAAGTTATCAGAAAAGTATAAAAAATTAATCCAATGTAAATTTTTATATCCTGATTCAAAATAATAAGTTTATTTTGTAAAATTGAACTTATAAAATTGTGAAAAATTATATTTAAAATGGGTGTTCCATCAAAAGGTGGTAAAACCGCATTTTTTTGAAAAATACTTATTTTATCGAAAAATTGATTTTCATTTCATATCTCATTCTAGAAAATGTGTAAGATGAATGATAATGTTATAAAATTCAAAATTTGGTTATTACTATTCATAATGGCTAGTTTATAATATTATAATAATATATCTTTATTTAGTGAAACTCAGTATTGCATACAACACACGCTATCAAGGAAGGATGCTCTTGCGTGCAACACAAGACAAGAATAGTGTTTGCGTATACTACAAGCTAATACAGGTTTTTGTATAAAAAAAGATAATTTTGGTGTAGCTTATAACACAAGACATCAAAGAAAAAAATTTATTTCTCCTAAAATCATGGGGTGTTACAAACCCCCTTCTTAGACATATCATACAAAATACATATCCTCATAACATGGGGAAAGGAAACATAATAAAGGGTGATTTTAAATTCTTTGTAAGGGAAACCAAGTGAGATACGTAATAATTACTTGAACCTAAGTGTGTGATAACATGTGAAAAACTTTTGAAAACCATACCCCGCATATCAAAGATCATAATCATGTGTCATGACATAGAGATTGTGAGTTCATGAGACATTATTCATTAGGAAATATAATAACATGAGTCATTAGAGCATAAAAAATGATTTTATGGCATATTTATAAGCATAAAAAAACATATGTTAAGGATACCCAATTAGGATGTTCATAACATGTTAGGTCTGGGCTATCCACCAGTTTAAATACTTTTGGTTTGTGCTGACCCCCCATGCACCCTCCTTTTTGGTCTTGGCCTAACCACTTATGAACCCTCTTTTTTGGGAATGGAAAAAACACTAATATATCCTCTATGGTCATTTATCATTTATCACTACCCAATTCATTGAAGTGCTATCTGGGCACATCCATCATGTAAGCTATAACGGGATCACCGGCTATTATTTGGGTCACCCCCTCAAATAAGCTATAATGGGCTTACCTAATGCTATCTGGGATGCCCCATCATATAATCTTTAATGGACATACACAACACTATTTAGACCACCCCATTGTATAATTTTTAACTGGATTACTTGAAGTTTCTGGGCCACCACATCATGAATGCTACAATGGGATTACCCAACGCTATAAGGGCCACCCCATCAAATATGTTTTTATAGGATTACCTGATTTTTTCAAGTACACCCCCATTATATAATTTTTAATGGTCTTACCTGACACAATCTAAGCCACCCCATCTTCTAAGCTGTAACTGACTTAGCCAATGGTATTAGGCCGCCCCATCAGGTAAGTTGTAACAGGCTTACCCAACACTATCTGGGACACCCCATCGTATAATATTTAATGGGTTTACCCAAAGCTATCTGGGAAACCCCATTTTAAATGTATCTTCCATGAATCACAACATTAATAAAGTATAAATAGATTTCATATCATCATAAAATCTTCTAAACATAATTTTTATTCTTTCGTAACATTATTAATCCATGGATAAGAAATGGGTTTCATATAAATATATTTGAATCATGATAAATTCATGGAAATTAAATATTTCATAAAAATATATTTTAATCCTGTTTGAAACAAATAAAATAAATTAGTTTCATAATAATATCATAGAAACATGTTTGAACTATGGAAAAGAAATGGTTTCCATAAACATCCTGTCATCAAAACATAAACAATTTAGAGAAAGAGTATAAATAGTATCCTTGGATAATATTCACTATAAGTCATAGGTAACACCAACATATGTCATATTATATGGAAACTAAATTTAAAAGGATCATTTTAAACATTTCATATTTAAAATATCTTTTTTACTTTGAAAAATTATCTTTAAAACATACTTTTATTGAAAACAAATCATTGAAAATAACCATGAAAACTTATAAATGAAGATTTAAAATTAAATAAAATGAGTTAAAACATTTTTAGAATCCTTTTCCTTGAAAATAATATTAAAATAATATTTAAAAAAAATTTGAAATTTTTTTTAGAAAACATCGTTTTGAAAGAAAACATATTTCCAGCTGAAGAGAGAAATAAAGATGGATTTTTTAAAAAAACATTTTATAAAATATCTTAAGTACCAAGTACTATAAAAATGGTACCATTAAAAGAATATATAATGAATAAAAATTTTATAAGTAAATTATTGATAATTCTTCAGAGGTAGATAATAATATTTCAACATGGGATACATAATCATAGAGAATCTTGATAAATGATGAGATTGTATAATAAAAACATTACCACTTAGTTAATATTGAAGTATAATCCCCATGAAAGGATAAAAGAAAAAGAAAAAGAAAATATCATGGGGATTAATAATTTACTGATATAACATTTCAAATGGGCTTTATATACACCTTGTGAAATAATATAGGTGCATCACATAATGTACATCTCAAAGAAGGCAAATTGAGACAAAAATACATCATTGCTTTAGTAATTTTTTGAGCGTAAACCACATAAAATATAGATCATAAAATTTATATATAAATAAAATAATTTTAATTATAATCATCATAAAATATATTCATGGGTATTTTTTTAGAACACATGAAATAAATTGTGGGTGAATATGATACATGTCTCACAGAAGTAAAAAGTGAGACGAAGACCCCTTACCTTAAGTCTTCAGTTCCTTTGTACATGTTCTAAAATTTTTTATAATAAATATAATATTACTATAAACTTAACATAGAACCGTATAAATATATATTATACCATATATTAATTTATTATGACTTTATATTACCTATTTATTTACAATTTAATGTTAGAGTTATGTTTTAGGTAATAACATCATTGTTTTTCATACATATTTTTAATTATTATATTTGTCCTCTTATTAAGATCATGATTTAATCATCTAAAAAATAATAAAAACAATATAAAAATAATATATATTCAGTATATATGTATTTTTATTCATCTATAAAATATATAGATATGAAATGAAATATTTCATTCATGGAGACGGTATGTCGTACGTATGCATGTAAACTGTTACCATTTTCATGTCATATTAAAAGAAATAAAGTTAAATTATACATATATATATATATATCACAATTAAAGTATAATTTTATATGTTATATATATCATATATTTATATTAAACACATCCTTAATAAATTCCATGTAAATCATGAATGAATCACATAGCTTTGCAAGGTTGTAGTCCTCTGTACACACGAACAATGATATTGTATTCCAAAAAATAATGAATGTAGGTATGTGTTATATGAAAATTAAATCATAACAAAAACATCATATAAATGATAAAAATAATAAATAAATACCATTTCCATCATTAATACCAATCGTGAAAGGTGGTAGTGGAAAAACGAACGACATCGATTCAGGAGGTGGTAGTCTGCCTTACACACAAATGGTGATTTCATAACCCATTTGATGAAAATTTGTATGGTTTTAGGTCAATAAATTAACATAAAAACATATTTGTATATCTAATATACTTAGTTAATTATATAATTTTTATATAAAAAATTAATGGGTTTGAGGAAGAAATAAAACACAAACATTCATTGGTGAATGTTACCTCTTCTTATGGTATCTCCTTTTCATTCACACCAAATGTCTTTCTTGGTTAGATTTATGACTAAAATAAAGATTATAGGTTTATATAAGGTAATTATTGATGTTATTTTGGCAGTTATTTTCTGAGCCAATTAATTTTGAATGTGTGAAGACATGGGGATAGGGGGCGACCTTTTATAAAAGGGGGAGAGGACACACTTGGTATCTTGGAAAATAATGATAGGCGAACCCACATTTATACCTAAAAAAATGAAACAATAATGAAAAATACTCTATAATAGTAGGTATAACTTCCAAATATGTCCATAAAATGGGTGATGTAGAAGTTTCTATGTCATTTGTCACCTTAAGTTTAAATTTTAGTCCTTGAAAAAAAAAATTTCTCTAAATCGTCGTGATTAATTTTGATCACATTCACTAATAAATTTGGTCAAAAGTAATTTGAAATATTAAAAATGTAAATTTTTTTATTATAAATATGGAATCCAATTTTTCAAATTAATTTCACAAGAGATTTGAAATTTAATTGAAAATTAATTCTACAGACACGAAGCGAAAGTGGGTTTTAAGAAAGAAAAAGTTAAAATGTTTGAAATGTTTTATATCTAATTTACAAGTGAAATTGATTATAATGACTGGAATTGAATTAAGTTATGTATAATTGATGTAATTATAATTTAAAACTAATTTAAAATATAATTTATTTATTTATGTAATTTAAAAAAAAGGATGTTTCTAATTAAAATTTAGTATTTTTCATTATTTATAAAAAAACCTATGAGAAAAATAAAAAAATAATCCTAATATAATATTGAAATTATTATTTAAAAAATTATGTTTATTTTTTCAAATAAAATTTATAAAAGTGTAAAAAATTATTTTCAAAATAAGTGCTCCGTTAAAAGGTGGTAAAACTATCTTTTTGAAAAATATATATTTTTTTATAAACTTGGATTAATTCTAATATCTAGTTAAGAAAACAATTAAGATGAATGTTAATAAGTTTATTGAATATATAATATATAAATTTCATTAAAATCATTCATCTAAATTGGTTTTTGTCGCACACTGACCCATTTTTCCACCTGAACAGTACTCAGGACCGGTTGACTACTGGGACGTAGGAGCACTTGCCCATACACCGAAGGATATTGAGTATTTGTAAGGGTTTAAATAGGTGATATTTGGGGAGAATATACCCTATATTGGTGATAATAGTAATGGTCCATGTGTATATAAATTTTTGTAATAAGAACTTAAAACACTGAACCAATAACTCGTTGTAGCCGAAGAACAAATAGACAAAATCCGCAATAATCAAGAAGTTTAAACATACAATTTAAAGAATAAATAACCACATGATACCATTTTTAGAAACATGAATATATATATGGTCAAAATAGATAATTAATAAGTAAGGGATGAATGTGGTTGGCCACCAGTATATATAATCATGATGATACAGAAAGAAAGGCACAAAAAATTAGACACCAGATGATAAAAGAACCTCCAAGGTCCCTTTCCACCCTGTAATGGCCTGAGTTTTTGGGGTCTATTACTTTGTGAAAATCTCATTTTGGGTTTTCGAGTCTGGGAATCATGGTGGTGTAGGCCTACTGGTTGCCTTAGCCTACCGGTAGCTCGGCCTATCGGTAGCTGCAGCCTACCAGTAGCTCGGCCTACCGGTAGCTGCAGCCTACCGGTAGCTGTGGCCTACCGGTAGCTGTAGCCTACTAGTAGCTCAGCTACCGGTAGCTCTCACCCACCGTTAGCGCTCAGCTACCGTTGGCTCTGGCCTACCCTGCGGGTTATTTCCAGTAGCGCTCCTTTTTGAGCAAATAGGGTTTTAAAACCTATTTTGACCTGTTTGAACGTGTTTTAAAGACCCGTAACGCACATAGGAGTTTTAATTAAATACTTAATCAATAAATGAATTGGTTTAAACCACAAGAACCCCTTTAATGACGAGTGGGGCCGCGTGATCAACCCACGACCCCCGCGCCTTACATGGTTTTCCATTCTCACCTCAACCTTCCGACGGCTCTTATAAACTAAGGGTTATGCCGTGGTTTCTCCTTTCCTCGACTGTGGCTTTTCACAAACAACTTCTGGTGCATCGGGCGCACCGCATCGTTATCTATAAAGTTTCGCGCCCGGCATAAACGTCGATTATCTATCAACAAGTAGGGAATTTCTCCTTCGCCTCTTTCTTTTGAGTATCATGCGGGGTGGGCGTGCTTCTGTTATGTAGAATTGGACAAACCAGACCTCAATGAAGATAATGAACTGGATTTTATAAAGAAAGGGGGGGGGGGGGCTGTGATCATTTATGTTGTTTATATTATGATCATCCTGTTGAGTCGTGCTGGCTTATGCCTTCTGAAAATCATGGTCGTTGGTGGTCATTGTTTGTGCACTAATGAACCACGACTGATGTTTTAAATGGCTTGTTGTGGTTGTAAACTCCTGCTATGAAAAGTAAATTGGTTAATCACGTATATCTGGAAAAATAAATTGAGGCACCAGGATCAATCCTTCTGTGATAACACCCGGTTAAAACACACTAAAATTGAAATCATGGAGTGTGTTAAGATGTTTAAATCTGAAAATACCGGCATGACCATAACTTGTGTTGATGGTGGTAGTTGGTTGTTTCCTTTTCAGGACGATTGCTGGAAATGTGGGAGGGGATGGGATCCCATGTCTTTGTACTCTTTGTGGTTGTGTGAATTTGGGGATGGGATCCCCTGTTGGTATGGATTCAGTGGTTGTTAGTTTTAAGACCGGGTGGGTTCTCGTTTATATCCCGAATTGCGGTGGGATCCTTTGTTGTTGAGAACCTGGTGTGGGCGTTACAGTTGATTCTTGACTGATTACATTCCTGGACTTATGCCTATGCCTACTAGTTTCCCAATAGTGCTTGAACTTAATTAAACATTATTACTGAACATGAAACAAGAATGGGACAAATGGGTTTTGTTGGTGAGAGTCGTGACTTGTGACTTGGACGTAGTGGTGCTGTGTTCTGTAGGCTGGTTAGAAAAAATAAGCATTGGGTGAGTGTTTTTTACCTATATCTATACTTGTAGCTTTGTGTTTCTTATTCATGCCCCACCCAAGTTGGGTACTTAGTGCCGAACACCCCCATTTCATGGGGGAGGGTGTTGTTTTCTAACACTGTTCTTAGTGGCTGGTTATTAGCTCATTTTCTGCTCCCTTTCCTGGATATCCCAAGTATCTTCCGGCAGGATGTGATGGCCTGAGGTCTATTATTAGCCCAAGAACCTTCGGGCGGGGCAGTGTGATGGTTGGCCATGAGTGTGCGGCAGGTGGTTTCCCAAGCATCTTCAGGATGAGGCCCAGGTGTCTTCGGGCATGGAAGTGGATCTTCTGGCCCCGGTGTCTTCAGACGGGGTGGTGGTTGTTATGACCTAGGTGTTTGCAGGCATGGTTACGTGTGACAGTTGTGGCCTAGGTGTGTGCTTGCAGAATTTCGGCAGTGGGACTGCGTGTGGTTGTGGCCCAGGTGTGTGCGGGCGGGTGTGGTAGTGGGACTGCGGTGACAGAATGGCTGGATTGTTCGGATGCGTAGGATGTCTCAATAACCAGTGGGAAAGTGGCGTGGGTTACCCAAACATCGATGTGCTCTGATTATATATATATTACTTGACTCGTGTTATTTGGGGATTGTGACTTGGTGAGGCCTGGGGTGTATAATTTACCTTGATAGGTGTTAGGTTTACTCCTTCTTCTCACGGGACTTTAGCACGTTCCCCACTTGTGCACGAGAGTCTTTGGTTTTCCCTACTGAGTGTACTTATATGCTCACCCAACGTATATAAAACTACTTTTAGGTTTCCAGGAGGACATCGGGGATCACGCAGGACCATACTAGCTCAAACATTTGGGGCATTTGCAGTTGTTTCTTTTCCTCTTTGGTACTTACCATTGTAGTCACCTTTTGTACTTTGTGGCTCTACTTTTGGAACATGCATGTGGGAATGGTTTATTTTTTTCTTTACTTTTCTTTTACCTTGGTTTGGTTGAGTATTATCATCTCATATCTCGATCTTATAAAACAAAAAGGGGTAATGCCTTCTATTTTTGAGAAATTTCTATACCCTTGGTGCTAGTCGCCACTCAGGGACCTATTGAAGGCGGGTCTCGGGGGAAATTATCTCTCCTTCAACTTAAAGAAGGAAGGGTCTGACAATCTGCTGACCCTTCCCTCCTTTTGGTGAAGGCGGGTCATGACAGAATGGTATCAGAGGTGATGGTTGAGAGATAGGATGGAGTCAGGAGTTAGGCACGGTGAGGATTGCATGGGATGGTAAGGAAACATTGTTGGGTGACCTTGGCGCGTGAATTAGGTCAGGGAAGATCGGCTAAGACACTGGATTTTTAGGGCCCCCTGTGATCCTATGAAAGGACTCTGGACCTACCAAACGACCAAGTGAGGCCACACTGATTGTAGGGTAGAGTCTCTAGGAAAGGTACCTGCATCATAATTACTTGTTTTCTTATGTTTCTGGGATGTCTTGGGAATTAAGAATAAATTAAAATTTTATGAAGTTTTAAGAATGATATTCTGCACTACTTGGGATTAGGCATTCCTTGTTCACCTTGCAGTTATGCCACCTGGGAGGCGACCACGTGTGGTACATGCGATCGAGGCCCCAGAGACTACTTTGGCCAATCAGCAGAGAGTTGATTGAGAGGAAGAGGATGACAAGTGGCAGAAGACTCTTTGGGCCTTCCAGCAACAAGCCCTCGATAAGTATGAGGGCAGCACCTCTGATATGAAGACGGAAGGTTGGCTAGAGGAGCTAGTTATAGCTTTCAGCCTAATTCGGGCCCCAGCCGATTACTGGGTTCCTCTGGCCGTCAGCTAGATGCGGGGAGCGGCGCGTCAGTGGTGGACGCTTTACCTGGGGGAGAGGAGAGAGTCTGAGGTGGCTTGGGCAGATTTCGAGAGGGAGTTCTAGGTGGAATTCCTCTCCTCGACGATGAATGTAGAATAGAGAGAGGAGATACTCTCCCTCCAGAAGGGGATTATGTCCATGAGGGAGCTAGGGATCAAGTTCAAGGACCTCCTACATTTTTCTCTGGACCTCTTTCCCGACGAGGAGTCTCGGGAAATATTTTTAGAGGAGGCGCTCCGACCCTCTCTCTAGTATGTTGTTACCCCATTTACCCTGCCAACGTACTTGGAGGTCCAGAAGAAGGCCGAAGTGGTGGTGAGGATGCATGCTCTAGAAGGAGTGTCACGAGAGGGGATCCAGCTGGGACCATCGAAGGGAAATGTCGTCAGCACCAGGCCTCCAACATCAGGACCCTCCAGGTTCCGACCAGCAGGGAGCAGACCGTAGTAGTTTCCGTTTCGATCCCCCGGCCCTCGCCCTTTCCCTTCGGGCCCGGGACCGCGGTACTTCGTCTATGGGAGCCCCGGATATCTCCAGAGTCAGTTCCCAGACCAGGTGCAGTACGGCGGTGGCAGACACCTCCCGCACCTGCCCCAGTAGCAGCTTCCAGCCAGACCTTTCCAACAGCAGCAGGGACAACGAGCTCCCTCTCCTCCGAGGGCAGACGTAGGAGGGGGAGGCCGACCTCAAGGCACACCTCGGGGAACTCGACTAGGGCGTGGTCGGGGAGGTGGCCGATTGGCGAGGGGCAGGGGAGCTGGGCGTGGACAGTTACACGCCGCAGAGGCAGCAGTTCTAGCAGGGCCAGAGGTTGTTCGAGGTACGATCAGTCTATTTAGAACTCTTGCTTATCCCTTGTTCGATACTGGAGCTTCACACTCTTCTGTTGCACCGTGTCTAGCCCATTCCTTGGGTTTAGATGCGAAGAGACTTCCAGAGCCCCTGGTGTTGAGCGCACCAGTCAGAGGTCAGACCAACTTGTTGTTTGTTTTTCGGGGATGTAGACTGATGATAGGTCCACATCAGTCGGTTAGGGATCTTCTCCTACTACAGATACAACCATACGATGTCATCCTAGGCATCGACTGTCTATTTTATTTGTGTGACATCATCGACTATTTACAAAGAAGGGTCGTTTTTTCAGAATGGGGCGGTCGGCGTGTTACCTTCACCGGTGAGTGGGGAGTTCAGAAGGGAAACATAAGAGAGGAACCCCTCCTCTCTTTGTTGACCGAGCTGACAGTGGAATCCGTATATGATGAAATGGTGGAAGTGCCAGAGATCTTCCATGATTTTATGGACGTCTTCCCTGAGGAGGTGACGACTCTACCCCCTCGGCATGATATCGAGTTTGGGATAGACCAGTAGCCCGACAATCATCTGATCTCGATGGATCCTTACCGGATGGCACATTCATAGCTACGGGAGTTGCGGATCCAGATTGACGATATGATGAAGAGGGGTTATGTTCGCCCAAGTGCGTCACCGTGGGGCACTCCAGTCTTGTTCGCAAAGAAGGAATATGGTGGTCTCAGGTTGTGCATCGAATACAGGAGGCTGAATCAGGTGATGATCAAGAATCGCTGCCCTCTTCTGAGGATAGACGATCTCTTCGACCAGCTGAAAGGGGCATGGTGGTTCTCAAAGAATGACCTGCGGTCTGGGTATCACCAGCTAAGAGTGAAAGAGTGCGACATTCTGAAGATGGCGTTCAGATGCAGGTATAGACACTTCGAGTTCGTAGTCATGACCTTCAGCGTTACGAACGCCCCAGCTATGTTCATGGGGCTTATGAACTCCGTCTTTCGAGAGTACCTAGATTGGTTCGTGGTCGTATTCGTCGATGACATCCTGGTCTACTCAAGATCAGAGGAGGACCATGCGGAGCACCTGAGGACGGTTTTGGAGGTCCTTCGACATCATAATCTCTATGGGAAGTTGTCGAAATGCATGTTCTGGACACGGGAAGTGGACTTCCTCAGGAACGTGGTGTCTGAGCAGGGGGTAGCAGTGGACCCATCAAAAGTTGAGGCGGTTTTTTCTTGGGCAACACCCAAGAATGTGGCAGAGGTCCATAGTTTCCTTGTGCTGGCAGGTTACTATCGAAGGTTTGTACCCAACTTCTCCTGAGTTGCGGCCCCTTTGACAGCCCTGACCATGAAAGACCAGGTTTTCATGTGGAGTGAGCAGTGCGAGTCAACCTTCAGCTATCTAAATGAGAAGTTGGTTAGGGCCCCAGTGCTGAGATTACCAGAAGAAGGGGTGGCCTATGAGGTGTTCTGTGAGGGTTCAGGATAGGGACTGGGATGTGTGTTGATACAGCGACATGGAGTGATCTCTTATGGGTCCAGGCATCAATGCCCCCATGAGCGTAATTACGCCACCCATGACCTGGAGCTTGCAGCGGTCATTTTTTGCGCTAAAGTTATGGCCGCAGTACCTCATCGGGGAACGCTTTGTGGTCTTCACGGATCACAAAATCTAGAGGTATATCTTCTCCCAGCGGGACTTAAACTTGCGACAACGGAGATGGGTGGAGTTCCACCAGGATTACGATTTTGAGATCTATTATACTGAGGGCAAGGGTAATGTGGTGGTCGATGCCTTGAGCAGGAGGATACAGAAGGATGCGGTCCGAGAGTCGGTGGACGCCTGGAAGGCAATAGAGGAGTTGGCTGCCTTACACCTGGATGCGAAGATGGATAGTGACAGATGCTGCCTATATCAGATGATAGTGCAGTCATCTCTGTTTCGACAAGTGGAGGAGTCTCAGTGGGGAAACTTGAAGTGCGAAGTGATGCGTGACCGAGTTGACCAGCGCAATGCTCCGGAAGGATGGACAGAGGATGGTCAGAACCAGATGCTTTTCCAGAAAAGGTTGTTTGTTCAAGAGTGATGCGCGACAAGGTTCTCAGTGAGTTCTACAACTCACCCCTGGCGTTACACCTAGGAGTTTCCAAGATGTACCAGGGAATGAAGAGGCAGTTCTGGTGGCCCGGATTTAAGCGACCGGTGGTAGAGTTTTGGGCCAAGTGCATAGTGTGTTAGCAAGTGAAGGCTGAACACCGAGTTCCAGGCATCCTATTACAGCCCCTAGATGTCCCCGAGTGGAAGTGGGATGACATCTCGATGAATTTCATCACGGGAAAACCCAAGGTCCAAGGGGGATACGACGCCATCTGGATGGTAGTGGATAGGTTTACACAATCGGCTCACTTTCTGGAAATCAGGGAGTTGAGTACTGTGGATGCTTTGGAACGAAAGTACGTGGATGAGGTGGTGCGGTGGCATGGAGTTCCAAGGTATATAGTCTCGGATAGTGATGCACGGTTTACCTCACGATTCTGGAGAGGATTTTAGCATGCGTTTGGCACCAAGTTACGCCTTAGAACTGCTTTCCATCCCCAGACAGATGGACAAATAGCGAGTACCATCCAGACCTTGGAGGATATGCTACGGGCATGTGTTCCGGACTCAGGAGGATCATGGGTGCAAAACTTGCCCCTGGTAGAGTTTGCCTACAATAATAGCTATCACTCTACCATCGGTATGGCCCCGTTTGAAGCCTTGTATGGGAGGCCATGTTGTTCACCTATGTGTTGGGCCGAAGTAGGAGAGGCAGACATCCTTGGCCCGGAGGTGGTGCAGAACACAACAGAGAAGGTTCAACTCATACGATAAAGGATGAAGGAGGACCAGGACCGACAAAAGTCGTATGCTGATACCAGGAGGAGGCCCTTGGAGTTTCAGGTTGGGGAACACGTGTTTATGAAGGTCTCCCCTCGGTGTGGGCAGCAGAGGTTCGACAAGGGGAGTAAGCTTTCCCCCAGGTTCATCGGACCCTTCGAAGTGTTGCAGCGGGACGACGAGGTGGCATACCAGCTAGCATTTCCACCGCTGCTACTGAGGATACATGGTGTCTTCCATGTGTCCCAGCTTCGTCGGTATCTGCACGATGATTCACACATCCTTGATTGGGGTGAGCTGGACATCGAGGACGACGTGACCTTTGTGGAGAGACCAGTGATGATCGAGGATCGCAAGGAGAAGGTGCTTCATTGGTGAACCATCCCCTTGGTTCGTGTTTTGTGGAGACGTGGTGGGCTTGAGGAGAGTACATGGGAGAGGGAAGCATAGATGCGTACCAAGTACCCAGAGTTGTTTTGAGTTTTTTCCTTGTTGAACCTGTTGTGGTTGAACGTTTAGTCTTTTGTCTATGAAATGTACTGGTTTTCTTTCCTCTGTTTTTGTGTGAAAATCCCTGGCAATGGGGAGGAGAGAACCCGACCCCTAATCAAGATGCATTAAGGTGGATGCGATCAAACCCGTGCAGGTGAGTCAGTTCCGCCCAAAGCGGATAATATCTTGACATGGGGGAGGAGACTCCCCAACCCACATGCCCGGGCAGTTTGGCATAGTATGTTGCATGGTTCTTGGCGGGGAAATGTTTTAGTTAGCATGGGTTCACTCCTAAGAGGAATCTTTCAAGGTGGTTGTTTGGACCCTCTCTTCCCTTCTGGTTTTGTTTTGATTCTCGAGGACGAGAATCGTTTAATAGGTATCTAATGTAATGGCCCGGGTTTTTGGGGTCTATTACTCTGTGAAAATCTCGTTTTGGGTTTTCGGATCTGGGAATCACGGTGGTGTAGGCCTACCGGTAGCTCGGCCTTCCAGTAGCTGTAGCCTACCGGTAGCTGCGGCCTACCGGTAGCTGCAGCCTACCGGTAGCTGTCACCCACTAGTATCTCTCAGCTACCAGTGGCTCTGGCCTACCCGCGGGTTATTTCCAGTAGCACTCCTTTTTGCGCAAATAGGGTTTTAAACCCTATTTTGACCTGTTTGAACGTTTTTTAAAGACCTGTAATGTGCATAAGAGTTTTAATTAAATACTTAATCAATTAATGAGTTTGTTTAAACCACCCGAACCTCATTAATGACTAGTAGGGCCGCGTGATCAACCCACGACCCCCGCGCCTTACGCAGTTTCACGTTCTCACCTCAACCGTCTGACATCTATTATAAACTAAGGGTTAAGCCATGGTTTCTCCTTTCCTCGATCGTGGATTTTCACAAACAGATTCTGGTGCATCGGGCGTGCCTCATCGTTATCCATAAAGTTCCGTGCCCGGCCTAAACGTCGGTCATCTATCAACAAGTAGGGAATTTCTCCTTCGCCTCTCTCTTTTGTGTATCATGCGGGGTGGGCATGCTTCAGTTCTATAGAATTGGAAAAACCAGACCTAAATGAAGATAATGAACTTGATTTTATAAAGAAAGGGGGGGATGTGATCGTTGATGGTGTTTATATTATGACCATCTTGTTGAGTAATGCGAGCTTATGCCTTCTGAAAATCGATGTTGTTGGTGGTCATTGTTTGTGCCCTAATGAACCCCTGAAGATGTTTTAAATGGATTGTTGGGGTTATAAACTCCGACTGTGAAAAGTAAATTTGTTAATCACGTATATCCAGCCAAAAAAATTGAGTCCCCAGGATCAATCCTTCTGTGATAACCCCCGGTTAAAACACACGAAAATTGAAATCATGGAGTGTGTTAATTCATTTAAATCTAAAAATACTGGCATGACCCTGACTTGTGTTGATGGTGGTAGTTGGTTGTTTTCTTTTCTGGCCGATTGCTGGAAATGTGGGAGGGGATGGGATCCCCTGTCTTTATACTCTTCGTGGTTGTGTAAATTTGGGGATGGGATCCCCTGTTGGTATGGATTCGGTGGTTGTGAGTTTTAAGACAGGGTGGGTACTCGTTTATATCCCGAATTGGGGTGGGATCCTACGTTTTTGAGAATCCGGTGTGGGTGTTACAATTGATGCTTGAATGATTACATTTCTGGACTTGTGCCTCTGCCTACTAGTTTCCCAATAGTGCTTGAACTTAATTAAACATTATTACTGAACATGAAACAGGAATGGGACAAATGGGTTTTGTTGGCGACAGTTGTGACTTGTGACTTGGACACAGTGGTGTTGTGTTCTGTAGGATGGTTAGGAAAACCTAAGCGTTGGGTGAGTGTTTGTTACCTATATCTATACTTTTAGCTTTGTGTTTCTTATTTGCGCCCCACCCAAGTTGAGCGCTTAGTGCCGAACACCCCCATTTCATGGGGGAGGGTGTTTTTTTCAACACTATTCTTAGTAGCTGGTTATTAGCTTCTTTTCTGCTCCCTTTCCTAGATATCCCAAGTATCTTCAGGTAGTCTGTGATGGCCTGAGGTCCATTATTAGCCCAAAAACCTTTGGGCGGGGCAATGTGACAGTTTTCTAAGTGTGTGCGACAGGTGGTTTCCCAAGAATCTTCGGGATGAGGCCCAGGTGTCTTCGGGCGTGGCAGTGGATCTTCTGGAACAAGTGTCTTCAGGTGTGGTGGTGGTTGTTATGGACTAGGTGTTTTCAGGCATGGTTACAGGTGACCGTTGTGGCCCAAGTGTGTGCGGGAGGGATTTTGGCAGTGGGACTACGTGTGGTTTTGGCCGAGGTGTGTGTGGCGGGTGTGGCAGTGGGACTGCGGTGACAGAATGGCGGGATTGGTCCGATACGTAGGATGTCTCAATAACCAGTGGGAAAGTGGCGTGGGGTACCCAAACATTGATGTGCTCTGATTATATAAATATTACTTGACTTGAGTTATTTAGGGAGTGTGTCTTGGTGAGTCCCTGGGTGGATAGTTTACCTTGATAGGTGTTTGGTTTACTCATTCTTGTCATGGGACTTTAGCACATTCCCCCACTTGTGCACGAGAGTCTTTGGTTTTCCCTACTGAGTGTACTTATATGCTCAACCTACGTATATAAAACTGCTTTCAGGTTTCGAGGAGGACATCGGGGATCACACAGGACCATACTAGCTCAGACCTTTGGGGCAGGTGCATTTGTTGATTTTCCTCTTTGGTACATACCTTTGTAGTCACCTTTTGTACTTTGTGGCTTTACTTTTGGAACATGCATCTGGGAATGGTTTGTTTTTGTCTTTACTTTTCTTTTACCTTGGTGTTGTTGAGTTTCATCATCTCATCTCTCAATCTTATAAAACAAAAGGGGTAATTCCTTCCATTTGTGAGAAATTTATATACCATTGGTGCTAGTCGCCACTCTGGGACCTATTGAAGGCGGGTCTCGGGGGTCATTATCTCTCCTTCAACTTAAAGAAGGAAGGGCCTGGCAATCTGCTGACCCTTCCCTCTTTTTCGTGAAGGCGGGTCGTGACACACCCATCCCCTAAAAATGGTCTAACATGATCATTAAGGTCCATCTATTGATTCTCAAACCTTACCTGATCAAAGAATCAAAAAATATATATGCATCATTAAGATCATGTGTAGGGTATGAGTATAAATTTTAGTAGTCCACGACCAACATGTGTGTATCCTACATCTTTGATAAATGATGTCTATGCTAAAAATAAAAGAAGAGGAAACTCATGAACAATAAATAATTAACCTACATCCCTTATGCTCAACATCCTCAAGGAAAAAATCACATGCTTTAGACAATGCTACTATTAGATATACCCAAAGTTATAAATATGGAATACGGTGACATGTCTGCATATGAATAACAGTAGTGGTGAGGATCATTGGCATAAAGCCTAAGGAATTCCTTGATGAGAACAATAATAGGTGAACCCTAACTTTATACATGTAAAAGTGTAACTTGACATGCCATTCAATCTATCATGCCATGAAAACCAAAAGGCATGCCCAAATGATTAATAAATTGTCTCTCAAACCCCAATTCAAAATCTTGAATCAACAACTGACATCACACAGAACAATGATATCCTTCCTCCCAAATAATCTCATCCCAGTGGTCCCAATATCATCATCCGATGTATCCTCAACACCCACATGCATTTATATGAAAAAACCTACAACCTCACTGATGGTAAACACCATCCTAAGACACAACTAATTGAGGCCTCTACCCACACGATTGGTCAACATCACCTCATCATCTGGGTACTATTTGTGTGAACACGGATCCAATGGAATGTCAGACAATCATGGTGTGTGGAAATCATGAAAATAGTACCTAAGACAGAAAATCATGGTACCAAGTTCCCATATCAGAAAATAACTCAATCTGATGGTCAACACCATCCAATATAACACGATCCATGCCCAAAATCTGACAAACTTGTAAAGACCCGTAAAATTCAAGGGAAATTTTTTCTTAATTTTCTTTGGAATTTTACAAGAGCGCGGTTTCTGACGGCACCTGATTCCGAGGCCCGGAGTGCCCGGAATCAATTTCCGAAGTTTGGTTCGGGTACGTTCAGTGAACGAACGAGCAGGAATTCCTAACTTTTGATCCGGTGCTCGGAATTGAAATCTGAGGGCACCGATGAACTCGCAGCGCCGATATTCGCTTAAGGAGACCTTTTCCGAAGTTGCGTTTTCCTAGGAGGAGATGTTTAATTTTCTGGATGAAATGAAGTGTAAAATAAATTTTTTATACAATATTTATTTTATATCTTAAAAGTGGTTATAATCTTTTGTTGGAAGTTGGGTGGTTTAACCACCTAAGAGAGGATTAAGGTGAGGAGGGGCCCAGCCGAGCCCCACCTTTTCAAATTCCCTAACTCCCCTCTCTCCCTCTTAAAGGCTTGACAACTTAACATTTAATTAATTATACAACTCATGTATCATTAATAAGTGAGTTTAATTTTGAGTTTTTGAAATTCAAACTCTTGAATTTCAAAGGTTGGGTTGTGTTAATAAATTAAGTGTAAGATTAATTTATTTTTGGGTTAGATCCTTTGTTACTTGAGAGGATTGGGAGAATCGTTGAGAGACTTGAAGATCTTCTTCGTCTTCGACGAATAACGTGAAGAACGGTTCTTATCCGACAAGGAACATCGATCCCACGACCATCGAGACTCGGCGTCCCGGATTCTTCCATCTTCATCTTCCTCCTCGACTAGGGAGAAGTCGCCGACCGTGGTGATCATCGCCAACGGCAACGTACCTCTCTTCTTCGTCTTAGCGACAAGTGAAGAGACGTCGTTTCCTCCTCGGACGCACCCCGACGTCCACAGAATCTACGTCCGACGCCGCGACGCCTTTCTCTGCGATAACCGATGTGCGACGTCAATTTTCAAGGTAGGGGTTGTTGTTATTGTTTATTTATTTATCCTTGTTCGTGGTTCTAGCATGACTAACGTGAGGATTATAAATTTGTGTTATTGTTTAACGTGAGGGGGACGGACCGCATGAACACGGCCGAACCCCCTCCATCGTTCTTGTTGATTTATCTTGCGGGTGGAAACAAGGTGGCGTGGTGCCGTCGCACCACGCGGATAATCGTACGATTATATTGCGCGGCGCCGTCGCGCCGCGCCGTGGAAGAATCATCAATAATGCGACGCCGTCACGCCGCGTCAAGGGGAATCGAAGGCGCGGCGGAGGGGCGCGGTGCCGTCGCACCGTGCCGGACGACGAACACCGCGGCCGGTTCCGGGCCGCGGCGGGACGAGAAGACTGGCGGCCGGGCCGCCGGCGTCGGAAGCCGGAAAAAGGGGACCGGTTTACCGGTCCCGTTGGAGAAAAACCGGCTGGCCAGGTGGCCGGCCGGATGGTCAAAATCCGGGGGAAATTAATCCCTCGGACAGCACTAAAGCCCCCCCCCATTTAATTGGGGGGCGGTTTCCTTGAGGGGGGCAGGCGGCCCCCCGGTTTCTTCAAGCAGGCCCCCACGAGGGGGGCCGGATTCCAAAAGGGCGCGACACTTATGCTACACCGCCATCCCAATCAAGCGGGGGCTTAGCCCCCGCGCGCTGCCTCCGTGCGGCGCCAGGCCGCCGCGCCGCCGGCCGGCCGGGCCGGGTCGGACCCGGGTCGGGCCGACCCAGGGGGGGTCGGGCCGGGTCGGCCCGGCCGCTGACCCCCCGTTTCGAATCGGTTTCAGTCATTTGTCCATAACTTGAGCCACGGACCTCCGATTGACGAACCGTCTGCGGAAATGCGATCCTTGGATCGATACGGTCGTTTCGGTATATCGCACTCAAAGTTTCGGAATACTTTGGGTTCGGCCGATTTGGTTCGTTCACGATACCAACCGGGCCTTCGGAGCGGAAACGCTCATATCTTGAGCTACAGACGTCCGATTGACGTGCCGTCAGCTTTGTTGTGTTCCTCTTAGTGAGACGGATCTTTTTCCATACTCCGCCCGAGGTTTGGACGCAGGTGGAGTACGGTCGGGTTGGTTTTTCCTTAAAAACCAACCGGGCCCCGGGGACGAAAATGCCAATAACTCTCAGACCGGGCGTCCGATCGACACGCTGTCTGTTGCATTGAGTTCTGTTGACAATACGGAACTTTTGGAGACATCAACTCTGGACTTTGTGACAGTTGATGTATCAGCCTCTCGGCTCGTGGAGCGGACCCTCCGAACGAGCTTGCTGTGTGCGGGAACCCTAGTGCTGGCTGCGACTGTTACTGTGACTGCTACTGCTACTGTGACTGCGACGACGACAGTACAGAGATCCTGTGTGGATTCGATGACGACGACTTCAGCACTCAGCGATCCTACGTGGATCAGTGCTACAGGTCTGTGTGGGCCCGATCCTGTGTGGGTCCGATCCAGTGTGGGTCTTTGCACTCAGCGGTTCTGTGTGAACCTGCGCCTACAGGTCCTACGTGGGCCCGATCCTGTGTGGGTCTTTTGTGGGGGTTAGTTACCTATCGATCCTTCATGGGTCCGATGAGTTAGATGGATCAGAGATCATCTTTATCATCCTTTGAAGATGTATACCCGTGTGAGCTAAATCCTGTTGCTTTCCTGTGTGGATTGTGTTGTGCTATCCTGTGTGGATTACGTTTTGCTTTCCTGTGTGGAATACGTTTACTTTCCTGTGTGGACTGAGTTGTACATGGGCTCGGAGGTTGGAGCGTATTTGAATTTGATGACTTAGGTATATGTATGGGCATATACCTAAGCAATGCCTATTGTTACTTCGTGATTGTACCTTTCTTCGTGGTTTATCCTTTGTGGATTTGAGAGACCTTCAGGGGTCTCGGGGTCCCTACTGAGTAGCTTATACTCACCCCTGCACGGGCTTTGCCCGCACTATGTTGTGTTGGTTACAGACGACAGACAGTGTTGATCTTAGCTGAGGCTTGCAGAGCAGGACGGTACCTGGAGGTGGACCACTGGACGGGACGTGCTCGGAGCAGACGGTGGGACTCGTGGAGTAGTGGAGCTATCTGTACCCACCCTTCAGGTGGGATTTCCAGTGGACAGCTCGGTGCAGCAGCTTTTACGTTTCAGTTGATGTTTTCCCTTTCGAGTTGTACTTTACTTTCAGTTTGGGTTTGTATACTGGCCCATTTACTTTTCCGCACTTTCAGTTGTACTCTGCTTTTGCTTAGTGTTTACTTTCCGCTTGCTTACTCTGTGGTGTTTGTTTACTTTACAAAGGCAATGCCTTCCCTTTTTACCAGGATTTACGCCATGGTGCTAGTCGCCAGCCCCTGGCCTATGGAAGGCGGGCTTGGGGTAATCACGACACGGACCCCGAGGGAGGGTCGTGACAAATTGGTATCAGAGGAGTTCAGTTCTACCTCGAACTCTGATCTTTTCTATGTGAAGTAATAATGTTTAGTGTATTGAGTGTGGTTATCAGTCCAGGGAGTCCAGTGTTGGTGCGGCGGCCGACGTATCCGTATACCAGGACCCTGACTTCTGATTTCCGACTTAATGCACAAAAACATTGATTGCGTGTGTGTTTCAAAGTTTTCTTTGTGATTATTTATATCAGCTCACCAGGTATACTGTTCTGACCGTGGCGCACCTGTTTCCTTTTCAGGATGGCCCCACGACGGCAGCCAGCTAGGGTTCCGAGAGTCGAGCGTGACGACAGCCCACCGAGCGATGAGGCCTCGGTGCAGGGCCCTGTGTCAGCAGTGGCACCGGCGGTAGCTCTACCCGCTGAGCCCCCGATGCTTCCAGCACCAGCCGCTGACGATGCACGTCGCCTCAGCGCACTGCATGAGTTTCAGCGCCAGCGACCACCCAGGTTTCACGGGGTGACGGATCCCCAGGCAGCAGAGGACTGGCTGGAGGCAGTGGTACGAGTGTTTAGGCTAGTGAGGACACCAGCAGACCTTATGGTGATCCTCACTGCGAGCCTACTACACGCAGCAGCAGGACGATGGTGGAGCTTGATGCTCTAGGTGCACGATGAGGCATCTCTACTTTGGACGGACTTTGAGAGCCTCTTCCGCTCGGAGTTCGTCCCAGCCACCCTTCGTGCGGTGCGTATCCAGGAGCTTCTTCAGCTGCGGCAGGGCAGCATGACGGTCGCTCAGTACTCGGCGAGATTTACCGATCTCTCGCGCTACTCGACCGACATGGTACGAGACCCATTCTTCCGGGCCCGGACCTTCGAGCAGGGTTTGAGACACGAGATCAGGGCATCGCTGATCTCCCTCAGCATACCGACTCAAACATGAGTACTGGAGCGGGCCCTTCTAATCGAGAGCTTCCATGCTGAGTCTACACCAGCGCAGCGACCCACCGCAGGGCGGCACGTGGCAGAGTCATCTGCAGCAGGCAGTCGACGGATGACTCAGGGGTCTAGACAGACCAGACCTTCGGGCAGACGACCTCAGGGCACTGGCTCAGCAGTGCAGGGCACACAGCGAGGAGCCAGTCTTTCGAGAGGCAGACAATGCTACTCGTTCGGCGGGTAGGGCCACATGGCTCGTGACTGCCCGACCCGCCGTGCCGAGGAGCAGCAATCGGTTGAGGGACCACCGAGGCAGAGGCAGAGGGTCGACCGTGGCGGTCCACAGGGAGGAGGCGGACGAGGCAGAGGAGCTGGACGAGCAGCCGGTGGTGGGAGACGCTTTGAGGCTCTGCCACCACCACCACCAGGAGGTCCACCCCGACCACAGGGAGCTGGCGGGCAGAGACAGGAACAGCTCCAGGTAGCAGAGGCCTACGACCACGACACACCCGAGATGATTCGAGGTACTATCTGTGTCTATTCCACCCTTGCTGCAGTTCTTATAGACACAGGAGTGAGTCACTCTTTCATAGCCGCTGCCCTTGTTCAGAGCTCAGAGATTCCGACAGAGCCGTTGGCTCGATCCTTACGGCTAGAGACTCCTACGGGAGCAGACTCGATGATTACGCACTGGTGCTGGCAGTGTGAGCTTACTCTAGGAGGCGAGAGCTTTGGCTGGGATCTTCTTGTAGCAGCGTCGAGGCCTTACGACGTCATCTTGGGCATGGATTGGCTATCTACGGTCCATGCACAGATTGACTGTTTTAGGCGCAAGGTGCGATGTGTACGCACCGACGGGAGCAGGTTCACCTTCACCGGCGATAAGGGAGCCTTAGCAGCACAGGATGGACTTTCGAGGAGGAGAGGACAGCCCATTACTCATCAGTTAGATAGCCTCATCCTTGGAGCAGTTGACGTGTAGAGTCCTTGTTTTCCTGCAGTGGTGGATCAGTTTGCGGACGTTTTTCCCGACGACGTTCCAGGGCTACCTCCTTGCAGAGAGGTAGACTTTTATATTGACTTGTACCCCGGGACAACCCCGATATCCACTCCAGCATATCGGATGGCCCCCGCCGAGCTTCGAGATCTACGGGTACAGTTGGGGGACTTGCAGGGCAAGGGGTTCATCTGACCCAGTGTTTCACCCTGGGCTTCCCCGATTTTGTTCGCCAAGAAGGCGGACGGGAGCTTGCGACTTTGTGTTGACTATCGTCGCCTAAACCAGGTGATAGTGAAGAACAAGTATCCTCTACCGATGATTGAGGACCTCTTTGATCAACTCAAGGGAGCACGGTGGTTCTCGAAGTTAGACCTCAGGTCAGGCTATCATCAGCTCAGAGTCTGAGACAAGGATGTGCAGAAGACAGCCTTCAGATGTCGGTATGGCCATTATGAGTTCTTGGTTATGCCTTTTGGTGTAACCAATGCTCCAGCAGTGTTCATGGCTCTGATGAACAGGATCTTTCAGCCATACCTCGATCGGTTTGTCGTGGTCTTCATCGACGACATTCTGATTTACTCTACGACTGAGGAGGAGCACACCTATCACTTGCGAGTTGTACTAGACACACTCCGAGAGCACCAGCTTTATGGTAATCTCTCGAAGTGCCAGTTCTGGATACGTGAGGTCCACTTATTAGGACACGTTATCTCTGAGGCGGGAGTTGCAGTGGATCCCGCGAAGATTGAGGCTGTGTTAGCATGGGAGCCACCCAGGAGAGTGACTGAGGTTCGGAGTTTCTTGGGACTAGCTGGATACTATCGGAGATTCGTGCCAGACTTCTCTAGAGTTTCGGCATCACTCACAGCTTTGACGAAGAAGGGGAAACACTTCATGTGGTCAGACAGATGTCAGCAGAGCTTCCAGGAGTTGAGACAGAGATTGACTAGCGCACCTATCTTGAGGTTGCCTGAGGAGGGAGTAGGGTACGTAGTCTACTGCGATGCATCAGGGACCGGACTCAGATGTGTTCTGATGCAGGAGCGGGCAGTGATCGCCTATGGATCATGTTAGTTGAGGCCGCATGAGCAGAACTACGCTACCCATGACCTGGAGTTAGCAGCAGTGGTCTTCGCTCTGAAGACATGGCGACACTATCTGATGGGCGAGCGCTTTACAGTCTTTTCCGATCATCAGAGTCTCAGGTATATCTTCTCGCAGAAGGACCAGAACCTGAGACAACGGCGATGGCTCGAGTTCCTCCAGGACTATGAATTTGAGATATTATATACTCCTGGGAAGGGGAATGTAGTAGCCGATGCCCTTAGCAGGAGGACGGGCATTCAGCTACTTGAGGAGGCGATGGAACAGCTAGCCTCTTTGCAGATATCCTTCGCGGATAGAGATGGAGCAGCCTTCCTTCAGTCTCTCACAGTCACTCATCCACTACTGTAGTGAGTCCGGGAGGCACAGCGTGGGGACGCTGACTGTGAGACACGGCGTGCACAGATATCCTCGGGACATGCACATGATGGTTTCTCCTTTGGAGCAGAGCACGACATCCTTTTCAGAGGACGTACCATGGTACCAGTCGCTTTGCGAGAGGAAGTGCTGAGAGAGTTTCCCACTTCTCCTTTGGCGGTACATCCTGGAGTGGAAAAGATGTACCAGGACCTCAGACGACAGCACTGGTGGCCGGGCATGAAGAAGGCAGTAGCAGAGTTCGTTTCTCGATTCCTCACCTGCCAGCAGGTGAAGGCAGAGCATCAGGTACCAGCAGGTTTGGTACATCCCTTGGAGGTTCCGGAGTGGAAGTGGGACGGCTTATCTATGGACTTCGTGACTGGACTTCCACGCACTTCTAGAGGTCACAACTCCATCTGGGTGATTGTTGACCGACTCACCAAGTCGGCACACTTCTTACCCATCAGAGAGCAGGGATCAGTGGAGAGATTGGGACGTCTCTACGTTCAGGAGATTGTGCGGCTCCACGGTGTGCCATCATCTATCGTCTCCGATAGAGATGCTCGCTTTACTTCCCAGCTTTGGAAAGGGTTACAGGAGGCGTTCGGGACGCAGCTACGTCTGAGCACAGCCTTTCACCCTCAGACAGATGGTCAGACGGAGAGGACCATTCAGACTCTCGAGGACATGCTCCGCGCATGTGTCCTCGACTTTGGTCGTAGCTGGGAGGACCACCTACCCTTGGTGGAGTTTGCGTACAACAACAGCTACCACTCCACCATCGGAAAGCCACCATACGAGGCGTTGTACGGCCGACCTTGTAGATCTCCTTTGTGCTGGACAGACCCTGGGGAGTCAACACTTGTGGGACCGGAGATGGTCCAGGCCACGACAGAGAAGGTCCAGGTCATCCAGGAGTGGATGAGGACAGCTCAGAGCCGGCATAAGTCATATGCTGACAGGAGGCAGAGGCCACTAGAGTTCGAGGATGGCGACCACGACTTCCTGCGGGTCTCACCTCGACGTGGTATTCGGAGATTTGGCCGAGGCGGCAAGTTATCTCTTCACTTCATCGGACCCTTCCAGGTCCACAGTAGGGTTGGCGAGGTGGCTTATTGCATGGCTCTGCCACCTCAGTTGCACCGGGTGCACGACGTCTTCCACGTATCCCAGCTGAGGAGATACGTGCACGATCCGACGCACATCATTGACCATGGGGAGCTTGACGTTGACGATGGGGCGACTTTTACGGAGGTCCCGGTGGAGATAGAGGATCGACAGGAGAGGGTCCTGCGTGGGCGATCGATTCCTCTTGTGCGCATCAGATGGCAGCATGGGAATCTCCAGGAGATCACATGGGAGCGGGAGGCTCAGATGCGTGCTCAGTACCCTCATTTGTTTCCCTAGTTCTTGATGTATCTTTACGGGGACGTAAAGCCCTGAGGTGGGAGTAATGTAAAGACCCGTAAAATTCAAGGGAAATTTTTTCTTACTTTTCTTTGGAATTTTAAAAGAGCGCGGTTTCTGACGGCACCTGATTCCGAGGCCCGGAGTGCCCGGAATCAATTTCCGAAGTTTGGCTCGGGTACGTTCAGTGAACGAACGAGCGGGAATTCCTAACTTTTGATCCGATGCTTGGAATTGAAATCTGAGGGCACCGATGAACTCGCAGCGCCGATATTCGCTTAAGGAGACCTTTTCCGAAGTTGCATTTTCCTAGAGGGAGATGTTTAATTTTCTGGATGAAATGAAGAGTAAAATAAATTTGTTATACAATATTTATTTTATATCTTAAAAGTGGTTATAATCTTTTGTTGGAAGTTGGGTGGTTTAACCACCTAAGATAGGATTAAGGTGAGGAGGGGCCCACCCGAGCCCCACCTTTTCAAATTACCTAACTCCCCTCTCTCCCTCTTAAAGGCTTGACAACTAAACATTTAATTAATTATACAACTCATGTATAATTGATAAGTGAGTTTAATTTTGAGTTTTTGAAATTCAAACTCTTGAATTTCAAAGGTTGGGTTGTGTTAATAAATTAAGTGTAAGCTTAATTTATTTTTGGGTTAGTTCCTTTGTTACTTGAGAGGATTGGGAAAATTGTTGAGAGACTTGAAGATCTTCTTCGTCTTCGACGAAGAACATGAAGAACGGTTCTTCTCCGACAAGGAACATCGATCCCACGACCTTCGAGACTCGGCGTCCCAGATTCTTCCGTCTTCATCTTCCTCCTCGACAAGGGAGAAGTCGCCGACCGTGGTGATCATCGCCAACGACAACGTACCTCTCTTCTTCATCTTAGCGACAAGTGAAGAGACGTCGTTTCCTCCTCGGACGCACCCCGACGTCCACGGAATCTACGTCCGACGCCGCGACGCCTTTCTCCACGATAACCGACGTGCGACGTCAATTTTCAAGTTAGGGGTTGTTGTTATTGTTTATTTATTTATCCTTGTTCATGGTTCTAGCATGACTAACGTGAGGATTATAAATTTCTGTTATTGTTTAACGTGAGGGGGCCGGACCGCATGAACACGGCCGAACCCCCTCCATCGTTCTTGTTGATTTATCTTGCGGGTGGAAACAAGGTGGCGTGGTGCCGTCGCACCACGCGGATAATCGTACGATTATATTGCGCGGCGCCGTCACGCCACGCCGTGGAAGAATCATCAAGAACGTGATGTTGTCGCGCCACGTCAAGGGGAATCGAAGGTGCGGCGGAGGGGCGCAGTGCCGTCGCACCGTGCCGGAAGACGAACACCGCGGCCGGTTCCGGGCCGCGGCGGGACGAGAAGACCGGCGGCCGGGCCGCCGGCGTCGGAAGCCGGAAAAAGGGGACCGGTTTACCGGTCCCGTTGGAGAAAAACCGGCAGGCCAGGTGGCCGGACGGATGGTCAAAATCTGGGGGAAATTAATTCCCCGGCCAGCACTAAATCCCCCCCCCCATTTAATTGGGGGGCGGTTTCCTTGAGGGGGGCAGGCGGCCCCCCGGTTTCTTCAAGCAGGCCCCCACGAGGGGGGCCAGATTCCAAAAGGGCGCGGCACTTATGCCGCGCCGCCTTCCCAATCAAGAGGGGACTTAGCCCCCGCGCGCTGCCTCTGTGCGGCGCCAGGCCGCCGCGCCGCCGGCCGGCCGGCCGGGCCGGGTCGGCCCGGACCCGGACCCCCCGTTTCGAATCGGTTTCGGACTTTTGGCCATAACATGAGCCACGGGCCTCCGATTGACGAACCGTCTGCGGAAACGCGATCCTTGGATCGAGACGGTCGTTTCGGTATATTGCACATAAAGTTTCGGAATACTTTGGGTTCGGCCGGGATGGTTCGTTCACGAAACCAACCGGGCCTTCGGAGCGGAAACGCTCATATCTTGAGCTACGGACGTCCGATTGACGTGCCGTCAGCTTTGTTATGTTCCTCTTAGTGAGAAGGATCTTTTGGAATACTCCGCCCGAGGTTTGGACGCAGGTGGAGTACGGTCGGGTTGGTTTTGCCTTAAAAACCAACCGGGCCCCGAGGACGAAAATGCTAATAACTCTCAGACCGGGCGTCCGATCGACGCGCCGTCTGTTGCGTTGAGTTCTTGTTGACGATACGGAACTTTTGGATACATCAACTCTGGACTTTGTGACAGTTGATGTATCAGCCTCTCGGCTCGTGGAGCGGACCCTCCGAACGAGCTTGCTGTGTGCGGGAACCCTAGTGCTGGCTGCGACTGTTACTACGACTGCTACTGCTACTGTGACTGCGACGACGACAGTACAGAGATCCTGTGTGGATTCAACGACGACGACTTCAACACTCAGCGATCCTACGTGGATCAGTGCTACAGGTCCTGTGTGGGCCCGATCCTATGTGGGTCCGATCCTGTGTGGGTCTTTGCGCTCAGCGGTCCTATGTGAACCAGCGCCTACAGGTCCTACGTGGGCCCGATCTTGTGTGGGTCTTTTGCGGGGGTTAGTTACCTATCGATCCTTCGTGGGTCTGACGACTTAGATGGATCAGAGATCATCTTTATCGTCTTTTGAAGATGTATACCTATGTGAGATGAATCCTATTTCTTTCCTGTGTGGATTGTGTTGTGCTATCCTGTGTGGATTACGTTTTGCTTTCCTGTGTGGAATACGTTTACTTTCCTGTGTGGACTGAGTTGTACTTGGGCTCGGAGGTTGGAGCGTATTTGAATTTGATGACTTAGGTATATGTATGGGCATATACCTAAGCAATGTCGATTGTTACTTCGTGATTGTACCTTTATTCGTGGTTTATCCTTTGTGGATTTGAGAGACCTTCAGGGGTCTCGGGGTCCCTACTGAGTAGCTTATACTCACCCCTGCACAGGCTTTGCCCGCACTACGTTGCGTTGGTTGCAGACGACAGACAGCGTTGATCTTAGCTGAGGCTTGCAGAGCAGGACGGTACCTGGAGGTGGACCACTGGACGAGACATGCTCGGAGCGGACAGTGGGACTCGTGGAGCAGTGGAGCTATCTGTACCCACCCTTCAGGTGGGATTTCCAGTGGACAGCTTGGTGCAGCGGGTTTTACTTTTCAGTTGCTGTTTTCCCTTTCGAGTTGTACTTTACTTTCAGTTTGGGTTTGTATACTGGCCCATTTACTTTTCCGCACTTTCAGTTGTACTCTGCTTTTGCTTAGTGTTTACTTTCCGCTTGCTTACTCTGTGGTGTTTGTTTACTTTACAAAGGAAATGCCTTCCCTTTTTACCGGGATTTACGCCTTGGTGCTAGTCGCCAGCCCATGGCCTATGGAAGGCGGGCTTGGGGTAGTCACGGCACAGACCCCGAGGGCGGGTCGTGGCAAACTTGTCGCCTCAATCCAAAATCTATTCCACCCAATTGGTGATAAACATCAACCAATGTATCTGGTCCAAGCCCAAACCAAAAAACCACATCACATTATCCATATGGTCAACCCCATCTCAATCCTTTGGATTCACCCATCAGGTTCCCATGGAATCCATCATTAGAATCATAAAAATTTTAATTTAATAAATAAACATCACAGCCTAATATTAAAAAGGTTCAAAGCCTCTCTCCAAGCTCATATAATTTTCATTCTAGGGTGATAATTCCTTTAGGAATCTCATATATCCAATTAATAAATTTAAAGGCAAGGATTTAATTAAACAGAGTCTCGCTTTGACTACACAACGACATGCTCAATAAATTACGCCCAAAACAAAATCAAAATCAAATAGAAATATAGGCACCACCTACCTCATGTTGGTAGTTGTTTTCTCATCTATTATTAGCCATTAACATGAGCCAGTTGGGAAGAAATTTGCGTTTTAGATGATCGCACTGAAAATAGTGTAAAATGGGTCTGACAGAGAGTATGGATCAAAGCCTGTGAGTGGAAGGGGAGGAGGGATCTCCTATACTATTCCTGTGGGTGGAGAAGTAAAAAGGGGATAAAAAAAGTTAAACAAAGGGAGGGGAAATTTGGTAGAGTTTCCTCTTTAAGTGACCCACCTAGTTTGGATGCATGACTTGGCTAACCGTGCGTCAAATGTGTAACACTAACAGTCTAGGAACCATACTGTGCATGATTATCCCACACAGTTTTCCAAACCATGTGAAAATAATGTGTGAAAACTCTAATAAGAACTACAGAATAACCGCATGTCCAAGAACACTCTCCTACATGGTTTTTGTAATATTCATAGTTAATAAGGAGGGATGCATTGTTTCCCTTATGATACATATTGGCTTTTCAAACTGTGCACCCTAATCAGTGCTTTCCTGAAACTGGATTTTCAGGTCCCGATGCTTCCAAAAGCCATCAAAAACCCCAAAGAACATGAAAATTATTTAATAAATCTAGAAAAAAGGCCCTGTGTCAAATAAAAACACGATATTAGATTCCAAATATCATGAAAATAGTTATTCTGACGTTAAAACTCCAAAAAATAAATTTGGTTAATGAATTTGACCCGCTCCAAAAACCGAGAACATTACAGTCTCCCCACCATAACATAGATCATCTCCGAGCTATAAATAATTACATGGAGATGGTACTGAACATACCCATCTCTTAAAAATACAACCTGATCAAACTCAGTCATCATGTCACATGATAATTGTCTTAGGATTCTCAAAACCTTAAGAGTTTCCCACCCTAGTCACTTCCTGAACCCATAACTCAAAATTCTGATGGTCCATTGACCATCCCTGGACTCAAAAGTACTCATATTTAACTTTTTAACTCATGAACCTCATATAATGCTTAAATAAAGCCAGTATCACATCTAACACTCATAAATTCTTTCATCACATCAAATTCCTACATTGTAACCATCTCTCAATTAGAACCTATGTGGAATCACATCACATTGATGCCCATAATCAGTCCCAGTGAATCGCACCACAAATAAAACCAGCATCATATCAATTCCTAGATGCCAACAAACCAGATACAATCCTTTTATCCATTGATTACCATAATAAATTCTTATTCCATGTACCTCATATGATTATATATATATATATATATATATATATCATGAATCTGAACCAATTCCATCCTACTATCCAGCCTTGATTTAGTCCAAACTAACACATGCCTCTCATGCTCCCAAAAATGGGCTTGAATTCAAATAAAACATGCCAAAATAAAAATCACCCTAGTCATGTTTATGATGTATCGCTAACCGTAGTCAGCTCCCTGACTTTCTTTGAACCTAGTAGCTCTATGGTGTGCTCCTAGCCTGAATCCAAACTACCTGATTCTTGGCCTCCCTATGAAGATGCACTACATGACATCCATTGAACACACTACTAGGTCTTTCTATCTATACCAAAACCTAAAATTGTAGCTTAGTTCTCTCTACCAACTCATGGAACCTTTTTTGGACTGACCTCAGATTCCTGAGTCTACCTCTGTCGCTAGCTCATATCTATTCGAGAAGGATTCCTACAAAATCTCTCATGATTCCCAACCCAATCCAAAGCTCGTAACTCATTCAGTGCCTGATCAAATTATATCCACACAAGTATCAGCTACCCGAACTAGAATAAAATTGTCTAAGAACCACTCCTTGGTTGTTTGCTTGAGTCATTTCCCTGAACACCCTACTAAGACTGATATTAGCCTCGCTTCCTTCTATCTAAAAGATCACCGATAAAACCCCCTAATTCCAACACCTAGATCGATTATGAATGATCAATTAAATTTACCATGTATATGAGTTCCTTATTCCCAACCTCTGAGAATTAGTCAAACCTAAATATGTTTACCTACACTAGAATGTCGTGCTGTAATATATCCTAAAAAAACCTCATCGTCAATGTGTCATCACCCACCATACTGGGTGTGAAATGAGATAAGTCTATGAAATTAGCTATATAGTCCATGAAAAAAATTTCTTCCCAATAAAATTTCAATAAATACCAATCTCTCCAAACCATAGTATCTCTAGGAAGAAGTTCTCAAAGACCCTAGCTTTAATGTCCTTCCAGGATAGTTTCTCAAGTTTTCTTAGCTACACCTGTAGATCCCACCAACACTTTTCTGGTCCTCTATGCATGTACATAGTCATCTTCACCCTCTAGATCATGGGTGTCTCATGCTAGGTGAATATTTTATAGACCAACTTTCTCTAGTTCTCATCCACTTGTGTTCCACCATAACCGTTAAATATTGGCATGTGTTGTAATCAGAACTCACATGTTTTCTATTACATGGAAGGATCCAATCCTTAGGCTCCCCTACTGATACCCTAGATGACACATACCATGATTTCCTTATGAAGCTAATCAAGACATGTCTTGAAATATTTCATATCATGTAGTTGACTTGCCTATACATGTGTCTATACATGTGTTGTACCCATGGTTCATGATCTTCCCGACCCTTTGGGGCCTCATCCCAACCCCCAAGGGCCTCATCCCGTGCACACTCATGAAACACTACATCACCACCTACATAATGCTCTATCAAAATCCACCTAGGTGAAAACCCATTGAATACCAATACCATTTTCATACGACCATAATAATATATATATAATTAATATAGGCTAATTTATAATAATTAGCATAATCTCATCACACTTACACTCTCCTATGATGACCATGCCACAAAACCTCTGGCTTCCTGGTCCCTTAATCACCCATATTAGTGCCAGGTGTCACATATAAATCAAGCCTCATGTCATCTCTCATACCAATAATAGATTTAGGCATCACAAATCATATGAGGTAGCTGAGTGGAATTCCACCAAAGTGGATAATTAGAAAAACCCTTTAGATTATTTTTTGAAATTTTAAACAACTCATCCATGATCATCATCCCTGGACTTCTCCTATAAGAGTCAGGTACACAAACATACCACATCACATACATATTTAATTGTAACCACATTACTGAGTTGGTTGAGTAGAATTCCACCCTAGAGAGTCCATGAACGAAAACATTGTTTAGATTCGTTTATTGTCTTTTTAAATAGTCTAGCCCATATTTTCCCAATATTGGTATTTAATTAATATCATAAGAAATTAATAACAGGAACATAGACACCAAAACACACACACAAACACCGACAAAAATATATATATCAATAGTACTATTTTCTTATCAAGAAAGAATAACCAAACCTCCCTTTCTATCCCGATCCTAGGGTCCAAAATCCACCTTTTCCATACTAGGCTAAGGGTAAAATCTCATAATAGATAACAATCACACCCAAGTTCACCACTCAATGTGAAAATCATATGAAATGTAAAAATATAATAGTAGAAAAATAATTACCAACCGTTGGAAACTTGGTCTGTCCCCCGTGCACGTGGCTCCAGGAACCCAAACATGAGCTCTAAACCCAATTATGAAAATATTATAGTCTTAGATATACAATAACACCACTATTAAGAACAATTTAAAAGATAAAAATTTGATACTAGTATTAGCCAACATAATGCTTCGACTTTTTCCCAGTCACAAACTACCCTGATACCATTTATAGCACCGCGAACTATCTTGTCACCCAAACAGTGCTCAGGGCTAGTTGACCACTAGGACATAGGCACACCTCCCCATATTCCAAAGGCTTACTACTAGCAACAATGGTTTGAATATGTGATAGTGTGGGGACTATAACCTCTTGTGGTGACTATAGTAATGGTCTATATGTATATAAAATATCAGAATAAGACATTAATGCACTAGAATAGTAACCTATCATAGCATAAGAATAAATAGATAAAATTAATAATAATTAATAGGAATTAAGATGCCATTTGAAGAATAAATCACCACATGATACCATTTATAGAAATATTCACATGTGTCATTTCATGAAATAAAATAAATAAGAAAGTTTCACCCATGTACAACATCCAGTATATATTTAAAATCATGTTGATACAGAAAGAAAGTCACAAAAATGTATACTCAAACTGAGATAGAAACCTCTAATGTCCCTTGCCATCCATCCCATAAAAATGTTCCAACATTAACACTACATTCCAACTCCTCATCCTAAACCCATACTTGATCACAGAACTATAAAATCTACCTGTATCTCGAAGGGCCCATGTAGGGTGTGAGAAAAAATCTCAATAGGACACTAGAAATGTGAGCCTAAATTAAATTTGTGATAAAGATGGTGTATAATAAAAATAAAATAATAGGTATCATGTGCACAATATATAAATAGCATTCTTCCCTTATGCTCAACAGTCACAAGGAAGCAACCACCTACTTTGACCAATGACAGTATTCCATATTCCCCCAGTTATATATACGGAGTATGATGAAATGTATAAATATAAATAAATATAGTGGATATAATACTTAGTAAAAATCCAAAATAATCCCATAACAAGAACCATCCAAGGTGAACCCTCAGGTTCCACCTCTAAAAGTGTCACTCGACACCTTATGCCATCAATAATGCCTCAACGACCAAAAAGGAAAGCCCAAATGATAAGTAACTAGTCCCTCATAAGCCTTATAAAAACCTCCAATCAGCTCAAATTCTGATGTATTTAGGCACAACAATGTATTACCTCTTAATAATAAACATTTTTGGCTAAATATATGACATCTAAACTAATGACGATATTTTTCCTAAATAATCTCACCCCAACAACCTCAATATACAGTGAGACTCAACCCCCAACCGATGGTCTCAACACCATCAACTGATGGATCCTAACCATATATGTGTCTTTATATATAATTCACCCCCAATCTCACTAATGTTCAACACTATCCTTTAATACATATAAGAGAGTCCTCTACCCAATCGACTGGTCAACAAAACCTCATCATCCGAGTCCTATCTGTGTGCACATGAATCCAATCGCACGTCGATCAATCACTATGACTGGAAATAAAAAAATAGTACGTAAGATACATCATCCCAACACCTCTTTCCAAAATAACAATGTATGTCAATCTAATTTTCAAAATTATCTAATATATCATAGGCTATTCTCGTAACCTGACAACCATGTCACCTCAATCTGATGATAATATCCCCTAATCGATGATCAACATCACCCAAAGTATCTGGGACAAGCCCAACTTGATAAAACACACCATCTCATCTTGGTGTTCAAAACCATATCAATACTTTTGCCATTCCCGTCATGTTCCCATGTAACTCATTAGATGCATCATAAATAATTTAGTTTAAAAAATAAACACTCCCAACCTAATTTTACCAAGGTTAGAATCCTCTAAACAGTATCATATCACTTTAATTAAAGGGGGTCATTCCCTTAGGAATATCATATGTTTATTTATTTAATTTAAATGTAATATTTAAATTAAATAATGTCTCACTTAGACTACCCAAACACAAACTCCAGTACAAACCCCCAAAACACAATAAAAATAAAATAGAACAATAGGAACCATATAAATCATGTTGGTAGAAATTCAGTTGTATAGTATCAGCCTCTACCATGATCCAGTTTGGATGAAATTAGTGCTTTATATGAACAACCAGAAAACAGGGTAAAACAACATGCATAGATTTAGTGCACCATATAGTGAGAGAAAAGAAGAAAACAATTGAGTGGATGAAAATCGTTACTAATGTGGTTCCAATGAGATCGATGAGAATAAAAACAGAGATCATATAGATAGTATATCTCACAGTATATGGGAAAAAGAGGAGGAGGTATCTCCTTTGATTTGATCATGGGTGGAGAAGGTAAAAGGGGATGAAATGAGTTAAATAGATGGAGGGTAAATTTGGTAATTTCACCCCTTTAAGTGATCGGTATAGCTTAGCTAACTGTCTGCCAACCTTGTGGAACCCACTATCTGGGCACCATACCTCGCACTATTATCCCACATGGTTTTCCAAACCATGCACATACCATGCATGAATCCTCTAATAATAACTACAAAATGTTCACACAGTCTTTCTTCCCCTCCAACATGGTTTTTCAAACAATGCACAGTGAAGGAGTGACACCAAATTTTCCCAGGGAGTTGTATGATTATTCTAAATTATGTGCCCAAATAAGCACTTTACCAAAATATGGTTTTTTGACCAACACTTTAAAAAACCCATAAAAATCCTCATGTAATTTTATAAGAACTAGAACCCATCTAAAAAAGTTCTTGGGTCAAATAAAATCTCAAAATTATGTTCTAAAGATTAATAAAAGAGTTATTCTAACCACCAAACTCCAAAAAATCAATCGGTTTAAGGTTTTCAACGAACTCCAAAATCCCAAGACGTTATAGTTTTTATTAATTTATTGAGATAAAATATGTTTTTTCATAGAAAAATAGTTTTTTAGAAAATGAATTTTTTATTTTAAAATAGTTATCTCTTTCATTTATAATTCATTGGATACCAATGAATTCATTTTATAAATATGCATAAACTATATTTTCATAATTTAGTTAATCCTTTTTATACCCACCATTCCAATGGCTATGTGATAATATTTTAATAAATTTCATGTCTCATTTAAAATCAATGTTTTTTTGCAATCAAATCTATGTTTTTTTTGTGCACAACAAAATATAAAATTTTTATTATATGTAATAAAAGAAAAACTCCGTATTTTGTGTACTACAAGAAAAAATTAGTGTTTCATGTAGAACAAGATTAACACAGTGTTTTATATAAGGAAAGATTAACTTAATGTTGCATGTAATGAAATTAATCAATGAATTTTAATTTATTCAAAAAAATTCATAAAAACAATGGGTTTTACATTCAACCCCCTTAAAATGATTTCACACTCAAAATTCTTTGGGTTGATCAAAATTTTAGTAATGTAAAGATCCTTTCATAGAATAAAATATCATAAAAATAAATACCAAAATTTACTTTAAAAATTGGAATTTTGGAAACATAACATTTACCAAATGTAACTCATAACTAGGTTTCCACATTGGAGAACATTAGTGGGATATAGAGATTTAGAAATAGATGAAAAGTGTAAATAATTATATAGAGTGATAATGATCACTGATCAAAAGAAAGTTTGTGATCTAGATAAAGGCAATGAACAAAAAAATATAACCCAAACAAGCATTAAATGTTTATTGATATCATCAAAATGATGATAGTAGTACAACATTTTATTTCTATACCCTTTTTATAATGTTGAATAATTTTCATTGGAAGATATACTTACTTGATTTCATTGCATTTCATAAGAAAAATCTCACCATGTGGTTGTGCCATGATCAATTTATAGTTAATCCCTTACTCTAAGAAATAAAAGTGAATTTGTTACTCCTGGTGTACTAATAGATCATAATTCCCATAGAAATAATGATAAGTCATTTATCCTATCATTAATTATCATTAAAACTAAATAATTAGTATAGTTTATGTATAAATCTACATATGGTGACCTAATGAATTAATATCTAAAAACTCATCTAAAGTTTAACTTAAAACATTCTGTAAATGGTTAACTTTATAACCCTACCAATATCCAATATTTATAAAGACAATCACTTAATTTACCATACTCAACATAACATTAATCCTCAAAATAACATTTAGTATCTCTTAATAGTAACATTCCAAATATGTGAATAACATGGTCATATATTTTATTGAAGCTTGGTAATAAATACTATTACTTTAAATGACTCTTAAAAAGTCCATAATCTTGATAAAATATAGTCACATAAAACCTAGAGAAGGGTTGTCTATGATTTTGAACTTATTACCAACCATAAACTTATATTCCCACGATGAAATCTATAATTATTAAGATAATATTACATGGAGGCATATACACATACAGATGTTATTTCACCATTTATTCCTTTTAAAATAACTTATCTTATGTAAAAAAATTCATTTGAATATTGGGTTCATCCTTACACTGATTGAATATTTGATTTCATTATTCCAGAATCCATGGAGTTAGTCACATAAAATTTCACTAAAGTATGTTCAATAAAATTTCTTTTATGGATCATTCATGAAAAATCAAACATGAAATTACCAACTAAGTAGGGAAGGATAAGTGTTCCTTATTTATCTTGGTTCACATCATCCATTAGGATGAAATAATCATTCCATTTATTCTTTTTCCTTATAGGTGGTCATGACTTAACCTCTTCATTAGTACATGGATTGGTGAACTTGTTAGAAAAATTCCAAAACACATTTCAATTCAAATATTTAATTGTTATAGGTGTCTTCTATCGGTATTTTTCATTATTCACCTCCTAAACTAATTGTTTCCTATCACTTAGACATTCAAACACTCTTTGAATTTCATTTTAACACTTAAAACATTTACTAGATCCATTAATTCAATTCCCTCCATGTTTATTCCCACAAATTGAGTATAAATAAAATCTCATCTTCTTCTCTCCATGATTCTTAAATTTTAAATTGAATTATATTATTATATTATTAACAAAACAAAGAGACATATATATAACTCGAACATTCATTTCAACTTTGATAACACATAAAACAATTTCTTCATAACAAATGAAATTTCTTATTTCTTACTCCCTTCATATATTTTGTTTTAATCCATTGAAGAATTAATCAATATTACATTCAGGATGAATTATAATACCCAAAGAGTACCTCACAAGCCTTCATTTTTTTCAGAGACACCAATATATTCCCCATCCTTCTACTTAAGATCTAATAATTCCTTCCTTGTCTTTGAACGAAGAATACAAGGAAAGTACTTATTGAAAATTATGTTCACAAACTCATCCCTATACATAGTGTCAATTTTATCTTTTCACCTCATATTATTGATAATATTACACCATTGATACAACCTACCTTCCATATGGTAAATAGTCAAAGTTACCTTTTCATGATCTGAAAACTGGAGAATGGAAAATATCTTTTCAATGGCACTGATCCTATTCTCAGCAACTAATCAATCAATGGAACCACTAAAAGAAGGCATAAACCACCTAATGAAGGACTTAATAGACCATTTATACCACATTTTTTCATTTTGATGTTCACCATGATTTATATATTGATTAATTTGTATGATAATAACAATGAAGTTTTGAATTTCATATCCAATAACATTCAATTTGCATGAGGAAAATCACTACATTGTCCATTTAATTCTCCATTAACATAGTTCCTTCAGGTTCCAGCCATTGGATAAAACCAAAAACATAGTGTGAGCAACACTAATCATAGTTGGGAACCACATAATCATGAAAAATCACTTATTGGATGTCTAAATAATGACACATTCTTCATTAATATATGAAACCTTAGGTTTATCCTAGGTTATTCATTGTCAAATTCTATTTAAATCATTCATGATGGTTCATAAAAAGTGTGTAAATCCCCCAAAAGTATCCCCTTGGAGTGTCAAACCAGGTGTGCTGCAAGGCCTTTTTTAGTAAACTAGTTCCCAATTTAGTTCATATTAACACAGTTCTTTTGGGGTTCTTTCCCTAAGTACATCTATGGTAGAGACATATCCACTAATAGAATCCGGAAAAGGATGTATTTATGGGAAAACACTAATTCTACCCTTTACCCAAATTCCAATACATTTTACTAAATGTTGAATCATCCTTAGACTTATCCTTAGAAACATCCTTCAGGACTACGCAAACAAATTTCACGCCTAATTATTAAAAGATAACTCAAACTTTTCTCTGATACGAATTATTATGACCTAGGATTTTCAAACATAGATATTATATTATTTTTTTCAGAATATTTATTTCACAACATAACTACATTCCAAATCACCTGAATAGTATAGTGCCTCTAGAAACTTGGAAGAATAAAAACTACACCACAAGTGAGCTATGTCAGCTCCCATTACATTCCTTATAACTATAACCATCTTATATATATCATATGTAATACATATCCTCATAACCTAAGGGAATGAAACCTAAGAAAGGGTAAGATCATATGCTTACTAAAGAAAAAAGAGGTATGTAGTCATAACATGAAAAGAAGAGTATAAGAACATGAGAATAAAAGTTTAAAACCAAACCCTTCATATCAAAGATCATAATCATGAGTCATGGAATAATGATTGGAAGTTCATAAGACACGCATCATAAGGAAATAAAAGAACAAGATACATGAGAAAATATGAAATGATGTTTGTGGAATACATATAAGCATAGAAAATATTATGTAATGGCTACCCACAATGATGCTTATAACATGTTATGCTTGGGAAAACCACCAATGTACCTAATTTGGGATTTGGATGACCACTCATGCACCCTCCTTTTTTGGCTTGGGCTGACCACCAATGTACCATTTTTTTGGACATGGGTTGACCACCTTTTCACCCACCATTTTGGGATTAGGCTAAACACCCATGTACCATTTGTGATCATTTGGAATTGATCACTACCCAATACATTTAAGCACTATCTGAGCACACCCATCATGTAATCTATAATGATATCACCCAAAAATATCTATTTCGCCCCATCATATAAGCTGTAACAGGCTTACCCAACACAATATGGGTCAACTTATAATATAATCTACAATGGGATTGCCAAATGATATTTGGTCCACCCCATCGTATAAGCTGTAATAGGCTTACCTAAATCTATCTGGGCCTCCCCATCATGTAAGATATAATGGGCTTACCCAGTGCTATTTAGGCCACCCCATCGTATATACTGTAATGGTCTTACCTGAGGATATTTGGTCTGCCCTATCATATAATATGTAACATGATTAATTTTCACTATCTAGGCCTTCACATTTTATAAGATATAATTGGATTACCCAAAATTATCTAATCTTACCCATAATATAATCTATAATGGGCATACCCAACATTATTTGGGCTTCCCCATCGTATAAGTTGTATAAATCTTACCCATAGCTGTTTGGGTTACCGCATAATATAATATTTAAAAAGTTTACTCAGCGCTATCTTGGATACCCCATCATACAAGTAGTTTTTAAGAATGATAATATTCTTAATGTACAAATATCTTTTATATCATCATCACAACTCATAAAAAATCATTATTCTTTCATAACCAGATTAACCCATGAAAACGAAATTGGTTTTATATCAATCTATAAGAGAAATATATAAATTTCAAAAAATATACAGGTTCCATAAAAATAACTTTGAATCTATTTGAACCTTGAAAAGAAATAGATTTCATAACAATCACTTTGAATCATGTTTTAACTATGAAAAATAAATGGGTTCCATAAACATCATTTCATCAAAACAGAATCCATTCAATGAATGAATATAAATGGTATCCTTGGATAATATCATCCATAACGCATAGGTAACACCAATAGATGTCATCTTATATAGAAAATAATTTTTCATGGATCATTTAAAACATTTATTGAGGATAATATCATTTATTATATACAGAATTCTTTTTAAAACATAAAATATTTTGAAAACATTTTTCTTTAATGATAACCTTGAAAACATATAAAAGAATATATGAAAATCGTTGAAAAGACATAAAAAATTTCGAAAATCCTTTTTACATTAAAATTATATTATAATACTATTTAAAAAAAATTTGAAATCATTTTTATAAAACAATGTTTTGGAAGAAATTTTTTTTTTACCAAATAAAAATATAAAGTTGGATTTTCATAAAAACATTTTATTTTTTATAATAAGTTGAAAAATGTGGGAAAAAGATATTATTACACGAAGATATCATGAGTAACTAGAATTTAATTAAATTCATTATAATTATTGATATTTATATCATGATATTTCTACAAGGGTGACTTAATCATATTCAATCCTAATAAATTATGATATTGTAACATAAAAATTTTACCAATTTGGTAACATTGAATTATTATGCCCATGAAGGGATATCATAAAATGAAACTTCAAATATCATGAGGATTAATAAATTCATAATTTCAAATTTATAAGGGTATGTAAATACACCTCATGAAATAATATAGATGCATAACATAACGTACGTATCAAAGAAATAAAATTGAGACAAAAATACCTTTCTACTTTGTTAATGTTTTGACCATAAACCTAATGAAATAGATATCCTAAAATGGATATGTAAATTCAAATAATGTTATGTATAAGAATCATAAAATTCATTCATTGTCATTATATACACCACATAATTGAAATAGGTGGGGAATATGATATGTGTCACACCGAAGTAAAAAGTGAGATGTAGACCCTTTCCACAAGTCTTGACTGATTTAGTACACATTCAAATCTGTTGTATAAAAAATAAAACAATAAATATAAATATAATAAAGAAACATATTCATATCTATCATACCATATATTATTTTATTATGACATAATATTACCCATTTATTAAAAAATTTATGTTAATGTTATGTTCCAGGTAATAAACCATATGTACTTCATACATGTTTTGACTTGTTATTATTGTTCCTCTTACTTAGATCCTGATTTTTTCATATATATAATGATAAAAATGTTATAAAAATAATATTTATGTATTATTTATGTATTTATAGTAATACACAAATTTTTTTATAGGAAATAAAATACACCGCTCATGGAGATGGTATGTCTTAAGTACACATCAACATTATTCCCTTTTTCATATCGTATTTAAATAATAAAACATAAATGATATATATATATATATTATCATTTATGTATGGTTGTTATTATATATATATATATATATATAATATTTATATTAAACCCATCCTTTATACATCTCATGTAAAGTGTGAACAAATCACATCGCTTCATGAGGTGGTAGTCTGCCATACACAGAAATGATGTTATTATATTCCAAAAAATTGAAATCATGAAGATATGTTTGATATAGAAAATATAGAGTCATTATAAAATCATAAAAATCATAAATATAATATATAAATAGTATTTATATCATTATTTCCAACCTTGAAAGGTAGTAGTGTAAAAAACATTAGTTCGCTGGGCTGTAGTCCACCATACACACATTCGATTATTTCACAACCGATTTAAGGGAAGTGTGTGTGGTTTTAGGTATTAAAAATAACATAAAAAAATATAATTATATCTAAAATACTTATTTTATTATATAACCATGATATAAAAAAATTAATGGGTTTTTAGGAAGAAATAAAAATAATGTTCGTTGATAAACGCGACTTCTTCTTTAGTTATATCGTTTTTGTTTGCACCAAAGGACTTATTTGTTAGATTTATGACCAAAATATGGATTCTTGGTTGAGATGAGGGAATTGGAGAAGTTAATTTTCCATGTCCTGGATTAAACAATTTGTTTTTAAGGTGTGAAGAGAGGGGGAGTGAGGTGTCCATTTATAAGTGGTGTGAAAAACACAATTGGTATTTTTCAAAATAAATTTAGGTGAACCCACATTTTTACCTACCTAAAGGATCAAATAATTCCCAAAAATAGATACATGAAGGTATATGGTATAACTATGTCAATAATATGGTTTTTGAAGAAGTATCTATGTCCTTTGTCCCCTTAAGTTTAAATTTATGTCCCATACTAAACTTGTTTTCTCTCAATCACTCTGATTAATATTAATCAATTTCACTAATCACGCTGGTTAAAATTAATTTGGACGTTTTATAAATTATAAATTATATTTTTCAAAAATATGTAATTCTGTTTCTCAAATTTAATTAAAATTTGTTTCAAAATTTAATGTAAAATTAATCCCACAAACGTGATGAGAAAGTGAGTTTTTAAAGAAAAATATGTCAAATGCTAGAAATGTTTTAATATCAAATTTCAAAGTGAAATTTATTAAAATGATGTAAACTGTATTAATTTATGTATAATTAAAAATAATTATAATTTAAAAACAAATTATAAAATAATTTAACTATATATTATTTTTGGATGAAAAGTTAATTTTCGACTAAAATTCTGTATTTTTCATTACTCATCAAAAAATGACACTTCGTAGAAAAATACAAATTCTACACACTAAGATAATTTTGAAATTTTAATTTCAAAAATGAAGTTTATTTTTTAAATTATAATTTATTTAATAGTAAAAAAATTAGTTTTAAAATAAGTGCACCATTAAATGGCGGTAAAACTATCATGTAGAAAAACACCTAGTTTTTGCATAAAATTGGATTTTTTTTCTTATTTATTGTTTAAAAAAGACATTATATTAATAGTTAATAGTTTATTTAAAATATAATATATAAATTTCATCAAAAATAATTCATAAAAACTACCTTTTTAATTTATTTAAATAAAATGTTTTTGGTTTTGTAGAAATAGTTTTTCAAAAAAGGAATTTCTTTATTTTCAAATAGATCCAACATTCATTTATAATTAATTAGTTACGTAATAATTAATTTTATAAACATGAATAAACCATATTTTAATAATTTAGATAATTCTTTCCACACCCTCCATTACAATGGAAACATGATAATATTTTAATAATATGTCACAATTCATTTAAACTCTCTACACCGTGTAACACAAGCAAAGATTAGTGTTGCATGTAACACAATATAAACTCTATATTGGATGTAACACAATAAAAAATCAATGTTGTATAAAACCAAATATTGACCCATTGTATCATGTATCTCAATCTAAGCATCATGTTTTGTATAAATAAATATTAACTTGTTAAAACATGCAATATAAGCCAACAAGGTTTTTTATTTTATTAAAAAATCATAAAACTCAAGTTGGTAAATATAAACTTTTATCCAATGAATTGGATATATATATATATATATATATTACACCACCCAAAATAATACATAATTATTAGTTCTACTTTAAAATAATTCCCTTATCATTTCATAAAGAACCCATGTAAATAAAACAGGTTTCATAAAACTTTCAGATGAAACCCATTAACATTTTATAGAACAAATTACCCCTATAAATAAAATAGGTTTCATATCCATTTAAAATTTAATAACATAAATAAATCATATTTAATCACAATATGATAAACCCATGTCATATAAATGGGCATCAAAAGATATTCAGTAACTTATGCCCTTAAATCACGATAATAAAGAATATGATATTAAAACTATATTAGTAAAGGGTATACAGTTAAGGAAATATTTTCCCTAATAAATCAATGAAATGAATATAGGTGATCACACATTAATCAATGTAATCTAAATATGTTTTTTATAGAGTAAAGGAACTTGAATAGAAATTAAGGCTACACACCGAATTTCATTAATTAAGAAAAAAGAAGTGATGAATCATTACTCCAAAAGACATAGATATAAAATAATCTATATAAAGAAAAATATGGATGATATTATTTGAATAATTTCCTTGATCAAGTGAAATATATGTCAAAAAAAATATATTATATTAAAAAAAAAATTTAGGAGTTTTAGGAAAAAATCACTATACAAATAAGAAATATTTGTGATATTTTGAGACAATTTTGAAAGAAATATTTTATAAAACTAGAAGAAAAACAATTTCTTTTATATACCATTAATTCATATATTGAAAATTTCATACAAAATTTAATAGGTGGTGGAAATATGTTTTCACATGGAAAATGCTAAAAAGTGATGCTTTTCACACTTTGATGAAAATGAAAAATACAGAAAATGTTATTTTTTTAAACATTTATATAAGGCCATGTATAAAAAATTGATATTAATATAGTATTGATTCATATATAATGAATTTATCCAAATAATAAAATGACTATAAACATGGAATAAGTGAGGTTCTTGAGAGAGAATAAGGGTTGAGGTAGATTTCACTTATAAGAAACCATTTGGGTAAAATATGATTCAAGGGAGAATGAAATATTGAGGATAAATTTAAAACCCCATAGATATACCTTATAAAATTATGAGATTATTTTGAAATAATAAAAATTTACCATATGTATTATCTTTAATAAAAATATTGATTTGAAAATAATATTTTCAACAATGCCTTTACGAATTGAATAATATTTTAATCAAAAATCTCTTTTAACATTTGTGTCATATAAATTAAAAGAAATTTAAAACAGAATGTTATATGTCTCTTAAAAACCCTATGAATATGGTAAAATATATTAATTATGAAATAATCACACTATATTAATGATACCATGGTGCACAATAAGAATAATGCCTCAAGAAGTAAAATATAAAACATAAAACCCCTTACAAATATTGAAATTTTTAAGTCAAAACCCAATGAGAGAAGAAAAATGGAATAAAAAATTGAAAATTATGACATAGAAATGAATCATGATACTAATAATTAAAGGGAATTAAATAAACCATTCTAAATAAAATATGATTTATATTGAGAAGTATGTATCATGGGACTGGAAATTGAGATAAGAAACCCTTACCATGTTTCAATGATTAGAAAAATATAGTATAAAATAATTAACAACAAAAATAATTATATTAAAATTAAATTTTATAACCTTATTAATATATATCAAATTTTATAAAATCAATTTATAATTATTCTCTACATGTATATACTTTAGTTATTATATATTGTGAATGTTGGGTGTGAGTAATGTGGATTATTTGGAAATGGTTTCTTAAAAGTGGTTTTTTTTAGTTATTAGCCCAAATTTAATCATTAACTTATAATAAAATTCATTTTAATTAATTATTTTTAATTGTTGATAGTGTTATAATTTTATTGAATGGATTTTTTTGTTATGGTTCTTGTAGAATAAATTGGCAACAATCATGTTTCGTGGATTTTTAACAAACGTATGATGGTATCTTAATTAATATGTATATTATTAATGATTCCATTATATAAACAAAAAAATATCAATTTACTTATTTTAATTATATTTAATCAGTAATTAATTTCTTATACTTAATATATGATATTATTTTATAGCAATTTTCAAGTAGGTGGTTAGACTTACCCAAACATGAATATACCATAATTAATGGATGATTATGATTATGAATGTTGTTTATTTAATCATATTATTATTATTATATAATAATAATGACATTATATGGATAATTTCAATATTTCGAATCATATTTTAATTTATTTTAATAAATAACAAGGAAACTAAAAGAAAAATGAGATATGTTACATTGAAAAAACAGTACTCCACACAACGCATGGTTAATGTCTTCATTTTTTAAATAATGAGAGGTAAATAAAGTGGATTATAATTATCTGTTAATAATAATTATATAATTATATATTTTATATTTTATTTCAATTTCACCGTTATAAATATTGAAGAGAGTTAGATGTGAACAAAACAAAATTCGTTGCTTCATGGACGCGGTTGTCTGCACAATGCATGAATGACATTTTATTTTTTAATATAAAATGGGAAATTTGGTTAATAATCATTCAAATGGAATAATAAAATTAATTATAAAAACCTTAATTATTTCATTTTAAGGGAATTATAAAATTATATTTCATATTTTAAGAGAGAAAAGAAAATAAGTCATGAAAGAATTAGTCATGATGAGGACATGGGATTTCCCATGAACTACACCTTAGAAATGGAGGAATTATGATAATATATTGGGACCATATGAAAAAATAAATGTAATATTTTCAATATGAAATTGAATTTATTGTTTTCCTTGCAGGGTTGTTAAGTGGGCCCTTTTATATGTGGCGAGAATGAATGTTTGTAAAAATTTCAACTTAATATAATGAGAGAACATTTTTTCATTTTAAGAAGACTCAAAAATGGATAATAATATATTGGGTATGATATATGGTCAATAATACCTCAAAAAATAATTTTCAAACATGTTTTATGTCCTTTAATCTTAGAAGTTACACTTTTACCATTTTTAGTTTTACTATGAAAACTAATTTTTAACTAAGTAATTGAATTTTTATTCATAAAAATAAAATAGAAAGAATTTAATAATATGTATCTACTATTAAAAATATGAAACTAATTTTATTATAAAAAATTTATTTTGTAAGAGGAGTTTATTTTAACATTAGCACATGTAATACGTAAAAACCCATTTTTAGATAAAGTGTATTTATAAAATTAAAATGTATGTGTAGGGTAAAATTATCATTGATTATTATTTTCATGATATAAATCGTTTATTATAAAACAAATAAATGTTATGGGTATTTCGAAGAAATCTAAAACCAAATGTTACCAAAATAAGATTTATTTAAATGAAAAGACCAAAAATGGGTTTTATTGTAAAATATTACTTATATATTTAAGCATATGTTTTCTAATTTCAGAATAATATTTTTGAAATTTTTAGTTTTAATCATTAAATAAAAATTTGATAATGAATTTTATTACAATATTTTATGTTATAATTACCTTTTAATTTGGTCATAAACTCAACGATTTCAGTAAAAACTGCATTTTTATCTGTTCACATAAAAAAATTATTTTCTAAAAATCATAAAAAATCCCCCCTAAGGTGGTATTGACATGAAAATTTTTAAAATGAATTAAATTTAATCAAATTATAATTTTTACATGTATAGATATATCTTTTAAATAATAAATATAATGAAAAACTATTTTCTATAGAAAAATTAATTTTATTTTTCTTTAAAAGTAATAATTTGAAATGTGTAAAATACATGTGATAAATAACTTATTAAATTAATAATTACATTTTTATATCAACATAATTTTTAGTAACATAACCCCCCCATGATCTTTGCAGAAGACAACGCATAATGTATGCTTTGGGTTCAGTTGATAGTGGTAATTATGATAGCATAAATTTCATGGAAATTTCCATGAGCATGAATCTATGTCTCAAAAAATTTCAATCATACCAAAATAGTTCATGTTTTTCTCGGAATTAGTCTTGAGAAAACATAAGAGAAGATACATCCTTTCCCTGCATCTATAAATGAGCTTCGAAAGGGAGACTTCCACTAGCGGATGCGATTTTATTTCTTTTTTCTTTATAGATTTTAAAATATAGTTACTAACTTTTATATAATCTATTTTAACATATATATTATAAAAGTAAAATTTTATTTTAACATATCATGGTTTCATTTTACATCTGTGTTGCACATAAAATAAGATATTATTATATTATTTATTTATGTACAGAAATAATATCATATTTCATTACATATCAGGTCATAGATTGTATGATTTCCCTATTATTTGTGTTGTTTCTCAGTTTACATCAGGTGATTGACTTGTTCCATAGGGTGGTCAGATTTTGGTGGCATGTTGGTTTGGATTATGTGTGTTTGGGTTGAGAAATTAATAGTGGGATTTTTTTAGTGACTGACCTTGTTCTAGTATAAAAAAATGGCAATATTTTCACTCTAATTCTCTTAATGATTTTGTTAAAACTCAATATTGTTGTATTTTAAAAAGAGATCTATTTTAACAATGGTTGAGTTAAAAATAGATGATTTTTTTTTCAAAGTTAATATTGAAAATTAAAATGGTTTAGAAGTGTATGAAGGCTTGGGAAGTAAAATTAACAATATTAGATAAATCCAAGTTTATTAAAATTAAATATTTTAGATAAATAATTTTATAAAAAAAATTAACATTATAAAATAATTAAAGGTGAATAAGAAGGTGAATTTTTTTGGTTGAAGGGATTGATTTTTACACCTTAATTATCTATTATATTGATCCGATTTTGTGGTGGAAATTCTTAATGAAGGGTATCGAACATGGTAGTTTGGTTTTAGGGAATCCCTAGTTAATATAGGGATAATGTTGCAGTATAATTATTAATTCGATGCTGGTAAGTGCATTTTAGATATATTCCATTGAGTATAATAATACTTGGAAACTAGAAGGTGGTTCCTTGAGTACTTTGGTCCTTCTTGGGGTTACTGAGTATCTGTTTTGAATAAGATAAAATATTTTGGGTAGTTATCTCTCGTAGAATTTATGTTTATGTAATTTTTCCACAATACAAGGTTAATTTTAAAATGATTGATTCTATGATCATATTATTTTTTAATTCATTCCATGAGTCTCGTTCATATTTTGGTAGGGTTAAGATACTTTTTTTCAAGGTATACCTAATGGTACGCTTAGGTTTGCAATCGTTTTATACTTCTTGGGATTGGTTTTTATTCGTGAAGATGAGAATTTTTTGAGATGAATCTAATGTAAATAAAAAAACTTTCTCAGATATTTAATTTGTTTTTTGTGGGAATTGAATGTGTCAGGATAAGGATGAGGGAATAAGGTGGAGTTAGACCTAATATTTCAACTAGACTATAAGTGTTTAGGTGTGGCCATATGTGTTTTAGTGTAAAGGGTTGGATAGAAAAAAATGCTACTTAGCCAGTTTGATGTGTAATTCCATTGGTGTTTGAGTCATAGAATTCTTATTGTGTAACTGATTGGGGTGTGAATTGTGAATATTTGGTTCCATATTATCTCAATATACAATCTTTGTAGTTTATTTAGTTGTTTTAGTTGAGTTATTATAGCTATATTGACATTATTAATCAATTTTTATGAGCTTATGTGGATTATGATATTTAAGGATATATGATGTTTTGATTTTACCCTTATGTATGAATCTTTCACGATGTGAAGAGATTCAAACATTGTGCGAATGTATTTGAGGATTTTGTTTAATTATCCATGAGTGGCCATTAGGGTGTGCTCATAGTTGTTGTGGTGTGATGTCTTGAGTGGTTTATTTCCTAGTTCTTCCATTTTGTATACTATTCCATTATGGTTCCCATATTGTGACATGTTGTGGTTTGGGGCAGTGCTCTGTTTTTTGAATTATCATTTTTGCAGTATGACCACCATGGTTGTGTTGTGTACTTCATTGTATGTGTGGATTTATGGTAGGTTTTATTATAAGATTCATGGGGGAGTGAGGTATATTGTGATGTGATTTATAGAGGCGGTCTTCTCTTATCCCTATTGTGTCATGACCATGACCTACCACACTATGATTTCCTTGATTTCTAGTTTCAATATATTCGACCCTTATACCAAATCATTTCTTAATTTCTGACTTCCCTTGAACCTTAGGTAACTGAAGGTGTTCCCGTTCTAAACGTCGAGTTCCCTTATAACTATTTTTTACATTTATTTAATAGTTCAATCTTTTTTTTTGATCTAAGGTGTTTTTTTCCTTCTTCTTGGTTCTCATTCTATCCTTCCTCCTTTGAGAGTTTATAACAAATTTTCTTATCACGTTGTGTGTTGTTTTATTGTGGATTTGATGGATTACGGAAAAACATTGGACTCATAATTGATCCTCTTAAATTTATTCGTATTTTATTGGTGTTTTTTCATTATTATGAGCATTGATTATGAGGGTTCATTTTGAGTAGGGGATTTTATTCTTATTCTTATTTTGTTAATGTGAAATTTTTGTACTCTCATGCTTCTATTTTTATTAGGTGTATAGCATGAAATAACATAAGAAATATAATAACTGGACTAATGAAATTTATTTGGAAAATGGTGGATCACATGGGCATTATGGTAATTCTTTCTATTTTCATATATTGGTGAATCTTTGTTGATGTCGTTGTTTTGTAGAGATATTTTTTATTGTTTTGGTTGGAATTATTGTATTATATCTCATAAAAGAATAATCATTTATAGACGACAATAAAAAGGCTTCATGGAAATTTTTATTCTTGGTAAGAATGTTTATATTTTTCATTATTATTTCATATGAAAAATTAAGGTTAAAGAGTAATTTTTTTGTCTTAATGTGGTTCCCTAATATGTTTGGTTTTGATTTGTTATTATAAATATTATTGATTAAGGCATGTTGTTATGATAACATTAAAATATACCAATGATTTTCTTTTCACCTCTATAATTTGTAAGATCGTATAAATTCTATAATAAAATGGTTGTGTGGAAATTAGGAATTTATAGTGATGATGTTTAAACATGGAACATATTTGATATGAAAGAATGATTAATAAGAATGTATTTGGGGTGTATTATTGGTATGACTGATATTTTCATTTCTATACAAGGAGTCTATATTTTTTTATTAGAGGTTTATTGGTTATTTTTATATTATTTGGAGGATGTGGTGTGGTTTGAAAATGGTGGTGATGGTTGTGCTGTGGTACACTTATGGTAGAGGTGGTGTGACTAGTTTTGTGTAAAATAATTGGTTATATAGTTGTTGTGGGGTGGTATTGTATATTCCTAATGGAATACAATATGGTTGGAATAATTGAAATTGACAAGGGGTAGTTATAAAGAATAATTAAATGATGGGATAATAAATGATTAACGACAAGAATTTGTTGACTAACAAATGGTAAGAGTTGAGAAAAATGAAAAATATAAATTAATGAATTTTTAGTAGTGTATAGTGGATTCTTGAATGTATTAACATAAAAAATGGATAAATTAATAGAGTAATAAAATTAATAAGTCTAGTAAAGGGTATGTATGGAAATTGTATGTATGATGTGATTAATTAGATATGAAATTATACTTTTTATGAATGAATTTTGTGAAAGGTGGGGTTTATTTATGTTATGGTGTTGGAAGTAGTCAATAGTATTTAGTATGGGCATTGTAGGGATTGTTTTCTATATTTATAGTGGATTATTAGTGATAAACCTTGAGTTTTTATTGACTGTGGCTATGATATATGTTTTACTTTTTTTTTGATTTCATACACACCATACCTGAGTCAGATGTCATTTCCGACACCCAAACATTGTGGGTTTTGAATGGTTTTCCTAACATATAGATTAGAGAGGGAATGGATTTCAGACTACTCCCTCTTCCATACTCTCCCTTCATACATAACATAGGTTATTATAGATCAAATTAGTTATATTTATTGGATTATTAATGGATTAAAGTTATAGTATGTAATATACTAGCTAACTTGGTAATATAGTTGTTAATGGTTAAATGGAGGGGGTCAATTATGGTAGGAGGAAGGAATGAGGTTGATTCCCTTAATGTTTACAATACCATATTATAGTGGGAGTTTTGATATGGTTACAATGTGGGGGGTTTTCATGGAAGGGTGAGGGTTTGATGATGATATATTTCATGTTCATGATACTCTACTATGATGTGAATGTGATATGTCTTTGTGGGTGTAGATATGTGGTAATGTGGTTATATAAGGCATTGAAGAACAAGACATATGTAGTTGGGGCATGAGAGTGAGAAACCATTTGGTAAGTTGATCTGGGGTACCATATAGAGATATTCATTCAATACTATGTTATTATACTTGTATGTGATATTGGGTGAGAAATACTTAGTGTGGTTGGGGGATAGTTCAACAAACAAAGGTGCATAGCAGTTCTATTGTTTATTCAACGTGTTATTAGTGTGATTCCTCCACATTTCATGAGAGGTCCAGAGGAGGATCATATTGAGTATAATTTTATTCTCACCATATATATAATTCTATATTTCAGATTTTCAATAAGGATTTGGTGATCAGTCCATATATTACTAGGTCAAGGCTTAGAGAAACTATTGAATCCATTACCGTAGGAGTTTCATTTTAATATTTTATTTTGATACTTTTCTCCTATATGAAATTTGAATTCCTTGTGGGATTTTGGTTTTTATTTAATATTATGGAGTTTATTGAGGTTTTTCCTTGTATGTTCCTGGTATTATGAGAAAAATTCATCCAATTTATGATTTTATACCCTATGATCTAGTTTCCTACCCATGGACTATAGGAGACCAACTTCAAGGACACACTCATCATTACTGTCAACCCATAAGGGGTTATTAGTGGGTGTGGGTTGTGACAATATGAAATGAATATTAAAAATCTGGAAGACCAGATCACGACCTTCTCTATGTATATCAAAGTATGATGCGATCAATATTATCCTCTAGTTGAGTTATCATGCAACAAAAGCTCAAGTATTTAGAAGTACCTATATGAATACCTTAATTGAAATATATTTAGATCTCTAAAATATTGGGATAATGTTATAGAGAATAATTTTTTAGGAAAAAACTAGTCAATGAAGTGACCAAGTTCCATTACATTAATAACATTTTAAATCAGTATCGAGTCAACAAAAGATATATTCAAACAACTATCGATGAGGCCTAAATTTTAAAATTGAAGATAAATAATTTCTTCATAAATATATAAATAATAGATTCATGAGGTTTGGGAAGAAGGGAAATTGATGTCCTGGACACATTGGTCCATTTGAGATTCTTTATCACATTTGAGACGTGGTCTATTAAATGCCTCTTCTACTAAACCATTTTCATGTATGAAATCTGTTCCATGTATCCTTATTGAGGAAGTATATACCATATCTCTCATGTGTATTTAATATTCAGGAGGTGTATTAGAAACATGAAAACTCATATGAGGAGAATCCAATGAAGATCTTGGTTCATAATGATAATGTGTTATTAAACAAGACAACTCACTTTGTTAAAGTATAAATATAAAACCATAAGTAATAATAATAAATTTTTGAATATAAGTATGTAATGAAGAAAAGGTGTCCTAAACCATTTTCGTGATATAATTCTAGTTAAAATTTTAAGGGACTAATTAATGAGGTGGGGGTGGGGGTGAATATAACATCCCTCATTTTTATATGAAAATTACCCCCATGAAACTCATATTTTTTCCTCAAATAATAGATTATAAATAAACTATATGAACCATACAGTAATGTAAAAAACATTATATTTCATTAAAAACATTATAAAAAATCATAAATACATTATATATGGTAAATACAAGAAAAATGTGACATTAAGAAATTTAAAAATTATTAATAAATTCTTGAAATACAAAGGATCTTCATCATATCTGGGTTGAGGCTGCCCTTGGTCTTCATCAATTTAGGCCCCCATAAACTATTCATTTTTAGAATTTCCCCTTAATAAAAATTTAATTTTCAGTTAGTCAATGGGTTATGGTCTACAAGAAATACTACAATCATAAACAGTACCATCAAAAGGACATTATACATTAGAAATAATATTTTAATATTGTAAATGAAGTATAAATATCCTTCAACAAAAATTGAGTAAATGGAGAATGATGAAAATAATAGGTATTTATTTGTTTACTATTTACTCATTTCATATTTAATATTTATTTATCCTACCATAAAAGAATATGTCATGCATAAATTCGTCAAATATATGAGTTGGTGAGATATAACCCCCCCACCCTAATGTTATTATGTAAAGACTTGACCACTCCAACAAGCTCTTCATGTTGTGAGTAAATAGGATTTAATATACGTATATATATACATAAAAATACATAAAAATATGCATTCATAAATAAAAATATTAAACAATAATAATAATAATCAATAATAATAATAATAATATTAAATAATTATAAATATTAAATAGAAAATAGTAAATAATAAATAATAAATAATAAATAATAAAAAACAAATAATATATAACAAATAAATAAAAATTAATTAATTAATGAAAAATAAATAAATATATAATTTATAATAAATAAATAAATAAATTATTATTCATAAATTAATAATAAATATTAAATTAATATATAATAAATTAATATATAATAAATAAGAAATAAGTAGTCATAAATATAAAGTAACAAATAAGAAATAAGAAATAATAATAATAAATAGTAAATAAATATTAATAAATTTAAAATAGTAAATAAATATATATAATTACAAAAAAATTTCTTTAAATTCAGTTATTTATATGTTACAAAAATAAATAAATAAAAATAAATTTATACAAATATGTATTAATACAGCCACAAAGACCCAGACACACCAAATAATATAATACATATAAATATATATGCTAACATCATATATATAAGTATACATTAATGTACATCAATATACATAAATGGATATAAATAGATATTAATATTGAAAAATATGCACAAATAGAAATAAATATCTATGTATTGTTTCAATTATATATAAATTTTAAATATCTATTGAAAATTATATATAAATTATAAATTATATACATAAATTTATATAAATATAGAAAAATATATATAAAATAGATAATAAATCACCAAAATAGGGAAAATAAAATAATTTCAACATCATAAAATGAATATCTATATAAACCAATTGAATAAAATTATAGATGGATCAACAAGCATATAAATGCACTCGTAAATGTAGCTGAAATCCCATCAAATGTTCAAAAATCATGGCATCTGAACAAAACATTTCTTTTAGATGCCTTATAATCCTTTTTAGCTTAAGAAATATTGAATGGGGTTCCCTAAGGATTAAATGGTGTATATATCTTGTAATGATTTGATACAATGATTTAAAGAACTCAAAAGGACACCTAGATCAAAATTTATGGTCGTTTGAAGTTGATGTTTGATTTTCAACTTCTATAAAAATATAAATAATTTTATTCAATTACCTATGACCAAATTATTATATAATTTCATTGTATTTCATTTCATAAGCTTCAATTTGACTAGATTTTGAGCTAAAATAGACACCTGAATCAATAGATATGGCCATTTGTTGATGACATATTATTTTTTAAATATGTTTATTTAGTTTTAGCGGTGGTTTCTTAAAAAGAATTTAATTAGTAGAGTATTTTAAACACGACCAAAAAAAATAATTAAACATTTTTTTTAAAAAGAATAGAGGTAGTTTTTAGAAATAATCTATAAAATATTTCGATAAAATATATGGTATAATTTTTGGAAAACACTACTAAAAACCTACTATGAATTTTAATTTTTCCTATAGTGCTAAGAATAAATTAATTAAAACTATGTATCTAAATACAATAAAGTAATTACTCATTCCATTTTACCTAATATAACTACAATTATATATTTTTGAGCTTGGGATAGTAAAAATTTCTTCCAAATCTAAAAAAATTGAAATATTATTTGGTCGACAAAAGAAAGATGCCACACTCATACAAACCACATAATGATTCTCTAAACCAACCAATACACAAAGAAGAATTAATCATTAATATGAGAGGTAAATTTTGAGATAGGTGTCCAATATAAAATATAAAGGTAGAAGTAGGAGGATAACTAACCCATAGATCAAAACCTCAAATAAAATTTGTTTTAGAGAGAAAAGATAGTACCAAAATACATAATCAACGATATAAAAAATAACAACCTTGGAAAATATAACCAAATTATAAAAAAATCCAAAAAAAGACACACTAATGATTCCACTACCAATGATTAGTAAAAATCCAAGGAAAATATGAAAGATAATGACATATATTATACCAATAACTGTCAACTGTGAATTGGAATTCCCTCAGTAGAACCAGAACATGAAAATGACCAAAATCACCTGTAGCACTAAGCACACCACAATAAATTTCCTAGTAAAACTAAATAAAATAAAATAAATAAAAAAGAATATAAAAATGATTAAGGATCCTAGAATCAAAAAACTTCAAGATCACTTTCTTAAACAGTGGATAGTGATAACCGGCCTAAAATTGAACCAATAAAAGGCATTGTCTATCATGTAAGATATGAGGGGGTGAAAATTGATATTTATTCTAATAAAGAGTCCCACAACCATCATTTCATGGGAAGGAAGATCATGATAAAGAACAAAAACAAATCCACATAAACACCACCATGGACATCTTTCTTAAATTTGACATTTACAGGTCCCAACACAACCGTATTGCCTCCAAGTCAAAGTTGAGACCAAATAGAATCCCATGGAAATAATATCATTATGAAGTAAAGAGAAACATTAGATAGGTTCATCCATACATGAAAAATAGAAACATAAAAAAATCCACATACACACAAAATAAAACCATCTAAAACATCTGAACATAGACATGCATATGAAATCATAAGTTAATAGGGTTAAAAACCAATCCATATTCAAACCACAAACTTCATATAATATTTGAAAATAGTACTAATAAAAAAAATTGAATAATACTCTCCTCTATGAACATAATAATAATAACATCACTATATAATAAACAAGTCACTTAAACCATAACATCTACAATTCATAGCCAAATCAAAAGTGTTATAGAAGAAAAGAACAATACCTCATTCCAAATCCAACCTTCTCATAAATTGGAACTAGGAATATTACACCATATGGAAAACAATTGATTTCATGGCCATCAAAATACTTAACCAAAAATATAGTTCTTTGAGATGCAAACACTCCCGCATTGAAAAAAAAACCAAGAGACACATGGTTGTGAAACATGCGGTGAAGATTTGATGAGTGAAGAGACAGAGATAACTAGATGATGAAAACATAATCATTAGTAAGGGAAGACCACCATGTAAAGAAATACATCCCAAAATATGTTCTTAACTCGATAAATATAAATTGAGAATGACCTGAATTACACAATAAGACAAAAACAATAAACACTAAAGGAATTGTAATGATCCATAATATAGAATGTTGGGGGTGGATCTTCTATCTACCACATTAAACAAAACTAGTAGTGATACAAAACCTCACATAATCCCACTATTATGGAGATTTGTTATATGTATAATTTTTTTAAAGCATTTTTTTCATTATTTAATAAAAAATAATTTATATACAAGAATTAGATATTATAATTAATCAACTTAGAAATTTATTTCTATAAAGAGTATTTATTTTTTGAAATTAACATATTGAATTTAGGTATAGTAATTTGTTTTAAAATTTTTATTAATAATAAAATATATAGGTGAATTGTGAAATAAAGTTAAATAATATATTTTTTATTAGAAGTTAAATAAATGATTAATTTCATACAGGATAATATAAGAAATTTTTTGTTTAGTTTCACAGACATCAATTACTTTATTTCTTCAAATGAATAAATATTATTAATATCATTATGATTTTTTTAATTTAATCCATATTTTGTTAAATATCTCCACCCATTCAACTATAAATATGCTACTTCACATATTTATATTCACTTAAAAACTTATTTTTTATATTCTTATACCGAATTCTATCCCTAAATCAAGTATTGTTGGTTTGGGAAGCCCTATTATGACCAAAATATCACCCATAAATTCCTTAAGGTGCGATATAAAGGGGGAATCCCAAATAGAATGTGAAAAAATCACATACCCATGCATTCAATATCATAATTATCTTTATCTCTATAGATCAAATTTATAATTATAATTCAATTAAATAAATATTATAATTCAATTCCAATATAATTATGATATCCAAATAATTTATAGACTTCACATCTTATAATCATTTTCAAAAACATTGTTCATTATATGGTAGGTCTATGCTACCTATGTGGATTATGTAGTTTTACTGAAAAATATAATTAATATATAATTAACATATTATTAATTAATTTATATAAATTTTATAGTACTTGAATGATAATATTTCATGATAAAAAAATAAAATTATATATTTATGGGCATTTAAATCACCCAAAACAAGCGTAACGAGACATGTTTCTTGATTTACACCCATTTTGGACTATCTATTAGACCGTGGAAATTTTAATCGGCTAGAATGATAAAGAATCCCCCAATTTTAACTTTTATTAATTATGGAACCATTATATAGATCCATAAATCATAAATATTATACTGATAATGTTTTTGAGTTGTAAACTAAATAAACCCAAATGATTGACACATGAAACATCATTCTAATAAATGAATAATGTATGATAAGAAATGGGGTATAAAATATATAATAATATTTTTTAATGTTTTATAGTAAAATATTAATAAATTTAATTCACCTATGCAATAGGTTAGAGGTGTTTCCATGTGATTCAGGACTCGAGGTAAGGGGATACTCTCAACACACAATTTCTCCCTCTCACTTTATATTTATTTATAATCAATCTATATACTTATTCCACTTTTGAGTTTTATATATTCTATCTAAATTAATTTATATATTCATATATTTCAACATTCCTTTCATTTTCAAGGGATATTCATATTTTTCTACTTCCCTTTCAAATTATTATTTTTTCAAACCCTTTCAAATTATAAATAGAAAACATTTCAATATTTTTTAATTTTTATTTTTCCTTTATATAATAACTATATTTATCCAGGATTTTCAAAAAACCAATATTATAAATTTAAAAAAATGATTTCTTTCTGGTTTTTAGGAAAACCATATTCTATTATTTCCATTGAATTAAGTTGTACCAATCAGTTAAAAATTTAATCAAGGGGTTCATTTCCAAAACAAATTTTTCTTAATTTTTCATGATTGTTACAATACATTAATAAAAATATACATAACATATGATTCTTTATTCACATATGCATGTCTAATATGACTTTATAACTTTGTTTATTGGGAACATACATGATACCTTGAATGTTTATGATTTGTGATGCTATAATGTAACTCCATTAATTCTCTTGGGATATTTCATGTCTAGGATATATGTATATTTATTTTATATTTGGAAGACATATGAAAAAAATATTATGACGTGATAGGTTATAGAAATATTTTAAATTCCCCCCAATCAATTGAGTATAGATTACATCACATTAGATAATATGTGTGGTGCATGACCAGTGAGTCAGCACATTGTGATATAATATCTTGGTTGTGAACCTCATCATATGTTTATGATGAAATGTTTTATGCTTGTTCCACATTATTATGAATATAAATATCACTATAACCCTATTATATCATTTACCTCATTTTATATTTCCATGTGTTAATTTATTATCACCCACTTTTAGAACTTTATGATTTTTCTTATTAACACTTATGATATCTTATTCTCATGAATATTTTTATTTTCCCATTAAAATGATTTTTGATCACCCATTTATTTATTGTATATCCCTATGGTTTCTCATGTATTTATAAGAGTAAAAATGAATATAGGATTACACATTTAATATGGAATAAAAATTTATGTATTTTTTTGTAAAAAATGTTTTGTTGGTAATATTTAAAATACACTAGACCTCTAGATTTTTGGACTAGTATTATATGTTTTTTATATTTAAAATGATATAATATTATGTTTATTATATGTGGTTTATCAAAACAAACGAATTAAATAAATATTATATATACTTTATTTGATTTTGGAAATTCCAAAATAGCACTAAAATAATTGAAAATCATGAAATAATTCTAACTCACCAATTATGTTCATTTCAAACTCCTTTTTCCTGAGTTTAGAAAATTCATTTCAAAAATATTGTTTTATTGATCCTAAACCCACAACATCAACATACACTTTAATTAAAAAAATAATTTTTCAAAATATTTTTCTACATAAAGCTGGGTCTTCCTTAACTATTACTAAACCATTTGATAAGAAAACAAAACCAATCCCTTAGTACCATGATCTAGGTATGTAACACCATATATCCTTTCTATAATTTATTTTTTGACCATTGTTTTTGTTTTTACTTTTAAATTTTTTATTTATATTGAAAATTAATTGGGAGGATTCCTATAATGGTGAAGTCATTAATTATTTAATTTTCAGCATGAAACCTACATTTTTGTAGTCGTCAAGGGAATTACATATTGTGTAATGGCGTTATAATATGTGTATTAATAACATGGAATATACTATGAAATGGGTACCCAACATGCATGGTTACATGTTGGGTAAACATTACACATCATGTAAATATTAAAAATTAGTTTTCTAATAAAAAGCGATGGGTTTTTCGACATATGTGGGACTCAATAATTACATGATGTTTAATTAGGTTGCATGTCTTCTAAAATACTGAATGTAGTTTTTAAGTAGTATGTTTGGATTAAATTCCCATTTTATATAAATATAATTCCATTTACTCAACCTAGATGCTCTTTCTAGGTTATTATGTTGGCCTCCAATCTCTTTATATCATCCATTAGATGATTGATCATTGTGTTGGTTACAATGCATGTCTCTAGGTAAGTGGTCTTCCTATCTCTTCCAACTCTCTCTATTTCCTCCTCAGAGTCTGATAGATCATATTGGGATGGATGGATCTAAACTATAGGTTGTTTGATATTGATTCTAGTTTGTGTTATGAGATATTTTGTGCATTACATTTCAAATGGAGAGTCATGTTGTTGGCATTGTGATTCTATGGAAAATGTAGGTGGTTCCATTTGAGATTGTCTAATTAATGAAACCTTGAATTTATTACTATTGGAACATTATTTTAATGTATTTTATAAAAAATGAAAACAATTGGAAATTGGAATTTATTTGGCATGATATTTTTGGAAACCCTCCAATTCTAATGGAATTGAAAGTTGATGTGTATTTTGAAATTGTTGAAAATTGTGAAATGACTTGTGAATTGATTTTAAAAAAAATGAATTAAATTTAATTGATAAAAACCAATGATTGGTTTTATTTGGTAAAAATTTAAATTGATAAAAAAACCGATGATTTAATTTGGAATATGGATTGGAACTTTGAAAAAAAATTAGGAAATTGAATTGTAAATGATGAATTATGTAAAATTTAATGATTTACCATTTTTTATTTATTAATTGAACACATGTGAGCCCGGGTAGTTAGTGGGTTATTTGGTACAAGCACACTTGGATGGTAATTCCCTAGAAACAAATTAACAATTTCAACTCTTATAAAAACCCAGTTATGAAGATCTTATCCCTGATGTGATGTTGATGAGTCATATTCAGCATGTGCTAGAGGGACGTGTGTACACATTTATCAATGATCACAGATACAAGACAAGTGATAATCCTTTAACTATAAATTTTCATAACACAAGGAAGATGACCGTGGTGTTGGTTGTTACTATTTTGATTATACATCCAATTTATTGTGAAATTAATTTAATCATGCCTAGTGATTTATATAATTTTATATATATAAAGTTTTCATTTAAGTCATTGATTGAAATTTTTTACTTCATTTGAAATGATAACCATGTTTTGTTTTAAATATGAGATTATACGACAATTCATATTTTATTTAAAATTTAAAGAATGATTTTGTTAATATTATATAATATTATTATGCAACACTTGGTGAGACCCTAATTGGATTTTTATCTCACACCCTAACTTTTCCTTTGGGAGTTCATAAATTTTATCCTACTAGGTCCAATTAAATGGAAGGTGCCTCTTGGAGGAGTTGGATGTTCATCATCCCTTGGGGCATGGATTTATTTTAGCTTTGGGACATTGAGCTTGTCCAGTAAAACTTTGAGTACTTCAATGATGTATTGTTTGGGTTTTTATATACCTGTTTGATTTTTTGTACTATCGTCTTGAAGAGTTTTGAGCATACTGATGTGTATCTTTATCTACCAATATTTTTATGGATAATACATTCCCTCTGTTATATTTTATGATTCGAGGTGCTAGTTTCCAATCCATGGGGATCGGTAAAGCCCTTTGGGCTATGTTAGGATCATCTTAGTTATTAAGGTACCAAAGTATTTGGGCCAGTTTGGGGCAAAGTGCTATCAAAGGTGAAGGTTGAGAATCTTTCTATGATGTTAGTATGTAGTTCAGAATATCTTATTAGGACATATAAGGTAGTTTCAAGTGAGTGTCTAACCAGATCTCATTGTAATTACCCTTATTTAACTATTGGTGGTTTGGGAATATCATATTGATGATTAGTTCTAGTCTTTTCCCTGAATTAGATTTGGATAGGTAGAGATCAAAATCTATTTTATCTATTTGAAGGGATTAATTTTCATACTTATCTTGTTTTAGTTATTGATCAAAGTTATCTTATGATGTATTAAATGTTGTTTGTTGATATTGTCCAACATCAGTATTCTTATAATATGTGTGGATAGGATCCATGAGGATGTTTTTGATGAAAAAAACAAGAAAATCCTCCCATGGATCATAATATGGTTGAGGTTGTTGAGTGTGTTGTCCAAGATCTTGGATATGAGAATTACCCCTTACCATTTAGGCTCGATCTTTAGAACCTCAATGGGATGAATCTCAGAATTATGCATATGAGTTCCTTTAAAAGAACCCACATGCATTCCAAGACACTAGTTATCCTCAAGAGGCTATCAATTGGTTGATAATGATTGAGATTCTTTTTGATTTCATGGAAACTCTCTATGTGATTGTGGAAAGGCATGTTACCTTTATTATAAAGGGACCTAGTAGAAGATGGTGGGAATCAATGATAATGGAGAATAAAAATTATGGTTTGGAGTTTAAGGACATTTTAATTTTTTCACTGATTAGTTCAATCGAGATTCCATGGTTCTGGATAAGGCTATAGAGATATTTATAATTGAGAAAACTGATAAAACCTTAATGGAATATGAAAACCAATTTCTTGAGATTGTGTAGTTTACACATGATATTGCATCGAATGAGAAGATGAATACCTAGTGGTTTTATATGGGACTTCAATATGATATATGTTCATAGGATATCTTACTGATGTTACATTCTTATGTTACTATGCTGGATAAAGTATTGATTATGATGCCCCAACCTTAAACATTACATAATATTGAGTTATGTTAATAATTTGACCTTATCTTACATGAAGGATCATTTCAAGTATAGATATTTAGAGAATTAGGGAATATCTAGTATATAAAAATTTAAATAATACTATGTAGAAACGTCCACTCACAATCCATTTTTTTCATAAAAAACATTTAGAAAACATGGTTTCATTTCATGTTTAAACATCCTGACTTTTACTTGATCCCATCATTTACTCTATTCTAATTTAAATACTGTGAAAAGCATTTCAAAACATGGGATGATCATAAAAGCTAAATAAGGGATACACAAAGAAGAAAAACTGTCAGCCGTGTGAAAACATGAAAACTATGGATAATTTATCATAATGTAATACTTTCGCCATTATGAAGAAATAAATAATCTTTACTAAATATAATCTCCTTGGTTACCCTTTTTGTTAGAAAATGATTAACATAAAACCCATATAAAGAAATATATAACATATAAAGGTTACATGGGACCTAATCGTACTTAAATGGAATAACCATAAGGTATAACTCTATACCTATCAATAAATCGAAGAGCAATATGGTCAAATTCCATAACCAATGCATTAGAGGTTATAATGTAATGACCCGTCCTTGGTTTATCACGAAACCAACTGTCTTTAGTTAATCACATAACCACCCGTCTTTTGATTATCATGTACCCACCTTTAAAATTTTTAGGTACCATTATATAATTATGACACATAAAATATTTCAATAATTAATAATTCACTCACAAAATATCATTTTCAATCAAAATAAATAATTTCAAGATACAACAATAGTCAATAAACATTCAAAACCATTTTAAATACCAAAATACACAAAAAGGGAATAAGGGATTTTTATTTTCTTTTTTAATAAAATTAAGTCTTATGGAGGAATAAAACTATCTGATAAACATTATTGTGGTTTAGAATTCATTATCACTACATACGTTAAAAACAAACTTTTTGTCATTTTGTAATGAAAGTAAAACACTTTACATAAAAAGTGTCATTTTAAAAACCATTGAATTAAATTCAAAATATATAAAATTTTCCATTAAAATTATTTTATATCCATCTAATAAATATTCAAATTAATATCATGAAGAAAAATATTTGATAATTAAATATTTAAACGCTCATGGTGTCCCATACCACTTTGAACATTTAAATCTTAATCTATACGAATTAATTTATTAACCAAAACATTAAATTACATAGGTAGACATAAAATATGGAAATGAAATCTCATAGTTGTATATACACCTTATAAAAGAATAAAAGTACATATTATCATGAAATGGGGCAATGAAAGGAGATTGAGATGAAGTCTGTTACCTTAAGATCAATTCGTCATGTTTGTTCCTTGTCATTCCACTTAATTGGGTAACTTCTTTGGGTTTATGCCAAAAGGATTCCTTGGATGGATCTATGCCCAATGATAGGCTTATAGGATGAGGTTATGGATTCTGGGTAGAGAATTGGATAGGTATTGACTGAATAAAAGGGTTCTTCATGTGTGAGTATTCGGGAAGAGAGGTTACCTTTTTATTAGAGAGGGAAGGGGCACCCTAGAAAACTCGTTAACAAATTCATTTTTTAATTAAAAAGATCCCAACATGATATATATTAAAAATAATATTATTATAGTTCTAAATCCTCTCATCCAATCATTTATATATATATATATTAATTTTATTTTAAATCTTATCTTTTGGGTATACCCTTAATTATTCTCTTTTCATTTTAATTGTGCTAACAACATTTTAATTATTAAGAGGCTATTAATTTTACTTATACAACATAAATTTTACATATTTAGACATTTAATGATGTTTTGGACCTTATCATAGTTAATTTGTGATTTTAAAAGATTTTTTTGTATTTTTAAATAATTTAATTAATTACTATTTTCATAAAACAACAATTATGTCAATTTTTACACTATTAATTTTATTGAATTTAAATAAAATATAAACAAATAGCTAAATTAAAAAAAATTAAATATTCTTATAACATGTCATAATCACCTAAAAAAATCGTGAATGACATATATTATGTCATAAAATATATTTTTTAATCTTTATAATATCATTTATTTGATTCTTTAATTAATAAAGTAGTCACTATGTCATCATTGTGTCAAAATTAAATTTAATTGTTTAATATCTAAAATTATAAATAAAATACCATTATGTAAGAAATATTTGTATATTTCTAACTACTATTTATAGTCAAATATATCACTTATATAAACCCATATTAAAATTGTTTTATTAAGAATATATATGTTTATAACATATTCTCCATTCCTTCAAATTAAAAGTTATAAATGTCATAATCACACCCAAGTGGCTTCCGAAGGAAAATATTTAATCCCAAGTATTTCCTTGGATGGAAATATATCATAAAATAGGATTAAGATAAGATTTATTGTAGTTTTATACTATTGAAATGTTACTTTTACCCTTATTTACCATGTTTCCTCTTTAACCTTGGTAAATAAAAATAATTACTAAGGTTATTATTCATCAGCTCCAAAAATTAAAGTGACATTTTACATAATATGGAAATTATAATACAAAATATTTAATCCTTTTTTAAAAATTCAAAACACATAATTTGCAGCAATTAATTTAAAATTAATTCCTATTGTCAAAATGAGAAAACAAGTTTTTTAAAAATAAAAACCATCAAAATATTAACATGGGTTAATATCACATTTTAATGTGAAATAACATAAAATGAAAAAAATTGGATTAAATTATAAAAACATAATATTATTATAATTTTACACCAATTAAAAATATAATATATGTAACACATCAAGCTTCCATGGTATGCTTCTCTTTGAATAATACAGTAATATGTGTTGTATGCAACTTCGAGTTCCAACACACACCACAACCAATCAAACTAGTCGTTATGAGCAGTAATACTAACTTTTTAAATTTAATCTTTCAAAATGGACATCATTCTTGGATTTTTAATATCAAAATTAGCTTATGGTGAATTTTTGTATTTTTCTGAAAATGTTCAATTTTTTGATGAATAGTGAAAAACACTAAGTTATAGTTTAAAACCGACTTTTTTTAAACAATTATTTATTTTATTTAAATTTATTTTAGGTAAAAATAGATACTTAATACCTATATAAGTTCAATCTAATTCATTATAATAAGTTTATAATACTTTTAGATATATAAAAATTTTATTGAAGTTTTCACCGTCTTTTACCCATCTCCTAGGAGAATTTTAAAATTCACATAAAACATAATTTTACCACATCTATGAGTGTAATTTTAAAAATAGGAGACACACAGTTAATATCAAGGAGAAAAATGTGGTTCAATAAGATAAAAACAATATTTTCTTAATAGTAACTTTTTACTTTTATTTACCATGGTTAAAAGTAAATAGTGTAATTAAGGGTACAAATGATATTATTATTACCTTAACACATGTCATAATTCTATTGGATAAGTATAATTAAACCATAAAAAACCTTAGGAATAAAATATGAACCTCTTTTGTCCACTCGGATTAGATTTGGACATTTATTATTATTTAATTCAAAGAAGAGTTAAAAGAGTTAAAATCAATGTTTAATAACTAAAAAAATTTTAATATAGGGTTATACATAAGATAAATTCGATTATAACTCTTCATTATAAATATAATGAGATTTCAAACATAATGGTATTTTATTTATAATTTTTATACATTAAATAATTTAATTTATTTATGACACAATGGTGATGCTGTAATTACCTAATTAAAAAAATATTAAAATAATTGATATTATAAATATCAAAATAAATATATTTTGAGGCTTTTTTTGAATTCCAACAATTTTATAGGTTAATATGACATATTATGATTGTTTATATGAATATATTTCGAATAAATAATGCTGTTATGAATTTATCAGAAACAAAATACACAATAGTGTCAAAATTGACATAAAAGTGTTTTTAAAACAAATATTATATTATTAATTGATATTGTATTCCAAAAAATATATGGTTAGTAAAAATGACTTATATAATGATATTTTTGTCATTAATTAACCACTTGAGGGTCTCTTGGAATGATATTGTAAGTTTATTAACTATATAATATAAAAATACAAAGAGACATGGTAAATGTCAAACTATTTAACTAAGAGTTAAATAAAAAAGGTAAAGTTAATATAGTATCCAAAAACTATCTAAAACCTATTGGTTGAGTAGTTTTCGACCCATCCCCACCTTATCCTCGAAATAAGTCACTTTTAAGACATTATAAACCGAAAATTATTTTATTATAAAATAATATTTCTAGATTTTCCTAAGGTGCCCCTCACCCCTCTTATTAAAGGGGACTCCCCCTTATCTCTAATTCACACCATCAAAGCCATTTTTCTCTACCAAACCCTACCCAAATATCCTCCCAACTACCCTCACTTCAACCTAGAGGCCTTAGTTTGATCTGAAATCCAACCAATGGAGCCCTTTTGATCAAATCAAAAGAAAGAACCCGAAGAAGAGGTAATTATTTCACCACCCACTTTCAAGTTCCTTTCTTATTCCACTTTTTTTTCTTTGTTATTTACATCCTAAAGTAATAACTCCAGTATCTTCTATATACTGTGATTTTATTATAAATATGGTACAACCATATTCAGTATTCTATCCATCCTTTGAATGACATGTCACTATACGTGCGTACGTACAGCCTTCCGTCTCCACGTCGTGGTGTAATTGTTATTCAATACATTATTATTTGGATGGGTATGACAATGATGTGTAATTGATTTAAATAATAAATGTAACATGATAATTATTCTTTATATATGATATACCATCGAATTATATATTATTTTAATATCAAAAAAGTGATATCGTCGCTTGTGCGTACGTACGGATTACCGTCTCTACGAACGTGATGAGACTCATTCCCCATCGCATCCATTCAAAAATAATTTTCATTTAATGGTTAAAAATAATGTTAAAAGACTTAATATCATTCCGGATATGAATAATATACAACCTATCCATAAAAAACAAGTCTTACGTAACAAATAATATAAAGGAAAACAAATCAGTTAACACCCGAAACAACGATAATACAATGATATTATTAACAAAGAAATGATAAAAGATCATATATGATATCATATTAATGTATATGATTATTGTATAATTTAATAACAATTATATCACCATTATAAAGGGTGTTATCCTACCCTCAACCAAGGAAATGTACAAGGTAAGGGTTTACTTAACAATCTCTTTATTATCCGAGGTTGTTTATATGTAATTATCTACGAGGACCTCTTTATCATCCACGTCCATGTTTCATAAAAATTTATTTCAAAACATTTTTACTATTGAATAGAAAATGCGTTAATGTAATTTATACCCTTATTTTACCTTATAAATTTTTGAATGGAATCTTTCCATGGTTTTCCAAACAAGGAACTTTTTGACCTTTTCGATAAATTTAAGGTAAGAATGTTTTTTAACTTATAAAGAAGGTGCAGCTATTTTCTGCCATTATAAAATTGTCGAAGCTTACCTTAAAAGATTATTAGAATATTTTCAAAGTAAATTTTTTATTTTATAATTATGTGACTTTTAAATGATTTCAAAAAAAGGGATATTTCTCTCAAAGAGTTTTGATTTCATCTCTGTCGACATCCTTTGATGGATTTTAAGCTTATTTGAAGCTGATATGTTATGATACAAAACTTCTTTCTAGTTCTGAAGGTTTTGCGATATGTTTGACTGTGGATGTGTTATTTTTATACCATTCATGATTTATGGATTATGTATTGAAATTCTGTTGGCTAGTTTTAATATGAATGTTTATGTTATGTTTAAACTTGTTCAGATAAGAAATGCATTGGACTTATTAAGTGACGGGTGGAGCCTGTTATAGCTCCGTGACGCATCGGTAGGTCTCATGAGACAAACTAGTGTCTTGGAACAAGGCCTTGACAAAATCTTATTTGTAGTCTTAGCACATGGCCTTGACTATGTGGTTATGATAGTCTGGCATTATGCATTCCATCATCATGAAAGTGGTTATTGATATTGCATGTGAGTATTCTAATAGTAGAATATCCATGTAAATAAGTTAATGGAATTAAATCATTTTATATTTTCCATATTATGCTGAAGTTCGACTTTAAAATGCTTTTGTTTTAGATATACATTTCCTTAAATGGTTATTCTTATTTATGAATGTTTCCGATATATTATTATCCTTACTGAGCATTTGAGCTCACCCCTTTCTATGTTTTATTTTTCTCATGATGTGAAGAAGTATTTTATGACTGACCTACAGGGATAGTCTGAGGGGATATGAGTGTGGACTATGGAGACTATGTTGTTGTTGGTTTTCACTGTATTATGTAATGTAAAACTTTATTAATGTATCTTGGGATTCCAAGGCTACTAAACTAATCGGTCTTTCAAGACTTGATCTTTTTTTATCATGACAATGTTACGTAATAATGAACCGACGTTGGGTAAATATGGTCGGGGTGTTACAATTAGTATCAGATGAGGTATAATACAAACCTTAGAATCTATATTTAGATAAAATATGATTAGAGCACATAGACATATGATGGACTTTGAGAGTTAGTATAGAAGAAATTCCTATAATTTTGGTATTATAGAGATTCTGTGAGTTTTCCAAGCAATACACCCCTTTCTAGATATGAACAGTTAGAGGCGGCTCTGGCACAGATGTATCTAGGGGTAAAACCCAAAAACACAACATTGATCTAGACTCGAATGGGAACTGGTGCACGATAATAGGCCTTGGTGCACTCTTGGTTACGACACTCCTGGGGGATATGCTTAGGATAATTATCACTTTCATTACAAACCATTATGAATGGTTTATGAGGGCATACATGATTAAAGAAAACAATTTTATGAGTATGGATTATATACATTAACTGTTCAATTTATTTTAAGTGTTTTAAAAGTTTGGATTTATGTATTTTGATTCATAATCTAATCTAGTTTATGCCATTGTTTAGAAATGGCGCCCAGTGGAAGGAATGAAAACTATATCAATGCATGCACTCCATGTAGGGATTTCTCTCCTGCTCAAGATAATTATAGTGGGGATAGTGATGCAATTGGTGCTGATCATCTAATCACCATACTGGGAAAAATCACTTCGGTTATGAATAATAACCTTACCCGTATGGAGCACCCTGATCCACGACATAGAGGATCAATGTTAGATCGCTACATGAGGAAACAACCACCAACATTCAATGGGGGTACAAATCCACTAGTAGCCGAGCAATGGATAATTTCCTTAGAGAAAATATTCCATGCCTTGGGGTGTAGCGAAAGGGAAACGATCTGCTGATCACTCTGGAAATAGAAATAAGGGGAATAGGGAAACCATGAATATCCATCCTTTAGTAAATGTGGGATGAAACACCCCGATACTTTCTTTAAGGGAATGAGAGTTTGTTACAAGTGTGGTGAAAAAGGCCACCAAGATCGTGATTGCAAGGGGAAGAAAGAAGCTACCAATGTTCAATGCTACAAATTGTAGGGAGATGGGACATTATGCAAATGAATGTCCTAAGCATCAAGGGGACATACCTCAGAAAAGGACAAGGGATCAAGGACAAGCTTATGCTATCACTACTTATGAGGTAGAAGCTCCGAAAGACATGGTGGTAGGTAATTTAATGGTTTCCTCAAGTTTAGAAAATGATTTATTTGATTCTGGATCATCGCATTATTTCATATCTTCCCAGTTTTCTAAGAATATTAGATTTTTACAATTTGATTTAACAAGGGATTTTTCAGTTAAAACTTCTAAGGGAAGTATCATTGCTACAAAATTTTGTGAATCAGTTCCCATTAGAGCTTATAAATGTTCTTTATCTGCTGATATCATCATCAAACCTATGATCGAGTTTGATATAATCCTCATTATGGATTGGATTTCAGACTATGATGCAACGATTTATTGTAAGAATAAGGAGGTTATGATTTTTTATGATAATTATAAGGAACGCGTTATCTTTAAAGCAGAATCATCACCACCTAATTCTTATCTAGATCCACCCCAAGTAGCTCCACTAAATTCAATTATTGGAGAGGAAGAGAATGAAATGACAGTGGGTGAGGAAAGTAATGTTTAAATAGAAGATGTACCTATTGTGAAAGAATAGGTTGATGTTTTTCCATAGGATTTACCTGGACATCCTCCAAAATAAGAAATTGAGTTTTCTATTGATTTAATTCCTGGTTCAAGGCCTACATCGAAGACCCCTTATAGAATGGATAATGTGGAATTAGTGGAACTAATGAAATAACTAGAAGAATTTTGTAATAAAGGATTTATTCACACTAGTGTTTCTCCATGGGGTTCCCCTATCCTTTTTGTTAATAATAAAGATGGATCTATGAGGTTATGTATCGACTATAGGGAGATCAATGCTATAACAATAAAGAACAAGTATCCCCTACCTTGAATTGATGATTTATTTGACCAACTGCATGGAGCTCAACACTTTTCAAAGATTGACCTTAGATCTAGATACCACTACTTATGTGTGAAGAAGGAAGACATTCCGAAGACAACATTTCGAACCAGGTACGGGCACTACGAGTTTAAACTAATGCCTTTTGGGCTGACTAATGCACCCTATGGTTTCATGGATCTAATGAACAGAGTTTTCAAAGAATATCTTGATGACTTTTTAGTGGTATTTATTGATGATATCTTGGTATACTCCAAAATCTACGAAGATCATGAAAATCACTTGCACATTATATTGAAGACTATGAGAATACATGAATTATATGGGACGTTTTTAAAGTGTGAATTCTGGATTTAGGAGATTTCTTTTCTTGGCCATATTGTCTCCATAGATGGAATCTCTATTGATTCTTCTAAGACCAAGGAAATCCAAGAATGGCCAGCACTGATGAGTATAACTGAGGTACGTAGTTTTATTGGTATAGAAGGTTATTATCGGCGTTTCATCTAGAATTTTACCCGATTTTCTAACCCATTAACGAAGCTCACACTTAAAGGGGTTAAAATTGTTTGGACAAAAGATTGTGAAGAATGTTTCGAAGAACTGACGAGAAGATTAGTCAATGCTCTTATATTGACTATACCATTTGACAATGATGGGTTTGTAATTTATAGTGATGCTTCAATGAAAGGTCTTGGTTATATCTATATGAAGAAATATACTGTTACTGCCAATGAATCACGGTAGCTAAAAATTAATGAGAAAAACTATCCTACTCATGATCTTGAGTTAGCAGCTGTAATCTTTTCATTAACGATTTGGAGACACTATCTCTATGGTAAAAAATTTGAGATTTATACTGATCACAAGAGTTAGAAGTATATTTTCTCATAGAAAGAACTCAACATGAGGAAAAGGAGATGACTTGAGCTACTCAAGGATTATTATTGCACGATACACTACCACCTGGGGAAGGAAAATAAGGTTGCAGATGCTTTGAAAAGAAAGGATCATGGAGTTTTGAACAAGATGATAGTTGAAAGGGATCCTATTTTCATGGATCTAGTAAAGATGGATATGGGAATAACCATGGAAGGTGAAACATCAATTCTTTTTCAAATTTTCTCCAATCCATCTTTACTAGAAAGGATAAAGAGTTCTCAGACCGATGATGAAGAGTTTTAAAAGATGATTAAAGCTGTGAATGGTGGGAGATTGAGTGACTATATGTACGAAGATGGAATTTTAAAATTTGGGAAGAGAATTTGTATTCTCGATATACCTAATCTAAAAAGGGAATTATTGGATGATGGTCATAGTTCCAATTTCTCTATACACCTTGGGAGCACCAAACTGTGTAGAGATTTGAAGCAACATTTTTTGTTGGACAACATGAAGAGGGAGATTGTTGATTTTGTGTCAAGATGTATTGTTTTTCAACAACTGAATACTAGAAGTCAACATCCTGGAAGAGTCATGCAACCTCTTCCTATAACGGAGTGGGAATGTGGTAATATTATAATGGACTTTGTCATGGGACTATGAAAGACACCTAGAAGGAATGATACGTTATGGGTCATTGTTGATCGTCTAACCAAGTCAGCACATTTTCTTGTTATAAGTGAAGATCTACAACTTGAACGTATAGAAAGACTATATATTAATGATGTTGTGAGACTTCTTGGAGTACCACTATAAATTGTTTCTGATCATGATCCCTGTTTTACTTCAAGATTCTGGGAAAAGTCTTCAGAAATCCCTGGATTCTGAGCTTCGTTTGAGCATTATCTACCACCCCAAACTGATGGACAATCAAAACAGACTGTTCAAACCTTGGAATACATGTGGATATCTTGATCACGTGACATTCAAGGTATGTGGGATCAATATTTACCTCTGGTAGAATTTTCCTATAACAATATCTTCCATTCAAGTATTCAGATGGCACCATATGAGGCGTTATATGGAAAGAGATGTCTCACACCAACCTGTTGGGATGATGTTGGTGAATGAAAACTCATAGGCCCAGAACATGTGGAGGATACTATTGAAAAGGTGAAGGTAATACAAACCCACATCAAAGAAGCTCAAAGTAGGTAGAATAGCTATGTCGATAACCGAAGGAAGGATTTGGAATTTCAGGTAGAAGATCATGTTTTCTTGAAGGTATCTCCATAGAAGGGTGTTATACATTTTGGTAAGAAGGTAAAATTGAGTCCCAAGTACATCGTACATTTCTAAATTCTAGAATGAATTGAGGATGTAGCTTACCATTTTGCAATGCCGCCAAATCTCTCCCAAGTTCATGATGTGTTCCACGTATCACTATTGAGAAAATAATGCCCGACACAACACATGTACTAAACAATGAGGAAGTAGAATTGGAACCTGATCTGCCTTATTTTGAAGAGGCCATCAGGATTCTTGATACCAGAGAACAAGTGTTGACAAACAAGACGACTCCTCTGGTAAAAGTTATATAGAGAAACCATAAGATAAAAGAGGCAATGTGGGAACCTGAGGAACATATGATGAAGAACCACCCGAGTCTTTTTATGCATTAATATTCTAGAAATTTAGAAGATGAAATTATTTGAATAAGGGGATAATTTAACACCCCAAGATTCCACGGTACACTTCTCTTTGAATAATATAGTAGCGTGTGTTGTACGCAACTTCAAGTTCTAACACACACCACAACCAATCAAACTAGCCGTTATGAATAGTAATACCCACTTTTTGAAATTTTATAAATATTATCTCTCAAAATGGACTTCATTTTTGGATTCGGAATATTGAAATTATCTTAGGGTGAATTTTTGGTATTGTTCTGCAAACTTTCAATTTTTGATCAATAGTGAAAAACACTGAGTTATAGTTTAAACCCGAATTTTTATTTAAATAATTATTTATATTATTTAAATTTATTTTAGGTAAAAATAGACGTTCAATACCTATATAAGTTCAATTTAAATCATTGGCGTCCGTTTATAATAATTTTAGATATATAAAAATTTTATTGATCTTTTCACCGTCTTTTACCCATCTCCTAGGAGAATTTGAAAATTCACATAAAACATAATTTTACCACTTTTGTGAGTGGAATTTTGAAATTCCAGGAGACACGGTTAATATCATGGAGTAAAATGTGGTTCAATAAGATAAAAATATTTTTTTGAATAGTAACGTTTTACTTTTATTTACCACAGTTAAAAGTAAATAGGGAAAATTAAGGGTAAAACCGATATTATTATTACCCTAACACATTTCTTAATTATATTGTCTAAGTATAATTCGACTAAAAAACACCTTCGGAATAAAATATGAACCTTATTGGTCCACTTGGATTCGATTAGGACATTTATTATTATTATTTAATTCAATGAAGAGTTAAAAGAGTTAAAATAAATGTTTAAGAACTAAATCATTTTTAATATAAGGTTATACATAAGATAAGTTATATTATAAATATTAATTATAAATATAAAAATATTTCCTACATAATGGTATTTTATTTATAATTTTTAGACACTAAATAATTTAATTTATTTATGACACAATGGTGATGCAGTAATTACCTAACTAATGAAATATTAAAATAATTGATATTATAAATATCCAAATAAATGTAATGTGAGACTTTTTATTAATTACAATAATTTTATAGGTTAATATTACATATTAGTATTGGTTATATAAATTTTTTTCAAAGTAATAATGCTTTTATGAATTTATCATAAACAAAACACCCAATAGTGTCAAAATTGAAATAAAAGATTGTTAAAAAACAAATATTAGATTATTAATTGATATTCTATTTCTAAAATTCTAAGGTTCAGAAAAAGGAATTATATAATGATAGGTGTATCATTATTTAACAACTTTTAATTCTCTTGGATGTACATAGTAATTTTATTAACTATATAATATAAAAATAGAAAGAGACATGGTAAATGTCAAACTATTTAACTAAGAGTTAAATCAAAATGATAAAGTTAATATAGTGACCAAAACCTATCCAAAACCGACTGGTTGAGTGGTTTTGTGACCCATACCCACCTTATCCTCGAAATAAGTCACTTTAGAGCCATTATAATCCGAAAATTATTTTATTATAAAATAATATGTCTAGATTTTCCTATGGTTCCCCTCACACCTCTTATAAAAGGGGACTCCCCCTTCTCTCTAATTCACACCTTCAAAGCCATTTGACTCGGCCAAACCCAGACCAAATATCCTACCAACTTCCCTCACTTTATCATAGAGGCCTTAGTTTGATCATAAAGCTAACCTAAGGAGCCCTTTTAATCAAATAAAAAGGAAGAAACTGAAGAATAGGCAATGATTTCACCACCCTCTTTCAAGTTCTTTTCTTCATCCACTTATTATTTCTTTGTTATTTCTATCCTAAAGTAATAACTCTGGTATCTTATATATAATATGATTTTATTATAAATATGGTAAAACCATATTCATTATTCTATCCATCCTTTGAATGACATGTCACCATACATGCGTACGTACGACCTACCATCTCCACGTCGTGGTGTAAATGTTATTCAATACATTATTATTTGGATGAGTGTGAAAATGATTTTTAATTGATGTAAATAATAAATATAAAATGATAATTATTCTTTATATATGATATATCATCCAATTATATATTATTTTAATATCAAAAGAGTGATATTGTCACTCGTGCGTATGTATGGATTACCATCTCCACGAACGCGATGAGAGTCATTCCCCATCGAATCCATTCAAGAATAATTTTCATTTTATGGTTAAATATAATTTTTAAAGGCTTAATATCATTCTGTATATGAATAAGATACAACCTATCCATAAAAAACATTGCTTACGTAACAATTAATATAAAGAAAAACGAATCAGTTAACACTCGAAACAACGATAATTCAACGTTATTATTAACAAAGAAATGTTAAAAGATCATATATGATATCTTATTAATGTATATGATTCTGGTATAATTTAATACAAATTATTTAACCATTATACAGGATGTTACCCAACCCTCGACCAAGGAAAAGTACAAGGTAAGGGTTTATTTTGCAATCTCTTCATTATCCAAGGTTGTTTATACGTAATTATCTACTGGGACCTCTTTATCATCCACATCCATGTTTCCTAAAAATGTATTTCAAAATTTTTTTACTATTGAATAGAAAATTGGTTAAAGTCATTTATATCATTATTTGTCCTTATACATTTTTGAAAGGAATCTTTCCATCCTTTTCCAAACAAGGTACTTTTTGACCTTTTCGACCAATTTATGGTAAGAATGTTTTTTTAACTAATACGACAGGTGCGACTATTTTTTGCCATTATAAAATCATCAAAGCATCCCTTACAAGATTATTATAGTATTTTCAAATTAAATGTTTTATTTTATAATTATGTGACATTTTAATTATTTCAAAAAATATATATTTCTATCAAATAGTTTTGATTTCATCTATGTCAAAATTCTTTGATGGATTTTAAGCTTATATGATGTTTATTTATTATAATACAAAGCTTCCATATGGTAATGAAGGTTTTGTGATATGTTTGATTATGGATGTGTTATTTTTATACCATTAATGGTTTATATATAAAGCATTGATATTTTGTATGCTAGTTTTAATACAAATTTTTATGTTATGTTTAAACCAGTTCATATGAGGAATGCATTGGATTTAGTAAGTGACTGGTGGATCCTGATATAACTCCTCTATGCATCGATAGGTCTCATGTGAAAAACTAGTTTCTTTGCACAAGTCCTTGAAAAAATCGTATTTTTAGTCTTGGTACAAGGCCTTGACTATGTGGTTATGATAGTTTGGCATTATGCATTCCACCATTATGAAAGTGGTTATTGATATTGCATGTGATTATTATAATAGTAGAATATCCATGTGAATAAGTAACTGGAATTACTTCATTTTATTTTTCCCATATTATATTGATGTTCATGTTTAAAAGGCTTTTGTTTTAGTCATACATTTCCTTTAATGTTTCTGCTTATTTATGAAAGTTTCTGCTATATTGTTATCCTTACTGAGCATTTGAGCTCACCCCTTTCTATGTTTTATTTTTCTCTGGATGTGAAGAAGTATTTTATAACTGACTTGTAGGGATAGTCTAAAGGGATATGAGTGTGGACTATAGAGACTATGTTTTTGTAGTTTTTCATTGTATGATGTAATGTAAAACTTTATGAATGTATCTAGTGATTCCTAGGATACTAAACTAATTGGTCTTTCGAGACTTGATCTTTTTTGATCATGCCAATGATACGTAATAATGCACCGACTCAAGGTAACTGGGGTCAGGGTGTTACAATATAACTATATAAATAAGTTAGATGAAAAAGTAGTTTTGAATTAAAATGGAGTATTTTTTACTATTCATTAAAATATGGATTTTATCAGAGAAAAATACCAAAATTTCATCCAAAATAAATTTTATGTCTCAATTAAAATAAGAAATTTATTTTTTCAAATAGAATTATAAAAGTGTCAAAACTATAATTAAAATTGGTTTGCTATCAAAAGGCTGTAAAACTGTATTTTTTTAAAAATACTTCTATTATCCAAAATATTTAATTTGTTTCTATATCATGTCCATAAAACACATGAGATGAATTTTAAAAATTACACTGGATATATTTTTTTATATATTTCAGTAATAAAATATATAAATAGTGATTTATAAACTCACTTATTAACATTTAAATAATTTTTCAAAAAAACGTTTCCATTTAATTAAAATGTTTTTTATTTTCATTTATAAATAATTGTTCACAAAATAATTAATTATATACATGTGTAAAGATTATTTTCATAAATCAATTAATATATTTCATTCCCTCCATTTTAATATCTATGTTATAAGGTGACATAATAATATTTAGTTTTTTTCTTATGTTTGATGTGGCTTATTATGTATGCTACCGAACATATTCCCTCCTTTAAAAAAATCAGAATGTTAAATTATCCCTCCTTTTGGAAATTGAACCTTTTTAATTTGAATTTTGGGTCATTAACTAAGGTATGAATTATTAAAATACCTTTATTGCAATCCCACATCATAAACAGGATTTCAAAAACTTCTACATTATTAGAAAGATTGAAGGTCACCTGAGATTACACACACTAGGATTCCATATAAGTAACATTGATGTATAAGAAAAACTAACTGCCTTTTTTTGTTGGAGAGTGATAGAAAAGAAGATCGCGAGAATGTTAAAAATTAAAAAACCATAAATTTGCGACTCGTTAAAGGGTAATTGATTCCATAGTAGAAAAATTAAACGGAAAACATTTTTGTTTTAAAATCCTTTTCATAAAGATGAGAAATTATTTTACTACTTAGGATAACAACATAAGGAAATATACTATCTTGAAAAGTAGAGTATTTTTCTTTGATCAAATTCCACCACAAACTCATCTTTTTCTCTAAATGATGATTTTTTAGGATGTATCAGATTATTAATCCCCATAATATTAACTATCTATTTATCCTGTATTGAAAAATTAACCAAAGACAATATGGTTAGGATAAGATAATTCTATAAAAAATAATATACCATTTCATGAATAAAATAAACTTTTAATATAAATATTTCATCTATAATTTAAAAAGTTCAACATAGAACATTCAACAAATAAAATTCCTTAAATTTCCTCAATATAATAAAAACTAAGATTAAAAACCTAAATTCAGAAGGAATTGATCATATAGTCTTCCAATATATGTTTTTAAATTTATATCCATAAATCACTTTTAATGTCTCAAACTAAAAAGTAATCTCTTTATCATATATTCTCACTAATATGATAATAAATAACTGAATTCACTATAAGTTTACTACAATTACATAGATTCTTCCAAAATAAAATTCATCCATTATTCCTAAAAAAAAATCCCATAGTATTATACTTTCATTAGTTATATAGGGTTCCCAAAATAGTAAACGTCTTCCAAAATGACATTTATCACTTAATCCCCAAATAATTTTTCGATACCAAATATATTAATTAGATAATAAATAAGTTCCCAAAATAAAATTATTCTTATTCCATCAAATTTTTTATCTAAAAAATAAAGGCAGGTTAACCAGAGACTTTATGTAGGGCATTGGTAGGAGATGTACCCTTATAGCCCTTCAGTTATGGGTTTGATCCTCGTGGCCTTGACAGACTTGACGGGTTGTCACACATCCTACAAGATGTCCTTTTTAAAAAAATATATAATTCATATAATATTAAAAAAAAATTATAAATAACTAAAAACTAACCATAATAGGTTTTACAATCAATGGTTATTTCAAACATGGCATTTTTCATCCCAAAAACTAATAACCCATAATTTCTTCAAAGGTGAAAGTCTATAAAAATTCCATTAGCCACCTTAATATTTTAGAACCTAAAGCCTCAAAAGCGGTTTATAAGATACTGATCTTGTGATCAACATGAAAATTTTAAACTAATAATGATATCCCAAACTCTTAAAAAAACATCATATTCTCCAATGTTTTCTAAATCATCTTTTAATACCAGCTATAAGTCCCTAGCATTAATCATTACTTAATATTGAGTTAATTCAATAATTTGACCTTATTTCACATTGAGGATATTTTCAGGTTTATATCTTTAGAGAATTATGATATAAATCATACATAACAACATAAATATTACAAAGTAGAAACTTATACTCACTATCCATTTTTTTCATAAAACAAAAACTTTTAAGGAAAAATGGTTTTGATTTATGATTATAAATCAAAACTTTTCCTTGATTTAATCAGTGAAACTATTATTCTTTAAAAAACGTGAAAAAGTGTCAAAACATTGGATGATAATAAAATCTCAGTAAGAGATACAAAAATAATAAAAACTGTTAGCCTTGAAAAAACATGAAAATAATGAATTATTTACATAAAGTAATAATTTTCACCTTTATGAAGTACTAAATACTCTTAAATGACTAAAACGAAATTTTTACACTTTTTTTAACTGAAATACAGCCAAAAACCCATAGAAAGAAACATATAACATATAAAGGTAACATGGACCTAATAAAACATAAATGGAATGACCATACGGTTGACTTACACACATATCACTAAATGGAATAGCCATATGACCGACTTCCATACCCAATGCATTGGATGTTATTATGTAACCACCCATCCTTGGTTTATCACAGAACCACCCATCATTGTTTTACCACGTAACCAACCGTCTTGGGTTTATCATGTAACAACCAATAAAATATCCAAGTACTATTATATAATAATAATACATAAAATATTGTACTTATTAACAATTCACTCATAAAATTTCATTGGCAGTCAAAAAAAATTATTTCAAGATATTGAAATAGTCAATCCCCTTTCAACACCATTTTCAATTGGAAAATAACCAAAATGGGAATAATATACTTTATTACTTTTTAAAAATATTAAGTATTATAAAGGAATCAAAATATCAAATAATAGTTATGGTTGTGGATAAGTCTCTGTTATTTCATATGTTAAAAACAATATTTTTTTCATTGTGTAAAGAAAGTAAAAAACGTTGTATAAAAATATTCATTTTGAAAATATTTGAATTAAATTAAAAATATATTAAATTTTAATTTAAAATCTTTTTATATCCATATAATATATATGTAAACTAATATCATGGAATGAAATATTTGATAATTAAATATTTAAATGATCATGATATCCCATACCACTTTGAACATTTAAATATTAACCTCCATGGATTAATACATTTAGAAAAATACTAAATATTATTTTCAGAGATAAAATATAGACATAGATGGTCTTAGTGGATTTATATACACCATATAAATGATTAAAGGTTCATATTATAAATAAATTATTCAATTAAATGATATTTATATGAATTACATTTTTTTAAGTTCGATTCATTACATATGTTCCTTGTTTTCCCTCTTAATAGGGTAACTTATTAATGGTTTATATAAAAAGGATTTTTTGGGATCCTTCATGGACTATAGGAGGTTTCTGGGATGAGGTTAGGGATTCTAAGAAGAGGTTTGGGAAGGGATTTTCTAAACCAAAGTCTTATTTATGTGTGAGTACTAGAGAAGAGATGGTACCTTTTTGTAGGAGAGAGAAGGGGTACCCTTGGACAAGCTAAAATTATTAAATTAATATAAATTAATTTTTTATTTAAAATGGATCTAACTTGAGATATTTATAATATATGACTTTTATAGTTCTAAATAATCACATCCAATAATTTTATATATGAATTTATTTTATTTAAATCTTTATCTTTTCGATTTACCATTAATTATTATATTATTATTTTAATTGTTGTAACAACCATTTAATTATTAAGAGGCTATAAATTTTACTTATATGGGGTAAAAATCAAATAATTGGACACTTAATTATCTTTTAAACCTTAGCATAGTTACTCTGTGATTTAAATGATTTTTTTTTATTTTTAAACAATTTAATAAATTACTGTTTTAAAAAACGTCAATTTTGTCAATTTTTACCCTATTCATTTTATTAAATTTAAATAAAATAAATAAGGAATATATCTTCTAAAAAACCCAATTAATAGTTTTATAAATTTTCATATTCTCTTATAAAAATAATTGATTTCATTAATTAAGTCAAATAATATTTACTTTAATATTTATAATATCATTTATTTGATTTCTTCACTAATAAAGAAATAACTACATCATCATTGTGTCATAATAAAATCTAATTATTTAATTTCTAAAATTTTTAAATAAAATAAAATTATTTACGAAATATTTTTATATTTCTAATTAATATTTATAGCTTAGGATATAACGTATATAAATCCATTTTAAAATTGTCTTTACGAGAAGATATATGTTTACAACATATTTTCCTATACATCAAATTAAATGTTATTAGTATCGTAATCACACCCAAGTGGATTATGAAGACCAAAGATTCATCCCAAGGGTTTAATTGGTCGAACATATCACATAAATTAGTATTAGGACAATTTTGAGGACAGTTTTATATTATTATGATATTATTTTTACCCTTATTTACCTGATTACCCCTTTAATTGTGGTAAATAAAAATAATTACTAATGTTAGTATTAATCATGTACAATAATATATGGGATAAATTTAAATAATTTTTCACTTGTTATTCAAAAATTTGGAATCCATTTTTCCAAATTCAAAACACATAAGTTGTATTATTTATTTTAAAATTAATTCACGTTGTCAAAACGTGAAAATGTGTTTCTAAAAAATAAAAACCATCAAAAATCAACATTTTATATAATATTTCAATGTGAAATTAATTGAAATGACAAAATTTGGATTAAATTATAAAAACACAATAAATTTATTATATAAAACCAATTAAAAATATAATATAACTATATAAATAAGTTAGATGAAAAAATAGTTTTGAATAAAAATGCAGTATTTTTTAATATTCCTTAAAAAATGAATTTTATTAGAAAAAATATCAAATTTTAAACAAACATAATTTTTTATTTCACTATTCCAAATAAGAAATTTAGTTTTTAAAATAAAACTTATAAAACAATGAAAAAACTATATTTGAAATGCGTTCTCCATCAAAAGGCGCTAAAACTTTATTTTTTGAAAAATACTTCTTGTTTATCTGAAAAATTGAATTTATTATTACATAATATTTATAAAACTTATAAGATTATTTTTAATCATTACATTGACTATATTTTTTATATATTTCAATAATAAAATCCATAACAAGTGATCCATAAACTCACATATTTGCATTCAATTAATTTTTTCCGAAAAAAATTTCTGTTTAATTAAAAGGGTGTTATTTTCATTTATAAATAATTGTTCACAAAATATTTAATTATATAAATGTGTAAATTGTTTTTCATAAATAAATTTATATAGTTCATTCCATCTATTTTTTCAGCTAGGTTAAAAGGTAACAGAGTAATATTTGGTTTTTTTCTTAAGTATGATGTGGCGTATTATGTACGCTATCAAACATATTATCTCATTATAAAAACTCACGATTTTAAATTGACTGTCCAACAGGATTTCGTTGGTAATACAGGGTTTATAAGTGTTTATTTTTTACCCTATGCCAGTTCTATGAGTTTCTATAAAAGGAAATAGGAATCATGATGAGTCTCATGGTTATTCTTGGGAGTAGGCTTCTTCCATACCTGCTGCAGTTCCTAGAAGAGGACCTTTGTCTTATTTCTAGTATGGAAATCCTAGGAATTCAAAATTGGGTTTCCCAAAAGAACTCAATATATGAGGTTACTATGTTCATTTAGGACACTTTCATAAATTATTTTATATCTTCTCTACCACATGTAGTGGCATAGTCACATCAACACCAAAAAGTACTACAGTGTAATCAGATGCTACATGATCTAAAGGGTTCCTCCGACAAGCATCCGTAAAGATGATCCTTTAGATTATGGATAAGTCTCTAGAGAAAGATGATATAGGTATAGTTCCTATGATAGGCACCATCTCTATAACTTCATCCTTAGAAACTACTTTATTTTATACTGGTGCATATCACTTGATTATATCAACTCATATTGTAAACTTGCTAAATCATCCTATGAATCTTTTATCTTATGTGATGAATATTACTACTCCCATCATAATAAAGAGAGTTAATGGTCTTAGTTTTCCTACTTATATTTTCTCTTTATTAGAAATTGAACTTTCTTGGGATTTTTTGGTACTCGACTTAAAACATTTTGATGTCATTTTCATGATGCATTAGTTCATTGCAAATAAAGCCCAAATTTATTTTTATATTTTATGGTTATCCTTTACTAAACCTGAAGGGGTGTGTTGTATATTTTAGGTAAAGTGGGACATAAGGTCCAGTAGTGTAATTTCTTAGTTTCAGATGTTGCCCATAGATTCCCCGTACCCGGTTGGTCACATGGCCTCAAGAACAGTTTCCCAAATGCCTGAGGCTCCCAACTAGGAGCGAGGGCCTTGGGTGTGATAGCGGGGAAACTATGCCCTCATTGGAAGAGTAACACAAATATAGTAAAGAAATATACAATAGTGTAAGAAATAGTAATGCCAAACAACAGGAAATAATGGAAGACTGAAGAAATAAACAACTTGAGAACATATATAAAAATGATGCATGGTACATTTGTCTAGGAACGATCCAAACAAATTGCAATGCTAGAATACAAAACAGTACTAAACCAAAGTACAAAAGAAAATAGATAAACATATCCTCACCATTTCAAGCCTCAACTTGGTCCCATTCTCTCCATCTCTACAACAGTCATGTACCTAAAGTAGAAGGGTGATTGCCCTTATCTATAACTACAGAAATATAATTAGTTCGGGCCCAAAAGCATGGCCCAAACAAGGTGTGACACTAAATCCCAGTCGGAAACCACCACAATATTTGTGCCCAACAGTCAGTAAATATATGGATGGTAAAGTGTAAAGGTGGAAGTAAATAATGAATTACTCAGCCATAACCAATCAAATGTTTCAATATATTTAGTTCATATATCAAGCAATAGCTAATCAAAGCAGGTAAACACAAACAAGTAACCCTCCAGGACGAACTCACGACCTATCCCCTCTTGTGCTATTTCATAGCACAAGAAAACAACTAAATAGAAAAGGTAACCCACTAGGAAGTACTCACGGCCTATCCCCTCTGGCCTTACCTAGCACCACAAGCAACCCACTGGGCAGCACACATAGTCTCACCCCTCTGGTTTCACTCTAAAGTAGACTCTCTAAGGAAGCACTCACCTTCAATTCCTCCTATAGTATCGTATCTGTAACTAAAGGCGGTCTGGGGAAGCACTTACGTCAGATTCCCCCTATGGACCGAGTCAAGGAACAACAGACACTCTGTGGGATCACTTACATCAATTCCCTGTATGGTCTCACACCATAAAAGTAATCAAAATCTCTGGAGAAGCCCTAACATCCATTCTCCATATGGTCTACTACACTAGGTTCTCACAGCCCTGTGTATGTCATGAAAGCCTAGTATTTCATATCAACCAAAGTAACCCTCAAGAACTACTTGTCTAGAAATCAATAGCATATCAGCATGTCAGATATCCAAAAAACTCTATCCTAAAATACTATGCATGGTATGTAAAAAAACAGCCTAACAGGCTAATCAAGAACAAACAGTCATAAACAATATGCATGGGATAACCCCTTACAAAGCATAGCCATTAACCCTATTCATATTCAATTAACCTCTACTCAAGCATACAAGCATAGAAGGAAATTAACATGGAAAAAATAGTAAACACGTAATACCCCATTCAAGGGAACTGAGAACGTTTTCACATATAACTCAATGACTTTCAATGGAAGGGCACAAACCACCTACCTCAGTGTTGGATCATCTCTATATGTGAACCTCAAACCTTGAATAACCCAAGAACACCCTAGATCTATAAAAAGTCTAAAAAATTCAACCACAGATAAATCATGAGAGAGGAAGAATCAAATGAAGGTGTCAAGAAGAAGAGAGAACACACTGATGCGATTCCAATGCAAACAACGGAGTTCGATTTGGTGAAAGGACGCTCGATTGGGGGCTCGGTGAAGATCTGCACCATATGGATGCTCTTAGTCGAGTTCAATAGAGAAGAAGGTGTTTATATCGATAAGTGGTGACCCCAGTCCATTTAATAAAAAAAGAAAATTCATGGATTGTACTTTAGAAGTACACGACATGTTCTTTCCTTTTCTGTACTCCACATTAGGTGATCTCCAAGTCACCTCACACGCCAATGTGTACTGCCGCTACACGACCAGCACACGACTCCCCGCCATAACTGAGTACATGTAATGTACGTACAGGACGTGTACTTAGGAAATTTCAAGAAACCCCACTTTTTCCTGAAAAACACCAAAAAAGGAAAGACATACCTGAAAATAATATTCGGGTTCTTACAAACTTCTCCCATTAATGAAATTCATCCCCGAATTTCCCTAGAAAGGAAGCGTTAAAGAATAAACCTTCAACAACTCCTGCAACTATGATCATACATCAGCCTCCCTCTCCCATGTCTTATCTTGTACTCTTTCATGCTGCCATAGCACTCTTACCAAAGGAATAGACCAACCATGGGGAACCTTCATACTTCGATCAACGATCTAGATAAGATGCTCCTGAAAGGACTCATCCACTTCAAGATCAACCTCCTTCGGTTGGAAAACATGAGATGCGTCTGAGAAGTAACCTCGAAGCTGTGAAATGTGGAAGAATTCATGCATATCCTGGTACCTTGGAGGAAACTGTAACTGAAGGAAAATAGAACAACCCTCTCCAACACCTCAAACGACCTGACATACCTCGGAGAAAGCTTTCCATCTCTCCTAATTCTCTTATTCCCCAACCTAGGTGTGACAAAAAGGAAAACTAGATCCCTAATCTCGAACTCCATAGGTCATCTCCCCTAATCAGTATAAGACTTCTGTCGGGACATTACAGTACCAATCCTCTTCTGAATCAACTATATCTTCTCTATGGTATCATGAACAAGATGAGGTCCCAACAAAGCTATCCTTCCTGCCTCCATCCAACATAAGGGTGATCGACATGGCCTATCGTACAAAGCCTCATGAGGTGCCATCTGAATAGTTGCATGAAAACTATTTTTGGAGGAAAAATCCACAAGTGGTATGTGATTATCCCACGAACCTCCAAAATCTTGGATGCATGCTCGGAGAATGTCCTCAAGAACCAGAATTGTACGATAGGACTGGGCTTCTGTTTGGGGGTGGTAAGCAATACTCAAAAATACCTATGTACCCAAAGCCTTCTGAATCCCCTACTAGACCCGAGGTGTAAAATAAGAATCTCTGTCTGAAAAAATTGAGTGTGGAACTCCATGTAAGAACACAATCTCTCAGATATACAACCTTCCCAGCTCATCAACACTGAAAGTATCCTTGATCATTAAGAATTGAGCTACTTTCCTGAGTCTATAAATGACAACCCAAACAACATCATTCCCTCAAGGCGACCTCGGCAAAAACTGTCACGAATTCCATCACGATGTCATTCCACTTGCACTCTGGAATGGGTAACTGCTGCAAACGCCCTACAGGGCGTTGATGCTCCGCATTTACCTACTGAGAGGTAAAACACTTCATGACGAAACCAGACACATTTATCTTCATACTTGGACACCAATATTGGCCGTGTAGATCACGATACATCTTGGTGACACAAGGATGAACTGCCCAAACTGGGGAATGAAAGTCAGGCATCAGCTCCTCGCATATGTCTATTAACACCCATACGTTCCCCAAGAAATTGAAGATCTCATCATCAACTATTTTCCATCTATAAATAGGGTTCTCTCCTAACACTCTTTCCTATTGGACTGGGCCTTCAGAATCTGATATCTCCCTCATTCGCACTTGATCAAGAAGAGTAGAGGTAACTGCTACAGATGAAAGAATCATCTACAGATGCCTCTCGTGTAACTCCAAATGAATATCATAGAATAGAGCCATAATCTGCCACTCACTAATCTCCTCCTAAACTACCTATATATGAGTCATCCTACTCAGTGCATCAGCCACTATGTTGCATATTCTAGGTGTGTAGGCAAGATCAAAGTCATAAGACAGAAGGTACTCAACCCACCTTCACTGTCTCAAATTCAAGTCACTCTGAGTGATGATATACTTCATACTTCTGTGGTCGGTGAAAACCACAAAATTATCTCTCAGAATATAATGTCTCCAACAAATTATGGCATGAACAACTCCAACCAACTCAATATCGTGCTTCGGGTAATTACTCTCATGTGGCCTCAACTTCCAAGACTCGTACGCAATGACTCATTCCCCTGGCATAAGCCCTTCTCCAAGATCGATACCTGATGCATCATAATACAAATTTTAGGTCTTCTCATCTCTGTCAATACTAGTATCGGTGTAAAAGTAAACATCCCTTTATGATCCTGAAAGGCAGACTCACAAGAATCTGACCCCAAGAACATTTCTCCCTTCTTAGTCAGACCCATTAGTGGTGCTGCTAAGCATGAAAATTCCAGTATGAAACGTCTATAGTATCCAGCTATCCCGAGAAAACTCCGTCCCTCAAAGACATTCATGGGATGTTCCTAGGAAACTACTACTCTCACTATCTCTAGGTCTACTGATACTCTTATCTCTTAGATAACATGACCCAAGAAGTAAATTTGGTCCATCAAAAAGTGTAATTTAGAGGGCTTAGAAAATAACTGATTCCATCTCAGTGTACTCAAAATGATCTCAAGATGGATAACATGGTCATGTTGAGTGTTAGAGTACACCAAGATATCATCCATGAAGACCACCACAAAAGAATCCATGTATGGATGGAACAATTGGTTAATCGGTGCCATAAAAACTGATGGCGCGTTCATGATACCAAAAAAAAAACCATATACTCGTATAGACCATACCGGCTCCAGAAGCCTTTGAGAGGTATATCAGATTGTCTAATGCGCAACTGATGGTAACCAGATCTCAAGTCAATCTATTAGAGCACCAAGTCTCCTCGATGTTGATCAAAGAGATCATCAATAATCAGTAAGTGATATCAGTTCTTGGCCGTCAACTGATTCAATCTCAGATAATCTAACCACAGTCTGAGGGTACCATCTTCTTTCATTGCAAACAGGACAGGCGAACCCCAAGGAGAATTACTGGGTCTGATTAAACCCTTTGTTTGAAACTCCTCCAACTGTTTCTTGATCTCCTGTAACATTAGTGTAGCCATCCTATAAGGAGGAATGGACACTGGTGCCTCTCCAGGCACGAGATCAATAGAAAATTCTACCTCTCACTCTGGAGGCAAACATGAAATGTCATTTGGAAAGAAATCCCTGAAATGATCCAGAACTAGAGGAAAGTCCACATGTGATTTCCCCTAGTCATCTAGATAAAGACTAGAAATATGGGCTATAACTCCTCTCAACCCATGATGATCGGGTCCTGTGCTGCTCTCTTGGACATCCCATTCCCAATTAAAAAGAAACGATATGCCCTATGGTGACGTAAAACTCACCCTATGGCAATATTAATTGACAACTGCCTGGAAGGGAACTAACTAGTCCATTCCGAGAATGACATCATAAAATGTCATCTCTAAGACATAGAGGTCCCATAAGAAGTTACACCCACCATCCTCTATAGGGATCTCTTTACACTGATGTACACAAGCCGTTATTTTCCCCAACGGAGTGTCTAGCGTCAAGATGCTAGCAGAAGAAAAGCTATAGAGCCCAAGGCTCTCAACAACAGTAATAGATATAAAGCTATGGGAGGCCCGTATATTGAAAAGGGAAGAAGATAAAACTGAGGCAACTAAGATTATACCTCGAACTGTAGAAGGTCTGGGATCCTTCTCTTAGTGGGTCTTCTCCACTGCAAATGTATGTCCTGTACCGTAGCCCTGTGACCCTGCGTAACCACTCTTAGCTAATCCACCCGAATATCGCTGAAAGATTAGTAAATGAATACCATGACCAAAAAATCCACCTTGTCCTGAACGGCCCGAAGAACTCTAGTTCCCAGACTTGTGAGAAATTGGTAGTGCTACTCCTAAACAAGGAGTCATAGAAGAACCCCTGTCACCAATTGCAGATGAAAAGATCAGATTGAAATGCTGAACATGACAAATATTTATGCAAGATCGACACTATACTAAGTGTCTCGGGAAATGTGGCCTTGTATTCCCTCTCTTCCTGCACTGGTATCACACCACTTGCCTACCAGAAGAAGTGTCTCACCTCCTTGGATCACCGCGAAAAACCCCTTGTGTCACTTCCTGCTGTCAGTAGGAGGGATACTAAATCCGAATGTCAAACTGCCATGGCTCAACACTCTAAATCCCTCAAATTACTTTGTTTGACTAGTGCATGGTTGTCCATAGCAGGGATGGAATTCAACATGATGATATTAACCTAAGATCAGATTTTGTTCCTGAGACCATCCTCAAACTTCCTTTCTAGGAATAACTCATCACCTCTTGGGATGGGCATAAACACAGCAGCTCTGTAAAGCAAGAAGAATAATCCATAACAGGAAGAGTACACTACTCTAGACTCAAAACTCTTGGGCTCGATCGTCCCTCAATGTCTATGGGTAAATGTAATCATAGAAGATATGTTGGAACTCCTCCCAAGCCATAACCGGCTAATTCCACGCCTGTGAGACTAGATCGCACCATCTCTTGGAGAAAACCTGCAACATGTATGTAGATATCCTGACTCACCTCTTTGGAGGCATCTCCTGATACTCAAAGATTGTTAGCATGGATTTTAGTAATGACTATGTAGCCTGAGGTCCTCCATACCATGATAAAGTGGGAGGATGCTGCTGCTGAATGACCCACGTCAATTCTGCCATCGATGGGGGTAGGATGTGGCACTCCTCAGAAGGTCTGCATGAACCTAATAAAGCCCTCTCAGAACTGTGTGTTAGCACCAGTGTCTGTAATGATGGCTAGTGCCAAGATTGGAACAACTGGAGGATCTGAAGGTAGTCCTTGATCAGTCATATCTGGTGTCTAATCATTTCCCTGTAACTGGCATACAATCGGAGGATGTTTAAGTGGCATGACATTGCAAGGTCAAGCTCACACCTTAGATAAAGATTGTCAAAGAATGAATACTAGAAGAAAAGGAGGGAACATGAGAAATAAATCATTCATGTTTTTCAAAACACGGATACACAATGTGTATACATAACTAAACAACGTGTTCCTATAACCCATTAACTTGGGTGTGTACTTATTCCACCCCAGGCCGTGTAACACCCCATACACGGTGTGGTGTCCTTACACATAGCGTGTACTTGAATCCTCTTCCCCTACCCGAGTTCCCTTACACAGCTAGGCCACACGGTTCTCATAGAACTAGAATACACAACATGCTAGTTCCAGACACAACGTGTACTAGACTATCTTCACCGAACCATGTGTTAAAGACACGAACAGATACATAGCTCACCCTACACAGTGTGTTCTAGACTGACACAACATGTACCAAAGGTTTTCCACCGAACCATGTTGTTAGTCACATGGTCAAATTCTAGATATGGGACTACATGGCATGTTCAAGACTAACAAGATATGTATTTCTTATGTTTATATCCATTTGTGTCATTAGAAACATAGGTGGACACATGGTGTACACAACATGGCATGTAAAACTGGTACACGGTGTGTTCCCCCATGGATTTCCCAACCCCTTGACACTTCCCACACAACCAGTGAAACAGTTAAAGACTACACGACACGTACATATGGTACACAATGTGTACTTAAGAACAATAGTTTCTTTTCGAATAGAAGAACACTGGGTGTGTATTCATCATTACACGCCGTGTATTCTGAGTTATTCTGGACAATAAGCCTCAAAAACTTCTCCAGAACCTAGAAAAACACTGAAAAGAAAAACTAATGTGCCATATTCCGATCTGTGAGGGCCCATACTCCCCAAAAATCAAATCATGGAATCTTCTACATGTCATAAAAAAGCATCTTAGATCAATGATCCACCAAATTATGATCCATGAGGGCCCATAACACCTCAAAAACCAAAGTTTGTAATCCATTAAAAAAAACTTACACCATCCAATACCCTATCAAACAACGGGAATTTTTATCAAGGAATGTATCACAACAACAAGCATGTATAACACAACATCTATCACAAAAACATGAAATCTTTAATCCACCAAATATGGCATGGCAATAATGCATGACATGTGATTTCTAACAAGTATCTATATGATGCATGAGATGGAATACACTCATCTCATCGGGTTGAAATAGAAATAAAACCTCAGTAACATCAACAATAAAAGCACAAAACATGTGAATCTCCAAATGGTGAAAATAAAATCAACTGTGAAATTGAAAAACTAGAAAAATAGAAATAAACGAGGTAGATTGTATTTTCCCTATACACGGGTTAACCACTCCCAGGCACAGATTATTACCAAGTACCTATTCCATTCATTCCCTGGATATAGGCTCCAAATAGTAGGTCATGGAAAATAATTTCTTTGATACGACTTTGTAATTCCACGGTTCCAGAATCTGCCCATAGACGCCCTGTACCTGGTTGGTCACATGGCCTCAAGTGAATTTCCCTGAACTCCAGAGGCTACTGACTAGTAGCGAGGGCCTTGCTGTGATAGTGGGGAAACTATTCCTTCATTGACAGAGTAACATAGTTGATGTAAACAAATATACAATAAGATAAGCAATAGTAATTCCAAACAACAAGAAACAATATAAGACTAAAGAAATAAATAGATAGAGAACATATATATAAAAATGATCCATGATACATATGTCTAGGAAAGTAGCCATACAAATTACAATGCTGGAATACAAAAAATTACTAAACACAAGTACAAATGAAAATAGAAAAACAACTCCTCAGCATCACAATCCTCAGATTGGTCCCATGCTCTCATGCTCCACAACATTCAAGTACCTGAATTATAAGGGAACTTTCCCTTATAAATATCTGCAACAATATAATCTGTTCGGGCCCAAATAGGGTGTGAGACTAAATCCTAGTTGGAAACCACAACACGATTTTTTCCTAACAGTTAGAGAATATATGGTAGGTAATGAGTAAAGGAGGAAATAAACATGGGAGTACTCAGCAGTAACCAATCCACCGTTTCAATGCAGTCAGGTCATATATCAAGTAAAAACTAATCAAAGAAGGTAAACACAAATATGTAACCCTTTGGGAAGTAATCATGTCTTATACCCTCTGGTTCTACCTTGTAGCACAAGCAAACAACTAAACACAAAAGGTAACCCTCTGAGAAGTACTCCCGACGTATCCCCTCTGGGCCTACCTAGAAGCACAAGAAACCCTATGGTAGCACACACAGTCTCACCCCTCTGGTTCAGCCATAAAATAGACTCTCGAAGGAATATCTCACCATCAATTCCTCTTATAGTCTTGTATCGGAAACTAAAGGCATTATGGGGATCACATATGTCACATTCCCCCAGTGGCCCATGTCAAGGAACTACAAACACTCTAAGGAAGAATGTATTTCAATTACCACTATTCTCTCGCATTATAAAAGTAAACAGACCCTCTAGATAAGCCCTTACGTCCATTCTCCCTATGGTATACCACACTTGGTTCTCACGGCCCTGTGTAAGACAAGGAATCATAGTAACGCGTATCAGCCAAATTTACCCTCAAGAACTACTTGGATAGAAATCTACAACATATCAGCATTTTAGATATACAAAACACTCCATCCTACAATACTAGTCATGGTATGTAAACAAAGCAACCTAATAAACTATGAAAGACCAAATAGTCATAAACAACATGATTTGGTACAACCCTTCAAAAGAATAGCCATTAACCCCATTCACATTAAATTTACCTCTACTCAAGCATACAAGCATACCTGGAAATTGGCAGGGCTAAAACAGTAAACACGCAATACCCCATTCAAGGGAATTGGGAACTTTTGCACCTATAACTCAAAGAAATTAAACATAAAGGTACAAAACACCTACTTCGGTGTTGGGAGATCACTATACGCGAACCTCAAGACTTAAATCACCCAACAAAAACTTAGATCTAAAAAAACATCTAAAATGTTCAACCTAATATAACTCTTGGAAGAGGAAGAATCCGAAGAAGGTGTTCATGAAGAAGAGAGAACTCAATGATGCAATTCCAATGCAACTGACATAATTAGATTTGGGGAATGAATGCTCAATCAGGGGATCATGGAAGATCTGCACTATACAGATTCTCTCGATCGAATTTAGCGGAGAAGAAGGTGTTTCTACTGATAATATGTGACCCTGTTCTGTTTAATGAGAAAAAGAAAACACAAGGCGTGTACTTTCCTTTTCCGTACTCCGCTTTATGAGAAATCCAAGTCACCACACATGACTGTGTGTACGGTCTCTACACGACCAACACATGGGTACCCGTGGTAACCAAGTACACGACGTGTACTTATAAAGTACCCAACGTGTACTTAGGAAATTTCCAGAAACACATCTTTTTCCTCAAAAAAACTTGAAAAGGAAAAACATACCTGGAAATAAGATCCGGGTTTTTACAAGTATATCCATACCTACTTATCTAGAGTTGGGGAAAGTAATATAATTTTTTTGGTCTGGAGTGAGAATATTTGAGTGATGATTTCCATATAGTTATCATTGAGTTTCATGATATTTCACATTCTAAATTATGTAGTTTTAACCTAGTAAGGGAGGTAGAGTTCTCTATTGATTTAGTTCCCGTTACTTAACCAGTATCTAATTGTTCTTACTGCAAAAAACTAGCTTAAATGAAAGAGGTGATGACTCAGTTGGAATATCTGTTAGAGAAATTCTTTATATGCCTGAGTGTGTCACATTCGGTGGTGCACGTTCTATTTTCTAAGTAAGATGATGGAACACTTCACCTATGTGTTGATTAATTAATATTCAACCAATTTACTGTAAAGAAAAATTATCATTTTCAACAAATTGATGATTTTTTTTACTAGTTGAAATGGTATAAGTGGTTCTTGACTTTTTATCTTAGATTTGGTTATCACCAGCTGATAATAAATGAATCTAATATTTCCAAAACCTCCTTTTAGAGTAGGTATGACTATTATGAGTCATTTTTCATTCCATTTGGTCTAACCAATTCTCCAAAAGTATTTACGGATTTGATGAATATGGTATTCCATGTGTATATTGATATGTTCATTGTTCTATTTTTGGATGACATATTAGATTACTCTAAATCTAAATAAGATCACGTGTATCCTATGAGATAAGTTCTAGAACTGTTGAGAAATCACTAAACTTATGAAAAGCTTTCGAAATGTGATTTCTTGATTAAAAAATTGAAGTTCTTGGGACATGTGGTCTCAAAACAAGGCATTTCAGTTGATCCTAAGAAATTGAATGTTGTTTTGACATAGGAAAAACCTTGTAATGTTTTTTTAAAATTCAACGATTATTGGGATTAGTAGGATATTATCTCCAGCTCATAAAGGATTTATCAAAGTCTGTTTCTCTGATGATCTCTCTAACTTACAAGGGAGTGAAGTTTTATTTGGATGAGAAATTTCATATTTCTTTTATTGATCGATAATGTATTTTTAATTCTACGCCGGTGTTGAATCTTCCAGAGTCTAAGTATGGATTTTTGGTCTCCTGTGATGCATCAGGTTTGTGTCTGGGTTGTGTCCATATAAAGGGTGATGATTGGGTTTCATATGGATCTCAAAATCTTAGTCCACAAGAGAAGAATTATCCAACCCATGACCTTGAACTCATAGACATCATGCATGCACTTAAGAGTTGCCGACATTAAGTTTTTATAGAAAGTATTACCATGTATGTCAACCAAATGATCTTGAGTTGTATATTCCCTAAACAATATTTGAATCTCCACTAGAGGTGTTGGGTGGAGTACCTACATTCCTTTGATTTTGGTATTTCTAATACCCAAAGGAAATAGAATTTCCTTATTGATGTGTTGAGTAGGAAGAATCCAACCTTAGTCATGAAATAATCATTATTAGAGTGGAAGTTGGTGGATTTTTTTCATAGTTTCATATAGGTGTTTGGGAATATTGGGATAAGGATTTCTTAGCCAATGTTTTGTTTTCCTCCCCTCTTTTAGGGATGATTATTTAGGAACAACATGTTGATGATGAAATCCATATAATTAGATACTCTATTTATGGTGGGGAGACCATTTCTGAGTGCTCATTCTCCCAAGAGGGTGGTCTATGTTTTCAGAATTAGTTTATCATGCTATTATATATGAGGAAAGATGTATTGGGGGGGGGGGGGGGTTCCATAATTCCTTGTTGGTTGTGAAACTTAGAACCACAAAGATGATTAATGATATGGGGTGAAGATTCTATTGACTTGGTATCAAACAAGAAAAATTTTATTTTTTTATGCTTCCATACTTTCCAATAGGTCAAGACTGAGAATCATATGCTTTTGGGTATGCTTCAACCACATCCCTTGCTTACATGGAAGTGGGATTATATTTCAATGGACTATGTGGTTGGGTTTTTGTATACAATGATAAAGAAGAATGTGATATGGTTTGTGATCGATAGGTTGACCAAATAGTTGTACTAATACTAATTAGAGATACAATGAATGTTAATGATATGGGATGTTTCTATGTGAGAGATATTGTTCATTTTCATGGTGTTTAATGTGCTATAATATCGGATAATGATCCCCATTTTACTTCTCCCGTTTGGAGAGGCCTCTAAGATGCATTTGGATCTAATGTTGATTTGAGTATGGAATGCCACCCATAGATGGATAACCAGATAGACATACCTATATAGATTCTTTATGATTTTATTCTTCTCTATATCCTCAATATTAGTGGGTCTTGTGATGAACATTTTGAACTAGTTTATTTTCCTTATAATAATAGTTACCAATATGAAATTAGGATGAATCCTTTAGGGACCTTGTGTGGTAGGTCATGATTATCTCCATTGTGTTGGTCAGATATTGGTGAATGTTCCTTGGATGGAAAGAGCTTGGTTCAAGAAATGACAACAAATATTCAGTCGATTCATCAGAGGATGGGGATCTAAGTGATCCGCTATAAATATTTTGTTGATCATCATAATAGACCATTAGATTTTTTTAGTTGGTGATAAGGTTCTTTTTAAAGTTTCACTTTGTCTTTGTCCTCGATAGCTTGAGTGTCAATGAAATATTTCTCCACATTTTTTGGGACCTTTTTATGTTGTTGAGATAGTGGGGAATGTGGGTTACCATTTAGGACTATAACCACAGTTGACATCGATACATGATGTGTTCCATTTATCTCATCTTCATAAATATATTTCTAATCCATCTCATGTTTTGAGATGGATGTATTTTGGTGTTGAGCCTGATATATCTATGAATAAGAATCCCATAAGGGTCGGTGATTCATTGAACAATAGATTTTTAGGGAGGATGATACCTTCAGTACATATTCAATGGAAGCATGGTTATGATATGCATGATATGTGAGAGAGTGAGTCAAATATGGGAGAGAAGTAGTCCCACCTTTTTCAAATGGAACATTCTTGATAGGATTTATGTGGACCGAATGTTTTTATGGTGGGGAGGTTAAAACACCCCATTACCTTTCTATCATGTTTTTTAAACATTTTTTTGGTTTCCCTTTTAATGGTTGAGTGATGTCGAGGTGTAATTTGTAGCATACCTATAATTATGAAGTTAAGGATTTATTATAATTTTCATCATATATCCTACAATTTTGTAGTCTTTTATGGATTTACAATATGTGTAATGGGGTTAAAAATGTGTAATAATCACCTAGAATATGTCTTTAAATGGGTATACAATGTTCAAAGTTACTTGTTTTTTATATATTACACAACGTGTAAATATTAAAAATGTATTTTCAATAAAAGGTGATGATTTTTTCATCATATGTGGGACTCAACAATTACTGGACATGTAATTGGGTTACACACAATTTAAATCTTGATTATTGGTTTTAAGTACGTATTTTGAATGAAATTACCATTTCATTCTAATAAGGATCCATAATATAAATGTAGAATATATTCCTAGATGATTTTAGAGATATACATTCACTCTATATTATCCGTTCAATGATTGATCATCGTGTTGGTTGTAATGCATCACTTAGAGTAAGATTTCTTCCTTTCTCTTCCATCTCTCTCTCTTTCCTCATCAGAGTTTGATATATTTTTTTTGGATGGAAAGATTAAAACTATATGTCATTGAATATTAATTCTAGTTTGTATTCCAATATCTTCTATGCCTTCTTTTTCTATTGTGGATTCATGTTGTGGGTGTTGTGATTCCATAGAAAAGGCAGGAGGATCTATTTAATATTTCACATCTGATTAAACCTTGAATTTCTTATTGTTTGAAATTGATTTTGATTGATTTGTAAATTTTTTTAGTAAATTGGATTTTGAATTTAATTTTTCATGTGAATTTATTTAAATTCCATAATTCTGATGGAATTGGAAATTGGGGTGTATTTTGAAATTGATGGAAATTTTGAAATGATTTATGAATTAATTTTGAGAAAAAATTGATTAAATTTAATTTTTAAAAACCTATGAGTGGTTTTTTGGAAAAATAAATGAAATGATGAAAAAAACCCATGATTTGGTTTTGAATGTGAATCGGAATTTTGAAAAAGAAAATTGAGCAATTGAATTAAGAATTCTATGAAATGAAATTATTTCCCCTTTTTTAATTAATTAAGGAGTAAATGTGTGTATGGGTAGTGAGTGGGTTATTTGGGAAACAAACATTAGGATGGTAATTCCCTAACAATGGATTGATGATTATAACACTACCAAAAAATAAGTATTGAATTTATTATCCCTAAATGGATGTTGATGAGTTCTATTCAACCTATCCTCAACGGATGTGTGTACCCATATTTTCATGACCATGGATATTATACAAGTGAGGATCCTTTAACTAGAAACATTATTACTACATAGTAGATAAAAATGACACTTATTATTATTAGTTTGATTATAAATTACATTGATTGTGAAACTGCTTTACTCATGCCTAGTAATTTATATAAACAATTTTATATAAAGTGTTTACTTAATACATTGTTCAAAATGTTTCCATAATTTGAAATTAAACGAATGTTTTGTTTTAAATATGAAATTGTACTTTATTTAAAATTAAATTTAAAATTGGAATAATGATTTTGTTTATTATCTTGAAATCATATTATAGAATACTTGGTGATACCTGACTAGTATTTTTGGCTCACACACCACATTTTCTTTCAATCATTTGTAGTTTTTCTCCTTCCAAATCCAAGTGAAGGGAAGGCACCACATGGAGGAGGTGGATGTTCGTGATCCCTTGGGGCTTGGAGTGATGTGTTCTTTGGGATGTTAAGATTGTCTTTTCATACATTGAGTACTTTAGTGATCTACTATAAGGGTTATTGATATATTTGTTAGATTTATAGTACTATATCCTTCAGGAGTTATGAGCATACTGATATATATCTTTATCTTCTGCTATATTTTGGCAAACTAATTCCCTTTTTATATTATATGATGCGATTTTATCTTTACCAAGCTATGGGGATTGGGAATAACCTTCGTTCTATTTGAGGATATGATTGGATATGAGGAAACTAGGGTATCTTGGTTGGTTCATGACTAGGTACTTGTTTAAGACTATATAAAGCCTTAGTATTTATAAAAGTAGAATATAAAAATTGGTATTTAGAAAACCAATTAGTTTTTCAACATAAAATTTATTCAAAATAAAAAATTGTGAAACTAGATTTAATATTAATTTTAAAATGTTTAAAATTCAAATATGATGAATAATAAATTAATATCCTGATGGATTCTAATATATAAAATATATAAAGGTATCATCATAATTAATAATTCATCTTGACTATAAACATTTACAGCCATCCTAGGTATATTCCTTATAATAACATGTTTATCATGATGATTATTCCTTTAAAACCATATAGTTATTATAACTAAATATTAATATAGTCTTTACTACCTCCGAAACTCTAATGATTTCTAAATAATTCAAATCATTTTGAATTTCTAAAACCTAACATTTTTCACTCAAGGAATCATCTACAAATTTTTGTGTACTTTATAAAATATAAGCATAAAATTCAATTATGTTTCATATAATATTCAATTTTTTAAAATTTTCTTTTAGATCACAATTCACATTTTTTAATGGATGGTATCTCAAGGTTCAAGATAGTTTAGGATGTCAAACTATTGATTCTTTTGTTTTTAACTCCTTGGGATTATATTATATAAGAACGTGTTTTATAAAATCACTTATCTTAGTATTTATAGGAGGATTAAGTATCAAGTAGTTAAAATAATTAAAAAATCATAAATATAATATCTTATAAAATAAAATTGATTACATTCATCAAACTTAAATCGAATTGATTCTTTAACTATCCAATTTTTTTTTACTAAAAACTAAAAAATATTTAGATGTAGTAGAATAACCCAGGGAGATTCATTTATCAGACTTTGGATCAAACTTACTAAGATTATCCTTAGTATTACTAATATAAAATTTAATTCAGAAAACACTATAGTAACCAACTTTTGGTTTTCCTAAATTATTTAGATTATAAAAATTTTTCTTTAATAATATATCTTATTATAACTATTTCTATAAAATAAATTTTCATATTAATTTATATAGAATAAAAATTGATAAGGAAAGATATATTTAAATATAATTATTCAATTTTTATAAAATTCATATTTATATTTTCATTATCATAATTATATTAAGTTGTACTAGGATTATAAAATTTGGGTTTATTACTATGACTGTATAAAAATGAGTTAAAATCATGACATTAAAATTAACCTTCATAGAAACTTCTTAGTGAAATTATTTTTACACAATTTTCCTCATAACAGTTTTTAAAAATTTTGGAATATAGAAAAAACATCACTTTTAAACATGAAAAATAAAAACCAAGTAAATCTTGATAAATCATCAATTAAAGCATAAAAAAACTGTCCACTATGTGTTATAGTTCTATGAGGACCAAAAGAAATATCTATGGATAAGTTATAAATTTACTATTGTGGAAACCTCATTTAATTAATTAAAATAAGATATACATTTCCTTCTAATTTTGAATGAATCACATAGTCTCTCTACATCAATATTTGGTTTAGGCTAATCAGAAATAAAATCCATTATAAATAACTTTGTCAAAGAATAAACATTTAAAGGTATATGTATTCTGTTCGGTATATAAGAATCAATAATTTTAACATTAAATCAATCTAATTTTTTTCTATTAAAATAATAAAAATATAAATTATAAGAATTTACATTTATTGGTGATTTAAATATAAGAACATTATCTTTAAAAATATAACACGATTTTTTATTAAAATCAATAGCATAATCACCATCACCCTATTCAAAGATACTTATCATATTTTTCCATGACCCTTTCACATTGATAATTTTTTTATAAGCACTAATTTAGTATTTCCAACAGATCCAAATCTAATAATTTTTATATTTTCATTATCTGAAATGTTTATATTTCCACTATCAATCCTCAACAAAGAATATAAAATTGAAAAATGATCAATCATATTCCATGAACAACCACTATCCATAAACCATATAATAGGGATATCTATATGGCACTATCCTTATAAATAGATTAAAAAAAATGTAATTTGGTACTCAGATACATTTGGTTCCATCTATATAAATAATTAATTAATGATAAATCCAAATCTACAATTTTTCGAAGAATTTGTAAATTAAAAACCCTAATATAAATTTTTAAATAATAGGCATGCCTAACCCCATAAAATTTAGGAAATCACATTATATATTCAATAACATGATATCTAGTAATACGAAAAATAAAACATGTAATATTATACATGATTTTTCTACTAGAATTAGGTACAAATAAGTTTATATATATCTATAAATATTATCCTGTAAATTTAATTTCTTTTTTATCATATGATCTATTTTTATAAGAACCAATAAATTTCACCTAGAATTCATCTCACTTAGTAAGATTTATAATATCTATATTCAAAATTAGATAAGTATGCAAATAAATAATTAATTTTATTATATTATTGAGTAGATGAAGAATAAACATCAATGAATTGAGACTTAAAATTAGAATGATGTTTAAACAAAGAATCTTCTTCAATATCTAAATAAACACTATTTTTTCCCGGATATTAATTATACTTCATTATAAAATAATATTTATTATTGATCATAAAACAATATTCATTATTTTAATTAATTTAATAATCTTAATTTTAATGTTTTGATGAACAAGATGAATTGACATCTTGAGTGTGTGAAATAAACACTTATTATCTTGTTTATTATATTTCTCAATTTATGGGTTAGAATTAGATATATTATATTATTCTTATAAATAAGACTAAGTTTCATTTATATCATTAGTTTCTTTACTCTTATATTCTATCCATTCAATGATTTTGTTTCATATTTCTTACAAAAATTAAGTAGAGGGGAGTCATAATTGATATGTTCATGTTCGTGGAATTCATAATATCTAACTTTTTTGTCAGTTCAACCATTCTTCATAAACTTGTTTATAGATATTTGGGATTCCTTTATTCTTTAATAATTTTTTTAAAATCATCTTGTAAAAAATCATGATCATCGCTGGATTTTGAACTACATTAAATTCTATCAAAAAATGTGTCAAAAAATGATTATATATATTTTTTTAATTTTTAATATCAGTTACATAGAGAGTATAACTTTTATTATTAATATTTTTATGGTCACATACCTCACTTTCATTTCATATTCATACATCACCAATGTTCAAATCAAATTTCTCATTTTCATCTCTTGTATAAGTATAGATAGTTTAATAGTATCTCAAATATCACTCTCTCTAGTATGATATTATTATATATTTTAATGCTTAATTTGGTTTAGGAGTATAATTTCACAAATTATAAGAATTGTTAAAAATTCCAATCAGTCATACATTTATCACTATGAAATTTCTCCATTTAATATCTAAAACATGTCAAACTTCATCATTGTAGTATTATACCTCAAATTCATAACATTGGATGAAAATTATAAGAAAAAAAATAGATTCCAAAATTTTATTTGCTATAATACATTAATAAATTGATTTAAATTTACTTTAACCAATACTATCACGAACCACCCCCCGAGGCCCATATTGTGACTACCCCAAGCCAACCTTCCATAGGCCAGGGGAAGGAGTCTAGCACCAAAGGCGTAATTCCCTAAAAACTAGGAAGGCTTTGCCTTTATAAAACGTAACACACACAACCAGAGTATAAGCGGAAGGAAACACTAAGTAAATAAGTATAACAAGTATGATGAAAGTACAAAGGGTCCAGAAATACAAACCCAATGGAAAGGTACAGCTACAACTGAATGAAAGTACAGTTGAAAGACAAACAGCTGGAAGGTGACTAGAAGCTCCTGGATCGTCCACCACAGATCCTACCTGAATGGTAGGTACATATTTCCTCCTTAGCACTCCGTGTCTATCGGTCTTTTGCGTGTTTCTCCACGCCGAGTGTCCACCTCTGAGTAACATCCAGTCCTCTTACACTCTGCCTTTGCCTACATTGTCCGTCGTCTGCATCCAACACAAAGAGGTACGGGCATAGCCTCTGCAGGGGTGAGTATAATGATACTCAGTAGGGACCCCAAGACCCTCAAGGTCACACTAAATCCAACATGGATAAACCAAAAAGAAAGATATCAACAGATAACCATTACTTAGGTATATTCCCATACATATACCTTAGTTATCAAGTAACCCATCTCAATAATGAGGGAAACACAAAGTTCATTAACTCAGCACAAACCAGGATTTTCATTAAAAACCCACAACTTCTGGAGAACTCCTCCTCTATCGAGTAAAGTGGCCCTATCATGACTCCTAGGCGCTACTCACTAACATTAGACTGTTGAGGTACTCCTCTTTTCGAGTACCATAGGTCTGTTTCCAAACTGCACACTCCTCTACTGTGGGTCTGCCACTAATCCGGGCGCTCCCCCTAATATCCATCATAGGTACTCCTCCTTTCAAGTACCATGGGTCTACTACCAAACTAGGCACTCCGTCCGCGGTGGGTTTACTGCCAAACTGGGCGCTCCGTCCACTGGTCTAGTTGAATCACTCCGAGTCGAATTGGTCAAGCAGTCGTCATGTCTACAGCTACTAGGTCTATGCACTCTGTCTTCTCGTCTCTAGGATGATATTCTCCATAAGCTATTGGTCGATACTCCAAGATTCATTAAGTCTCTCATAGAAGTATCAAAATGGACCGCCTCTCCATAGGGGTATCAACTCAATAGACGACGCGTCAATCAGACACCCAGTCTTTGAGTTATTAGGATTTTTGTCCTGGGGGCCTGGTTGGTTTTGTGTACGAACCAACCAGACCGGATCACAAATTTACCCCAAATTTCCATGGGGTATTTTTGAAAGGACCGATTCTCAATGAAATCACAAGCACCGCTGACGGCTCGTCAAACAGACGTCTGGTGCCAAAGATATGGCCAACGCAAGCAAAGGGTCAAAAGTGGGCCTGGGTCCGGTCCGACCCGGTCGGACCGAATCAGCCCAACTCAGTATGGGTCAAACCGGTATGGGTTGACCCGGTCATACTTTCTGGGTCTGACCCGGTCTGTTGGGTGGTTCAACCCGCAGATTTTGGCCCAATCCGCTGGGCCCGACCCAACGGACTGCATGGACATTTTGGGCCGAAGTCGCCATGTGGGCGATTCGGCCCGAAGGCCAGTGGTAGGTCCGGCCAACACCGTGAGGGTCATGGCTCGGATGGCTCAACTCAAGAGGCCAATGGAGGGCCGCGTGGGCTATGGGCAGGCCGCGGGTGGACTGGGAAGGGCCTTGGGCGCACCGGGCAGCCGGTCGGGTGTCCGGCAGACGGCCTAGGGCACTGGGCAGGCACCGGGAGGGCGCTGAGCAGGTGGCCTGGGTGCCAGAGGGCGCCAGGCCGGCAGCCTGGGTGGCGGGAAGGCGCAAGTAGGGCGCGGAGCAGGTGCGGGGTGCACCGGCAGCACACGACTAGGCTGGTCGGGCGCTGTGTGACCAACGGCGGGGTTCACGAATATCGCGGGAAGTGTGACCTCGATTTTCCATCTTCGTCTTCGTCACCACATTGCCATGCCGCAACTATGTCGCCATCGATCCAAGGTTCCAAGACCATAATGGTTGCGGAGGTATCGGGCCGTGTTCGTGCGGCCTGAACCCTCCACGTTAGAACGATAGCAAGCGACTCAAAAAGTTGATTTAACGAGAGATGATTAAGCATTAAACAACATAAAACACACCCCTAACTCTTTAATTTTCAGGAGTTCTTTCCTCATAGGGGAGGATGATGTTGTCACCATTTTCCATACGCTTCCACTTCTGAGCTCGTGCGTCGGTCCGTTTACGATGAAGATGAAGGAAGAAGGGTCGTTAGAGTGGTCCCGCGTCGGAAGGGGGTTCCGAGGAAGTAGCGTCGTCGTCGGTGTCTTCATGTTCTTCATTGGAGAAGATAAGTTTCTCCAAGTGTTGGGTGTCAAAATACTTTACCAGCGCTTCGTTTCTTAGTGAAGTCGTCCTAAAACATTCTCCCAAGATCCCTATATATAAGAGAGGGGGATAGGTATGTAACCATAGTGGAATTTTTGATGGTTCATTTACGAGGAACCTTCCTAAATTCCATCAATGGGATTACTTAATTAAAAAGGGTTTTGGGAAAATTAAATTGCATTGGCACAATTTAAGATGTGCGTTGGCACAGTAACAAGTGGAGGATTCCAAGAAGTTTCCCCCACCTAGATTACGTCAAACAAAAAGACACGAATTAATAATATATTGACACATTAAATTATTTGACAAAATTTATTTTTATGTTGACATAGAAAATTAACTACGGGTAGTTAATTTCACGTCGACACATAAAATTAATTGATGGGGGGTTGAAAGGTTTCTTCTCCCTCCCCATTAAATGGGGGGTTAAGCCACGTGTGGACCCCATGTCATAACCTCTCGTGGGAGGTTATACTGCTCGGGTGGTCCCCACCCCAAATATCCTCCCACCGGAGGTTAGGGTGTGCCGGTCCCACCACAAACTCTTAATTGTAGCTTATACCAACTAACCGCACACAAAACACACGACAGCTTAAAAATAAAATAAAGTGTTTTACTTTATTTTATTATAATTGTTTTAATAAAAATATGAAAACTAAATTCCAAACACGTCATAACGCAACTGCGGTGAAGGTCTCACCATGAAATTGCCGACGCTATGAGTTCAATGGTGCCCTCAGATTTGAATTTCAAGAACTGGTTCAAAAGATATAAAATCCCGAACGTACATTTATAGAACGTACCCGAATAAAGTTCGGAAAATTATTATCAATCACCCTTGACTCGTTCCGGTCGAGGAAAGGCTCTTCCTAGGTGAAACACGCCCCAAAAAACCCAATGATACTCTCACATTTTTAATTTGACTCATCATTTATAAGTTAAGAATTTTACAATAAAATAATTGTCACTTAATTAATTTATTTGCGGCCAAAAACTAACTTTTTCTGCTGGATCGTGCCGGCCAATGTTAGTTTTTTAATAAACAAAGCATTCCCTCATGATTTGAGTGGTCGTCTCAGATTTTTAATCCGAGCTACCATTTCTGAGTTATAAGTATTTGAAAGATAGAATAATTTATTTAATTTTTTTATTTACGGTTATGCCATTTTTGGGATTTTTCCTAGGAGGCCCGCACCAACTAAAATTAAGTCGCGCCTAGGGTAAACCCACCATACTTAGTGCAATAGTTTACTCATATTTCTAATCCGAGTAACCGTTTAAGAGTTATTCAACTTTTTCAGGAAAACTTCTTACGCGCGTTATTTTAAGCTTAACAAAACTTCGACGGATCATTCCAGGATCTCCGGGCCTCAGAATCAGGCACCGTCAGAAACTGAAGACTCATAAAATTCCAATGAATTAAAGAAAAATATTTCCTTGAAATTTTTGGGTCGTTACATTACCCCCATATCAGGGATTTACGTCCCCGTATAGCTATAACACACACTAGGAAAACAAAAAGGAGGTAATGAGCACACATATGAGCCTGCCGCTCACATGTGCTCTCATATAGGTTCCCATGCTACCAATGAATGATCTCCAAGGGAATCGATTTTCCATACAAGACCCACTCCTGTCGATCCTCAATCTCCACTAGAACCTCCGTGAACGTCTCCTCGTCATTGTTGTCCGGCTCCATGTGGTCGATGATGTGGGACGGTTCATGCACCCGGTGTAAATGAGGTGGAAGTGTCAGGCGGTAAGATACCTCGCCTACTCTACTGAAGAAGTTGAGGAGTGACTGTAAGAGATTATAGATAGGTTGCACCATCTCTATCCACAAAGGATATATGTAAGGAATCCAGCTGATCTATCGCCTCACGTAGCAGTTGAATACGAGATCTCCTTATGGGCGCATCTGTTACTACATTCCCCTTTCCAGGAGTATAGACTATCACAATGTCATAGTCCCAGAGGAACCCAAGCCATCGCCACTATCTCAGGTTCATATCCTTCTAAAAGAAGGAACACCTGAGACTATTGTGATGGGTGTAAACTGTAAACTGTTCGGTCTCGAACTATGGGTGAGACTAGCCAATTGTAAGAACTCAACTTCAACCATCTTCGTCTACGTTCTACAAGAGTTGCTGAGATTTCCCGTCTACCGAAAAGATAAATCTGGTCTCATCTCCTGGATGAACCACGTTCTTTTTCTAATACAGTCAATCCTGACATGAACGGTACTATTTCATTCCATATAGGACATCGTAACACCTCGACGCTACTACCAAGAGATCCAACCCTTACTCTCACCTCCGAGGGTTGAGTCACACGATCAACATCAATGCGTGGTTACTGGGTCTCCTCCATTAGGAATTTTTCAAGTGAGGGTCATGTCAACAGTTTTAACCGGAACCTCTATGTATCAACCATATAAAAAGGACAGGAATGTTAACGTCACAAACATAATTTTCTTTTAATACTGCAACTCAAAGTACAAGGACACAAAGAAACCCCAAAAAACTACATCAACGAAGATAGAAGAATCATGAACAAAGGCCTCTATGCCTGGAGCTAGTGCAACGTGCTCAAGCGGTGTGCACTCTCTGCTAGTGTGTCAACTAAGAGAGGGCCATGTACTAAGGCCTCATCACTCAGCGGCCTGCCCGTACGTACAAATATCAGGGATCTAGATGGTCATCCATGGGGAGGCATCCTAAAAGAAACAAATGGGACACAGTCAAAGACTATACCTGGTGAGCTGATCTGGTTTGAGTTGATTGAAAACAAAATTTTGAAAACACACCCACAATCAGTGTTTTTGTGCACTGAGTCGGAAATAAGAAGTCAGGGTCCTGATGTATGGATACGTCGGCCGACCGGACCAACACTGGACTCCCTGAACTGAAAACCACACTTAGTACCCTTAACACTATTGCATCACAGAAAGAAAATATCCAAGTCTTAAGTGCTGCAGTAGAACCGAATCCTATGATACCAATTTTTCACGACCCATCCCCCAGGGCCCGTATCGTGAATACCCCAAGCCCTCGTTCCATAGGCCAGGGGATGATGTCTAGAACCAAAGGCGTAATTCCCTAAAAATTGGGAAGGCATTGCCTTTATAAAATGCAACACACACAACCAGAGTACATGCAGAAGAAAATACTAAGTAAAGCAATATAACAAGTGTGATGAAAGTAAAAAGGGGATGGAAATACAATCCCAACAGAAACGTACACCTACAACTGAAAGAAAGTATAACTGAAAGAAAAACAGCTCAAAGGTGACTAGAAACTCCTGTATCATCCACCACAGATCCTACCTAAAGGGTAGGTACAGATGTCATCCTCAGCACTCCGCGTTTATCGGTCTGTTGCGTGTGCCATCATGCCGAGTGTCCATCTCGGGGTACCGTCCAGTCCTCGTACACTCTGCCTCTGCCTACGTTGTTTTCCATCTGCATCCAACACAACGAGGTGCTGGCATAGCCCGTGAAGGGGTGAGTATAACGATACTCAGTAGGGACCTTGAGACCCTCATGGTCTCACTAAATCTAACAAGGATAATCCATAAAAAAGATCTCAACAGATAACCTTTACTTAGGTATATGCCCATACATATACCTATGTTATCAAATAACACATCTCAATCATGAGGAAAATATAAAGGTGATTGACTCATCTCAAACGAGGATTTTCATTAAAGAAACCAGAACTGCTGGAGAACTCCTCCTCTGTCGAGTACAGTGGCCCTTTCACGACATTGAGGTGCTAATCACTAACCTTAGACTACTAAGGTGCTCCTCCTATTGAGTACCACGAGTCTGCTACCAAACCGAGCGCTCCTCTGTTGTGGGTCTGCTGTCAATCCAGACACTCCCCCTAATAGACGTCAAAGGTACTCCTCTTGTTGAGTATCGCAGGTCTGCTTCAAACCAGGAACTCCGTCCACCGTGGGTCTGCTGCCAAACTGGGTGCTCCATCCACTGAGCTAGTGAAATCACTCAGAGTCGAATTGGTCAAGCAGTCGTCGGGTCTACAGCTACTAGGCCTCTGCGCTCTGTCTGCTTGTCTCTGGGAGGATACACTCCACGAGCTACTGGTCGATACTCCAAGTGCCATGATGTCTCACACAGAAGTACCAAAAAGGACCGCCTTATCATATAGGTATCAACTCAACAGATGGCGCATCAATCGGACGCCCGATCTGTGAGTTATTAGCCTTTTTTCTTGGGGCCCGATTGGTTTCGTGTACAAACCAACCCGACCGTATCACAACTATTCCCTGAATTCCCATGGGGTATTTTTGATGGCACCGATTCTCAAAGATATTATCAGCACCACTTACTGTTCGTCAAATGGACATCTGGTGCCAATGATATGGCCAACATAAGCAAAGGGTCCAAAGTGGGCCTGGGTCCGGTCCGACCTGGTCGGACCAAATTGGCCCAAATCAGTTTGGGTTGACCCGGTCTGGGTCGACCTGCTCAGACATGTTGGGTCTGACCCGACCCATTGGGTTTTTCAGCTCGCTGAGTTTGTCCTAGTTTTCTGGGCCCAGCCCAGTTGACTGCGTGGAAATTTTGGGCTGAAGTCGCCACGTGGGCGATTCGGACCGAAGGCCAGTTGTATGTCCGACCAGCGCCGTGAGGGGAGCGGCTCGGACGGCTCAGCCGGAGAGGCCAATGACGGGCTGTGTGGGGTGCAGGCAGGCCGAGGATAGACTGAGAATGGCATGGGGTGTGCCGGGCAGGCAGCCGGGCGCCGGGCAGACAGCCTGGGGCGTCGGGAAGGCGACCGGATAGAGTCGGGTGGGCGTCGAGGGCGCCGGGGGGCGCTGGGTAGGCGGCCTGGGCACCGGGAAGGCGCAAGGAGTTTAGATACCCGAATCTTGACATAAATAGACATTACATTACTTTAGCTGAATACTTAGTACATAACAAAAACAGACACACAAGGACCGTAATAGTTTAGTTTCTTTGGAAAGTTGGAACATATTCTTCTAATCATGGGGAAAGATCTTCAACATCTACCATAAAGATCATCCCATTTTTGTTTCCGTACCTAAAATCTTTCTTTTAATCCTGGGGGAAAAGAAAACATAAAAAGGGTGAGCTCAAATGCTCAGTAAGGGTAAGCATGGATAAAATAAAACATACCATATTAATTTGATCATAAAAAACATGAACATTAAAAATCCTGAGCAATGAAATAAAACATGGAAGTACATAAGGCATAGATCATAATGGAACATAAATCATTATAACATAGAACGAGAATAAAACATGTAATTGTGGAATCCATTAAGTACATGTAATGATTTCCATAGTATCCAAGGCATTGCTGCCAAGACCATATTAGTGGAGAAAGTCCCTTTCTGAATCGAATTCACTCCTCGTTCTAGTCCTGTAATACTGAACCGGATTAACTTAACGTTCCAGCCATGTCTATCTCATGAGATATAAATCTTTACCCAATGAATTGGAGGGAGATATAGGTCCCACCCGTCTCATAATGAAATCATTCTTACTTGTGCCACAAAATAAACATACATCATTCATAATAGCCCAACGAATATAATGGTTTTCATAAACATCATCCCATCATCACATAATCCATATAAGACAAATGGATATCATTTCATCATAAGAAAAGTGAAACCAAGTAAATCATAGAGACATTATACTTGGAATATACAGATATGAAATAATGTCAACTAAGATGGAAAATGGTTTTGATAAAACACTTGAAATGAATTCTTAAGGAAAATATCCTTTCATCTTCAAAATCATTTTCTTTTCACAAAATGTCATGCAATTTTAAAAGATAGTTATTTTGTTGAAAATAATCATGAAATATTTTGGAGGAAGCTTCATGAAAATAAGTGTTTATAAAACCGTAAAAATCTTTTCATGCCGTATATGTTAAAAAAACATTCTTCTCGTAATTTTGTCAAAAAATTCAAAAAGTACCTCTTATGGTAAACAAAAGAAAGATTCCTTCCATACGATGTGGTAAAAGTAAGAAAAGGGTAAAAATGTCTTAAACATACATGGAAGGAATGTAAACATTTTATGAAAACATTTTGAGAGCATATGGACATGGATAATAAACATAACCCCTAGTAAATATTTACGAGTAAACAATCTCGGATAAGAATGAGATTGGAATAATTATCCCTTACCATAGGTCCGATTTGCTTCATAAGTGTCCGAACCTCCTGTATAATGATTTAAATAATGTTATTGACTTATTACAGAATCATATTCATTATTATGATATCATATATGGTTCACTTATGACTTTATATTACCCGTTCTTTTGTAAATTCCATGTTAAAGAGCGTTTTGGGTAAAATCGTTTCTTTTTTCGTCCGTGTTTTGACTTGTAATTATTCATATGATTACTTAGATCATGATTAATTAATTCCAGAATAAAAAAAATGATATATATATAATATATATTTATAATATACATATATATAATAGATCGATAAATGGAATGAAATACACCGTTCATGGAGACGGTAGGCCGTACATATGCATGAACGTTGTTTTCGTTTCCTCATTGAATTGAATGGAATTTATTGGATGACATACATATATATATATATATATATATCCAGTATCATTATTATGTCATATATTTCATTATTACTTATTATATATACTTTATAATCATTTATGAATGGTTAATCATTGAGAATGAATCTCATCACGTCGTGGAGATGGTATTCCGTACATATGCACGAGCGATGATATCATTCCCATGATCGTGGAATTTTACTGGAGTGTATGTATACAATTAAAGAATAAATATCACTTTACAATAATCATATATAGTTATTATTTACACCATTATATCCATCCAAGTAAGGTGGTGGTGGAAAATAGATTACACCACGGCGTGGAGACGGTATTCTGTACGTACGCACGCGCGGTGATTTCGTTTTCCATAGGATGGATAGATGGTGAAATAGGGTTGTTTCATACTTTTAATAACATATCAGTATATGAGTGATACTGATGTTATTACTTCATAATGAAACAACCTAATAAGAAGATGTGGAAGAAGAAATAATGTTGAAAGAATCGGTAACAGACATTAACTCTTCTTTGAAGCGCCTCTTTGATACCTCCTCTTAGGGCACTAAAATTGGTCTTTGAAGAAGACCAGGACTTCTAGGATGTTTCTTGGGAAGTATAGAATAGAATTTGGCAGAGGTTGGCCGAGATTGAATGTTCAAATTGGTGTGAGGAGGAGAGGGAGGAGGTGCCCTTTTATAAGGGAGGAGAGGGAAACCTTTGGAATTCATAAATATATTAATTTATAATAAATCTAAACCCACTTAAAAACCTCCAAAAATGAGTAATATTTAATTATTATATGAGATAGGGTTGTAATTTCATCAAAAAAAATCAAATTTAGGCATGTTTTGTACTTATTTTAAACCATATCATTTTGATTTATCCTTATTTAATCTATTTAAGTTTATTTGTGGTAATAAAATTCTAAATTTTAAATGGTTATAAATAATCACTTATGTGTTGTTAATTTTACATAATTGGATACTTTATGAAATTTTAGACTGTATAAATTTCAATTTACAATTTTTAAATATTTTTTTGATTTTTAAACAATTTAATAACATGTTATTTTTATAAAATAACAATAGTGTCAGTTTTAACACTATTCATTTATTTGAATTTAAATAAAAATTAAAAAGAGGATATATTCTAACTAAAATGTTTAATAGATTCATAAAAGGTCATATATATCTATAAAAGTAGTGTAGCACATTAAATAGTTCATATAATATATATTTTGTTATTTTTAAAACCATTTATTTGGTTTATCTCTTAATAAAATAAATACTACAACATTTTTGTATAATTATTTAATATACTTATTTGTTGCATATAAATAAAAAATAAAATCCTACGATGAACATAAATCTATTACCTTTCACAATAATACTGTTACTCGAATTTATCATCTTAAAATCATAATATTTAAATTGTAATATTTATTAAATTATGAAGGTGACAACTTTGGCATCATTTAAAATAAAATAATATAAGTGTCATAATCGCTTTTATAAGGCTCCAAATTGTCAAATATTCGACCATTGGATGATTATGGTTTACATTTACATGACCAATAAGTTTTGGTCAGGGTTTTGTGCATTTTATGGTCACTATTAGTTTAATAAAAACTATATTCTTGATTTTTCACTAGATAAACAATTTCTGCATCACTATTGTGTCATAATTAATGATAATTATTTAATCCCTAAAAATTATAAATAAATTCATATGATGTATATAATTTTATTAGCTTTCTGGAGGCTACTCATGTTCAAATTTTCATGAAGTTTATCAATAAATTAAAATTATTATACTTATAAGATTTAAGAGAGTGACATGTTGTCACTTTCTTTGGTTTTAATAATAAATAAATTATTTTCATGGAAAAAAGTCCATTAAATGAATCTAAACCGACCATTAGGTGATATGGGTTGACTTTTAGTCATAAAATAAAATTTTGACATGTGTTAGGGTAATTTTATAATATTATATTTACCCTTAATTACCCAATTTACCTTTAACTATGGTAAATAAAATTTACCGTAGTTACTATTCATAATTTCCAAAAATAAAAAGTAGCCTATTAACATAATTTGGACCCACTTATTACAAATATGGAATCCATTTTTCTAAATTCAATACACAAAAGTTGCAGAAATTAAATTAAAATTAATCCCGTTGTCGAAAGAAAATGGGTTTTTGTTTAAAACATTGCAAAAGATAGAATTTATTTAACCTATGAATTCAAGGTAAAATCAATGATAATGACATACATTATATTAAATGGTAAAAATATATTATATTTATATATTAAAACCATTCAATATTATAATTTAACCATACAAATTATTACGGTGAAAAAAGATGTTTTTAATTAAAATATAGCGTGTTTTTACTATTCATTAAAATATGAAAGTTATCAGAAAAATATCAAAACTTTATACAATGTAAATTTTTATATCCTGATTCAAAAGAAGAAGTTTATTTTGTAAAATTGAACTTATAAACATGTCAAAAACTAGATTTAATTTGGGTGAGCCATCAAAAGGCAGCAAGAATGCATTTTTTGAAAAATACATATTTTACCTAAAAATTTTATTTTGTTCACATACCATGTTCTATAAAATGTGTACAATGAAATAATGATGTTATAACATTCAAAATTTATTTAATACTATTCATAAAGGCTGGTTCGTAATAATATTATAACCATATATCATTGTTTAGTGAAACTTGATATTGCGTACAACACACACTATCGAGGAAAGTCATGATTGCGTGTAATACAAGCCAAGTCGAGGTTGCGTGTTGTGCAAGACTCATTTGTTTTTTAGCTATAATATAATACAACCATTTTTCACTTATAAATGTAATATATATATATATATATATATAAACACCCAATGTTCTGTAGAATTATTATTATCAAACGAACTTGAAATTGTGTGTAACAAAATCTAAGAATAGTGTTTCATATACTGCAAGCTAATAAAGTTTTGAGAATAGAACAAGATAATATTTTTGTAGCATAAAAAACATGACATCATATAAATTAAAAATAATACTTATCATAAAATATCGGTTTGTTACATTCCACCCCCCTTAAAATCAATTTCGCCCTCGAAATTCGTCATCATTTTACATGGTTTTCTACTTGAAAGTTTCTTTAATTGAAAACCACATCGTAAAATGAAATACCAAAACTTATCTTTAAAAAGTAAAGTATGAAACGTAATGGTTACCCAAATTAACTAATCAATGGGTTTCCACATAGGAGAACATAGGTGAAAATATGGATTTGGAAGATAAATCTAACCATCATGTTCTGATGGAGAGTGGTAGAGAACATGGTTATGAAAAATACACCAATTAAAAAGCCATATATTTGTAACGATCTAATGTACCATTTGATTCATCGGATATAAAGGCAATATGACAACATTTTTGGTTTTCAAGATCATTTCCCTTAAGTTGATGAATTAAAAGAAATACTTACATGATTTTGGTACAATTTCACTGTTGTTCGTGAATTGAACAATTTCCACTTCATCTCTTTAAGAAATGAAGCTGAATTTGTTATTCGTGAAGCGTTAGCAGATCATGTGATATAATGATGGGTCATTCCATCTGTTTCAAACAAAAGGTTAGAAAAAGTTATAAGTCCATCTTATGGTGAGATTAATCGTATATGGTTTCAAAAATGGACTTATACTTTATTTATCATACCTCTTAATAAAATAAAACTACTTTCAACTAACCAGGGACTTCCTGTATACCAGTGGTAGGCGATAAAGGCCTATCACACTTCAGTTGTGGGTTCGATTTCCACAGCCTTGTTCGACGCAATGGGTTGCTCCACATTTTGTAGGTTGTACTTTTTCTAAAATTACATCATTATGTCATTCCAACGATAATATCGATTATAGTTCAAGCCTTAAACTAACTTATGTTCAACATAATCCATTTCAAATCTTTGGGCTTATCAAAAATACTTTTATCCAAGCTTATAGTATAATGAAAACAATTACTAGAAATTTCATCTACCGAGCATGTGAATACCATCATTTATACCCGATATATCTTGTTGATCACATTCCAATCATGTGAATACCTTAATCATGTATTCTATTGAAAAATGAATACCCATTATACCTTAGTAAAAACGTGAGTGCGGTCAAAAGTTAACTTTTTCCACATACCAAAATCCCAAAATTCTGTATACTCAAACCATGATATCACTTAGTCCTTATAACAATCATGATCTCATGAATACTGTCAAACATTTCATTTTCTCCTTATCCATTCATTATGCGCATATCATCTGCTTTCCAGAATATTTGAATCACTTTTCATGGTTACCGGTAGCATAAAATTATTGAAATCCACAATAGTCTAATACAAAAATATTCTAATACACCATAAAATTACCTCAACAACATTATTATTTAATACCAATACATAAACACTTCAATCCATCCTCTTCAATTATTTTCTTGGAGTAAGTCCTTCCTTGATTTAGAAGTTACTTTTTTAGGTTAGGTCATTGAGTTGGGTAATGCCCATGTTCTCCACAAATAAGACATTGAACTCCATAACAGTCTGTCACTCTATGTCCCTTTTCTCCACACAGATAACATCTGTCCATCCATTTGAGGTATTGCTCAAGGTTCTTATTCCCTTCTTTAGAAATCTCAATATTCCTTCCTTTACGCTCCTCAACATGAGAACATGCAGAAAAGTCTATCCTCTACATATTTGATGAATTAGGAATACCACTAAAATTCACCTTGTTAATCACATATCACGATTACTGATTTGTCATAATCACAATATCTTTCTCTCTAGGCATTACACAATTTTGTTGCTCATAGTCACCAATTTTTCCATTGGATTCAATGTTAACTGAATTCCTTCTAGTTTCCTCCATTGACTAAAACAGAAAAATAATTCTGTGAGAGGAAAAAATCATAAAAGTAAAATAACATAATCAATGGATAGTACCTTTGACGTCTAAAATCCTTAATTTAATTATAATATCGTTACCGTAATTCTAGGACTATAACCTATAATTATACTTAACATTAGGGACATCCCTAGACATACCTTAGAAATATCTCTAGGGATCTCACTAAAGTTTTTGCATCCTAGTTTCCAAAGGTTAACTAAACCTTTCCTCTGATACCAACTGTAGATACCCGAAGCTTGATGTACATAGACATTACATTACTTTTGCAGAATACTTAGTACATAACAAAAACAGACACACAAGGACCGTAATAGTTTAGTGTCTTTGGAAACATGGAATGTAATCTTCTAATCGTGGTGAAAGATCATCAACATCTACCATAAAGATCTTCCTATTTTTGTTTCCTTACCTAAAATATTTCTTTTAATCCTGGAGGAAAAGAAAACTTGAAAAGGGTGAGCTCAAGTGCTCAGTAAGGGTAAGCATGGATAAAATAAAACATACCATATACATTTGAACTTAAAAAAACTTAAACATTAAAAATCTTGAGCAACGACATAAAACATTGAAGTACATAAGGAATAGATCATAATGGAACATAAATCATGATAACATAGCATGGGAATAAAACATGTATTTGTGGAATCCATTAATCACATGTAATGATTTCCATAGTATCCAAGACATTGCTTCCAAGACCATCTTAATGGAAAAAGTCCCTTTCTGAATCGAGTTCACTCCTCGTTCCAGTCCTATAATACTGAACCAGATTAACTTACCGTTCCAGCCATGTCTATCTCATGAGATGTAAATCTTTACCCAATGCATTGGAGGAAGATATAGGTCCCACCCGTATCATAATGAACTCATTCTTAATTGTGCCACTAAATAAACATACATCATTCATAATAACCCAATGAATAAAATGGGTTTCATAAACATCATCCCATCATCACATAATCCATTTAAAACAAATGGATATCATTTCATCATAAGAAAAGTGAAACCATGTAAATCATAGATACATTATACTTGAAACATACAGATATGAAATAATGTCATCTTTGATGGAAAATGGTTTTGATAAAACACTTGAAATGAATTCTTGAGGAAAATATCCTTTCTTCTTCAAAATCATTTTCTTTTCACAAAATGTCATGCAATTTTAAAAGAAAGATATTTTGTTGAAAATAGTCATGAAATATTTTGGAGGAAGCTTTATGAAAATAAGGCTTTATAAAACCATAAAAATCCTTTCATGCCGTATACGTTAAAAAAACATTCATCTCGTAATTTTGTCGGAAAAGTCAAAAAGTACCTCGTATGGTAAACAAATGAAAGATTCCTTCCATACGATGTGGTAAAAGTAAGAAAAGGGTAAAAATTCCTTAAACATACATGTAAGGTAAGTAAAAATTTTATGAAAACATTTTGAGAGCATATGGACATGGATAATAAACCTAACCCCCATTAAATACTTACGAGTAAACAATCTCGGATAAGAATGAGATTTGAATAATTATCCCTTACCTTAGGTCCGATTTTCTTCATAAGTGTTCGAACCTCCTGTATAATGACTTAAATAATGTTATATACTTATTATAGAATAATATTAATTGTTATGATATCATATATGGTTCAAATATGACTTTATATTACCCGTTCTTTTGTATATTCCATGTTAAAGAGAATTTTGGGTAAAATCGTTTCATTTGTCGTCCGTGTTTTGACTTGATTTATTCATATGATTACTTAGATCATGATTACTTAATTACAGAATATAAACCATTTTTTATATATAATATATATTCAGAATATACATATATATAATAGATCGATAAATGGAATGAAATACACCGTTCATGGAGACGGTAGGCCGTACGTATGCAGGAACATTGTTTTCGTTTCCTCATTGAATTGAGTGGAATTAATTGGATGACATAAATATATATATAAAAATAAATCCAGTATCATTATTATGTCATATATTTCATGACTACTTATTATATATACATTATAATCATTTATGAATGGTTAATCATTGAGAATGAATCTCATCGAGTCGTGGAGACGGTATTCCGTACGTACGCACGAGCGATGATATCATTCCCATGATCGTGGAGTTTTATTGGAGTGTATGTATACTATTACAGAATCAATATCACTTTGAAATAATCGTATATAGTTATTATTTACACCATTATACCCTTCCCAGTAAGGTGGTGGTGGAAAATAGATTACACCACGGCGTGGAGACAATATTCCGTACGTACGCACGCGCGATGATTTCATTTTCCGTAGGATGGATAGATAGTGAAATAGGATTGTTTAATACTTATAATAAAATATCAGTATATGAGTGATACTGATGTTATTACTTCATAGTGAAACAACCTAAGAAGAAGAAGTGGAAGAAGAAATAATGTTGAAAGAATCGGTAACAGACATTACCTCTTCTTTGAAGCGCCTCTTTGAGACCTCCTATTAGGGCACTATAATTGGTATTTGAAGAAGAACATGACATCTATGTTGTTTCTAGGTAAGATAATTTTTCATGGGTTGGCCGATCTTGATGGTTCAAATTGGTGTGAGGAGGAGAGGGAGGAGGTTCCCTTTTATAAGGGAGGAGAGGGGAACCTCTGGAATTCTTAAAAATATTAATTTATAATAAATATAACCCCACATAAAAAACTCCAAAAATGACTTATATTCAAAGATTAGATGAGATAGTGTTGTAATCTCCTCAACCAATCAAATTTAGACAAGTTTTGATCTTATTTTAAGCCATATAAATTTGATTTATCCTTATTTATTCTATTTAAGTTTATTTGTGGTAATAAAATTCTAAATTTTAAATGGTTATAAATAATCACTTATGTATTGTTAATTTTACATAATTGGATACTTTATGAAATTATAGATTATATAAATTTCAATTTATAATTTTTAAATATTTTTTTTGATTTTTATATAATTTAGTAATTTGTTATTTTTATAAAATAACAATAGTGTCAATTTTGACAGTATTCATTTATTTGAATTTAAATAAAATCTAAACCGAGTATATATTCAAACTAAAATATTCAGTATATTCATAAAAGGACATATGTATCTATAAAATATGTTTAGAACATTAAATAGTTCATATAATATTTATTTTATTATTTTTAAAACCATTTATTTGGTTTATCTCTTAATAAAATAAATACTACAACATTATTCTATAATTATTTAATATACTTATTTTTTTCATATAATTTAAAAATAAAATCCTATGATGGAGAGAAATATATTATCTTTAATAATAATACTTTTAATCGAATTTATCATCTTAAAATCACAATATTTATATTGTAATATTTATTAAATTATGAAGGTGACAACTTTGGCAACATTTAAAATAAAATAAAATAAGTGTCATAATCGCTTTTATAAGGCTCCAAATGGTCAAATATTCGACCATTGTATGATTATGGTTTACATTTACATGACCTTTTGGTCATTTTTTTGTGCATTTTTTGGTCACTATTAGTTTAATAAAAACTATATTCTTGATTTTTCACTAGATAAACAATTTCTGCATCACTATTGTGTCATAATTAATGATAATTATTTAATCCCTAAAAATTATAAATAAATTAATATGATGTAGATAATTTTATTAGATTTATGGATATTACTAATGTTCAATGTTTCATGAAGTTTATCACTAAATTAAAATTATTATACTTATAAGATTTACGAGAGTGACATGTTGTCACTTTCTTTGGTTTTAATAATAATTAAATTATTTTCATGTACCAAAGTCCATTAAATGAATCCAAACCGACCCTTAGGTGATATGGGTCGACTTTTAGTCATCCAATAGAATTTTTTCATGTGTTAGGGTAATTTTATAATATTATATTTACCCTTAATTACTGGATTTAACTTTAACTATGGTAAATAAAATTTACCATAGTTACTATTCATAATTTCCAGAAATAAAAAGTATCCTATTAACATAATTTGGACCCACTAATTCCAAATATGGAATCAATTTTTCAAAATTCAATACACAAAAGTTTTAGAAATTAAATTAATATTAATCTCGTTGTCGAAAAAACGGGTTTTTGTTTAAAACAGTACAAAAGATTGAATTGATTTAACCTACGAATTCAAGGTAAAATAAATTCAAATGACATACATTATATTAAATGGTAAAAATATATTATATTTATAATTTAAAACCATTAAATATTATAATTTAAACATATAAATTATTACGGTGAAAAAAGTTGTTTTTAATTAAAATATAACGTGTTTTTACTATTCATTAAAATATGAAAGTTATCAGAAAAATATCAAAACTTTATCCAATGTAAATTTTTATATGCTGATTCAAAGAATAAGTTTATTTTGTAAAATTGAACTTATAAACATGTCAAAAACTAGATATAAAGTGGGTGCACCATCAAAAGGCGGCAAAAATGTATTTTTTTGAAAAATACTTATTTTACCTGAAAAATTTATTTTGTTCACATACCATGTTCTATAAAATGTGTAAGATGAAATAATAATGTTATAACATTCAATATTTAGTTAATACTATTCATAAAGGCTAGTTTGTAATAATAATATAACCATATATAATTGTTTAGTGAAACCTGATATTGCGTACAACACACGCTATCGAGGAAAGTCGCGATTGCGTTTAATGTAAGCCAAGTCAAGGTTGCATGTTGTACAAGACTCTATTTGGTTTAGTTAGAATAGAATACAAACATTTTTTATTTATACATTTAATATATATATATATAAACACCCAATGTTGCGTAGAATGACTATTATCAAACAAACTTGAAATTGTGTGTAACATAATCTAAGAATAATGTTGGGTATACTGCAAGCTAATACGGTGTTGCGTATAGAACAAGATAATATTGTTGTATCATAAAATACATGACATTAAATAAATTAAAAAGAATACTTATCATAAAATATCGAGTTGTTACAAGGAGGGAAATAGGTAGGTGCGGGGCGCACCGGCAGCGCGCGAGTAGGCTGGTCGGGCACCGCCCCGACCAGCGGTGGGGTTCGTATGAAGCACGACCTCTATTTTTCATCTTCATCATCGTCGCCACATTGCCTTGCCGCTGCTACATCAATGTTGATACAAGGTTCCAAAACCATAAAGGTTTCGGAGGGGTCGGGCCGTGTTCGTGCGACACGAACCCTCTACGTTATAACGATAACATGCAGCTCAAGAAGTTGATTTAACGATAGACGATTAAGTGTTAAACAATTTAAAACACACCCATACCTCTTTAACTGTCGAGAATTTGTTACTCATGGGGGAGGATGATGTTGTCGGTGTTTGTTGTACGCTTCCACTTCCGAGCTCGTGCGTTGGTCCATTGACGATGAAGAGGAAGGAAGAAGGGTCATCAGATAGGTCCTGCGTTAGAAGGGGGTTCCAAGGAAGAAGCCATGGAAGTAGCATCGTCACCGGCATCTTCACGTTCTTCGTTGGAGAAGATATGTTTCTCCAAGTGTTGGGTGTCACGATACTTTACCAGTGCTTCGTTTCTTGGTGAATCCATCATAAAAACTTCTCCAAAGATCCCTATATATAGGAGTGGGGGAGAGGTATATAACAATAGTGGAATTTATGATGGTTCATTTATTTGGAACATTCCTAAATTCCAACGATGCAGTTACTTAATTAAAAAGGGGGTTTGGTGAATTAAATTGCGTTGGCACAATTTAATAGGTGCGTTGGAACAGTAAAAAGGGGAGGATGCCAAGAAGTTTCCCCCACCTAGCATACATAAAAAAAGGCACAAATTAATTTTATGTTGACACATAAAATTAACTGACAACAATTAATTTTTATGTGGACACTGAAAATTAATTGTGAGCAATTAATTTCACGTCGACACATAAAATTAATTGATGGGGGGGTTGAGAGGTTTCTTCTCCCTTCCCATTAAATGGGGGGTTAAGCCACATGTGGACCCCACATCATAACCTCTCGTGGGAGGTTATGCTACTCGGGTGGTCCCCACCCCAAATATCCTCCCATGGAAGGTTAGGGTGTGGACGTCCCACCACCAACTCCCAAGTGGATCTTTAACCAACTAACCGCACACACAACACATGACAACTTAAAAATAAAATAAAGTGTTGTATTTTAAATTATTATTATTTTAGTTAATAAAAATCCAAAAACTAACTTCCATACTCATTAGAATGAAACTATGGTGAAGGTCTAACTAAGAAAATAGAGACGCTGTGAGATCAACAGTGCCCTCAGATTTCAATTCTGTGCACTGGTTCAATAGATATAAAATCCTGAACGTACGTTTACTCAACGTACCAGAAAAAATGTTTATAAAATTATTATCTGTCACCCTCAACTCATGTTGGTCGAGGTTAGGCTCTTCCTAGGTGAAGCACGCCCCGATGAACCCGACGGTACTCTCATATTTTTAATCCGACTCACCATATAGAAGTTATAAATTATACAATAAAATAATTGTCAACTAATTATTTTATTTGTGGCCAAAAACTAACCTTTTCTACTGGCCCACACCGGCCAAAGTTAGTATCTACTTAAACAAAGAATGCCTTCACAAGTTGAGCAGTGGTCTCAGATTTTTAATCCGAGCTACCATTTTTGAGTAATAAGCATTTGAAAAATAAAAGAATTTATTTAATTATTTTATTTACAGTTATGCCATTTTTGGAATTTTTCACAGGAGGCCCGCGCCGACTAAAATCAAGTCGCACCTAGGGTAAACCTGCCATCCTGAGCGCAATATTGCCCTCAGATTTCTGATTTGAGTAACGGTTTAAGAGTTATTCCACTTTTTCAAGAAAAATGCTTACGCGCATTAATTTATGCTTAACAAATCTTCGACGGATCATTCCGGGCACTCCGTGACTCGGAATCATGTACCGTTAAAAACAGAGGACTCGTAAAATTCCAATGAATTTACGGAAAAAAATTCCTTGAAATTTCTAGGTCTTGAAAAATAATATAAACTATTACATATATAGTTATGCAATTCAAATAAAATATAGCTTTTAATTATTCACTCTATAATTTTGTTTCGCCAGCCGGTATTTTATAATGTTTTATAACTTTTATATATACTGTAGAACTCTCATACATAAATTTATTTACTCCATTATGGATTATAAATGGACTATATAGTTGATTAAAAGTAAGAATCAAAGATTAAGGAACATCGTATGGTGTAGATGTATCTTTGAGAGGAATGTTCTTATAGTTAAATAGAGATTTTTTATAAAGATATAAAGGTAGGAGGATTGAGAATCAGGAATTTGGATTTTTTTAATGATGCACTACATATCAAAATTTTATAGAGGCTCTATAATGAATGATCTTTTTGAATAAATACCTAAGAAGAATAATTTTGGATATGATTTAATATAGAAATATGAATTAAATTTTCTTATCCATTCGGACTTTCTGTAAGAGAATTTTTTCAGAAATGATGAATCACAATAGATGGATGGTTTCACATAATTCAAGTATAAGTTTATTGTTTGATAATTGGGTTGGTTCCCCTATTTCTATGCTTTAAAAAGACCATATTCATGAATCTCATGTGAGGATAATATACATGATCATATATCCTTGGTATTATATACATAAACCTCTGAAGTATTTCATCATTTAGAACCAATACATTCACAGTAAAGACATTCTAATTAGGAAACCAGTGTGGAATAGATCTATTACCCACAATTTATTCTATCAATTTTTTCATAGGGAGGCCTTGTGGGGATAAAAATGGTTTTAAGCACTTAAAAAGGCATTGATCCCTATTTCTATGTATTTTATCATTTAGAGAGAACCCTATAATAGTGTACCAACTGAAAAAGCTCTCATAAAGTCATGATTATCTATATACTCTATGTGTAGCACCTGTAGGATTGGTCTGAACTTCATATATCATATATTTTTTAATTTTCGTAAATCCAATTACATTTATATAATCAGGAATCATCAATTTGATGTTTATCCTCTCACTGATACAGGTGTCTTTACACTATTTAATCACTATAATAGCAAAGACAGTTTAATCATTTTTATGAGTCTATTTAGGGATATTATACAAAATTATTTTGTGGAACAAAAATTCAAATAGGCATGAGGGTTAGGAAATTGGTATTTATATATTTTTTGTAGTGTATATTATCTTCTATTAATATTTTTGTATCTATAAAGACTTTAATTTCTAGGAACCCCATTCAGGATCTCTTTTTCTTCAATATTCTTGTTATTAAAGGTCATTTTAATGAGAACAATGGATTTATATCCATTGTTTCGAAATCCCCTACCGAATTTTGGATAAAGATAAATATATATGGAACTTAAATTGGAAACCTAAGACCTATAGCATATGGTTCAATTTTTTGGAACTATATTGGAGGATCTCTCTCTTAATTCTACAAGTACTATAGAATGAATATTTTTTATGAGTCCAAGATAGAATGGGTCATTCTGGAAATTCATATTGAAATGTTTAAAAAACCAAGAAACAACAAGATTGAGTTATACTCTACTTTTATTATTCAAAATATTAATCTCAATATCTCTTATCCCTCCAAGAACCTCATGGTGTCATGGGTAGACTACATAGAGTATTGTATGAAAATTAATTTTAATGTGTCACATATTTATAGTGACTTTAATATAATTTATGATCTCATAACTAAACGGGGTGTTGAGTCCAGGGTTAATAATTGTTCATGGAAATATCTTTATTCCATTAAGAATCTATAGTTCCTTGATATTATTGAAACTATTTAATATTGTTTTTTATAATATTTTATGGTCCTTCGAGTTTTGATCTATGAGGATAATATTATTATATAATTTGAAACTAAAAGTCTTGATATAGAAAATAATATAATTTATAATAAATCAATTATTATATCCATTAACATATAGATCTCTAACCATTAACATTACTTATTATAGATTATCTATTTTATATAGAAAATAATAACTATCCAACTAATTACAATTATAACTCATGTGCAATGTGTGGAAACCGAATATTTACCAATTAATTTTTCAAATGACTCAAGAGGGGGTGAATCAAGTATTAAAATGTAGTAATTAAACATTTAATTTCCCACTTAAAATATTTAAAAATATATCTATTTTTTAAAGTTAAATGAATAGAATATATAAAAATAATATCAAGAGAAATACGGAATTGATTTTTATAGTGATCTTGGGTCTCTATGTTAATCACATAATCCACTCTATTAACACCCAATACAATACTGGTGATTTTATAATAAAATATTTATCTAAGGATTTTCATAGTTGAGTGAAAGTATATAAAAATTATTTTTCTATGAATAAAAGAGATTTCAACTTGGATATTTTTAAAATAAGCCCTCCTAAGCTCTTTTTAGTCTCTTAGAACAAGATTTTTTCACTGTGTAAATATATAAAAAATATTTTAAATATAGGTTACATAACACAATTTTGTTAAATTGCATCTATTATAATAGAACATTTCTGGAGAATAAAATTAAATAAAATTCAATGATCACTTGAACTAGATTGAGAAATAGAAACACATAGTTCAATTTAAATGAAAATATATTTTTATTAAAAATAGTTGAAAGAATAATCAATTCCTTCTAATAGTCTTCCATAAATCTTAAATAATTAGTTTACATTAATATATATGTGAGAGTAATATTTCAATGCCTGTAATATTTTTTTTTTGAATTTTTTTCAACACCCCAATATCCTTCAGAAAACATATTGAAAAAAATCATATATTTTTTTTCTAAAAAATATGGATATTTAATCCTAAAAAATAATAACTATTAAACTTTTTTATTACATGAAAATTAATTATATAACCCAATAAAACATGTCTTTAAATGTAGAAAAAAATTCAAATGAATAAACTATGTTTCAAATAAGTATCTCCAATATTTTTTAAATAAAATACTTCACATAGATGTTAAAATAGACTAATAGGTTTACATGGAATTAAATAAGAATATAATATACTAGTGTAGGATTAAAATTCAAATTCTTCATCTTGAGAAAGGATGAGTTTGAAATCATTCCTCCCTTATATGATTAAATTATCACACTTTTATCTCATGTATGATTCAATACTTTAGAAATCATAATATATAAAATTCAATTACTCATGTAAGAGTAAAATCTTCTCATATCTAATTTAGGTCAGACATAAATATCTCAAATAAAACTAAAGATATATCATAAATCCATGAATTATAACCATTTAAGAAACATTTCTAAAATTAAAATTAATCAATTATAATACTCTAAGTAGAGCATTATAAAAAAATACGATGGAGTTATCCATAAATATTGATGGTGTATTATTCATGGTTCATATCCTCAAATCTCATATTATGAACATAATGTATTACTAGATGAAGGATCCCATCATGTGTAGTCTATTTTTTCAAATATTCATTCATATGAACTAGAAAATATATCATCTCAATATTAGGATTTATTATAATTGACATCTAATGTTTCTTAAAAAATATCTAAAAATTATTAATTAATTCATCTAAAAATATCATAAATATAATATGAGTAAATTTCCATACCCTAACATCATAGGTTTTTAAAATTGTGTCATCCATTTATTTTTCTTGAAACACCTCACAAAATTATTGTGTTATCAATAAATTTTATTAGTTCGTTGTTATATTCATTTATATAAGTAATATGAGGAATTAAAAATTAAAATTTTATAGTCCCATTATATTATAAAAAATAATTATTGTGAAAATTTTCCAAAAAATAATTTTTGTTATATTATATTTAAAATAAATTAGTTAAATACATGGGTATATTATTTATAAAAAAATTAAATAATATATAAATTAATGATGGTGGATCCTGACCATAAATAGTAATTTTTTTATTTATATTCGAAAAAATTAACATGATTAAGAGTTTTTTTTATTTTATATGTGTTCTAAAATAAGGAAACAAATATATCACCATACTATAAAAATTTTATTATAACATGTTTTAAATACACAATGTTTATAAAGTATTTTTTAGTGTGGAAAAGGTAGGACCCATATTCAAATTCAATATTGAAATAATTAATTTAGAGACTATACCGATCCACGCTTTTATTTATCCTCTATAAATTATATATTATTATTCAAACATATTTTATTCATATTAAAAAAATACTGAATAAAATATATGTCCGATGTAACATAAATATTTTATATTATGGTTAATTATAATATATAATGCTCATTATATGGAATTCCTTATAATATTAAACACTATATAAATTCAAATATCATCAATTTTATTATATAACCCATTAATTATCTCACATTATACCTATATCCAAACTCCCAATAGACCATATAGAAATGTTATGTTCTGAAGGGTATCACCTTCGATGTTTTACAACTATATTATTGAGATGATACAATTAGTGGGTGTTTATATATATAAATTTCAATCAATTACACCCTATAATCTATCAAAAAAATTAAATAACTAAAAAATATTTTCTTCCCATTACCTCGGGTGGTTTATGTATTAAGAGGGAAACCCTACCCATTATTATAGAGCAAGATATAATTCTAAGAAATTACTTATAGACTGTAATGTTCAAATGAAAAAATTATTATGGACCATTAATTTATGATTCTAATGCAGTGGAGGTTTTGATATAAGTCTTGGAGGTAAATATTAGAAGAGAATATGAAAAAATCATGTTTTTAATTTATGGAATTGAATCTTGATTTTTAGTGCACGGTATCGATAAATGAGTGTTTCCTATCGCTATAATGGATTATTCCTTGCACTGTAGTTTATGTCATTATAGCATGATGAGTTTTCTTACAACATTATACCTCAGGGGGGGGGGATGATTCGGTATCTATTCTAGTATTTTAAATAAAATTATTTGGAAGCAGTTTTATGATGTGGGTTTTAGGAGATTTATCTATTACACCATAGCAATTATCATTGAACTATGATGCAACAAGGTGAATTTACGATCATAAACATATGATATAGTTATGTAATTTATGGGGATGTGTGTTTTATATCATAAAAGTTATAGGTTTATATATTAAAACTAAATCAATATCATTATATTGTAATGTAATTTGGTATTATCAAAATTGAATTGTTGTTTCCCATGAAAAATGGGGTAATTTAAGAGGGATTACAACTTGGTTAACCGATTTCTAATTAGAGAAATATTATTTAATTACAACAAAAATCATTTAACCTTGGTTTGTGGAATCCCCTTATATTTATAAATTAATTTTTTTCTCATAAGTCATATTTTCTAGTTACTCTAATACATTTTTAAATGGTTCATAATGATATTTTGGTAAACATTTATTTATTCCTTTTGTGATATTAGGGTCATGATAACCAATGCAATTATTTCTTTGTTATTAATTTTTATACATTCTTTATTTATTTTTAAGGATTTTAGGGTTAATAATATGGTGATTGGGTGATATAATATTGATGTATTATAAGATTTTTTGAGGTTCCTTATGAGATTTTGGGAGTTTGATCATCATTTTTCATCTCTTATCAATGTAATTTTGTTTAAAATTAAATTTCAGGAAGGTGATTGGGATTATAACTTCAATAATTCTATATCAATTAGATGTAGGTATACATCATCTTTATTTATCTATGTATTTTAATTTTATTCAATAATGATAATGGTTTTAATAAAATCTATAGGGAAGTTAGTCTAATATAATTTATATGATTCCCCTTTTTGTTTTTATGTTATTACTTATTTTTAGATTTAATAGAATGTTGTTATAATTATAATTTTTTATTTTTGTGTAATCATGTTTTAAATTTATTGGATAATTAAATTATGGTAATATGATAAATTGGGAATCTAAAATTTTATTTATTTGTTGAAATTGTTGTGTTAAATATGAACTTCTAAATTATTTAAGAGGATCTGGAAAAATGGAATTACTTGGTTGTTTTTGGGGTATAGTTATGTTTTTAACTTATATATTGCTATAAGATATTTGATTTTTTTCTATTTTTTTCCAACAAAGATAGTGAAATTGTTAAATATGGAAGTGGTATAGGTGATGGTATGGGTTGATGGTGGTTTTCTATTGTGGTGGTGTAGTTAGGATAATATGGTTAGTGTGTTCTAGTTTCATATGGATATTATGATGTGTAGAGGCTAATGAATAAGAGTTAAACCTATTCATTAGTAATGGGTATTTTATGAATTAATGGTTTAATAAATTAATTGAAATTAAATAGTTTAATTACTAGGTCACAATTGAATTATATATGCTAAATATTATAAATGTAGAAGTAGAATATATGATATTATTATTGATAAAAACTAATTTTGTTAATAAAAGTAAGGTTGTTTTAAAATGATAAATTTGAAATTAGTAAGGAAAGATTAAATGGGAAAAGGTTTTGTTGAAGTTGTGTGGTTTTTTTGTGGTTGTGTTACAGGGGGTTTTGTGTCTGGAGGTGGTAGAAATTTTTCTTATATGATAGTGACAATGTAGACATTGGTTTTGGTTATAGAGGCGCTTAGAAGAAAAGTAACATATGTTCTCTTTTTTTGCTAATCTATGTATTCATTTTACATATTTTTTGAATAAACCTCCTCTTATGATGAGTAATCTAAAAAATTACCATGCATGGTTTTGGGTTCTAGGTTTACCCCTAAAATTAAAAATATGGGTCATATGAATGGATAGTTACTTCTCCTCTCCAATTCTATCTTCTTGGGATAATGTGATTTCCTGATAGTGTCATGGTTATGTGTTATTGATTTGGCTTGGATGAAATGATGTGTAATGTGGTTATGGTATAGTGTATATGTTTTTTATGTGAATATAGTATGTGGATGTGGTATGTTGTAGTGGTATTAGGATATGGGAAGGGATGAGAGCACCAGTATGGTTACCATTATAATATCACGGTGATTGGATTAGTTGGTATGTGTGTGTGAGATTTCCTCTTTTAATATATTTTCCCGATTATTATCTTATCTTATTTGTATGTGGATTTGGTGAGTGGGAATTTGGTATGATGGTATATGGTGACCATGGATAGTTGATGAGTTGATTTTACTACTTATTTACTATGTATTTAGTTTACTTCTTCCATATTGTAATGAGAGTTACAAGAAGGGAACCTATTAAATATAATAATAGTCTCACTCTTTCTTATATATACTAATTTTATAGATTACAAGACAATGTTAGTTATTACTAGGAATTACTCGCTCATAGTGTGATGATCAGTTCATTTTAGAGTTTCCACTGTAGGAGATGATTCCATTTTATTATTTACCTTATAGAAATTGTATTATTTTTATATATTAATTTTAATTCATAATATATTATTATTATCATGATAGGTTTTGGTGTTATTTTTATAGATTGATTAATTATATTGTGTTCTCATTTTTCTCATTTCTAAAGCTGTATTGACTCTCTTATTATATATCTATAAACCAAGTTCTAGTCACTAACACATGGGATATTTTAAGTGGTATTTAGGGGTCACTCTTATATTTATTATGGATCTAAGTGGGGTTCTAGTGGGGATGAGACATGACAATGTGGTATTAGAGCATTGGTTGAGTGATTGGATTGAGTTTTGAGTTAGGTATTTGTATGAATAGAAATATGGTTTGGTAAAAAATAGTATTATTCAATCTTAGAATATGATGTAGGTAGGGGATAACATCTATGGTGAAAACATTTCCACATTGATCCAATGTAAGAACCGTAAGAATAAAGAATATACTAATGTTTAATTATACTGATTATAAGGTTTGGACCTAGGTGTGGTATATTAATTATATTTTTTTCACTTGTGTTTTAATTTTATAGATTCTACGTAGCAATAAAAATTAATTTAATTTTAATAAAATTAAATTAATTCAATATCCAAATCTTAGGATTCATGTTTTCATTTCTAGAGATGACTGGAGGCCCTTGAACTTGTGTGGTTTAGTATAGTGTGGTACAACAAGATACTCCATATGATAATTTAATAGCTTAACATATGTAGACACATTAATGTTGAAATATATTGAATATGTTTTAGTGGGTGATGATTTTAATGTATTATAGGATTGTCCCTATTTATGATATAGAGATGTTGCTAAAGGATCTAGATATTAAATTTGTTTTGACTATCTAAAGGAAGGATAATTAAATTTACAGAAACTATAACCTCATCACACCATAACTACATGATTTATAGCAAATAATGTTACAGTTACATTCCCAAAAACGTTTAGCTTTAGTGATTTATATAATTCAAAATATGACTTTCATAAAAACTGATAATTATTCTACCAAATAGAAATATATTTCAACTAATGAAAACACATAAAATAAACTCTTTAAACATTAAAATCTATATCCTTTAATTTTGATTTTTTAACACTCATACTCATATTTAATCCCTAGAAATTTGAAAACATATAATGATTATATAAATATTAGCAAGGGGAATATAAATAATTATAACTCAGTAGACCATGAAATACCTAAAAACATATGCATTTTTTAATTTAAATAATAAAATTTAATCAAATATAAATTAATATTCACTCACTAAATAAGTTTATTTTTCAAAAAATTCCATAAATCAAATTCCTAATTAATAAAAAGGAATTTAGGATAATCATGATATTTTCTTAGGATATCATATTCATATCACCCTTATAATCACCTGCAATGGAATAAAATTAACCTATTAATTTTAAAATAATTTATATGGAGAATAAATAATAAACAAATTTATCGTGGGACATATAAATATAAGCTTAATTGTTATTATCTATAATCTTCATGAACTATAACAAGAATAAAATATTTTGAAATTTTCATTTTAATTTATAAGCATAAGAATAAAAGTTTACCATAATGTGTCAAATAAAATTGGTTAATAAATAAAATTTCAAGAGGAAAATGAAATAGAATATAATTTGAAACCATTGATGAAATATATTTTAGGATGGATTTGGAAATTTAAAAGTATAATAAAAAAATCCTAAGGAGGATATGCAAATGAAGAAGTATAACAGAATTAATACGTGACGAAGCAAATATGTATTACCTAAAAATTTCATTAGTAATATGGAATTATTAAATCAATATTGGATATATTTATATAAATATATAATGATCAAATAATAGTGAAATCATTTCACAAAATATTGGAAAAACCAACATGAAAAATGCCCCCAGAACTGATCAAAATATGTGAATTAATAATCAATAAAGATAAAAATAATGGTATGAAAATGTAAATATCCTAAAAATAATAGTAAATACAATATAAAGTAATAAATGGATATTATATTATCCATCTTAAAAAATTATAGTCAAATGGGAAAGATCATAACTCAATTAAAATATATTGAATCAAAAAGCCCCTTACCAATTTGGTAAAGTAAGATATAAAACCAATTAAAGAGAGAATTTTAAATGGTATTGTGATTCACATGAATTAAATGAATATTATGATAAAATACATATATGGTATATATTATCAACCATATAAAGTAAAAGAGTAATGAAAAAGTATCAAAGGAAGTAAACTGATATGAGAATCCCCTTACATCATGTTTATACTCACATTGAATATCCTCTAACGTCCAAAATAATAAAATTATAATAATTATTTAATTTATTAGGAACCTTGTTCATTATTTTTATTTTTTTATTAATTTATTATCATTTATAATTCATATATTGGATTATGTTTTCATGCATATGTTATTCATAAGTTCTCTGATCTATAGTTCCAAAAAAGCACCAATATAATGATAAAAGTTAAAAATCCTTATTCATTGTTTTTATAAGCTCTATATGTGTCATGTTATTTTCTTTATATCATTTTTAAACAAATGAGTTAAATTTATTAATAAATTTTTTCTATTTCTGAAAATATTCTTTAGAAGGCTTGTTTTAGAAGATCAAAAGTATATTTTAATGATTAATATTATTATTATAGTTATCAATAAAATATACTAACAAAATTAATATAGAATTATAATTTAACATTCTTATATTTTTAATTTTGTATAAATATTATTAAAAAACAGAGTATCATCATTCAATTTGGCAGTTAATCCAACCCATTCTCAAATATACTATAATAAAGGTTTGATTCTAAAACCATCTATATTTAATTAGTATACACCTATTATAGAATTACATTGATCTAAATCCATTTTTATTAATTTAAGAAATAATATTCATGAAAACATATAGGAATAATATTAAATAAATAATGAAGAAAGAGATGACACTTATGTAGTGGAGTCAAATCTTCAATTAATGATATCCTTGGTCAGAAACGTTTGGGTTCCTTCCAGTGAAAAATATTTTATAAAACATTATAAATATTTATAAGAGTTGTAATTTGAGTATAATATGTATAGAAAACTAAAAATTATATATATATATATATTTAAAAAGGTATAATTAGTCCCATTTTCGAGGTAAAACTTGATAGAATATATACAAATATTCAATCTTTTGTGGTTAATCATGTAATTTTAAAAATCCTTTTTGATCATAAATGAATAATTAAATATTTGTTCATTAATTACTTATATTATCATGTCATATTATTTTTTGATTTGTTTTTGATAAAATCTCATGTATTGTCATTTACAATATAGTTTCTTAACTTTTACTCGTATCAATAATTTTATGCAATACCCTAATTCATTCACACCTTATCTATTTAAATATATTAAATACCTTTTATTTGAATTTTGAATTTCTAAATAAATTCATTTTATTTATTCTTTCATTTGTATCTATAATCATGTCTAATTATTTAATTACCCCCACTCATCCATGATATTATTTTCTACTCCACATTTGTTTTGTGAGTACTGGGATAACATTTCCTATTTTATCTTAACTAAAAATTAATTTTTATATTATATTATGATAGTTTCCATAAGTTTATATTATTTTAGAAAATAATTAATTAATATAAAATAACATTCCCTTAACCTATTACCAATTTAATATACATGATTCCTATTCAATAATTTTATTAGTTAATATTTATTTATTCTTAATTTTATTGTCCTCATTATTAAAGGGAAACAATCAATTTATTATAAATTTATATAAAATTATGGGAATTTTAGAGATAAATATAAAAATAAATTCCTAGAAAACTGGAATGTGTTTGATTAAATCGAGTAGAGGCTAGCTACCAAGGATTTAAAAACATAGATTCCAATGTACAAATAAATAAAGAAATGATAATTATGGATATTTCATGATATTTTAAGCGATTTGAAATGTAGTTTTAGGGAAATATGGATTTCAAAATATTTCTTATGAATAAAATGGTCAGAAACTAGCCTCTATAAAAATAAGAATGTGCACCTGAAATGCACAGCCGATTGTCGCCTATCGACCGGTCAATGTTCCGGTGCTCTGATAATGTGTATAGCAGCACTCGGGTCGAATCCTCAACGATGATACTTTGAAATAGTTGTTTGTTTTTAGTTGATTGTATTTTGATTGGGGGGTTTGTTTGCAGTGCATAATTTAAATGATTGATTGATTAAGATTGATTCAATAATTTGATAAATAGTGGGATGAGTTCATTATTAGGTAGTTAATCTTGTGATATCCTTGGGCTTTGCTTTATATTTCATTGAATTAACACCCATGTCACAAGTTTACGTTGATTGGAATTCCTAACTGTTAAAGCTTTAATCCAAGCCTTAACATAATTAGGATTCTAATAAAAATCAGTACATGTTTATGGTAGTGTATTTTTGGTTCCAATAATCCATGGAAACCACATGCTAATCAAAATATGTAATAAATCCATGACATATTATGTCCAGTATACACAATGTTAATTTAAAGAATATTTGTTGAGCAAAAGATCTCAATCCATTAACATACCTAAATTATAACTCACCCCAATTAAAGATTTACTCAGCCATTAATGTGATTACTAATCTAGTTGTAATAATTATTATGATAAATTAATAAGATAAGATAAATAAAGGGATAAGAAAAGATTCGTGCGCCGAACACACACACACGAACGATGATGAGAATTTAAAACGATCTCTAGATTGAATTGGATATCAAAAGAATGGTAGGGGATTCAACTGTATTTAAACTATTTAAGAACATTAATATTAATCAATAGAATTTGGATGAGAATAAGAGAAATTAAAGAAGAAACTTGCATAAAAACCGAATTACAATCAAAGAGACTTACAAGATTACAAAAATGAAGAACACGAAAGTAAGCAAAAACAAAGAGAGGAGGAAAGGTCTCTCAAGTAAAAACATGATAATGGAAGGTCCTCCCAAGCCTTTTTCAAGGCTTTGGTCGTGCCAATATGATCTATTCTCTTCTTAAATGCCAACCCCCTTGAAGGAGAGGAGGGGGATATATTTATAGCCCAAGGAAGTGGGTTGTTTTCATTCCCAATTTGTCCCTCCACTTGCATCGCCCAGTTGGCTATTCAGACAGACAAATCATTAAATATCTCTTTCTTCAATGTGGTATATAATATATTTGGATGACTACTTTCAAAATTTGGGGGCATTTGGACAAGTGTAGCCATAGTTAGGGCGGTTTTATTAAACAAAGGTAAACTGTCCATTTCTATCCACGCTTTTTCGATGTCCAAAATGTTAATGGATTTTGGGAAAATAATATGCATTCAAGTACGAATGACTTTTTCAACAAAGTCGGCCACCAATATCTCATATTTCACACTGAAAAATCTCAGCTCTATTTGATTCTTACAGCATGAGATATGTCATGAATACTATATAGATTTTATTTCTCGTCCAGAATGGTGTTCTAGACTTCAAACCTTCATTTGGGTCCTTTGTTATTAGAGTTGAGCCCTGAAATTTATATCCGTGATGATTTTGGATAATCACGAATAGATGGTAGATTTTAATGAAATTTGGGCATCCAGATTTATACCAAGAACTCAATCAGCATGGCTGGTCCAGTTTCTTCACAAATTCTGTAGGTCATCTTGTGTGGTAAATGTGATCCTTCAAATGGCAGAATTGGACCATGATTCCTTATAATGAAATGTTGTATATTAAATTAGGAATCCTAAAAAATAGGAACCACACAATTTGTATTAGTAGGGTTAGATTTATAAATAAAATAGTAAACTGAATCAATTGGACTACTTCTAAAAATGCTCAAAAATTATACTTAATATTAGAACATTAATATTTCACACAAATTATGCACATTTCATATAAATTCAGTAAAGGGGTTATATAATAAGACATAAAAATATTAACAAAATCAAATCCCCCACACTTAGTCTTGTTCATGTCCTCATGTGCAACAAATATAAAAACATAACAAAATCATTTTCACTCACCAGCAAATATTATATTTTTGGTTTCTTCCATCAGGGAAGTTTAGACTATTTCACTCATCCATTTTGAATTCCAACACAAGTTGTTACAGAAACAATTTTTCAATACTAATTCATTTTTTCATTCTGAAATTTAGAAATGGAAAATTTGGACACTCAAAACTCACACCTCTCAAGATGATAACATTCATTTGTGGAGGTTCACTTTTTCACCAACCAAAAGTGAAAATCATAAAGTTTGAAAGAGATATTACCTTAAAATCTATATCCAAAGTGAACAAGAATAAAGAGGTATTTTTAAGGGGTTTTTCGGTGGCTATGGGATGGTAGTAATATAATGTCCAAGAGAGAGAAGCAAAGGGTTAAAACACTAACATAGGAAAAGCAATGCACATTTTTTTGAAATAAAACATGGAAGGAAATGAAAACACATATTTACAAGGGAATTATTGTGTGAATAAAGACACAACATAGAAATAAAATAAAAAGGTAACGAGAAGATGAAATATTTACAAAACACAAAATTTCTCCCAATAATAATATAATGCAAGGGTTCTTTTTTTATTTTCCTTTTTTTTCTTTGTTTTTTCGAAAGTTGACCTTGAAACAAATTTCACACTCACATCCCAACCCATGTTTGATCTCCTCATAACACTAATTGTAATAGTTATAATAAGATCAAAGGCTAATAAATAGTGATTTTTGACCTACCCAAGACACAACCCATTCTTAATTTTTTTTTTGTTTTTTTGACTTTTTTTGAACACTTTGCAAAAATATTTGTACAAGATTTCATAAACATATATAAATTCCAAAAACTCCCTGAATGACAACCTCTCCCCCACACTGAAATGGATGCTTTCCCTCAAGCAGATTATAAGTCGTTGAAAATCAATAATAGGGTACCTAAACAATGAAATCCAGTCCCCCCACACTTATATTTAAAAAAATTATGAAATGAAAATCCATGTTGATATTGGGTGGGAAAAGGTATCGGCCTTGTAATGTGGCTATCAAAGAAAAGGTTTTCATAGGCTCGAAGGGGCTTTCAAAAGGAGGATTAATGTTAGGGAAATGGGAGGCTATTTGGCTATTGCGATTCTCATGTGGTTCAGGAAATGCCTATATCATATTAATGCACACTTAAGTAGGACATTCAGCTCGAAGGTCCATAAACTGAAGACTCAAAAATGGGGGTGAAAACACACATTTTGAAAAGATGTCCATATGTGGCCTTGGAATGAAAGCTAATGATGGTTCTCACGGTTGGGGAAATGAATTTTCCAAATCAAAAATTGAGCATTCAAAATTTCTTAATTTTGACACAAAATTCTTTACCCAAAGTAAGGATGAAAATAAAAAAAAATTGAGATGAAAACATGTATGTTATCTCCCCAAAATGGTTGGAAAAAATTTCAAAACTCGATTGTGATTAAGCATGAATCTTTATTTTTTTAATGTTTTTTTGTTATGTTTCTTTTTTGTTTTATTTTGTTTTTTAGTTTTTTAGTTTTTTTATAAAGATACACCCACACAAAAGAGAAAGTGAAAAAGAAATATTTTGATAAAGAAAGTGGTAAAAAAATGAAAGAGAGAGGAAGAAGAAGAAAGAGGTAGAGAGAGGAAGAGATAGAGAGAGAGTTAAAGGGAAAGAGGTGCCCCCTATGTTGGATTTGGCGGGTCGCCATCTCCATCTAGTGGTAGGTCAGCTAGAGAAGTTGGGGATCCAGTGGAATTTGATGTTGATCCAAGATTGTGCATCCTCTCATGGTGATGCTTTAACCAATTTCCATTAACCATGAATGTCCTTTTGGAAGAGGGGTTTTGGACTTGCACTGCACCAAATGGGTAAACGTTAGTAATAACAAAAGGACCTTCCCAATGAGAATTAAGATTACCTGGGTGAATCTGAAATTGAGAATTGAAGAGCATTACCTTTTCACCTTCATGAAATACCTTTCTTAGGATGTGTTTATCATAGAGTGCCTTGGATTTTTATTTGTAGAGATTAGTATTCTCATAATAATCAAGACGAAGCTCCTCCAGTTCAGCCAATTGCAACAATAATTCTTCACCGAATTTTTCAAGATCAAAATAGCAAGTTTTCACTACCCAAAATGACTTATGTTGGATTTCTACTGGAAAATGACATGATTTACAAAAAAAATAGCCTAAAAGGAGACATCCCAATGGGTGTTTTATAGTTATTTCGATAAGCCCAAAGTGCTTCACCAAGTCTCTCAGGCCAGTCTTTTTTGGGGGGTTTTTCAATTCTCTCAAGCACTATTTTCACTTCTCTATTAGACAGTTCATCCATGCCATTTGTTTGGGGGTGATATGCAGTTGAAATTTTATGAACAACCCCATTCTTTTTCAAAATAGATTCCATGGTTTTATTACAAAAATGGGATCCTAAGTCACTTATCAAGGCACGAGTTGTGCCAAATCTGTGGAAGATGTGTGCCTTTAGGAACTCACTAACAGTATGTGAATCATCCTTTCTAGTGGGTTTGGCCTCAAACCTCCTAGAAACATAATCAACCAAAATAATGATGTATGAGAATACATTGGAAGGGGGAAATGGTCCCATGAAATCGATTCCCCAAACATCAAAGATTTCACAAGATATTAAGGGCTTTGGGGGAATTTCATTTCTTTTAGAGATTGTGATGAACTTTTGGCAAGTGGGACATGATTGAAAAAACTCATGTGAGTCCTTGAAGAGTGAAGGCCAGAAGAATCTAGACTATAGGACCTTTCGGGAGGTCCTTTGTGGTCCAATGTGGCCACCTCCGGGAAGTGAGTGACAGAATTATAAGGTGGAAGAATGCTCATTTTATTCAACACATCTCTTAATTACTATGTCTGCCCCAGTTTTACAACGATTATTTTCTTCCCAAAAATAGTATTTTGAATCACTTTTCATCTTCATTTTTTTTTATTTTGAAAAATTTTCAGGAAAAATACCAGAAACCAAATAATTTACAATTGGGGCTACCATGGTAACTTTGGAGTGAGAGATGGAAGGTTCTCAATGGGGAATTCAGCATCAATGATTTCTGAATGAGAATAATTATAAATTCTACTCAAGTGATCAGCTATAGGGTTTTCTTTTCTAGGTCTATCTTGGATTTAATAGTCAAAGTCTTAGAGCATTTGGATCCATCTTATTAGCCTGAGTTTGGAATCAATTTTCTTGAGTAAGTACATAATAGAAGAATGGTCTGTGAAGATGATGATTTTGGCACCTAAGAGATAGGACCAGAATTTATCTAAGGAAAAAACCACTACTAGAAGTTCCTTTTTAGTCATAGTGTAGTGATATTGAGTTTCATCCAATGTTTTTGAGGCATAATAGATGAATATATGTGTTCACCTATAATAAAATATACAAGACTACGTGTTCCAGAAAAACAAATACATTTTAAGGCATGAAGATAAGAGTTTCTCGTGGAAGGAAATGGGTTACATCATATTGAAAAACATCATTATGAAATGAGATTTCATAATGATTACAATGTAAATAATTAATTAATTATTTTGGATGTTCATATATCAGAACAGAATAATAATTATCAAAAAATTGTTTTAATTTAAAAAAACATCATGATAATATGATGAGATTCAGGTATAAAATTGATCATTCAAAACAGTGATTTAAATAATTAGTTAAATAATTTAGAGAAATAATAAGTCTTGATTTTTATTTGAAACTCATAGGTTAAAAATTGGATACAAAAAAAATTATTTATATAATGAATTTATGAATTTGAATAATGAAACTGAATGATATTTTCTTAATAGGTTTAACAGAAATAATTGTTACCTTTATCAAGGTTTGATTTTAGAGAAGGAATTCAAAAATTGATCAAAAGGACTATATTACCCCCTCAAAGGAAGGGAGAAAAATATTTTTATATAACAAAGAGAAATATATATTTAAAATTTTGAATAATTTTACAACATAAAATTGAGACAATGTAAGCACCCCGTAATACTACATGAAAAATGGGGGTTTAAAACCCATTGGGCGCAGGTACTATAGCAGCACTGTAGTGGGTACTGTAGTAGTGGCGGTACTGTTGATCGACGGGCACTATAGCGGTGGCAGGGCACTGTAGCAGTGGCGATACTGTAGCGGGTACTCTAGCAGCTGAGTTACTATTCACAGAATAGGAATTTGGACAAAAATTTGGGCCTACAGGCTATGTAATGGGCTACAATCCCACTGGGCCTTCGGGCTATGTAATGGGTCTCCCTCTACCCAGTTAAAAGAGGTATTTGCTTTGCTTTATTAATAAAAATAAGGCTTCGGCCCCAACCTTTAAAAAAATGTAAGTTAGATATATTGAATGAATAACCCAAATTCTAAGGGTCATCCATAGAGATCCCTCACCTAATATTTCAGAAACAGTTTTCACTTACAATAAATTTCATGAATAATAAAACTAACATAATTGATTACGTAATTATGATCCTCTTATATATATATATATTGTTTAATTTAATTATATTTTGTTTATTTTTTACCATTTCTATGAGTTATAAAGAATATTTTTAATTTTTTGTGGATGTTCAATTCATAGTTCCATGGTTAAATAACTTATGTATAGTTATGGATGTTCCTTTCAAACATGAAAAAAATTGAAAAAGTAAAATTAAATGCTATTGATTTATTTTAAAAAATTTAAATGGTTTAAAATATTATAATTCATGACAAAATTTTAATATACTATGGAAAAATATAAAGTAAGTTGATTAGTTTATTAAAATAGTTTTACTAAGAGCTGCAACCTTTAAATAATTTTATTTGATAAAATTTTTACTAAAACATTAATGAACTTGATATAATTTACAATATAATTATTAAAATCATATTTAATATAAATATTGTTTCCATAACCATCCATGAAGGTTGTGGAGAAAACATAATATATTTAAAAGGATGATAAGGAACATAATATATTGTAAATAATATTATCATTATTAAATATAAATAAAGAACGGTAGAAAATTAAATATTAGACCAAAAAATTAATAAATAATTACATTTAGGATACTTATGTTAATATTTTTAGTTGTGTGGAGAATATATGGAGGTGGTAGATGAATAATGAAATTCAAAGAGGTTATTCAAAAATATTACCTCTTTGATTGGTCACCTCCACTTAAATTACATTTTACGGGTCATTGAAATAGTCTTTGGATCAGATAATTATAACTAGGATATGGTTTGTGGGTTTCGGAAGAGATTTGGGTAGAAATTTGGCAGTCTCTAAGGAATATAAATTTTGAGCTGAAGGGCTGATGATGTGTGGTATTTATATGGGGAAGAGGATGGTGTTGTTGAATATTATAATCATTAGCATATTATTTTGGATTATGATTTCCAATAATATTAATTCATAGGAAAATAAAAATTAAATAGTGATTATGATTTTGAACAATATTATGATGGAATCATCGATGGATAAATTTTTTTCTAGATAGTTTAAAATTTCATGTAATATAACTGTCATTATTTCACAATTCCAAATACTGCTTTTTTAAAAACCGAAAATCAGAATAATTTTTTTTACATTTAAAAATAAAAAACATTTAATGATATTTTTTTAATAAATTTCAAAATATTAATTTATAAATACAATATCAATTTATTTTAAAAAAATAAATATTAATATTATGAACATTTTTTGACCATTTTTAAAATTACATACTGTCTCAAAAAAATATCCAACCATTATAAAAAAATTAATAATAATTTGTAAAAAAATATTATGAAAAAAAAATTTATTTAATTTATTGTATTTATTATAAATGAGTAATTGAAGCATTTACGTTTCATAAAAATACATAAACATACATTATAATTTTTATAACAAGTATTTATACGTATCATGTTAAAAAAATTATATTCTTATTTTATTATTTTCCTATAATATATATTAAACATCCATAAGTGGGTATAAATTTCTATAAATTTGGATTATATTACTAACTATCAAAATTAATATTCCAATTGTCATAATAATATTCCAAAATTAAGATTATATTTATAATGGTCATCTTTTTAATAGTCATATGGGTTACCTACCTCCTAGAAATAACTAAAATTTAATATATTATTATTAGAATTATATTAATTCTCAAGGTTATATAATTAAATTTTCAAAATGAATATTTTTTTCAGATGTATTACTTTATTTCTATAATTCTGTTTTGAGTGATATTATTCTGATGAAAAATATTTTAATTTTCCTATTATTTTTATCTTATTTTTATTTATTTTCCCATTATGTTGCATTAAATTCTTGATGGGGTTATTTTTTCTATAAATATGAAATAAAATTCAAGAAATTAGTTTTTTATAGATTTATTTATTATTTTTATGTGCTTTATATAACAAAACATTCATATATAATACACAATTATAAATGTTTAAGTGAAATTCTATTGATATTATTTTGTGTCGTTATAATGAGAGTTTTTGTTTAATATTGGTATGTCCCCACAAATAAAATTTTCAATGATTTAGACACTATGATGCATGATTGGAGCCACTAGGTACCCAGTAACCATTCCAGAGAGAATCCCCCATTGTCCCTATTGGATATCATGTAGTACTAGTCCATGTTGCTAATTTTGGATTAGTACACTATACAATTAGATAGGGTACCAAGTGGTCATTGTAGAACTCTTTTAAAAATAATGGAATAAACATCATTTCATTATCATATATGATTTAATTTTAAAAAGTAAGATGGAAAATTGGAGTCTATTATTTTGACATCTTTCTCCATCATCCAATTTTATGGATTCCAATTAATGAGGGTTCATCTTGGAGACATTTTAAAAGTATTTATGATTTTAGAACTATCCTTGATCACATTTTTCTTATTCACAAAAGTTATCATTGATTTTTGGAATTTTTAGATAATATTTTTATGTGAGGTATCCATTAGAGTGTAGAAATATTAATATGGAAAATTTAAATTTGTAATTTAATGGATATTGGATATTGAGTAGTTATAAATTCACATCATCCTTTAACAGTTAATATAATTCAATTTATTAAGAATTATGACATATGGGTTTTATGTAATTTGATTATATTCATGACTGTTCATGGATTTATTTATAGTTGTTTTTATAATAGATGTGATGAGATAATTATATTTATCTTACATAAATTTTTGTTTGTGATTTGTTTCCTTTTTTTGGATTAATGTGTTTTCTTGTGCTATACTGCTAATTGTAAATTTTCAAAATGAATAATGTTTAAAACATTTTAAGTGATAGTGTCTCATGGTGTGGTTGATATTATATGTTTCCTTGAGTGAACATCGATGAGGATGATCAATTTCAATGTAATGTTCAACTAAATTATATGTTTGTTGGTCCCCATAATACTTCACTATATTCTTATTTCTACAAAATTAACCATTGAAACATTGGAAATCAGGTTGAGGTAAATTAGAAATAAACTAAGATTTCCCTAGTATATTATTAATAGGTTTTTAGGACACCTATAATTACATTAAGTGATATACCACGTATCATATAATCTATAAATTCATGGTGACAATATCACTAAGAGGGAGATGAATTCTATATGAGGGAGTAAGGGCCCCATGATTGATGTTAATGCTCAAGATAAGTTTTGTGTAACCTAGGATATGTATTTTTAAGAATAATATTCTATGAATTGTTGGATTATACATTTGGATTTTGGTTGATAATACCATATATATCATTAATGGTTTAGATAAATCCATTTATTATGGATTTATGTCATAGATATTTCTATGTAAAAACACCTACCCCAATATCCCAATGCTAGTATATACATTAGTACATCGACATAAATACAAAAAGAATTATATCCTAAATGAATGAATAATTTATCAGTATTTGGGTCCATTATATAGTATAGGATACTCATTTTACATTATTAAAAAATAAAAAAGTAAAATCTCACAATCTTAGAAACTGATTCTATGAACTCATCTTTATATCCCAGGGAATTAATGAAAATATGGGTGATGTCAAATTCTCATTAAGGGTAATGTATATCGGAAGATATCATAAATAATTAATCATAATAAAAATTTATATATTGACAACTAAATACTAATTCTAGTTAAATAACTTTAATATCATGTTTAGATAAGGTAAAATCAATACTTAATGTGAAATTACTAAAACAAACACCTTTTAATGGTAAATGAGAATGAAATGAATCCATATATAATTTCATAGAGAAAATATCATGGATAATAATTATAACATATTGACCAAGAATGAAATTATTAACTATAGGACACAATGATTCCTAGGTACTCCATACCTTTACCATCAAGATATTTCCGAATGCGAGTAATAACAAACTGGTTAAAAACCCATTTTATTTTCTGAACTGATTCATCTTCTGAAACTATTAATGAATCAAGGGGATTTATATATACTGTACACAAACCATTTCATACATCTAAAAATCAATCCTCATATATTATATAATTTATTTTATTCATAAAAATGATCCTTATAATTGAGTATTCCTTTGGATTAAAGGAATCATATTTATCAATATTTCCACATTTAAATAAATAAATTTCAAAGCAAAAACCATATGTAAAAATGTTATAATGTATATAAAAATTATTTTAATAATTTAATGATATGGTTATATAGAATCAATATAAATTAAAATAAAAAATTATTACCATAAAGAAAATTTTTCAACATAAATATAACAATCAAAAATGAAAGTGATATTTTAAAATAACATATACCACTTGATAATTTTCATGTCAAATGACCCTTTATTGAAATAATTAAAATTGGAACTTAAATTATTATTAAATAGGAATTAATAATGATATTAAATTTCATGGGTAACTATATAAACCATATAAATGTTATTTCTTTTATAAAACAAATATGTCTTAATGGAATGTAAAGTGAGATGAAAACCCTTACCTTATGTTTTTTATTTTAAATTATATAACCTATTGTACAATATTTTTTAACATGTTATTAACTAATTATGAATCTTTATAAACATTTATAATATCATATATGATCATTTTATAACTACTTATTAATTAGTTGTTAATAATCAATCATTATTTTCGTTGTTTTGGTTGTTAAATGGAATATTTTCTTGTGGGAGTTTTTTCATTAAATATTTTATTCCTTCCCATATTATAGCGTTCATCATCTCTATAATAATAATAAATAAATAATTATATTTTTTATAAATAAATATGATTTATATTTCTAATCGTTAATTATGGTTATGAAAAATGATGTTGGTTACAATCATTGATACTGTTGGGCGTACATAAGCTTGAGTAAAATTTCCATATTTTACTGATCATTATAGAATAGGGTAAGTAAAATTTTAACCACATATAATGATAATAATTTAATGAAAATAATTTTATATTATTACATATATCATTCATGTGTTCTGATAATGAAAATATACTAACATCGTTGTGTGGACGTAGTTTTCCACACGTACATGATTGATGTTTTCATGTTAATACTAGTGAAAATAAAGGAAACAAATGATATATATTTTCATTATAGAATGATATTTATTTCAATAGTAGCATAATTATTTCAAATATGTCACATATAATCATTAAAATTGCCATTTCATCCTTAGATGTAATGTGTTTGCGAAAGACTTATCACATTGCTTCACAAGGCGGTAGTCCTCCGTACCCACAATTTACGTTATTGTATCTCCTATAGAACAGACAATAAATATATATTTATATTTGAGGTATTGAAACTATAGATATAAATATTTTATTATTATCATATATATATATATATATATATATATTGTCCATCATCATCACCATCCTTAAAAAGTGGTAATGAAAAAATGAACGACATTGGTTCCAGAGGTGGTAGTTCTCTATACACATGAACAGTGATTTCATGACCCATTTGATGGATGTTGAGATGGTTTTAGGTTATAACCTTTTATAAAAAAATAACCTTATATTTAAGGTAATTTTTCTATTAATACATAATTTTTTAATAAATATTCTAGGAGGTGGAGAAAGAAGTAAAATGAAGACGATCATTGAAGAACATTACCTCTTATTCAGGAATCCTCTTTAGGATTTAACTAAGGCCTTTAATGTTTAAAATTATACCAAAATTAGGATTCCAATATGAGGTAAGGGAGGTTGTGAGATTATTTTGGAGGGGATCTTCACGTAAAATAACTCTAGAGGTGAGAATAAGTGAGGGGAGTGAGGGCCCTTTTATAGTTGAGAAAGTGTGAAATTATTGTAAATACTCAAAAGGATTCACTATTAGGTTTAAATATTTCCCAAATAGGTTAAAAAATATAATTAAATGTTTTCATGATTATATGATCTAGGAACACCTCCATCATTAAATGAAACATATATTTTAATTATTTCTTATACAACATTCACATTTATTTATTTTAACCATTTTGGGTATTCAAAATGGTAATTATTTTTCTAACATATGTAATTTATCATTTATGTTTAAATTAAAGAGACAATTATTTTAAAATTTTGGCATAGTAATTGAGAATGTTATATCCAATCTACCAATTGAAAATGACATGTGTGTTGAAACTTTGTTTTAACAAAAGTGCATGTAATGTGAAAAAATAATGTATTCACATTACTACGCTAACATAGTTTATTTATTTTTTAGTGGAATGAATAATAAATATAAGAAAAAAACGAAAATAGGAAAAAAATAATTTTTATTAAAAATTAATAAACAGTTTAATGAGATACGTATTTATAGAAATTGTGAAAATTTTAGAAAAATTATTATTATTTCTTAAATATAATTAATATTATTTTTTATTTAGTTTCATTTAATTTGTATTTAATTATATAAATGCCATGATGGAATTAAAATATATTAATTTCATACATTTATTTCATGGTATGTTAATTTATAAAATTTGTGTACCAAAATAATCAACTAAATTAAATTTTAATATTTTTAGTATCATTTTTTTTATTAAATTGTTTAAAAAATTATTTCTACATTGGAATTTCATAAGAATTTTACGAAATTATAGCTTCTCTAAAAATATATATGATAAATTATTAAGATAAATAATTAGTTTTTATTTAAATATAGTATTTATAACTCAACCTATGTGGTTTTTATCCCAATCCCAATTTTTTTTAAAATTATATGTAAAAAATGAGAATTTTTTCTATTTCTGCACATAACATATATTATGGGTCATAATCAACAAAAAATTGATTTTAATTTCAATATTTCAGAGAGGTTTATGTCCCATATCTAAATAGTTTTATTAAATAAATTTATAATAAAATTTAAGATCATTTTATCTAATAGCATTCTGGTTTAACCCATAGTAAACCCATTTCTACTGTAATTAATTTTTACAACATTAAATAATTATTTTGGTAAAAACATTATTGTATCTTATTAGACATTAAATATTATGATGATTCCAAATATTTAACAATTTTTCCCAATTAAATAAATATAACTAGAATGTTTTTATTTAAGACTAATCCTGCATATATGACGAGAAAGAGAGATTTTACTGTGAAAATATTCAATACATTACAACGTCTATATATAAAAAATAAGTAAATTTTTTTTGACATTGAACAATATTTTATTAATTATAATAAAATAACACTACTATTAAATAAAAAAGTCGAAATATAATTTTAGATTATAAATTCTCTAAATTACAAGATAGATTTTTCTAAAAATTTATTATTTTTAACTATTAATTGGAACATGAATTATTTCAGAAGAATCCAAAAAGATCATTGTAATATAATATTGGTATCAATATTTTTAAATTTTTTTTTATTTTTTAATATATCATTTTTAAAATTTTTCACTTTTTATTTTACGTTTTTTGTGAAAAAAACTAAAGAGTGTTTTTTAAAACCTTCTGTCACGTAGATCACAAGTTATCAATGAAATTAAATTAATTATATAAGAAATATATATTGTAATGTTTTGTGGTGTTACTCTCTCATCACCCAAGGTAAATGGGTTCAATTTAATTTAAACATGATCTCAGTAATAAATGGTTTGATATGGGAAAATTCCTTATTTGTAAAACCCATATTGGAAATGATTTAATAAGAAATACCTTTAATAAGATAGAAATGGATATATAGATTTCATATTGAATAATAAGGTAACATGGTTTCTTAGTAGTATAAAGTATGTTGAAAATTAAAACATGTGAATGGAAGATAATAATAACACTGACTGATTAATATAAAGTGATAAAGATATTCGGTCACATGAAATTGGGAGAACTAGATTTGGTTCACGACGACAAAAACATAATCAAAATAGGTGATAAAAGGAAATTTATATCTTTATAAAATATCACAATAAGATAAAATTTTGGTTTCAATAGTATTTCAAATATTTTAATAGCTTTCAAGAGAATATATACCTATATTATTTCATTCCAATTTATATGCACAACCTTTTCCTTTGGTTATTCCTTGATCAATTTATAATTCATATCTTCATCCGATAAATTTATTTTTTATTTTTTAAGTACAAAAATTATGTTTTAATGGGTCATTAGATCAATAATATAATGATAATTTATTCCGCCAATCTTTCATTATAACAATGGAAGAATATTAGAAACTTTTATCCAATAATCATGAAACATTATATTTTAAAGTTAAAAAATAATCTATAAGACCTAATATAAGATTTAACTTATACCCTTTTCATAAATGGTTTACTCTATGTACCCAAAGAAATTCTTGGATCCAAAATATTAGATTCAATTCCATTTTTTTTATTATAATCCAATTTTCATATCCATACTAGTCAAATCTTTATCAAAAAACCATTATCCCAGCATCTGAAACATATAAAGGGTTATATTTTCCTAAGAAATGTGTTTTCAAAAAATTATCTTTCTGCCAAATCACTTTTCTTGGTTCCATTCAACATATTCCCTCAATTACATAATGCAATAGTACAATAGTAAAATATATATATATATATATATATTATAATTATTATGGTTATAATATCATTAATAAAATGATTTAAAAAATCATTGATCCATATAAACAAGAATATTTAAAAATAAAATTTTGTTGTATCAATTACATATTATTGACCATTATCCATTACCTAGTTCAAATATATATTACACTGAATATCAGCATATAAATTTTCATAAATCCCCATATCCATATTGTTAAAAAAGCTTAATATACTAAATTTATTTATTTGTTTTTCCTTTTTTTTCTTGGTGACCCTTCACTCTACAAATACAATTAAATTTTAATATATTCCTGTATTTCCCAAGTGATTATAATCTATATTTTTCAATTGATAGAAAATAATTAAATATGTCATTACTATTATCCATTATTTTAATTTATTTCCACTTTTTTCTCCAAATTGATTACATAATACTTAGGGAATTTTTTTATTCCTTTATATATCATAAGAAAAACTAATCATATAATGAATTTTTATTAGAGACCAACACCCTTTATAGTCGTGGATTAGTCCCTTTATATAAATTGGAAATATTTTACTCTGAGTTGTGTAAATAATCTATAAAAAACATAGAAAATGATTACAAAGGTAGCTATATAATCCAAAAAACATTATTCATTCCCTTGTAAGATAAACATAATTATTTTCATTTTATATTGTTTATGATGATGGAAAAGTTTTCATGGAATATATCCGTGAAATATTTCAATTTATTGGTTATGTTTCCTATTACTCTTTAATATTATGGATCAATAAATACCATTGATCATTATCTCCTTTGAGACAATACATTATAAGTGTAGTATTTTCCTTTTCACCACATCTGAAGGCCATAATTATATTTTACACATATATAATACATCACTCATCTACAATTGGACATGTCTTCCACTAAAATAATGGGGAGATCTATCACATAAAGTGATCCAATATATGAGAATATTGCTTCATAATTGGTTTATCTATCTTGGAAATGATATTTTTCATTACTAGATTATGTTATGATAATATATGCCTTCTATTCTCATTATACATTCTTAAAATATATGCTTCCTCCAATGGGAAACCTAGAAAATATACATAAGTATTGATATCCTTATTCCATCTTGGTCCCATTTCAAAACAATAAAATACAATAGATTAGATCATAACATCATTTATCATAATTTTTAATCAAAATACATTTGAAATATTTATCACTAAATAGAAAAATTATTCTCAAAAAATCTCATAATCTAACATGGTTTCTTTAGCGATATATTTACATTCAAAAACATTATAATGCATTGTAATAAAAATTATAATTATCCTAAAAATATCCCTAGGTGTGTTGAACAAGTTTAACTATAAGTCCCATTTTTGGGAACTACAAAATCCATGAGTGAATCCAAACACACCTTTTTTAGACTTATTACACCTAGTTAAATCTGTTCTAGAACAACATCCACTTGTAGGGATGTATTTCTAGAAAGACCCACATTTTCTCTTCCTTAATAAAAATTAGGATGTTCTTATATAATTATCCTAAAATTCTATCATATGCTTATATTCCACAATATTTTCTTCCAAAATCTTGTTCCAAATGTTTATTTAAAACCTCATATTATAACAATTATAATGATCTTGCCCACAGTATCTCAAAAACCATGAAATAAATAATTACACATGTATAGATACATAGAATTACATAATGAAGGTCTATTTTCATTTTTAGAGAACTAGACTACATAGCTGACACCGATTTTACATTTGGAAAAGATAATAGTCAATAAAAAATGAAAAATATCATCATCCTTGAAACACATTCCAAGAATTCATCTTCATACCCTATGTTCTACCTTGGGAAGTCAGGATCTGCTTGGAGTGAGATAAAACTAGAATTCCACTACCAACTAAATCTATAAACCCCAAGAATATCTGTATAACATTAAAGTACTCATATTTAAAAACCTAAAGTAGTAATAACAATTTTAAATCATTTACCTCAGGTTCCTGAAGGAAACCATAAAAGAACATCCTACATAGGACGGTGTAGTAATTTTACTGAATGAGTGTCATGGGAAAAAATGATCAGTATCATATTTGTATGGGACTTCATTATAAGTATCATATTTGTAATGTGGACTCCATACCATATTTCACATTAATATGAAACTGTATGCCCAGTATCACAGAATAGGGATGCCATGCCTAGTATCACATAATATATTTTCCTTTCCTAGTATCACTGAATAATGATGTCTTTCCCAGTATCATGGTATAATGTCACCATTCCCAGTATCACATTTATATAAAGTGATTACATTCCTAAACAGATATAAAAAACATGTTGTTTTTCATTCCTATTCTGTATTAAGAATAAATTCAATAAATCCCTTTTAGGTCTTGAATTAATAAGGGCCATTATACAAATTTAACATAATTAAATATGGTCGTCATGACAATTTATGAAAATTAAAGAGTTTTTTCATTCCCACACATAATTAGAGATGATTATCCATCGGATTTAATATGATTAAGGTATAATACATAACTCATAGTAATTTAATATCAATAAGGAAGTTACCATTTAGAAGGGTGTTGTGGTCATACCATTCACATTCAATTTCATTATAATGGAAAAGGGAATTGGACATTACACCCCAATACATACATCCACTAACAATATGATATTGCCATCTAGAAGTAGACCAAAACATTCTAAAGGCGTTATAATATATGATTATAATGGAAAATTAATAATATAGAGGGGTTATCCAATGGGATAGAGCACAATATGGTTGGTCATCTCAATAACTCTTTGGTCTATAGGAAGACATTTTGTTCAAAGTATAAAAACCAATTCAATTAATATAAAATAAGATAAATGTGTAGTGGAACCAGTGTGTGTCATATATCACATATTATAATACATCATTACCTGATGAGATAATTAATAGAACACCCATCATAAGATCACACGAATCTCCGCATCTAGTATTGAACATTCATTTGACCTGGATTGAGAGAAGATAAAAGAATGGAAGAACACCCTAGTGGAATCAAATGAGACTAACAGGAGCTATATCAAACATCAAATAGTTAATTTAATGAGGAACCTTAGTTGGAGATTCAAATGAGATAAATTAGAGAAAAACCCTACTACATATTATAGAATATGATAAATAAATTTGAGGAATTAAATTATAGGGTTTTAAGGGAAATATGTTTATTTTACCGAAGAAAAATAGGGGAGAATGATTTAGCTGCACGGTTGTCCAAACGGTGCACCAATAGTCCTTGGATCATAGTATTGTATAGGTAACCACACAGTTAGGCTGCACTCTTTTATAAATAATGAAAAAACCAAGAAATGTGAATCTAATAAAAATTAAAAACCATACTCAATAGTTATAGAATCTAATATTCATGGTTTTGATAAACTGGGCATCCCTATGTTTCTCATAGTCTATCCCAACATGGTTTGGGGTAACCATGTAGCCTATCCCACAAGGATTTTCTTAAATGAGAATCCAGCCTTTTTCGTAAAAGCATGGTTTTAGGCTTTGAAAAAATCCGCAAACACAGCCAGAACATATTTGAACTTATTATTTATCTGTATTATGTCCAAAATAAAAAATTATAATGAATTTAAAATGATCCATACCTAGAATAAATATATACTTATTATTATCATTCCCCTTAATAGAACATATCCCCGAGTTCACCTTCCAAGGGTAGAAAAACATCATCTATAAAAAACTCTAGACCATGAGAATGTCAATCAGCTTACCACACCCAAATATCATCCTCCCCTTAGTTGTGCTTCCATAGAACTTGAACTAAAGGGTGATACATTCCTTGGAGATACTTCTGGCATTGTTGAAGGATGTATATATGATACTCCTCAAAATAATGATCAATATATAGCTCAACATTCTCAGGATAAAAAATTTGAAAAGAGTAGACATGATAATGGTGGAGCTGAGAAATGTCGAAGACATAATGAATGAATACAAATTAATGAGGTAAAAAATCAATAGGATTCCAACCTAAATCCCTATAAATTTTTAAATAGGAAAATATATAAATATTATAGCTTCGATTTCCTTTTTGTCATTCTAATCCTAATTCTTCGTGATAAAAATAAGAAAACATGATCCTCTATCTCAAACTATTTTGGTTATAGGTTGAGATCATTATAAAATTTATTTCTATACTGACAAGTAGATATCGTCATCCAGAATTGATGATCCTACTCTGAAGTCTCTGAAACAAGATAATGACCCATTAATGCGGCCTCTCAAATATATAACCTACCATGGGGTGAACGAAACAACCTTCCTAATAGGGCCTCTAAGGGAGCTATCTAAATCATTTTATAATAACTATTAATGTAATGGAAATCAATGATAGGGATGAGATTCTCTTAAAACATCCAAAATCAATGCTGCATTCTCAAAGATTGTCCTCTAGAACATGTATAGTCTATTCTGAGATCCCATCTGTTAGAGGGTGAAAATTTGTGCTATGAAGAACCTTTGTACCCATATCCTTCTTCAACACCTTACTGAACTTTGAGGTAAAACAAGAATCCTGATAAAAATGATAGTACAAGGGACCTCTTGTAAACATATGATCTCAAATAAATATTATCTCAATATTTCATGATTAGATAAATTCTCTTTGATATAAAGGAAATTAGATAATTTCATCAATTGGTACATGAATACAAAAACCACATCTCTCCCTTAAGGTGACCTCAGTAAGATGATGTTTAAAATCCATCAAAAAATATTCTCACATACCATCTCACACCGATAATGGTTGTAGCAAGCCAGAATTTCACTGGTTATCCACTATCACATACAATTAGGTGGAATAAAATGCAAGAAAACATGTTTTCTGATTCTTCATCCCTGGCCAAAAATACCACAGACAGAAGTCATTATACATATTGTAGATACCAGAGTGATCTAACCACTAAAAAAGTAGCTGACCCGAGAATCATCTCCTCTATAATATTTTTGTGAACCCAGATACAACTATATATAAACATGCTATTTTCATCCTCAAAAGAATAATATATTTGTGGGTCCTCACCAACCATACTCTCTCATAAGACCAAGCCCTCTCATCATAATTTCACTGAATCATCACCTTTCGATAATAAAAAAGATAACTATTAGCGATGAAAGTTCATGCTATCCAGGACATTATTAAACCACTATATTAATCCTTGATAATATATACATAATCTTCCACTCACTACATGCCTCCTAAACTACCTATGTATGAGTTCTCTTAATAAAAGCATTGAAAACATCATTTCATTTCATAAGCATACTATAAAGATCAATAACCAAGGTCTATTGAAATTCAACTCATATTTTCTAACTAAGAATCATGTATAACTATTTAAATATATATACGATGATTTCATGGTTTTAAAGGCAATGAATTCTATCCCATTAGGTATTTCATCCTACAACGCAAGGTGGGTACAACCATTTATAACTCGAGATCATGTTTCATGTAATTTTTTTCACGAGTCCTCAACTGCATCAACCTGTATGCAATGACTCAATATTACAACATTATAAATCTTTATAGACATAAACATGACATGCCACATATGACTGTATTGTTCTTACCAATATCAGGATCCATCGTGATCTACACTGAAGTCAATCTCCCATTATGATATCTACTGGATATCTTTTAGGGTAATGACCATATAAACACAAAACATTTCTTATTCAAGATCATAATTAGTTTTTCTAATAATGATAATTCATGCACAAAGATGATTTAGTTACGATATGTCCCTTTGAAACTCTATAAGTAAAAGATGTTTTTTAGATTCTCCTAGGTAACAACATATATAACCTTCATTTGGTCATGTAAAACTCTTTCCTAGAAGATAATATAACCCAAGAATTTAAACATGTCAATTAAGAAGTGAAATTTAATGAGCATAGAATACAATTAGGTTCTATATTATAGTATTCATAATGATATCAAGTTGAGTTCCATGTTCACTTCACGTATGAGTATACACTATGATGTCATCTCCAAAGACCATGAGAGTGGAATCAAGATATGGTTAGAGAAACTATTCATCAACTAACAAATTTTAGAACGAGTGATCATAAGACTGAAAAATATTATGAGATTCTAATGAAACTCATTATGACTATAGATAGAAATTCATGTTATATCTAAAGGTCCGACTTGAACCAGATGATAAAATGAATTGAGATTGAACATCAAAAGTACCCTCACTCCTCTATACTAGTATGAAAATAATCTATATGAGGAAATGGATATAGTTTTTTTAGTATAATATTCATCAAATATTTTAAATCCATACATAATCTATGTGATATTTTTTCATTATTTGTGAAATTGATAGGTGAACCAGTAACATCCTAGATCCATGTGTCTTCCAATGGTGCCCCATACCCGGTTGGCGGCATGGCCTCAAGAACATTTTCCACAAATGCTAGAGGCTTCCAACTAGCTTCCAGAGAATTTGGTATGATAGTGGGGAAACTATTCCCCCATAGGTAGAGTATACACAATATAAAAAAAATAGTGAACAATAACGGAAGTAGTAATACCATAAAATAAAAGTATATAGAAAAATATTGATAATAGTAAAATAGCTATAAAACACACACACACATATATACATATGATGCATGTCACATGTGACTAGGAATGTATCCGAAAAAGTCACAATGCAGGAATCCCAATATAGAAAATAATTTACATAAAAGAAATTTAACATAAACAACATCAAAAGCCTCAACTTGGTCCCCTGCGCTCAATCTCTAACCACAATTTAGAACATGATGAATAAGGGATCATGACATTATCTATACTAGGAACCAAATAATCTTATTTGATCAAGAAGCATGACCCAAATATGGTGTGAGACAAATCATAGTTGGAAAGAACCAAGATATTTTTGACCAACTATCAATGAATATAAATGGCATGGAATATATAGAAATGATGCAACAATCTGGAAAGTACTCAAAAGTAAACAATCCTACAATTTTTAATTTCATTCATTTAACATTTATTATTCATAAATTGAATCATGAAACCCTGTTATCTATATTAAGAATTGTATCTCCTATGTATGTAGCAAAAAACATGTCTCCAAAGACCATCTAAGCAATCAATTATGATCATGTCCATGCTTATGCTTTAGATTGGAAGAATCATCACAATAATTCCATCATTAATATACAACCCTTTGGGAAAACACTCATAGTATAACCCATTTTTTAACCTAAAAAATTCATTAAATAATAAACCTCTTTCAAGCTCTCACATTTTAACCCCTTTGTTCTAACATAGTACTATTAATTTACAATGACCACCCGGGAAGCTCTCACAGTTAATACCACCATGGTCACCATAACATCAATAAGTTATAAATGACCGCCTAGGAAACTCACATGGTCAGAACCCCCAACTCGATAACCACTAGGAGGCTCTAACATTCAATAACCTATGGTCAACAAAATTGTAAAACAATCATAAATGACACTACCATGGGAATATCTCATAGTCAAATTCCCCTTGGTCAAAAATTCACAATGCATAACACAAACATCTCATATAATCAGTAACTCCATCCTAACTAAACAAGCCATGTCAAACAAGGAACCGGATATGAATCATTTTCCAAATATCCATAAACCACCAATTAAATGAAATACATCCACAAGGTGTCCCATAAACAAGGTATCCAACCTTATGCATAAGAAAACCCCATTTATTAAACAATCAAACCATAGAAGGTAAAAAAACATGGTTAAATTCCAAATCCAGCAATACCCTGAACGTGGGTATGCTGCACTTTTAGAAAATATAAACCAATGAAGAAAAACTAAAGGCACAAACCGCCTACCTCGATGTCTCATAATCAATATAATTGAACGTCAGTCCAAGAATCTGCCTATATCATTATAGATCTACAAAACGGTGAAAATTCCCATTCTTAAATAACTCATAAGAGAGGATGAATATGTAATAAATTCTCTTGCGGTATTGTGAACTCACTAGTGGGATTCCAATGAACCAAATGGAATCTCAATCATAGCCCATATAGAGAATCGAGAGGGGTCTGATGCTGTACTGTAGTTTTTTCAATCTCTTATATGAACCATGTGGAGAAGAAGTCATATTTGTAACACCCCACGATTCTACGGTACAGTTCTCTTTGAATAATGCAATAGCGTGTGTTGTACGCAACATCGAGTTCTAACACAGAACAACCAATCAAACTAGCCTTTATGAATAGTAATACCTAAATTTTGAAATTTTATATATTTTATTTTTCAAAATGGACTTCATTTTTGGATTCGGTATATCGAAATTATCCTAGGGTGATTTTTTTTTATTTTTATGGAAAACTTCATTTTTTGATGAATAGTGAAACCACTAAGTGGTAGTTAAAAAAGTGAATTTTTCATAAAACGTAATTTTACCGCTTTTGTGAGTGGAATTTCAAAAATCCAAAAGACATGTTTAATATCAAGGAGTAAAGTGTGGTTCAATGAGATGAAAATAATTTTTGGTGAATAGTATCTTTTTACTTTTATTTACCACGGTTAAAATTAAATAGGATAATTAAGGGTAAAAATGATATTAATATTACCCTAACACTTGTCCTAATTATATTGGACAAGTATATCTCGACCAAAAACAACTTTAGGAATAAAATATTATCATTTAGGTCAACTTGGATTAGATTAGGTCATTTATTATTATTTAATTCAAAGAAGAGTTAAAAGAGTTAAAATCAAGGTTTATTTACTAAAACATTTTTCATATAGGGTTACACATAAGATAAAATCGATTATAAATATTAATTATAACGATAATAAGATTTCCTACCTAATTATATTTTATTTATAATTTTTAGACATTATATAATTTAATTTATTTATGACACAATGATGATGGAGTAATTACCATAATAATGAAATATTAAAATAATTGATATTATAAATACCCAAATAAATATAATTTGAAACTTTTTAGGAATTACACTAATTTTATAGGTTAATATGACATGTTAGGATTGATTTAATTAACTTTCTTGAAGTAATCATTCTGTTATAATTTTCACAAAAATCAATTTTCCAAATAGTGTCAAAATTGACATAAAAGAGTTTTTAAAACAAATATTATATTGTTAATTGATATTCAATTCTTAAAAATCTAAGGATCGGCCAAGAGACTTATATCATGATATGGGTATTATTACTTGACCACTTGGGGGTCTATTGGAGGTATATAGTAGGTTTATTAACTATATAATATAAAGATACAAAGTGACATGGTTAGTGTCAAAATAATCAACTAAGAGTTAATACTTAATGATAAGGTTAATATAGTATCCCAAACCTGTCTAAATACTATTGGTTGAGTGGTTTTCGACCCATCCCCACCTTATCCTTTAATTAATCCACTTTTGAGGCATTAGAAACCGAATATTAATTTATTATAAAATAATATTTCTAGCTTTTCCTAAGGTGCCCCTCACCCCTCTTATAAAAGGGCACTCCCCCTTCTCATTAATTCACACATTCAGAGCCATTTGGCTCGGAAAAACTCTGACAAAATACTCTCTCAACTTCTCTCACTTCATCCTTGAGGAATTCCTTTATTCAGAAAGCTAACCTAAGGAGCCCTTTTGATTAAATCATAAGGAAGAACCCGGAAAGAGGTAATGATTTCACCACCCCTTTTCAAGTTCCTTTCTTCTTCCACTTCTTCTTTATTTGTTATTACAATTAAAAAATAATGAATCCATTATCTCCTAAATAACATAATATTATTATAAATATTTTACAACCCTATTCAGTACTCTATCCATCTTTTGAATGACATGTCACCATACGTGCGTACGTACGTCTTCCCGTCTCCACGTCATGGTGTAATTGTTATTCAATATATTATTATTTGGATGAGTATAACAATGAATTGTAATTCATGTAAATAATAAATATAACATGATAATGATTCTTTATATATGATATAACATTCAATTTTATATTATTTTAATATCAATAGAAAGATATTGTCGCCTGTGCGTATGTACGGACTACCGTCTCCACGAACGAGATGAGATTCATTCTCCATCGTAATAAATTAAAGTATAATTCTCATTAGAAGATTAACAATAATGATTAAAGACTTAGTATCATTATGGATATGAATATGATACAATCTATCCATAACAAACATGGCTTACGTATCAAAACATATAAAAGAAAATGAGTAAGTTAACACCCGAAACAACGATAATACTAAGATATTATTAACAATGAAACGCTAAAAGATAATATATGATATCATATTAATATATATGATTCTTGTATAATATAATAACAATTATTTCACCATTATATAGGATGTTAAACTACCCCAACCAAGGAAAAGTACAAGGTAAGGGTTTATTTTACAATCTCTTCATTATCCGAGGTTGTTTATATGTAATAATCTACTAGGATTTCGTTATCATCCACATCCATGTTTCTGAAAAATGTATTTCAAAACATTTTTACTATTTACTAGAATATGGGTTAATGTCATTTATACCCTTATTTACTTTTATAAATGGTTTATAAATTAATCTTTCCATCGTTCTCAAAACAAGGACCTTTTTTAACCTTTTCAACAGAATTAAGGTAAGAATGTATTTTATATCTTATACGGAGGGTGCGGCTATTTTCCGAAGTTATAAAATATTTAAAGCTTCACTTACAAGCTTATAAGAATATTTTCAAAGTAAATGTTTTATTTTATAATTATGTGACTTTTAAATGATTTTAAAAAAGAGATATTTCTCTCAAATGGATTTGATTTCATCTATGTCAACATCCTTTGATGGATCTTAAGCTTATTTGATGTTGATTTGTTATGAAACAAAACATCCATATTGTATTGAAATTCTTGAGATATGTTTTACTGTGGATGTGATATTTTTATACCATTTATGGTGTATGAAGAAAGTATTGACATTTTGTATGCTATTTTTAATATGATTTTTTATGTTATGTTTGATCCTGTTCATATGAGGAATGCATTGGACTTAATATGTGACGGGTAGAGCCCGAAATAGCTCCTCGATGCATCGGTAGGTCTCATGATAAAAAATAATGTCTTGGAACAAGGCCTTGACAAAATCTTATTTTTAGTCTTGGCACAAGGCCATGGCTATGTGGTTATGATAGTCTGGCATTATGCATTCCATCATTATGAAAGTGGTTATTGATATTACTTGTGATAATTCGATTAGTAGAATATCCATGTGAATAAGTAAATGTAATTTTTTCATTTTATTTTTTCCATACTATGTTGAGGTTCAAGTTTAAAAGTATTTTGTTTTAGTTATACATTTCCTTAAAAATTTTTTCTTATTTATGAATGTTTCCGTTATATTGTTATCCTTACTGGGCATTTGAGCTCACCCCCTTTTGATGTTTTATTTTTTCCAAGATGTGAAGAAGTAAATTATGAAATACCTGTAGGGATAGTATGAGGGGATAAGAGTGTAGACTATGGAGACTATATTGTTGTAGTTTTCATTTTTATGATGTAATGTAAAACATTATGAACATATCTAGTGTTTCCAAGGATACTAAACTAACCGGTCTTTTGAGATTTGATCTTTCTTGTGATCATGCCAATGTTAGGTAATAATTCACCGAATCTAGGTAACTGGGGTCGGGGTGTTATAGTTGGTATCAGAGGAAGTTTAGTACAATCCTTGGAAGCTAGATTTAGATAAAATCTGATTATAGCACATAGATTAAAGATGGACTTTGAGGATTAGTATAGAAGAACTTCCTAGAATTTTGGTATTTTAGATATTTTGAGAGTTTTCTAAGCAATACATCCCTATCTGGATACGAGCTGGTAGAGGGGGCTCTGGCACATATATACCTAGGGGTAAAACCCAAAAACACCGCTTTGAGCTATACTCGAACGGGATGTAGTGCACGAAAACGGGCCTTTCTGCACTCTTGGTTACGACACTGCCGGGGGATATGCTTAGGATAACTCTCATTTTCATTTAAAATAAATATGAAGGATTTATGAGTATATACATCCTCAAAGAAAACATTTTTATGATTATGGATTGTATCCATAAATAGTTCAATTTATGTTAAGTGTTTTATAAGTATGAAATTATGTATTTTGATTCCTAAACTGATCTAGTTTATGCCATTGTTTAAAAATGGAACCTAGTGGAAGAAATGGAAACCATATCAATGCAAACACTCCATGTTGGGATTTCCCTCCTGATCAAGATAATTATAGTGGATCTGGTGATGCAACAGGTGCCAATGAACTAATCACTGTACTGGGACAACTCACTTAGGTTAGGAATAATAACCTTACTCGTATGGATCACCCTGATCCACAACGTGGAGGATCAATGTTAGATCTCTTGATGAGGTAGCAACCACCAACGTTCAATGGGAGTACAAATCCCTTATTAGCTGGGCAATGGATAAGTTCCCTAGAGAAAATAATTTAGGCTTTGGGGAGTAGTGAAAGGGTAAAATTTGTCATTGAAGTTTATCGCCTCACTAGAGATGATGATCAATGGTGGTCATTGATTCAAAACATGAAGGAATATGATGAAGTATCCAATATGGAACGGAGGGAGTTCAATGATCTTTTTTTAGAAAAATATTTTTCTCGTGACCATCGAGCAGATATGGAAAGACAATTTCTGAGTCTGACACAAAAGGAGAATGAGAATGTCGCAAAGTATGAGGCTAACATTAAAAGGTTATCATGTTATGCTAATGATTATATAAGTAACCCAATAAGTAATATTGATTGTTTTCTGATGGGTTAAAACCATTTCTCCGTCGACCAATAGTCTCACAGTCCTTCTCGTCGTACGAAGACATTGTCTCATGTGTTATCAAGACAGAGAAAGAATTATCTAAGACATATGAATTTAAAGCAAAGGAAGAGAAGAAGAGATCTGCAAATCAATCTAGGAATGGAAATAATGGGAAGGAGGGAAATGTTGAATATCCATCCACCAGTAAATGTGGGAAGAAACACCCCGGTACTTTATTAAAAGGAACGAGAGTCTATTACAAGTGTGGTGAAAAAGTCCACTAATCTCATGATTTAAAGGGGATTTAGAAAGCTACTGATGTCCAGTGCTACAATTGTAGGGATATGGGACATTATGCAAATGAATTTCCTAAGAGTTAGGGGAACGTACCTCAAAAAATTGCAAGGGATCAAGGCCAATCTTATTCTATCACTACTGTTGAGGTAGAAGCTCCAAAAGATGTGGTGGAAGGTAATTTAATGGTCTCCTCATGTTTAGGAAATGCATTATTTGATTCTAGATCATTGCATTGTTCCATATCTACCCTGTTTTCTATGAAAATAAGGTATTTCCAATGTTATTTAACAAGGGAGTTGTCAGTTAAAACTCCTAAGGGAAGTATCATTTCAACATTGTTTTGTGAATAAGTCCCCATTAGAGAACATAAATGTTCTTTATCCACATATCTCATCATCATACCTATGATTGAGTTTGATATAATCCTTGGTATGGATTGGCTTTCGGACCATGATGCGAATATTTATTCAAAGAATAAGCAGGTTAATATTTCCGATGATGATGATAAGGAAAACCTTATCTTTAGAGAATAATCATCACCACCTAATTCTTATATAGATCCACCCCCAGTAGCTCAAATAAATTCAATTATTGTGGAGGAAGATAATTAAATGACCGTGGGTGGGGAAAGGAATGTTCAAATAGAGTATTTAAATATTGTGAATGAATATGTAGATGTGTTTCCGGATGATTTACCTGGACATCCTCCAGAACGAGAAGTTGAGTTTTCCATTGATTTAATTCCTGGATCAAGGCCTATATCTAAGACCCATTATAGAAAGGCCACTATAGAAATAGTTGAACTAAAGAAAAAATTAGAGGAATTGAGTAATAAGGGATTTATTCTCCCTAGTGTTTCTCCATGGGGAGCCACTGTTCTTTTTGTTAAAAAGAAAGATGGATCTCTGAGGTTATGTATCGACTACAAGGAGATCAATGCTATAACAATAAAGAACAAGTATCCCCTACCTCGCATTGATGATTTATTTGACCAACTACATGGATATCAATACTTTTCAAAGATAGACCTTCAATCTAGATACCATCAGTTGTGTGTGAAAATGTAAGACATTACGAAGACATCATTTCGAACCAGTTACGAGCATTACGAGTTTACAGTAATGCCTTTTGGATTGACTAATTCACCCACTGTATTCATGGATCTGACGAATAGAGTTTTCAAAGAATATCTCGATGAATTTTTGGTGGTATTTATTGATGATATCTTGGAATACTCCAAAATCTACAATGATCATGAAAATAACTTGCGCATTATCCTGAAGACTCTAAGAAGACATGAATTATATGGGAAGTTTAGCAAGTGTGAATTCTGGCTTCAGGAGATTTCTTTTCTTGGCCATATTGTCTCTAAATATGGAATCTCTATTGATCCTTCTATTACCATGGAAATCCATGAATGGACTGAACCGAAGAGTATAACTGAGGTATAAAGTTTTATTGGTTTGGCAGTTTTTCATCGATGTTTCGTCCATAATTTTTCCCAGTTGGCGAACCCATTAACGAATCTCACACGTAAAGGGGTTAAATTTGACAAAAAGAATGTGACGAATTTTTCTATGAACTGAAGAGAAGATTATTCAATGATCCTATATTGACTCTACCATCAGTTAATGATGGGTTTGTTATTTATAGTGATGCATCGAAGAAAGGACATGGTTGTGTCCTTATGCAGAATGATAGGGTTATTGCCTATGCATCACGATAGTTGAAAATTCATGAAAAAAACTATCCTACTCATGATCTCGAGTTAGTAGCTATGAAATTTACTTTGATGATATGGAGGCACTACCACTATGGAGAAAAATGTGAGATTTATACTAATCACAAGAGGTTGAAGAATATTTTCTAACAAAAAGATCTCAACATGGGGAAAGGAGATGGCTTTAATTACTCAAGGATTATGATTGCACGATACACTACCTCCCAAGGAAGGCAAACCAGGTGGCAGATTCTTTGAGCAGAAAAGATCATGGAGTTTTGAACAATATTCAAATTGAACGGGATCAAATTTTTATGGATCTAGTGAAGATGGACATGTGAATAACCAGGGAAGGTGAAACATAAATTCTTTTTCAAATGGTTTTTCAAACCATCTTTACTAGAAAGGATTAAGAGTTATCAGACCGATGATGAGGAATTTCAAAAGAATATTAAAGTTATAAATAATGGGAGATCGAGAGAATATGTGTATGAAGATGGAATTTTGAAATTCGTGAAGAGACTTTGTGTTCATGATATACATGATCTAAAAAGGGAATTGTTAGATGATGCTCATAGTTCCAATTTCTCTATACACCCTGGGAGCACCAAAATGTATAGTGATTTGAAGGAACATTTTTGGTGGGACAACATGAAGAGGGAGATTGCTGATTTTGTGTCAAGATGTATGGTTTGTCAACAAGTAAAAGCTGGATGGCAACAACCTAGAGGAGTCATGAAACCGCTTCCCATACCTAAGTGGAAATGGGATAATATGACGATGGACTTTTTCATGGGACTACCAAAGACTCCTAGAAGAAACGATGAAATATGGGTTACTATTGATCATCTTACCAAGTCATCACATTTTCATGCTATAAGAGAAGATCTGCCACTGGAACATCTAGCAAGACTATATATTGATTAAGTTGTGAGACTTCATGGAGTACCCCTATTGATTTTTTCTGATTGTGATCCCTGTTTTACTTCATGATTCTGGAAAAGTCTTCAGAATGACTTGGATACTGAACTTCGTTTGAGAACTGCCTACCACCCTCAAACAGATGGACAATCAGAATGAACTATTCAAACCTTAGAAGACATGTTCAGATCCTGCTCACTTGACTTTTAGGTTATGTGGGATCAATAATTACCTCTGGTTGAATTTTCCTATAACAATAGCTTTAATTGGAGTATTCATATGGCACCATATGAAGCGTTATATGGAAAGGGATGTCGCACACCAACCTGTTGGGATGTCGTTGGTGAAAGAAAACTTGTAGGCCCAGAACTGGTGGAGGAAATGATGGAAAAGGTGATGGTAATCCAAAACCATATAAAAGTAGCTCAAAGTAGGCAGAAGAGCTATGTCGATAATCGAAGGAAGGATTTGAAATTTCAAGTCAGTGATCATGTTTTCCTGAAGGTATCTCCATGGAAAGTAGCCATATGTTTTGGTAAGAAAGGTAAATTGAGTCCCAGGTACATTGGACCTTTCGAAATTCTAGAACGAATTGGGGTTGTAGCTTACTGATTGGCAATGCCTCCAAGTCACTCCGAAGTTCACGATGTGTTCCACGTATCTCTGTTGAGAAAATACTAGCCGGACCCAATGCATGTACTCACCTATGAGGAATTAGAACTGAAACCCGATCAATCTTATTGCGAATAGCACATCAAGATTCTTGATACCAGAGAACAAGTACTGAGAAACCGGACGACTCGTCTCGTAAAAGTCTTGTGGAGAAACCATAAGATTGAAAAGGCGACGTGGGAAGCTGATGAACTTATGATGAAGAACCACCTGAGTCTTTTCATGGGGTAGTATTATATAAATTTCTAGGACATAATTATTTTAAGGAGGGGAGAATGTAACACCCCATGCTTCTACGGTACGCTTCTCTTTGAATAATCCAATAACATGTGTTGTACGCAACATCGAGTTCTAACACACCACAACCAATTAAACTAGCCGTTATGAATAGTAATACCTACTTTTTGAAATTTCATAATTTTATTTTTCAAAATGGAATTCATTTTCGGATTCACAATATCGAAATTAGCCTAGGGTGACTTTTTGCTATTTTTCTGAAAAACATCATTTTTTGATGAATAGTGAAACCACTAAGTTTTAGTTAAAAAACTGAATTTTTCATAAAACATAATTTTATCGCTTCTGTGAGTGGAATTTAGAAAATTCGAGGGACACGATTAATTTCATGGAGTAAAATGTGGTTCAATGAGATGAAAATAATTTTTGGTGAATAGTAACATTTTACTTTTATTTACCACAGTTAAAAGTAAATAGGGTAATTAAGGATAAGAATGATATAAATATTACCCTAAAACATGTCCTAAATCTATTGGAAAAGTGTATATCGACCAAAAACAACCTTAGGAATAAAATTTTATCATTTAGGTCCACATGGATTAGATTAGGACATTTATTATTATTTAACTCAAAGAAGAGTTAAAAGAGTTAAAATCAAGGTTTATTTACTAAATCATTTTTAATATAGGGTTACACATAAGATAAATTCTGTTATAAATATTCATTAAAAAGATAAAAATCATTCCTACATAATGATATTTTATTTATTATATTTAGACATTAAATAATTTAATTTATTTATGACACAATGAGGATGCAGTAATTACCATAATAGTGAGAAATTAAACTAATTGATATTTTAAATACCAAACTAAATATTATTTGAGACTTTTTATGAATTAGACTAATTCTATACGATAATATGACATGTTAGGATTGATTTAATTAACTTTTTTCGAAGTAATCATTCTTTTATGATTTTTACAAAAATCAATTTTCCAAATAGTGTCAAAATTGACATAAAAGAGTTTTTAAAACAAATATTATATTATAAATTGATATTCAATTCCTAAAAATATAAGGATCGGCCAAGAGACTTATATCTTGATAGGTGTATCATTAATGGACCACTTAGGGGTCTCTTGGAGGTATATAGTACGTTTATTAACTATATAATATAAAGATACAAAGTGACATGGTAAGTGTCAAACTAATTAACTAAGAGTTAATACTTAAAGATACAGTTAATATAGTAACCCAAACCTGTCTAAATAATATTGGTTGTGTGGTTTTTGACCAATACCCACCTTAAACTTTAAATAATACAATTTTGAGCCATTATAAACTGAATATGAATTTATTATAAAATAATAATTCTAGGTTTTCCAAAGGTGCCCCTCACCCCTCTTATAAAAGGGCACCCACCCTTCTCATTAATTCACACCTTCAAAGACATTTGGATCGGCCAAACTCTGCCCAAATACTCTCTCAACTTCCCTCACTTCATCCTAGAGTCATTCCATTAGTCATAAATCCATCCTATGGAGCCCTTTTGAACAAATTAAAAGGAAGAACCCGAAGAAGAAGTAATGATTTCACCACCCATTTTCAAGTTCCATTCTTCTTACACTTCTACTTTATTTGGTATTACCATTCTAAAATTATGAATCTATTATCTCCTATATACTATAATATTATTATAAATATGGTACAACCATATTCAGTATTCTATCCATCCTTTGAATGACATGTCACCCGAGGTGCGTACGTACGGCTTACCGTCTCCACGTCGTCGTGTAATTGTTATTCAATATATTATTATTTGAATGGGTATAATAATGATTTTTAATTCATTTAAATAATAAATATAACATGATAATGATTCTGTATATATGATATACCATCCAATTATATATTATTTTAATATCAAAAGAATGATATTGTCACTCGTGCGTACGTACGGAATACCGTCTCCAAGAACGCGAGGAGATTCATTCTCCATCGTAATCCATTAATTTCTAATTCTCATTTGAAGATTAATAATAATTATTATGGAATTAATATAAATCTGGATATGAATAAGATACAATATATCCATAAAAAACATGGCTTACGTAACAAAACATATAAAATAAAATGAGTTAGTTGACACCTGAAACAACGATAATACTAAGATATTAGTAACAAAGCAATGTTAAAATATCATATATGATATCATATTAATATATATGATTCTTTTATAATTTAATAAAAATTATTTAACCATTATACAAAAGGTTAAACTACCCCAACTAATGAAAAGTACAAGGTTAGGGTTTATTTCGCAATCTCTTCATTATCTGAGGTTGTTTATACGTAATAATCTACTGGGATTTCTTTATCATCCACATACATGTTTCTTAAAAATGTATTTCAAAACATTTTTACTATATACTAGAATATGGGTTAAAGTCATTTATACACTTCTTGTCTTTTATAAATGTTTTATAATGGAATCATTCCATCGTTTTCAAAACAAGGTCATTTTTTAACCTTTTTGACAGAATTTAGGTAAAAATGTATTTTTTAACAAATACGGCGGGTGCAGCTATTTTCCACCGTTATAAAATCTTTGAAGCTTACCTTACAATATTAAAAAAATATTTTCAAAGTAAATTTTTTATTTTATAATTATGATACCTTTAAATGATTTAAAAAAACAGATATTTCTCTCAAATGGTTTTGATCTCATCTATGTCAACATCCTTTGATGGATCTTAAGCTTATTTGGAGTTGATTTATTATGAAACGAAACATCCATATTGTATTGAAATATTTGTGATATGTTTGACTATGGATGTGTTTTTTTATACCATTCATGGTTTATGAATAAAGTATCGACATTTTGTATCCTAGTTTTAATACGAATTTTTATGTTATGTTTAAACCTGTTCATATGAGAAATGCATTGGACCTAATATGTGACGAGTGGAGCCCGCTATAGCTCCTCGATGTATCGGTAGGTCTAATGAGACAAACTAATTCCTTGGCACAAGGCCTTGAAAAAATCTTATTTGTAGTCTTGGCACGAGGCCTTGGCTATGTGGTTATGATAGTCTGGCATTATGCATTCAATTATTATGAATGTAGTTATTGATATTGCATGTGATTATTAGATTAGTAGAATATCCGTGTGAATAAGTAAATGAAATTATTTCATTTTATTTTTCCAATACTATGTTGAGGTTTATGTTTAAAAATATTTTCTTTTAGATATACATTGCCTTGAATGTTTATTCTTATTTATGAAATTTTCCACTATATTGTTATCCTTACTTGGAATTTGAGATCACCCCTTTTCTATGTTTTATTTTTCCCAAGATTTGAAGAAGTAAATTATGAATGACCTGTAGGGATAGTATGAGGGGATAAGAGTGTAGACTATGGAGACTATGTTGTTTTAGTTTACATTTTTATGATGTAATGTAAAACATTATGAATATATCTAGTCTTTACAAGGATACTAAAGTAATCGGCCTTTCGAGATTTGATCTTTCTTGTGATCATGAAAATGTTATGTAATAATGCACCGACTCTGGGTAACTAGGGTGGGGACGTTACAGTATCTGGACATAAAACACACCCCTGCACTTATATGTCAAAAAAAAAAGAAAAGTAAATATCATGAGCATTAAATGTAAACACTATTTAGTAGCCTTAACTATCACCCATATTATACAGTCTTCCAGGTCATCACACAGCCATGTACTCCATTGTTACATGGCTAGTACGTGGATGTATGAAACATTAGGGTATACTACATGTACTCAGATGTACATGGTGTGTACTTATAAAACCCCCATTTCATCCTTATCTTCAAAACAACCCAAAAAAAAATTCCATGACTGAAATGATGAACATGGTTCATAAAAATATCCCACCTTAAAGAAATTAATCAATGAATTTCCCTTCCAATGGTGGTAAAGAAGACTCTTCGAACAATTCTATCCATTGGTATTGCACATAGGCCTCCCACACCAATGTATTATCATGCACTCGACCGTGGTACCATATAACACATATCAAGGGAAGAAATAGCCATAAGGAAACCTTGTTATCTAATCCAGAATCTGAATAGGTTTCCCCATGAAGGTTGCATCCACCACTAACTCAATCTTCCTTGTTTAAAAAATGTGAGGCAGGCCCAAAAAGTAATATCTTAGCTGTGAAACAATAATGATGTCGTGCATAGGTTGGTATATCAGAGGTGTCTTCAACTTATAGTAAACTAGACCAACTCTCTCCAAAACCTCAAATTGACCAATGTATATAAGTGAATGTTTTCTTTGTCTCTTAATACACCTATGTCCCAACATCAGTGTGACATGTAAAAATCCTAATCTCTGAAATTGAACTCTATAGGACGTCTCTATCTATCCTCATATGTTTTCTGGTGAGATTATGTAGTACACACAATTTTTTAAATCAACTCCACCTGCTCAGTGGTTTCTTGGGAAAGTCGAGGTCCTAGAATAGTTGCCTCTACTGCCACCAGCCAACACAGGGGTAATCATCATGACATACTATAAAAACCCTCATATGGTTCCATGTGAATCATTTCTAGAAAACTGTTATTCTAGGAAAACACCACTAAAAGTATGTGTCTCCCCAAAGATCACTCATAATCGTGGACGGATGATGGATACATTTCCTCCAAAACCTGAATTGTGCGTTTAGATTGGCCATCTATATGGGGACGCTAAGTTGTACCTAGAAGTACCAGTTTACCCAATGTCTTCTGTAGTTCATGTGAATCAAAAGAATTAAACTGGGAATCCCTATATGAAACGATAGAGTGTGGAACCCCATGTAAGAATACAATCTCTCAGATGTAAAGCATTCAAGTTCATATACATTGAAGGATTCCTTTAACTGTAGTAAATGTGAAAATTTTGTGAGTCAATAAACAATAACACAAGCAACATCATTTCCTCTTTGCGACATTGGTAAACTCATACCATAATCCATCACGAAATCATACCACTTCCACTCGAGAATGTGTAACTACTTTAATAGCCATACTGGTTGCTTGTGATCTTCCTTCACCTAGTGAAAGGTGGGAAATTTTAGAACAACACCTGTTACATCCGTCTGCATGCCTGACAACCCATACCGATGATGTAAATTATGATAAATCTAAGAGAATCCAGGATTAATTGCCTATAAATAGGAAAAAAAATCTCATAACAGGTGCTCGCGTATGTCTGTTGACACCAATACGCTTCCATGAAAATGAAAAACCTCATCCTCGTCTATGGTTTATCTAGGAGTAGGGTACTACCTCGACACACTCCCGCGTAGCACTGTCCTAGGATGTGATAGATTACTCATTCATACTCGATCCAGTAGGGTATAAATAATAGATATATAAGAAAGAAATATATTCCATTTTCAGTCAAGAACCACCAAATGCATTATAGAAAATAGAGCCATATCACTACACTAACTTCTTTCCCCCTAAAATTTATATATCTGTGTTTTTCGGCTTAATTCCTCAGCAACTGTGTCTCTATACCCAGGCATGTAGGCACGATCAATGTCAATGGACTGAAGGTACTCAACCCACCTTCGTTTTCTCAAATTTTTTATCAATGAGGAAATATATACATGAGGATTTTTTGGGCAGTGTATACCATAACATGTTCTCTCAAAATATAATGCCTCCAACATCGCCAGTCATGCACAAATGAATCAAAATAGAGTTCATATGTTTGGTAATTCCTCTCATGTGGCATCAAATTTTGTGACCTGTATGAAACAAATATTTCCCCATGTATAAGCACCACTCCTAGACCAATACCTATTTCATCGTAGTAAATAGTGTAACTCTTTCCTAGTTTTGAATGAATTAGGATCGATACTGAAATCAATCTTCCATTCAACTCCTGAAATACTGAATCACAAGAATCTATCCAAAAGTACATTTCAACCTTCTTAGTTAGGCTCTTCAGTGACGCTGCTAAGCATAAAAAGATTTACATAATGCATCATTATTAACTATCTATCCCAAGAAAACACTATACCTCAAAGATGTTCTTCAGCTTCTTCTAGGAAACTACAGCTCTATACATCTCTAGTTCTACAAATACTCTTGTCTCTTACATGATATGACTAAAGAAGTGAATCTATTATATCCAAATGTGGAATTTTGAGATAATATCATATAACTAAGGTTGTCTCACTATATCTATATTATCTCAAGATGGATGGCATGGTCGTGTTGAGTTTGAGTTTGCACCAAGATATCATCGATGAAGTCTACCATAAAATAATTCAAGTAAGGTTGGAACACTCGGTTCAATAGTGCCATGAAAAATGTTGGCACATTTGTGAGACCGAAATACATTTACAAACACTCATATAAAACATAACTTCTTCAAAAGGCTGTAAGTGGTATATATTATGGTCTAATGCACAACTTATGATAACCAGATCTAAAATAATTTTCAAGAACACTCGAGATCCTCAAATATGAACAAAGAGATCATCAATACTCAGTTAAGAATATCGGTTCTTAATCTTCCATTGGCTCTGCTTTTGATAATCCACACAATTTCGGAGGGTACCATAAATATTTTCAAAAAAAGAACATTAAAACCCCAAGGATAAGTTTTGGGTTTATGAAACCTTTTTTCTGCAACTCCACTAAAAAAATTATTGAGCTCATGTGATTTTGATATATGCATCCTAAAAAGAGGAATTGAGAGTAGTGTCACTCCCGTCAAAAATGAATGGAGAAATGTACCTCCAAATATATAGGTAAACTATAAAATTAATCAATAAAATAATCTTTTAAATGATCAACCACTGGAGTAATTTCCATATGTGAAGTCCCATAGTCATTCAGATATAAACTAGCAATCTAGTTTGTAATTTCTCAATACCAATGATGCTTAAGTCCATTTCTATGCACATGGAAATCCCATTCCTCCTTATGTAGAAAAATACCCCCATTTGATGATTTGGAACTCACCTTCAGATGATTGCAGTCAAAAAATTCCTCAAAAGAGGCTAACAAGTCCATTTTGAGAATGATATCTAAGAACGTAATCTCTAAGACATATAGGTCCCATAAGAAGTGGCACCCACCATCTTCTAGAGGCAACTCCATTCACTGACATACAGTTGATGTCATAGTTCCCAAAGAAATATTTTCAAGCATTATAACATCATCATATGTATAAAAACTATGCCCAAGGATCTCCATAATAGAAACCGATATAGAACTATGGGAAGACCCTATATCAAAAATACTAGAAAATAAAAATAAGGAAATTAGGATCACACATCTAACATTAGAGGGTCTATTATATTGCCCCTATTGGGTATGTTCCATCACAAAAGTATAACCTTTAATGTGGCCCTACAACCCTGACTGGATACCATGAGATGATCTAGTATGTTGTCAATAAATACCTCTCATCTGGGTACTGTGGGCTTGGCCATCTCCTAGGGCTGATGAACACCAATTCTCAGACTGATGTGAAACTGGTGGTTCATCACCTATGTGTATAGGTATAACAGATCCCTTCTCACTCGAACCTGGGGAGAACTTCCTGCGAAAACGTAGAATATGGCCCCTCATGCCGCAAGATCAGCACTTGACTATGTCCTTCTGAAAATATAACCTATTATTCCTACTCTTCTTGCACTTATAACACACCAATGTGATACTTGATCCAAAATAAACCAAAAACTCTTAGCGGGGATTTCACCTATCGGTCTATTGAGTACCCACACTAGATGTTAAACTACCCTATCTCAAATCACCTAACAACAATATAATTTTCTCGGCAATCAATGATTGTTTTACTATAGTCACACCTAACTGAGAATGAAAAAATTCACATGCGATCATATTTCAATCCTAAGACCATCCTAATACCACTTATAAAGTGATAAATTGTTACCTCTCCAATCAGTTTTGAATCACTAAAGATCTACTAAATTATAGAGTAATCCATCACTAAAAGAATACCCTACTCCAAATGCATTAACGCATGAGCTTAATCGGTCCTCAACGTCTTGGGGAAGAAGTAATCATAGAGGGTCCTCTGAAACTCTCCCCAAGAGAAATATTATTCACGTCCCACCTGGGAGATAATATCCCACCTTATATGGGTCGAATCACACATCATGTAAGTCGAAAGTTGCACACTCCCCTCAGGAGGAGTATCTGGATGCTCAATGATAGAAAACACGGAATCCAACCTCGAATCTACAACATGTGGTCCTCCAACCCCTAAAAGGTGAGATTATTCTAACACTCGAACTCCGACGTAAACTCTACCATTTCCGGGGTTGGTTGTAGTGCTCCCTGAAAATTTTGCATCATTTTCATAAATCCTTCACAGAAATGTGCATCATCACCTGGGTCTGGTATAATAGACGGTTCCGAGATAGTCATGATGGGGGGATATTCTGGCAGTCCATAATATACCATCTATATTGTTTGATCACCACCCTCTACCTGGCATACAACTAGAGGACATCTTGGTAGAATGTCTCTGCAAGGTCAAGCGCACACCTCCACACAAGATTAAAGGGGATACAACTTAGAAGTGCCAGATTAGAACATGATAAGGAAAACATAACTTATATAAAAAACAATATTATATGACATGCAAAACCACAACAAGACATTTTCATCCTTGGACACTATATTTACATGAATATTCTTTATTACTCAAGTACTTCAACAAAGCTCAATCTAAACGGTTCTACTAGTGTAACATTACATTGTGTGTTAACCATAGACACGTCATGTACTACTTTTGTTTCATCTACCCATTTTGTTATTCACATGGTTGGATACACAGTCTTTTACAATAGGATGTGTACTCCTGGTACACAATGTGTTCTACCATTTGATTATCATCCACAAGTCTTGGCTCACACAATAGGCACACAGTTATCAACTCCACGACTTTTACATATGGTAAATAGTGAGTACATATGGTACACTATGTGTACTTAAGAAAATTATGTTCTTCCAGAATAAATGAACACATGACATGTGTTCATAACATCAGACACATTGTTGTCTAGGTTTCTAGATAGGAATCCTCTAAAACATCTTTAGTAACCCCAAAATAATTAAATTTTGGCTATGGCGTGTCACATTCTTGTCCACGAGAGCCCATACTCCCTGTGAATCAATGTTTTACATCCTTATTCATATTATGACATAATAGAATTTGGTTAATGTTCAAACATTATAAACAAAATTCTTATCCAAGAGGGCCCATAACACCACATAGACCAAAACTTGGCGTTCATCCAACTAATACATTACACAAACCAATACACAATCTAAAATAGTAGATATTTCTATCAATAAATCATTCACAACAACATAAATATCTAGAATAACATCTATAAAAACATTCTATAATTAGTAATGCAGCATAAATATCATGACACGAATGCATGACATGTGATCTTTATCAAGTCATTATATGATTTATGAGATGGAATACCCTCATCTAATTTGGTGGATACAAAATAGAACCTTAATAATTTCAATGATAAAAAACGTGAACCACAAAATTGTGAAATCAACTCAACTGTAACAATAGGAAAACCATAAAAATTAATTTATATGAGGTAAAATGGATTTTCATGGTCCATGGGCTAGCTACACCCTGTCACAACTTATTACAAACAACATATTCTATCCTATCTCACTCTATAGACTCCATATACTATGGAAAATAAAAATATAACTACTATGATACCACATTGTAATGTCCATGATTCGGGTTCAGCACAAAGGTGCCCTGTAACCGTTTGGCCACATTTCCTCATGCGTAGTTCAACAAATTAAAAAGGCTATTGATTAGTAGGGAGGGACTTGGGAGTGATATTTGGGAAACTATAACCTCAAAGGATGAGTATAGATAAGAGTATTTTTTTAAACAATAGTGAAAGTAGTAATATAATAAAATAGAAGTAATCAGAAGAAGACTAATATTAATAAAAAAACTGGTGAATTAATATATATGATGCATGTCACAAGTGTCTTATAAAGTATCCAAACAATTGTCAATGATGAAACACAATGAAAAAATAATAGTATAGAAAATCATGCCAACTCTAATATCATCACAAAACTATGATTTGTCTCATGCTCTCCAGGTCCAACTAAAATTATGTATTTGATGAAGAAGGAAGATTTCCCTTAAAAATAACTGCAACCATATAATCTATTGTGGTCAAAAATCATGACCCAAATACTGTGCGAGACAAATTCTAGTAGGGAACCAAAAAAGATCTGTGTCAAAAAGTCGTTGAATATATATTGTGGGTAATATGCAGAAATACATCAATAAACTATGATCTACTCAAAAGTAAACAATAGAATATTTTTCAATTAAATTTATTTAACATTTATTATTCATCTATTAAATCCTACAGCCTTGTGATCTAGACTATGCTTTGTATCCCCTGTTTATGTATAAAAATAGATGACACAAAACCCATATATTATATCAAGTAAGACTGAGTCAAACATTGTTCTTTTCCCTAGATGAATCTTCATAATAATTAAAGCATTCCATAACAACCCTTTTGGAAAAAATATCATGGTCTAACCCCTTTGGTTTAACATATCCAATTCATTAAATAAAGACTCACCGTGAACCTATCACGGTCTAATCCCTTTGGACTATAATAGTACTAATAATTTACAATGACCACCTAGGATTATCCCATTGTCAATACCCCCTTGGTAATCATAGAATCAATAAATTATAAATGACATCCTGGGCAGATCTTGTGGTCTAAACCCATGAGTAGATGATTTGGATGCTTTCAGAGTCAATACCCCTTGGTCAACATAATGGAAAAACAAACAGAAATGATCCTACCTTGAGAATCTCTCATAGTAAAACTTCCCACGGTCAAACATTCACAATGCATAAGACATGCATCCTAGAAAATCAGTAAATCCATCATAACAAAACATGGAATGGAAAATGAGGCACCTAACATGAATCCTAGTCCAAACGTCCATAAAAATCAAACAAAGGAAATCCACCCACAGGGTGTCCCATAGACAAGGTATCCAACCGTACACATAAAAAACAACCCTTTATTAATAAATCAATCCATAGCAGGTAACAGACAAGGTTAAATTCCAAATAAAAAAATCCCTTGAACATGGGTATCCAGAACTCTTAACATATATAAACTCAAGATTAACAAAAAAAGTCACAAACCTCCTACCTCGATGTCTCAAAATTGATATATATGAATGTTGGCACTCGAATTGGCCTAGATTGTCATTAATCTCCAAAACTGTGGATTGCATCCGATATATAATAACTCATGATAGAATGGGGATCAGAAATAAATGATATAGGGGTTTTCAAAACTCACTGGTGGGATTCCATTTCACCTGACAACATCTCAATCAGAGCTCAGACGAAGAATTTGGAGGGGACTGAAGATTACAGGTCATTCATTCGCTCTTTTATACGAACCACATGGATAAGAAGATATATTCGGACATAAGATGTGACCCCTTACGGATATATGAAATAAAGTTAAAGTACATGGCATGTTCAGTAAATGTACACACGGTGTAGTAGCCTTAATCGACACCCACTTTAAGTGGTGTGTTCGGTCATCACATGGCCATGTACTCGATCGTTACAGGGTATGTTTGTGTATGTATGCAACATCTAGGTAAATTATGTGTACTCAGAATTACATGACATGTACTTAGAAAAACTAAATTTCTTCATTTTCCTCCTAAACAACCCAAAATCATGATCTAAACATGAAATGAAAATCAGTCTTCATACAGAACCCTATGTAGAAGTAATGGGAGGTATACAATTTCTTGCCTCTAAATCCTCTAGCTACCTATTATGTTAATGAAACCCAGATATAGACACCATTAAATGGGTATTGGATTCTAGTTCACCTCTAATAACTATATTTATAGTAAAATCTACCTACCTCATAGGGGGTTGTCCATATAAGACATCGGGGAATGAATCTATGAATCGATATACTATAGGAGGGGACATAGTGTATTGTAGTCCTAGATCCTCCCTGTCTTGGATAGAAATAAGGGAGGTTACTGTACCAAGATCAATATTCTCTACTCTAGATCTACCCTCTTGGACATCCCACTAACCCTTATGAAGATAAGTGCCACCTTCTAGTGATGCAAATGAAACCCTCTCGAATGAATAATCCATATAAGAAAGATAGAGAACCATGCAGTCCATCCCAAGAATGACATCAATGACTTTAATCATAAAGGAAAAATATTTCCCATAAAAACAAAAACTGATACCTCATGAGGGAAGTTCGTTCATTGGGCTACACTCTCTGGTCTAATCCCCCACAATGTACCAAGTGTCATAACTCCACAAGTAAACATAACACAAAGGATAAGGATCACCAAAATACTATCATATATGATAGAATTTGATCAACCTATATCCAATAAGGCACACACAATATAAAATGATACTAGAATAGTAATTCTAAAAGTATATGGCATGAAATTCTACTCATATGGTATAGGTTTCACTGAATAAATATGGCATGATCTACAGCCCTATATAAAAAACTGACATCAGGGGGTAGCTGAACTCAATTGGATATGTATATAAGAAGCCACTCTAATTTATCCACAATGAAAAACACTTCATGTATAGAAATTAGTACACTATCAACCTCTAGGTCAGGTTCTGCAGAACATATTCTTAATGGAGGATATAACATGGTTCCTCTCTCATTGGGAAAAATAGTAAATTCATAAATATCACTAAAAATCCCCATTATTCCACAAACATAACACTAAACGAGATATCTGGAACACTGGGGATTCTTATTCCAAGGATTCCCACAATGGTGATATACTAGCTAACTCACTATGGGTTTCAACAAGAAACCACTACTCATGTGTACAAACACAAAGCATCGATTTCGACTGCTTGTAGAATGACAACTCTATCCGAGTTCGGAAACTCCTTTCTTCACAATGTATACTACCTTAGGATTTTATCAATGAAAAGGGAATGGTTTACTATATAAGATAAGATAGTCAACAAAAAAAAATTATTTCATAACAAATAGGATTATTATGTCCATATTCAAATTTTATCACTTTCATTTTCTCATCTATAGTATAGATAGATGATATAATATGATTCTCTGTAAAATTAGCTGAATAATCCATTAATATCATAGAACCATGAGGCAGGTTCATGAATTCCATATCTTGATCAACCGTCAGGGTCTCAGGGATGAAATAGACAAATAATCTAGATTGGAAATCCATCTAAGTCAAATCGTGAATCTAACCATCCTACTTTATAATATATCACCAGAATTTGGTGGATCCTAAATGAATATAAGTACTGAGTTTCACTCTTATATCATGTGGTGTCTCATGATTTTTTAATATTGAAATGACCATTTCAATCCATAGCTTTACCGCCTGTGGTCTTCCATCCCACGAATATATAAGCGGATTTTATTACTAGAACTACCCAGTCAACTCTCCCATAGAAGGGACAGAGCAAAGAGCTAACTTAATCGTTGACATAAACTACTAAAATTCACATTGAAAATGGAAATCATAACCTGCATTGAGAATAAAAATTGGTGACAAAATATGAAGTAGTAGATATATTACATGCTGCTCATGGACCACCCACACCAGATAATGGTCTTCTCCACCCACCTTGAATAATATCACAAGATGTTGTGGTGGCATTGATTTAAAATTTTTAAAAACATATCTCAAATAATGTTTAATAATGTCATAATCCATGATAATGTAATAAAATAGGTACAAATCCTTTCTATGTAATTTTTTGTCCATTTTTCCAACTCAATGAATAATTTCTGGTGATATAATGATTTTTTGAATAAAAATATAGATGTCACCTACTTCCCACTACTAAGGCCAATACCAGGACGATGATTTTTTTCAATTGAATTTATATTTTAATTTTCCAACTTACATTTCAATCTATTTGAAATGGTTGAACATAATGGGTTTCCTTGTCCAATCTATAATGGTCCACACACTTTATTAACTAAATGTGGTGTCAATGTAATCCATACCATTACAAATTCTAGTCCATGTGTACAACAGTCCATGACTAAAGATGCCAAAGTTTACTAAATACGATGGATACTATAACCTATGTTTGAAAACAATACTACATCATAAAAGGAACTCTATGTTCCAACCATGTTTTTTAAATTCCCAGCATGAATCATTGGCCAATAAAAATTATATTTATAATAGTTAAATCACTCATGGAATCAAATGCAATTCAATCAACTCAATGTTCCATTGTGTCATGACATATGTATGGAATGTCAATTTCGTAAAAGGTGGATATTATTTTTCATATTCAATCATCCTTCACCTCTTCTCATAAGGCCATGTATAAATGATATCACTAAATTCTATATATGTTAATAACACAATTCATTTACATCACAAAAAAGTAGAATCAAATAAATTATAACAAGAAAAATGAAAAAAAATAACAATTTCCATTCAATTTTTTTTTATTTTCATTATACATGTGTTATCTACTCCCAAGAACAACTCATTATAAAATTTAATATCATTTTTAATATCCTATATATTTTTTAAAAATAGTTTTTCTTGAAAAAAAATCCATTGATACAACTTGGTGACATCACTAGACCAGATTCGACTAAATGATGCCACAATTGTGGTTATCCACATGGCCTCATGCACATATCTTTGAATTCCATAGGCTTCCACATTACAGTTAGGGGATATATTGAGTTTGTTTGGAGATTATTCCATTTTTACCTCTATCTAACAAAATGTATATAAAATATAATATCTAATTAACAGATGAAGAAAAAAATCGCACAATGGAAACAGAAACTATAATGACTGGACTAGTAACCTACCATAGAATAAAAAACATTAAAAATAAAAAATGAATAACAATGATAAGTTTGAAACTAAATAATATTTCACCAATGATAATTTAATTTATCTAAACAATGTTGAAGTCATGTATACATTTAATCATGATGTCAATACTACTCATGCTATAAAAATGTACAAAAGGAAAAAATAAATCAAAGCATCTAAGCTCTATCAAATTCATCTGAAACAAAAAACCCCACCTAATACATGAATGACTTAATTCATCTTTAACAAGATTCTTACCCTTATCTATACATGAATGTATATAGTCTACTCGGGAACCATTGGTGGCTTTGATAGGGTGTTAAAAAAACTTAGTAGGCCACCACCATTGTCATTTATAAATACTGTGTTGTTTTTATAACATTGAAATTTAAAAATGTAATAATATAAAGAAGTAATAACAACTATAAATGGGCCAGTTCTTCTTTGGAAGGAAACTATGATGACACAAAATTCATCATCCCATGACAAAAAAAATATCTGAATGATTATCAATGGATGCGATGCCCATTATGAGTATCATAAGAGTAAAGGGGATGTTATTCCATGTATCACATATATATATGTGTCTATATTCCCAGATTCACACAATAGAGGCCCTATTCATACTATCACAGAAATAGTATTCCTTGAAAAATATCATTATATAGGGATGTTGTGCCCAATATCATAGTTTATGGTTTCCATTCCCAGAATCAAATTTATATAATGATATTTCATGCCCATAAATATAAAAAATCCTAAGGGATTTCTTTTCCATTTATTATTAAGATGAATACATGTCATTAAATTTTATATTTAATATGAATAAGGTTTATCATTCTCATTTACCATAACTAAAGATGGTTTTCATACAAATATACCATAATTAAATATGGGCTTGGGGAAAATTCATTAGAGATGAGTATCCATTGTATTTATTAATAGACATGGTATAATCCATAATTCAATACCATTTAATATATATATAAGGTAGTAACAATTTAGAAGTGTTATTTGGTCATAAAAATAACAATCAATTAAATTCATTATAATTGATATGGTTCTTGGAAAGGCCACCCGACTACATTCATCCATTAACAATTTGACATCACCATATTTGAATAGAACAGAACACACAAGAATTTATTTTTTATTTTAACATGAAATAAAATTAATAATATCGAGGGCACAACCAAAGGGATGGCTCACTGTAATATTGGATATATCAACAATTATTTAGGTTCTAACAATTCATTTTGTTCCAAGTATGACCACTAATTCTTAGACAATACTAATTAGTGGGAAAAAGTGGTGAAACTAGCACTCAACACACATCACTTATTATAAAACTCAAATACTTGAAGGTATAAATTGTAGACCACCTATCACAAGCATGAAGTACTCTCATCTTAAATTATCAGCCATTTTTGTTCTCGATTGAAAGAAAAAAAATAATGGACGTATGCCCTGCATGAATCCAATGAGACCAATAGAAGATGGATTAGAAATTAGACAATGAAATTATTAAAGAACCTATTTTAAAGATTCATATGACCTAAATGTGATTAAAAACACACTTTATTATAGAGAATTGGGTAAATAAATACCTGAAAATCATTTTTTATATTTTCTCCAAAGTCGGTTTAAGGAAAACCGGTAACCAGGCTTACATCCACAAACCACCATCCGCAAATTCAAATTTCAAATTCAAAAAAGAAACCATCATGAGTCTCAATTACCGGGCCGTCTCGAAAAGGTCGCCACCTCGAACCACACCCCATCAGCGCAATCAGACAGCACCGCCGGCGAACAACCCCGACGCGCCATAGCAGACATTAACACCAGAGGGAAAAAAATCTTTGCCGGTGAGCATCATCGGTGACAGACTACCACCGCCCATGCCACACTATTCATCACGCCCACTGAGAACAGTAGGGGAACCAAAATATTCAAAATGAAGGTGAGTTGCACCAACGTCCGCAACCTGATCACCCGTGGTCAAGAACAGACCGTTGCGGAAGATGCCGACACGTACCAGGAAGGGTCCAGAGCGCTCCGTAGAGTATGTCGTAGACGGATCGGTCTTACACCTGTAGATCCAACCAGAAGAGCCGTCAATCTCACCGTAGCCGTAAGCCATTGGCCATCGGGAAGTATAACCATCCTCGGCCAAAAAACACCGGGTACAGATCCAGAAAACCAAATCACACATACAGAGAAACAAAACACAAACCAAAAAACCCTAATCACAGGGAAACAAGAAACCATTGCAAGCAGCGGAAACCTGCAACCCATATCCCATCACCGCCGCCCTTATCAACCTCGAGAGTCGCCAAACCGCCGCCACTGGAGCTTTGAGCTTCGAACTCTGACTAGCGCCACAACTCCAGCGAAAACCCTATCCCGCGAGCGGAGTTGGGAAAGCGAGCTAGCGACGAGAGTGGGAGAGTCAGAGAAAACCCCATAGCCACCAGATCTGAGGGGAGGAGACGACGATAACCAAGGGAAGGAGGCGGCGATGAGGAGAGCTTCCGAGAGCCACAGCTCCCCTTACGGGCCCATCCACCATATTGATAGTAGTGGTAAATAAATAGGATGGGTGAAATTAGCAAGGTTTCAAGGGAAATTTCTGAATTCTAACCAATAAAAATAAGGGTACATGGTTTGGAAGCTTGATTGGAAAAAACATTCAACAATTGTTCATGGATCTCTTCTTTTGAACTAGAATTGCATTGTTAGGCCAGAAAATTTAAAAAATGGTGTAAAAAACCGGAAAATGGATCTTCTAAATATTTCAGACCATCTAGATGGGCATGTAGTAAAGTATACATGGTCTCCACAACACGTGTGTCCCTTGGCTTCTCACTACCAATCCCTGCATGAGTTTGGATAATTATGCGACCTATCTTGTATGATTTATACTAACCTCGAATCTTGATTATTGTTTTATAAATGTTGATTTCCGGGCTCTAAAAATCCTTATACACCCAAAAAAACATCAGTGACCGTACTATACATCCATATTAGGTCAACAATAATGAATTAGATAATGTTTAAAAGGGACTATAACATGAATAAAGATTTGGTTTTTATATAAATTTAATAAAAAATTAATAATTAATGGTGTTTGAGGATGATATGGTCAATAAAAAACTCCACCATACAATGAAACAAACATATTAAACATTATTTTCATAAAATAGAGTTTCCATATTTTTTAGTTTTGGGTTTTCCCAATGGTAATATGTTTCCAGACCTAGGTAATTTATCTTTTATGATTAAATTAAAGATATACATATTATAAAATTTAGACTCAGTGATTCTAAATATGAAATAAAATTTATAATATGAAAATACTATGTATGTTGAAAATTATTTTTAACCCAAGCATATGTAACGTGCCAAAACACCATTTTATCTTAATAAAATATTATTTACTATAATATAACATTATTGAAAAATTTGACATTATTCATTTAATTTGAATTTAAAAATATGAATACAATGATGGAATTATAATATATTAATTTAACACATTTTTATGATGATATATTCATCTAAAAAATTAATTTAACATAATAATTTCCTTATTTTACAAACATATAATATTTTATGAATCATTTATTTCATTTAATTATTATCCAAATTATTATTTAATTGTATTTTCATAAGCATTATAAGGAATTATTTTATCTATACAAACTAAGATAAATTATTATGATATCAAAATCTAATTTAATATTAAAAATAATATATATAACTGAACATACACTATTTTTTCGCTATCCCAATTCTTTATAAATATTAATAGTAATAAAAAAACTATTTTATTTTTCAATAATTAAATTATTATATGGTACATATTAAAAGATAATTGGAATGGAATTCCCATATTTCAGTGATTTATAAGAAAATTTTTAAAAAAAAATCCTTTAAAAAATTAATATAATATATTAGGTCATTTTCAATATTATAAATCTTGCTTAACTAGCAAGTAAACATTTTTTTAAAATAACCACTGTAAATAATATTTATTAGAAACACTATTAAATTTTCACAAATTTTAATTTTCTACATAATATAAATTATAAATTATTCTTATTCCAAATATTAAATCAATTTTTATAAATTTAAATAACCGAATTCAGAAAAACGTATCTAAAATTAATCCCACGTACATCATACAAAATGAAGTATTTAATTAAAAAATGTTAAAAATATTATGAAGATTTTATTTATAAGTTAAATATGAAAAATATTTATTGATCACTATTATATTAGTGGATAAAAAATATATTTAATTTCAGGTTAAAAATATAAAAAAACTATATTACATAAGAAATTATTTAAACGAAAATAGAAGTTTTCGATTTAAATTATTTATTTTTCACTGTTAATTAGAAAATTCAATATTTCTAAAAAATCTCAAAAAATTAAACCAATATAATTTTCATATTACTATTTCATGAAAATATTTTTTTAATAAATTTTCGAAAATTATTAAATATAAAATTTAGTTTAGTTTGCAATGCGTGAATATATAATGTTTCTTTAAACCTAGTGTTTCCTGCATAACAAGTTATGAAAGAAATTAAATTAATTCAAAAAGAAATACACTATAATGACATGTTTTGTTACATTAGGTGTAGGTAATTTGTACTCAATGAATATTTGTATCATTACATGGAGGGATTCTTTTTAATGATGGTATTGACTGTAAACGTGCATGATATATGTTATTGGGTCAAATTATTTGATGGGGAAATATATTCTTATCACCTATTGATGAGTTTACAATGGGTATTAAGAGTTTTTTTCTTTTGACTGTGCTTGGTATTGGGTATGGAATGATAATTTTGGACATGGATGAATATAGTATTGACAAAATTGGTCATATGTTATATAGGGTCTATGGGCTATGAACCCATTGTGGGGTGATATTTATAATTAGGTATATATGAGTGTGTACCATATTGGGTATAACGAAGTTAGTGAATACTTTAACAGAAGATATGTGGGTTCCATATTGTTCGTTGTGTCATGGAATGTATCATTAGATCATTTTGGGGAATAATTACCTATAATGACATATAGGTAATGTGACATTTTGGGATTTGGTGTTAGGAGAAAAGTGACTAAGAAATTTATTATGATATGGGGTCAAGGAAGGTTCCATGTGCCTAATATTGATCTATTTCTTTTATAAATAATAGTATTTTTATAATCAATGGGTTTAGAGTGATTTCATTGGGGATGTGCAAGGATATGTTATAATGATGATTTTCTTAACCATATGTGTTATAGATTTTTAACAAGAATTTTTTATGATGCATAACCCTATGTGAGAGGTTGGTGGAAATAAATTTTTGAAGTACCATTTCATATATAAGTGGGTAAATTTTGAGTTAGGGTCATGTACCCACACCTTATGTAAACGGGAAAATACATTATATGGTTTATGCGATCATACATTAAATTATACAATACGTTGATATGATTAGACAAAAGACTAAAAATTGAGTGATCATTTATTGGTATAGGATTAGGTTATGAGACCATAACCAAAGGGAGAGGGACTTGACATCATACATGGATATGGGACCTCACTCCAAGTGATATATTCATTGTAAGAGATTTAATAATTACCTTACTTTTAGTGATAGGGTATTGATCTATATTTAAAATGGATAGCCAATTATTTTATTGGACACTCATGCATTACTTCATTTAACCTTTCAACAAATGGAATTACCATGACATTAGACTATTACAGATATGGGTTCTCATAAGGGACCAGATTCGGTAGGTTTGGGTGTTGCGAGGGAATGGTCATCATAAGATGACCAAATGTGTATATTTTATATAGTTGGGTTATTTTTTCTGAGGATACTCTTTTATAGGAATAAATATGTTCGGAACACATTAGTGGTTCTATATTTATTGTATTATCCATTCCATATATAGGAGCCTTAGAGAATATTCCAACACCATGATTAACATTCACGTTATATGTTATATAATAGGTTAGGATGGATCATCTTGATAGGGATTGTAATCAGGTTCTAATCAAATATCAATGTTTTTAGTCAATCGTTATTATTTATCATTATGCGTTTATTTTATAATATAATATTATTAATTAGAGTGACATAGTGTGATTTATTATTATGTGACCAGAATTACTATTGAGTTATAAAAAGGTTAGTTTTTATCTATGAGGATTCACATCCAGAAGTAAGTCCATATGAGTTTACACTTTTTTTATTAGGTTAGTGTCTGGTTATTTATTTTTTATTTAGTGTTATTATGTATATTGAAATGTCTCCAAAACATGGTTCATATAATCTCACTACTATTTTGAATCCTTTATAGTATTTTAATGTCCACCTGAGGTCATGTGCGGATCCAACACAAGATTCATATAGGATTTTTTATTTTTTGAATTATAAAAATTTAATAAATCCATTTTATTGTTATTACTAATTATTGAATTTTTATTCAGATATAAAAAATTTAAAAATGTGAGATGGACTCAAGGATAGTGCATTATTGAAACCAATCTGCAGAGAAGACCATTTTACATGGGTTATGATAATATGGTTTTTTATTAACATTATTACCATTTATATGTATTATCATCTGTGTTGTACTTATTTCATGTTTTTATTTAATTTATTTACTATTGGATTAAGGTGAAAGAGGTTATCATGTATTCATTATACATGGAATCCTTGATTCATATAAAATTAATATTCATTTCTGTGATTTATGTACAAGATTTGAGAACAGGTTAATATATTTGATTCATGCTTAATAAATTTTATAGTTTTTTACTATATATATATTTTTGGTATTGTAATCAGGTTGACCATTGTTATTGACTCATTACATGTTGGTATTTTTAGAGAAATTTCATGTCTGTCATATTTGTGGGATATTATATAATTATGATTACACAATACCCAGGTGTTAGATATGAAGTGTAACACATGGTGGGTAACTTCAAGCATTTGATGACTTAATGAACTTTTTACAAATGTTATGTATAATTGAGTTTCTGTTTAGATTAGTATGTGTAACGTTAGTGTGTTTGATTCCTTGAGGGAGGGTATACAAATATGCATAATAATACATAATATTTTGATATGTAAATCATTTGGGGTATTGCTCCCATGTTTAAATTGGGATAAGGAGAATGACTAGCCTTTAAGTTTATGTTGTGGATTTTGATGAAAAAATGATTGGTGATATGAGTTGTTTTTTTCTAGAGTGATTTTCGGTTGGGTATATACTTCGAGGTTTAAAAATGATGGAAGTGTGATATATGGTAATGTCGTTGGTCATTGAATTAGTGATATTCCGTATGTTTTTTGAGAATAGAGCACAAAAAGCGTTTCTGGAATTTTCTAGATATAAAGGGAATATACAGATAGTTTATTATCTTCCCGAGGAATGGATGTGTTAGATATAAGTCATTAAACCATGTGTTGGGTTCAATGATCAGGTAATATAAGACTTAATTTTTTTTTGTTTAGATGAGATTAAGATAGTCAATGGGAAATAAATAGTGAGATGGTTTTATATGGTGTTCACCCTGCCTAAGAAAGAGGATAGTGAGTACTGGAATATTTTTTCTATGGAAAGGAAATGATGTGTGAATAAATTTTCATATTTTTTTCACTTAATCCTTATCTATCATGTGGGTTATTCATATAGTAAATGCGAAGGTCCAATTACGATTTTTCATGTTCTAGGAGAACATCAGATGTATAGTGGGTAGTGTGTTTTTGTAAGTAATCCTTAGCCCCTTTGGATTAGAGTAGAGTCATAAGACATTAGTGAATTCTATAATTGATCACCATGGGATGGTATCAAGGGTAATATATTGTAATGTTTCTTATGAGTGTGAAAAATTACTATGTACATTAGTAAGATACCTTTGTTCTCATTGTGTCATGATTTCTTGGGAAATTTGACATTTTAGAATTATGGTTAGATAGAACATCAGTGATGGATTATAACATTGTGTCATAAAAAATGGTTGAATATATCTTAACATGCGTTATCTAGAACTTTATGTGTGTTTCATTGGAGCGGTGAAATTTATGGTGTTTGGAATTTGACTAGATCAGTTATATAGAGGGAGTGGTTTGGGATGTAATACAGTGAGGATGCATCATTGACCTTTTTTGGGTATTACCATAATATCAAGAGAATAGTTCTCAATACAATTTTTTATTATTAGGAAATACTAGAATTAGTAAAAGGTGGTGATTATTATGTATAGAATATTTTGAGACTGTTATCCTAATACATTCATTATAATTATTTATGGTTAAGGAATGGGATATAAAGATATGTTATAGTGGTAGAATGGGTAGATGATAATGATACACCTTTAAGTGTATAAAATTATTTATAAATGGTGTGTAATGTTCATCTCATAAGGGTCATTGATATCGTGGAATCAGTTATTAATTGGTTGCGGTTATATTGATATTATAGTGGATATGAATATAATTTCTATCTATTTTCCTAAATAAATTAAAAATATTAAATTAAACTAATGTATTTGATTAGTACCTAATGGTTCATATGTGATGGAATCTGATCCAATGTGTGCTGAAATTATCGTATGATACATGATAGGGTATTTATTTGATTCAGTGTTAAAAAATTATCTTACCAAGATAATGATGTTGTCACATTAGTAAGGGGATTTATATGATATAATGATTCTTTTAGGTGTTATGATATTGGGATTAGATTAAAGTGATTAATCACTGACATCTTGTCATGACTACTATTAGGGGAAGTCTGGAAGAGAATGAAAGACCGTTAGATTATTATTTAATTAGATTCTATGATTTGTAAATTTCATATAAGGTGTCATCTTTTTTTTCCAGATATTCTTTTCAGATTTGATGAGAAAAATAAATGTAAAATCAATTGAATACATGTTTAGTGTTTGGGAAGTAGAGATTCATCCAATTCAATATATAGGCTAAATTAAGAGTATAATTAGATTTCAGTGAATCCATTAGACACTAAGATATGTTTCTATGTACTTCTCTTCAAAGAGAAGTGCTATAGTTTGATTTTTATAATGATCAATTTTAATAATGTCATAAATTTCATGGGATAATAGAATTTATATTCTAGACGCATTGACTTATTTGAGATTAGGGATTCCCATTATAATAAAAAGAGTTGGTACATTTGTAGGAGGTTTTTCAGGAATATTCAATGGTTTGAGAAGTGTCTTGGATTATACATTGAGAATTAGAGATGGTACGGGTTTGTAACATCACTGATATTCAATAGATATATTTTTATTTCAATTATCCACATAGAAAATTTTTATACAAAATAAATCTATATTGGTTACCATATAGTTTATGGTTATGGATTAACTATTTTATATGAAAATTTAAATGAATTATTGGGTTTTCCAATTTTTAAATCACATTATAGAAACATCATTCCCAGGATTTGATTCTACACTACCCAATTGAATGACAATGTTTTAATAAATTTATAACCTTTATAAATATTAGAAAAATCTATTTAAAAAATATTATTTATTTTAAATTAATTTAATTTTTATAATTCTATAATAGAAAAATATCAATGGTAAATATGAAATAATATTTTAACAGTCTTGATTGTTTGTATTTATCAAAAACATGTTTACTATGGAAGATTCACTAAATATGTTACTATGTAATAAAATATTGAAAACCAAAAATTCTATACTAATATTTACTTTAAAACCCAAATCTTATGGGGCGTACAGAACTACATTATGTAGATGATTTTCAAATTCAATTATACAAAAAATAATTAGATTTTAGGAGTGATATGACCTAAAAATGGCCAATGGGAATAACAAAAATCTTTTAAATGAATAAACCATGATATAAAATAAATTAAAAGGAATAATAATGGAGATAGGACTATGAAAATGGTTTTAAAAATTTAAATAATTATTTTACTTATTGAAATGGTTAGAGGAAATACAAAATATATTGGGATGTGAGATAATGTTTTTTATCCAAATACCCAAACATTTTTTGAATAGTTCATCTACATCCATTCATCTCTTCTATCAAATAAATCCAGGTTCATTAATTTATTACTTATGTTTTGAGATAATTTTTTTATTAATTTATTGTCTCCAATCACTATGTAATGTTTAGTATTTCATTTCATACATTTCCAAAAAGAGTATTTTAGACACTTTTTAGTTATCACGGTATTGTTCAATTTCTAGCTAAATATTCTTTATCTCCATCTGTCTATATAAGTAATAAGTATTATTAATGAATTATTTTTCCTTATCCTTCCTATTTATATTTCTATGAATGTCTTGGTATTTCTCTTTTTATTATTTCATGCATCCATACCTAGAAATTATTATAATATAAGATAATTAATATTCTTACTCAAATGGTTTCTTCTATTTAATATATATATTACTTAATGATACATTATTGTGATTTTTTTAATATATTCATTCAATAATAATTTTGTCACATTTGGTAAATTTATTTTTATTATTTCATATTTCTCTTTTAGAAAAAAGCGTAGAAGAATTCTCTAAGTGTACGTTTCAAGTTATTTCTTTTAATTTCATCTCGATTGATATCATGATTATTTTTCAGTGGCACTATTTTCATTTCATTTTTTAATCATCATTAATTTTATTTAAAATGAAACATTTTTATATTTCTATGCTTGAAAACAATTGAAACGTTGATTTTTTTATGTTATAAAAAAGTAAAAAATTGATATCATAAATTTTATTAAACTTATTATCTTAAATTAAAATATTACCATATATATCAATACTCTTTCATGTTCCACCATTAAAGAGTTCCTTATGTTTTAATTCCATGAATGATATCCTCTTCATAAATAAATACTATGTCAAAATAACAGTATTTTAATTATTTATATTCTTATATATAAATGATACGCCGGAAATGAAATATATATATATATATGAGTAATTATACCTAAAAACATAAGTATTTCATTATCATTAATTATGAATTAATAAAACCTTTATAATAATTCAATTCTTTTTTAATTATCATAAGTAATTATTTTTATTGAAGGGTGTTAAATAAGATACTTATACTATTTTTCTGAATGGAAAATGTGTTATTGATCGTATACCATTTTCGTATAGATTGTGAATAAAATTATGAATTATTTTCTAGACATAATGATATTTATAATAATATATACATTATTGGATGCCTTATTTTTTCATGGGTTAATCCTGGTGTGGTTTTTATGTTTCAGTGATTGTTTTCAAATTCTTGTGGAACCCATATATATTAGTTTATCAATGTAATAATTGTTAGGAACTGAATTATATATCACGATAATGTATTGGGAAATGATTTATATCTAATGAATTTAATATTTTTTGTGCAAGGTTTACTAATCCATGACCATATTATTATTATTTAGGGGATTGTCATATTAATCATCCTCCATATTTTTTTTCAAGTTTAATCTAAAGTTCACCTCATTCATAAAGTCATGCATGATCCATGTACAATTGGCATCATCTATAATGATATGCAAGATCCATGTGATGTTATCCTCATCAATAGTTTTATGATGTCTTGTTAGTGATAGAATACCTTTTTTTATTATTGTATGCCTAATTTTTATTCCACATCGTTTTGTTTCACATGATTTCAATTCTTCTTTTAAATATTTTATCTTACATAAATATACAATGATTTATTCAATGTTATATTTAGTGACAATCATGTTGTCTCAAACCATTTTTAGGCCATTATTTTTCATTGTGGTATCTGTAATCCTTTTAACTTTATAATATTTCCTCATCTTCTTCATTTAATAATTCTATTTCAATAGTTATCAATTATCAATATATTTTATGATTTATTCTAATGGGAAATTTTTTACCCCTATAATGTTTTGGATATCACAAACTTTTAATGTTTCTCAAAATTACCATGAATTAATATACGGGATTTTAAAAAAAGTGTCACATGTTTTCATAATTTGGCATTAAGAATTAAAAATATTATTTAGATGTTTTGGTCTAGATACCATCAATGGTGGCCTCTCTTCTACAATTATATTATTGGTAGTAACCGAGTACCTAGTATTTGGGAACATGGTACCTTGTGACACATCCTGGGGACACCAACCCCTGTACGACCAATGAACTACCAATAGGTTAATAAATAGGTCGTGAGGTTCTTGGCATAGTCTAATTGAGTACATTGTAGTCCCTAGAGAGATTTTGAAAATATAAGATATATGAAACATTTTTAATTTCAGGCACATATTTTTTTAATGGAAAAATGGGATCAGTAAAAGGAAATATGTTTTATCTCTAACTTCATCTTCCTTTCATAATGACCCCCTGTATTGTAGTTCTTTTGTGTTGGGAAAACTCTCCCAAGGTAACATTATAGTGTTCTTGGGTTGGCTGTGTTTTGATAAAAAAGAATGTGGTCATGGATAGTTGTGTTGTTGTAATGAAATTATTGAAAAGTTATAAACAAAACTATCAATGAAATAATAATGTATGATCTAGTGGTTGTATATAAATTTGTGTACACAATTTGGTGTCAATTACTTGTGTCTTCCATTTTTTTGGTACAAAACATGGATGAAAATTCAAGATTAATGAAACTAATATTTATAGGTAATAATCATAAATATATATAAAATACATGAATTTCATAATGGGTTATTTGTTACTAAATGGTCTATTTCTTTTTGATGGTGTTGTGATTTTTGAAGGTATGTAGGATCCTGAAAGAGTGATGATCATGATTGAATTAGTATAATCTACATAGATATGAGGTACATTTTGAAAAATAAAATTTCACTGGATGTTTCAAAATGATAGATTTTTTCAATAGATTATATTAATACCTTGGTTAATGTTAGTGGTGATCTTGGAATCTTAACAAAAATGAGGAAATTTTTATAAATAAATATCTACACCCCTTGTTTGATCAAGTAATACTTAATAAAAATCCAGAGCATATGTCTTGTAGAAAGTGGTTTGAGAGGGGTTTTGGTATAATGGATGTTTTCATAATATCATATATTTCATAGGGAAATAATGATTCTTGAATTATATGAATGAATTTAAATGTTTTCAGCAACACAAGAGAAGTTAACATCGTAAATTCAAGGAGCATCTCAGAAGTTGCGGGATTCATGAAAGATGTGATCATCAAAAAAATTTGATCAGCGTGAATAATGAGGGATTCTAAAATTTACTGAGAATCATGAAAATATAAATTTTTAGGAATGATTGTAGAATCAGTATAGTTTTATATTAATGTAAATAATATGGTAGTTTCCTAAAGGCTGGACACTGGGTTTTTGAAAAAGAAAAACTAATGAAAACCAAATAATACTTCCTAGTAAATCTAAATTATTGTTTTATTAATGTAGTGGATAAAAGTGGAAAATTATAATTCCTGAAAATAGGTGTAAACCCAATTTATTATAGATATTAAATGAAAATTATTCAAAATGGGAAGTGACAACACATTAGATGAGAGATTTGTGAGAATTCAAATGGTGATTGGTTGTAAACTAGGAGAGATAGTGTGTATACTCCAAAATTTGTACTAGAAACATGATTTTGTGTATTTGGTGCATAATAATATTCCCTTTATATTTTAATTCAACCTAGAAAAGTATTAGTGAACAAATTAAAATTGAAATTTCTCATGACAAATTTTATTTTTGCTCATACATTGCTATGATAAAGGGAGAGAAGAGTGTTTTATTTAATGATCAAACAAGTTTCAAAAATATGTTGTCCCATAATTTCCATTTAATTTTTTTAAATATATGAGAATTTTATGAGTCCACTAAATATGACATCCTATGATTCTGAGGACTACAGTGTCTAGAATGACCGGTCAATGTTTGTTAAGCTTAAATTAACACGCGTATGTTTTTTCCTGAAAAAGTTTAATAACTATTAAACAGTTTGTCGGATAAGAAATCTGAGGGAACCGTTGCACTAAGGATGGAAAGTTTAACCCAGGCGTGACTTATGTTTAGTTGGCACATGCCTCCTGTGAGTAAACCCGAAAATGGTATAACCGTAAATAAAGTAATTAAATAAATTATTTTATTTTTCAAATGCTTATAACTCACAAATGGTAACTCGGATTAAAAATATGAGACCACTGCTGAACTCATGTGGGTTTTATATATTAAGCAGATACTAAATTTGGCCGGAACGGGCCACATGATAATGTTAGTTTTTGACCTCTAATAAAATAATTAATTGAAAATTATTTTATTTTAAAATTAATAACTTCATAAATGATAACTCAGATTGAAAATATGAGATTACCATTGGGTTCGTTGGGGTGAGTTTCACAGAAGAAAATCCTAACCTAGACCGACATAGTTTGAGGGTGTCTTATATTATTTTTCTGAACTTTTTTCGGGTATATTCAGTTAAAACGCAACCATCCTTTTGTAACATTTGAACCAAGGCTCGGAATTGAAATATGAGCCCACTGTTGAACTCACAGCGACGATATTCTCTTTATAATTCATTTACGTTAACTACAGTTAGTCAGGAATAAAAGTTAATTTTTGTCTTTTTATAAAAAATATAATAAAATAATGTAAAACACATTATATTATTTTTAATCTTCCATTGGTTGAGAGTGTTGGTTGAAACTTCTCCTTTTTAGTTGGTGGTCGGACCGCCACACCCTAATCTCCCATGAGAGGTTATGGTGGTGGGGGCCACACGAGCATAACCTCCCTATAAATGATAAGGGTTGGGACCACCCGACCCCTATTGATAGTGGAGGATGAAACTTATCCACTGCCCCTCATTAATGAGGGAGGAACTCTTGACCTCCTCTGTGAAATTAATTGTGCCAACGCACATCCCAATTAATGGTGCCAATGCATATTCTATTTAATTGTGCTAGCACACGTGCCAATAAACTATGCCAAAGCATGTGAATTTATTAAGGGGTGTTTCTTTCTCTAGTTGAATTTTGTGCCAGCAATATAATAATAGACAACCCATTATTATTATTTGGTTGGTGTTCTCTTTTGGTGGAACGGAGGAAGGGAAGAGCTATGGAGAACCATTCTCCCAATGATGAATGCGAAGAACATGAAGAATTCCGACAAAGATTCTTCCTCATTTTTCTATTGTGGCCAATTTCTGACATAGAGCATCTTCCCTGCTCATCGTAATCAATGAACAGATGCACGAGCTTGGATTGGGAGTGCGTGATGAACGCAGCGATTGAAGAACTTCATCATTTTTTTCTACAAAACCGTCAACGAACATCGATCAATGACTGCGAATCAATGTAGGGTTTAATACTTGCTGATTTATTATCCTTTTTCTTTTCCGCTTATTCGGAATTGAAATGAATAGTTGTGTGTTTTAAAACAATTGATGATCATCTCCTTCCTCGAGACAATTGTTACCACACTAAATGCATAGGGTGTGGTCCAAACCAACATCGCCAAACTCCTCTTCCATTATTGTTGTGTTGTTCTTCGGAAGAATGAAGAGGTGAGGGTGACGAAGGCCACAATGACATAGACCGCTCTACTCGTGTCCTCCGCGAATCACACTGCCCCTGCGGTGCAGTAAAGCTTCTGGACGAACCCCATCGGACTGAGCGGTGCAGATCCCTCCTACCCGAGGCCTCCCGACGCCCCACCCGACACACAGATTTCCTAGCCACAGCCCCACGTCCATCCCGGTGCACATTCGCCCTTCCCGGTGCCTTGCCGAACAACCCGATGGCCTGCCTGGCGCACCAGCGTGTTGCCCGGCTCCACCGGCTCCCTACCCGGTGCCCCTACGCTGCCTGCACGTGCGCCTCGTGTGCTGCCTGTGCGCCCTGCGCGCTCCCCAGCTCTGCCGGCGCACTACCCGACGCCCTAGCTGCCTTCGCAGTGCACCTGTGGCCTGCCCGGCGAATAGCCAGCCTGCCAACACCCCACACGGCCTGCCTGCAGGCGATCTGGACACCATCTCCCACTCTGTGCCCATCGCAGCACTGGCTGAACTGGCCCCGGGCATCGTGACGACCTGCTTGCACGGGGGCATCTTGGATGAACCACCCTCACAATCCCCTAGGTCAGGTCCACCAGACCAGGCCTAACATAGTAGGTTGACTCACCCAACAGGCTGGGTCTGATCCATCGGGTGTGTTCGGGATGACCTAGACCCGGTCGGCCCAGACTGGATTGGGCAGAGTGGGTCCAACCAGGTCGGACCGGACCTAGGCCCACTACCGACCCTTTGCTTACATTGGCCATTTATTTGGCCCTCGACGTCTGTTTGACCAACTGTTAGCGATGATGGATATAACGATGACAGACAGTCCAATTTAGAATTCTCCACTGGAGGTCGGGGTATAATTGAGATACGGTCAGGTTGGTTCGTACCCGAATCCCACTGGGCCCCTGGGACTAAAATGCTAATAACTAACAGACCAGGCATCTGATTCATGTGCTGTCGGTTGTGTTCCGACCCCTATAATGAGGTCGAACATTGAGATACTTCTACGTGGGACTTAATGATACTTTGAGTATCGACATGTGGCTCGTGAAGCGGACCCTCCCGGTGACGAGCGAGCAGATTGCAGAGACCTAGTAGCTAGCTGATATTGACAACTACTGACTGATTGACTCAGAGTGCTTCAGATGGCCCAGTGGGGAGGGCTTGGTTGTAGAAGAAGACCCATGGAAGAGGAGCACTTGGTTATAGCGGCAGACCCACAATACTCAATGAAGGAGTATCTCAATAGGATATGATGGGGAGCGCTTGGTTTTAGCTACGAACCCATGGTGGGGAGCGCATCTGTGTGAGGACGGTAGACGCATAGTACTCGACAGGTGGAGTTCCTCCGCAGTCCAAGGTTAGTGGGAAGTGCTTAGTTGTAGCAGTATGCCCACTCTACTCGATAGAGGAGGAGTTCTCAAGTAGTCATGGTATCGACATCATGAATAAAAATCCTGGTATTAGGTGAGATTAGGACTTTTGTATTTTCCTCATGATTGAGATGAGTTACTAGATAACTTAGGTATATGTTTTATCATATTCCTATGTAATAGTTATCCGTTGATTTCATACTCTGTGGTTTATCCTTGGGGGATTATATGAGACCTTGAGGGTCTCGGGGTCCCTACTGAGTATCATAATAGTCACCCTTGCACGTGCAATTCCCGCTCCTCGTTCTGTTGGTTGCAGACGATGGACAATGCTGATTGAGGCAGAGAGTGGCATGAATCGACGACATCCGAAGGTGGATCACTTGGAGTGACGGTACACAAAGGTGTCTGACGGACGAACATGTAGTACTGAGGAGGCCATATGCACCTACCCTTTAGGTAGGAACCCCGGAGGGTGACCGAGTTGCTGCATTACTTTTCTTCAGTTGTACTTTCTTTTCAGTTATACTTTTACTTTCCTGTTGGGCTTGTATTTCCGGCCCTTTTACTTTCCATCACACATTTTGTATACAATTTTTTCTTAGTGTATTTCTTCTTGTTGTGTACTGTGATGTGTTTTTACAGTTATAAAGGAAATTCCTTCCCAGTTATGGGATATATGCCTTTGGTGCTAGTCTCCAGCCCCTGGCCTACGGAAGGCTGGCTTGGGGTAGTTACGAAATAGGCCCCAGGGGGACGGGTCGTGAAAAATTGGTATCATAGGAGTCAGTTATACCCCAAAACATAGGACTCTGATATTTTCATTTCTTTGAAGCAATAGTGTTAAGGGTAAAAAGTGTGGTTTTCAGTTCAGGGAGTCCAGTGTTGGTGTGGCATCCAACATATCCATACTACAGGACCCGGACTAATAATCTCTGACTTAGTGCACGATAACACAGATTGCATGTATGTTTTCATAAGTTTTTGTTATGTTAGATCAACTAGGTCAGTTCCCCAGGTATATCATTTGACCATGTTTCATCTGTTCAGGATGCCTCCACATAGACAACCAATTAGAGTTCTGAGAGAGTACACGATGACGACCACCGAGCGACGAGGGTCCGGTGCGAGGCCCTCATACTATGTTGGAAACTTCAAATGGTGTTCCAGAATCACCGACACTCGTTGAGCAGTAGATGCCACTAGTCACACCAGCAGATGATACACGCCGACTGAGCATGTTTCATGAGTTCCTTTGGCATCTGCCTCAAAGGTTACAAGGCAAGGCATATTCCCAGGAAGTAGTGGACTTGCTGGATGCGATTTCTTGAGTTTTCAGCCACATTCAGACACTAGTAGAGCATATAGTGATCTTAGCTTCTAGTCATTTTAAATGAGTGACCATGAAGAAGGTCTTCATAGTGATTAGCCCTCGGTACATAGACCATTACCCGATATAGTACCTCAAGGTAGTGTGTCAACTATATCACTACTTGTTGGTGAGCAGTTAACACCGTAGGTATCAGTAAAGGACACTTGTTGGATTAGTTCCTTATACGTATTTCAGCATCAGATACCCCTCAGGATCCGAGGTGAGGCCGACTAATAGGCACATGAGGACAGGCTTGACGAGGTGGATGAGAGTTGTCTAGAACTTCTACAGCTTCGATAGCATGACGTGTCAGTAACTGAGTATTCATCGAGGAATATCGATCATTGCTGGTACTCAATGAATACGGTATGATCAGTGCTTCAGGGCTATAGCTTCTGAGTGAGGGGTACGTAAAGGATATCTGAGATATCAAAATTCCTCTAAGAACTCCTACTTATGTTAGGATTCTTGAGAGAACCATTGTGGTTGAATGTTCTTTGGATGAACGGATACAACCATTGAATGTTAGTAGTGGAAAAGCAGGAAACCGACACCAGTCTGAGAGACGTGAGAGTGCAAAAATGTTTGGGGATGAGGAATTGTTAATGACAGATGCAACTATAGGTCAGTAGATGTAGACAGAGAGATAGGATAGAAGCATGAAGTGGTGTCCATTTTGACATGTTACAACCAACCCCATATGTAGAACACTCCAGGCTCAGGGAGCTTGGGGTCAGGGGAAGAGATTAGCTGCATGCAGTCAAGGAGTGCGACCTAAATGCTCTAGGATTGATTCGATATACTGTCTGTTCCAACTAATAGAAGACATAACAATATACATAGGTACCAATCATTCCTTACTTCCACGTATCTTGTCCAGGACCAAGAGTTTCTGGTTAAACAGTTGACTTGACCCTCACGTCTGGAGAGACCTTTGGGTTGATACTCGATAATCAGATATAGGACGATAGTGTGATCTGACCCTAATGGTGAGAGTTTTGGGTGGAATCTCTTGGTGGCAGCATCATGGCCTTACAAAATTATTTTGGGATTGGACATGACATCCACAGTTCAGACTCAAATTGACTGTATTAGGCAAAAAAGTTTTCGTTTATCTACAACGTTAGGTAGGGGTTTTTCTTAGTTAGCGAAATGATTAACCTAGGAACCATAGGTTAAACTCATGCATCATAGGGTGCAGTCGATCACTCTTGAGTCGGCCATCCTTACCCTTGTGCAAGTAGGAGTTTTGAGATTTCAGTTCCAAACAAGAATGACATAACATGGGGACATCTTTTCAAAAGATGTTTCTAGGTTTACCCCCCAAAGGGGGAGGGATATTTTATTTTTTTGGATACTATCGGAGGTTTGGTACAGAATTCATCAAAGTTGCAGAAACACTATCATCTTTGATGAAGAAGGGGAAACCCTTCATGTGGTCAGAGAGATGCCAGCAGAGTTTTCAAGAGCTGAGGTAGAGGCAGACTAGTGCCCCCATCTGGACACTTCTAGAGGATGGCGTAGGGTACGTAGATTATTGCGGCATATCTAGGACCAGACTTGAGTGTGTCTAGATATAGGAGTGAGTAGTGATTGCGTATGGTTCTCATTAGCTGAGAAATCATGAGCAGAACTAAGAAACCCATGACATGGAGTTAGCAGTATTGGTTTTTTACATGAAGATGTGGCGACACTATCTGATTGAAGAACGTTTTACCGTGTACTCTGATCACAAGATTCTAAGGTATATGTACTCTCAGAAGGACCTGAATGTGAGAAAACGACATTGGATTGAGTTCCTCTAGGACTATGACAAAGAGTTAGTATATACTCCTAGAAAGGGGAACATTGTTGTGGATGTGCACAAGAGGAGGACTGGTATACAACTTCTAAAATAGGCGACATAGTAGCTGGCTACTTTAAAGATATCCTTTGTGTATAGAGATAGAGAAGCCCTTATACAGTCTCTTATAGTCACCCCTCTACTTCATCAGCGAGTCTGAATAGTGCAATATGGAGACGCTGACTGTGAGACGCGACATGCTTGGATATCTACAGGGTAGGCACCTGATGGATTTTCTGAAGGTGGGGAGCGCATCATCCTCTTCAGAGGACTTACCATGGTACTAGTGGAGATTCAGGAGAAGCGTTGTGGGACTTCCACACATACATCATGTGGTCCATCTAGTAGTGGTGAAGATGTACCAGGACCATTGACGATAACATTTGTGTCCAGGTATGAAGAAGGCAGTAGCGGAGTTTTTCTCTCGATGCCTCACTTGTCAGCAAATAAAGGCAGAGCATCAGGTACTGGCAGACTTGGTTCATCCTTTAGAGGTCCCAAATTAGAAGATAGTTGAGATAACCCTGGACTTCATGACAGGTCATCCAAGTATATCTAGGGGGAATGAATCTATTTGGGTGATCATTGACCGACTCAGCAAGTCGACCCACTTCCTACTGACCAGATATGGTACAAGCTACCACGGAGAAGGTTCAGATCATTATCCAGGAGTAGATGAAGTCTGCATAGAGTAGAAAGAAGTCGTATGCTGAAAAAATATAGAGACCTCTAGGGTTCAAGGATAGAGACCAGTTCATTCTACGGGTCTCAACTTGACTAGGTATATTATGATTTGGGTGAGGAGGCAAGTTATCTCCGAGATTTTTTGAAAATTTTCAGGTACTCAACAGAGTTGGAGAGGTGTCACTGTAACACCCCAGGTAAATAAAGAATATTAAATTTTAACATTTATCCATATTTGTGAATAAAATATTAATATAACTTTAAAGGGGACTCTATGCTCGATGGCGTACCCAATACGCCACAATGTGTTTCTTTGGAATCTTACGTTGCACTCTAATAATAAAATAATATTATTTTAATTTGTAGTTAACACCTAGTCGTTGTAATGGCGGGAATGAACAGAACTAACTAAAAAATGATTATATATGTTTGTAAAATATTTTTACTTTTTACAATAAATTTTAGAGGATTAAAAATGCGAACGAATCCTATTTTAAGCGTAAACATTCTAATATTCTTCAAAAGGTCGATTAACCGCCTTTTGATGACGAACCTATTTTAAATCCACTTTTTTAAAATTTTATGTGTTATATTTGACAAAATAAAATTCTTCTATATAATCGGGACATCAAAAATTACTTTGTGTAAATTTTTGGTATTTTCCCGATAAAGTTCATTTTTAATGAATAGTGAAAAATGTTGTATTTTTATTCAAAACCTATTGTTAATATAATTTATTTATATGATTAGATTTTATTTTGAATTGGTTTAAAAGTGAAATTATAATATATTTTTATCATTTAATCCAATAGTTGTTGTTGGAAGTAATTTCATCATGAAATTGGACATAAACTAGTGTCAATATTTTGATACTTATTGTTTAATAAAAATACGCTATTTGCTCTGACAGTGGGAATTAATTATTAAATTAATTAATGTAACTTATATGTTTTGAATTTTTTAAAATAGACATAATTTTTTAATTCGGAATATCAAATATAGTTTAGGGTGAATTTTTGGTATTTTTCTGGAAAACATCAATTTTTGATGAATAGTGAAACCACTAAGTGGTACTTAAAAAACTGATTTTTCGTTTAAATGAAATTTTACCACCTCTGTGTTTTGAATATCAAAAATCCGACATACACGGTTGTTATTAAAAAAAATAAAATGTGGTTCAATGGGATTAAAATAATTTTTTTGGTGAATAGTAACTTTTAAGTTTTAATCGTGATTAGAGGTAATTAGTGTAGTTTAATGTAAAAATAATGTTTTAATAACATTAAATGAAATAGAAACATGTCCTACCCTCATTGGATGAGTCATAGCCGACCACGAAAATCCATGGGTTATCATGGGGACCCCATAGAGCCACATTCCTTGGAAAATGACATTAATACCTTTTTATTTAAAGTTAAAATTAAAATGTCCCAAACATGTGTTGTTTAACTAAATCAATTTTTAGATGGGGTTATACAAGTCATATTTTTTACTATAAATATTCAGTAGAAATAAAATAATATTTCCTACATCATGATATTTTTTTTATAATTTTTATATATTAAATATATAAATTTAGTTATGACACCGTGATGATGCAGTGATTACCTTATAAATGATCGATTTAAATAAAATGAAAATATAAGGTGAAATCTAATTATTAAACTTGTCAAAAACCTATTGTATGGGTGTATTTTGAAACCTTATCACCTTATCCTCGAAATATATTCTTTTTTGGGTCTTTTAAATTATAAAATCAATTTATAATAAAGTAAAATTTTATAACTCTCCAAGAGTTCCCCTCCTCTCCTCTTATAAAAGGCCCCCACCTCTACAACCTTACACACACATTTCAAGCCTTTGGCTCGACCAAACCCTTCCCATTTCATCTCTCCACATCCCTCTCTTCAACAATGATGCCTCACTTTGGTAACAATCCTTTCCAAGGAAGCCTTTGAGCTCAAATAAAAGAGAGTGACCCGATTTAAAGGTAATGTATTCCCTTGTGTTCTTTTGTTTTATTTTGCTTTTCGAAACCCCTAAACTCTATTTTTTTTGTAACAAAACGAGTATCATAAATATACTAGGATGTTGTTATATGAATTATTCGAGCTACAATTTCACACACCTCCATCTAATGGTTAAGGAACATACTGTTTCTGTGGATGGAGAATTACTGCCTCACGAAACGGCGATTGTTCAATATTATTTTAACACCTTCAAAGGTGGCCATTATGATGTCACTATATTTATATATGATATATAATATGTTTATGTTTTCTTTAATCTTCTGTATTATTCATTTATGTCATACCATTATGGTTTCCATTATTGGTAAACGCGATATCTTTATTTTAGGAAGTGGGGACTACCGCCCCCTCAAAGTGATTTGATTCGTTAATAACATATGTGGGAAATATAAAATATGGAATTAATGGTATTACTTATTATATCTTACTGGAATTTTAATATACCTTGATATCATTATTATTTAATTCCATTGAATAAAAAAAAAGAAATGAATGTTGCGTTAATGCTTAAGTACGACTTACCGTCTCCATGAACGGTACATTTCATTTCTTATCTACAAATTTTATGTACTATTAAATGTACATATATATAATGGATATATATGTAATATATTATATCTAAATGATTTATATCATTCTGGAATTATAATATATATATCTCTCATTTTGTTTTAATTCCATTAATATGACAAAAAATGAAAGTAGCGTTCATGCGTACGTACGACCTACCGTCTCCATGAACGGTTCATTTAATTTTTTTATCTACAAATGCAATAGAATAGTATAAAATGAATATATAATGGATATATATGATATTTAAAACATCAATAATATTCAGGATATGATGTACCTATAACTACATGTAAAATTCTTTTCCAACAAGTTCGTTTTTTACTCATGTACCGAACATCAACAAAAACGTCTGATATGAACTCACTTTATTAACCAATTATTATAACATTATAATATGTGATATTAGCTGAATAATAATATTTAATTTAGGTCCTTATGAAATTATAAATTGAAAAAAATTTATTATTCAGGGGATTAAAGAACGATCAAGTCATGTCGGACACATGGTAAGGGATCCTACTCCTCTCTTTCTTTTTTAAGTACACTCTTTTATGTAATTCCTTTTAATATCATATATCTTATGATTGTGATGTTCTTTTATATTACTCCTACTATAATTCTTATGATCATATGATGAGAGAAACTATTTTCTATCATCAATCCATTTTTGGATGTTTTAAGTGGCGTCGTTAGGCTGCCGAGTTTTCATAAGGGATTTTTCATCTCACTTTTAGTCCCTTGAGAGTTATGCAACATTTTACACCATTTCCATTGAGTGGTGTATATACTTCCCATTATTATACTCTTTTTGTAATATAATATCATTTATTGGTGTTTACATATTCATTTTATGACCCTTCTTCAATGGGGTATACGTTTCGAAAGTTACCCAAGTCGGTAATGGAACCTTTCACCCTCCTCTTTTTAAAATACTTCTTTTGTTATGTCTTTTAATTCACATACTATTATGCTGGGATAAGTTCATATATATCATTATTGATTTAAATTTTATGTCCAACTAATGAGATACCCTTTTTATCTCTCATCAACTATTTTTCTAAATTTTGAAGTGACACCATTAGGCTGTCGAATTTTTGCAAGGGAACTTCTTAACCCAATTTTGATTCTTTGGGATAAACATATACTCCTTGAATATGTCATTATATGAATATGTGTGAATGTACTTTGATTGTTTTACACTTAATATCCTCATATATTTGGTGTATTTGTTTTTCACACATAATTATGTAATTGATTTATCCTTAATCCAAGGATATCATCTTTTTATGGGACTTCGTCTCAATCTCATTTCATTGAGGCATATTTTGTTTTATACACAAACTACTTTAATAGGGGGTATAAACCCCTTTGAATTTTATGTTTATCCAAAAGTAATCTTTTTAGGCGAAGAGTTTTACTGAATGAAAATAGGGAATGATTTTGTCGTACGTATGTGGCGACAACGACTTCTCCGCCGCCGTGACCATTATTTGAGTTTCGACATCCTCTACAAGCCATACCTTTTTTTAAATGAAAAATAAAAAACATGTTTTACTTTTATTTTATTTTGGTATCGAAAATAGTTTTCATAATGTTTTTATATCAATGTGTTGTATTGATATCTTGTGATTGAAAAGTGGAAATTTTATGTTTCCTTTATGCATGTTTTATGTGATACGATTATATTATGGTTCTTGGGAATTATTATGAAGATGGGTGGTTCCATGATAAACTATGGGTGGATGAGCCTGATATAGCTCTCCAATGCATTGGGTATTGTGAAGGGGTTAAACGTTGAGGTTTATCCGAAGAGATTTAGGGAATATTCTGTTATGGGTATTTCAAACGTAACCAAGAGGGTTACTATCTACGTAAGAATGTTATGAATGCCTCATGTCATCTTTATGTCTTATGATTTATATGATTTATTCATGATTTGATGAGGTATGTTAAAATTCTTATGTTTTATGAGTAATGTATGTTTTCATACATGGACTAATGTTTTCTTTTCATACTTTTATAACCCTTACTGAGCTTTTTATGCTCATCCCAAGTTTTTGAAATGTTTTTCACAGGTCAAGGGAAAGGTGCATGATATGATGATAGTTTCAAGGAAGTGTTAAGAAAGAATCAATGTTTTATTTTAAATATGTTTCCATTGATGGGAAAAATGAATACTATCTTTTATGTAACCACTTTGTTTAAATGTGGAATGTAATTCATGATTTATGATCTAAATCTCTAAAAATATAATCCTAAAAAGATCCTCAATGTGAATTATTTATTTAATTCAATATTAACTAAGGTATAAGGCTGGGGACCTATAGTTGGTATCAGAGGTCGGTTTAGATAACTTTAGAGTTTAGGGTATTCTCTAGGCATAAGTGACATTACCATAATAGTTAGGATTTCAGAAAGAGTCCTAGTTTTAGATAAATTGAATGAGTAAGTATATCTTACTATTTATCATCCTCTTTATTACATGATGGTTTTGTTGATATACTCACACTGAAATTTCTGTTTTTAGTGAATGGATGGACCTAGCAGGCACCAAAGTGACAAGAGGTTTGAAAGAAACTGTGGTGGTTCTCTAATTAAGAGACTATATAAAATGGGGGATTCAATGAGGAATCCCATGGTTGTTCTAAACCAACTATCAAGGAGTCATGATCAACCACTTTAACCTTGGTATGTTCTCTAATGAATCATGTATGATATGACCTACTCGATGTGGAAGTTTAGGTAATAATTATAAAGTTAACCATAATGGTTTATATGATCCTTACTTTTTAGTTAATTATGGTTTACTCTATGATATGATGGAATAATGATGGAATGAGTTAAAATTGAGGTTAAAATATGTTATGGTTATTTTTGAAGATTTTATCTTGTTTTGGGGAATGTTTTAAGAATTATATTGTTTTGGAAAAAGGACAACACGCAGACCGTGTGGAAACCCATCGCGTTGGACAATGCTGCGGGAATCGAACCCCCAACCAAAGTGCGACTGGTATTTATATCCCACTACTGGACTACATGAAGTCCCTAGTTAGTTTGACTAATTCTTCTTAGTTAGATGATTTTAGGAATCCATAGTATGTTTATTTTGGGTTATTTATTGAAATTATTAACCTATCATGAAGGATATTTAATTAGGTTAATTACTTTTCAATATGATACATTAAGAGAAACTAATGTTATTTGGATATAAATGTTAATTTTGTACCTTGGATGACTATGTGATTAAATCCTTCAACTATTTGGGTTTCAATCATAGTTTGGTTTACTTTGAATATTTTTATGCATAGATGTTTGTTGAATGGTCTTTGTTGAACATTAGGTATTGTTTGACAAATCTTGGAGATTAAGAATAGATTTTTTTATAAAGAATTATCTTTTTTGGGTATTATCTGATCTCATAATAACCTTTTTGGTTTTATTTTTGGTTAAGGTCTAAAGAAATGGGAAGTATATAGTTTTAATTTGGAGAATAGGTTATTCTCTAGAAGTTTATTATAGCTCTCTTAATGTGAACAAGTCATCCTAAATACTGGTATTTTGGAGAAAATATGTGTTCCTGTAAGAAATCTAGTAAAAGTTGAAAGTCAACATGACAAGTAAGTATGTTTCCTTAAGATCAAAAATAAATTCCTCAATGAACAGTAACTTAAAACAAAAATGTTGTCTGCTAACTTTTCCTTCTGTGGAATTGAATACCATTTAACCCATCACAAGTTTGTGAATTTCTTATGGTTAAATTTCTCCTGGAAATGATTTTTATCACTCTCCCTCAGAAAACGACCCCTTGTTTTTTCCTCCATATCCATGTTTTCCTAAATGGAATCCTAGTATGCATTAACTCAGGTGACCTTTGTACTTCTCTTTCTTTATTTTAAAGTGATTGTTTTACAGGCTCTTATTCCGATGTGGGATTTTCAATGAAGTTTCCAAGCCCAATTTTAAAATTGCGAGGACGCAATTCCCAAAAGGGGGGAAGGATGTAACACCCTAGGTAAATAAAGAATATTACATTTTCACATATATCCATATTTGTGAATAAAATATTAATATAACTTTAAAAGTGACGCTATTCTCAATGGTGTACCCAATACACAACAACGTGTTTCTTGGGAATCATACGTTGCACTCTAATAATAAAATAATATTATTTTAAATTGTAGTTAAAGCCTAGCCGTTGTAATGGCGGGAATGAACATAACTATATACAAAATGATTATATATGTTTGTAAAATATTTTTACTTTTTACAATAAATGATAGAGGATAAAAAATGCGAATGAATCCAATTTTAAGCGTAGACAATCTAATATTCTTTAAAAGGTAGATTAACCGCCTTTTGATGAAGAACCTTTTTAAATACACTTTTTGAAAATTTTATGTGTTATATTTGACGAAATAAAATTCTTCTATAGAATCGGGACATCAAAATTTACTTTCTGTAAATTTTTTGTATTTTTCCGATAAAGTTCATTTTTTATTGAATAATGAATAATGTTGTATTTTAATTCAAAACTTATTTTTAATATAATTTATTTATATGATTATATTATCTTTTGAATTATTTTTAAAGTAAAATTAGAATATATTTTTACCATTGAATCCAATAGTGGTCATTGTAATTAATTTCATCTTGAAATTGGACTTAAACTAGTGGCAATCTTTTGATGCTTATTGTTTCATAAAAACACGCTATTTTCTTTGACAGCAATGAATTAATTAATAAATTAATTAATGTAACTTATATGTTTTTAATTTTTTTAAATAGTCATAATTTTTGAATTTGGAATATCAAATATATCTTAGGGTGAATTGTTTGTATTATTCTGGAAAACATCAATTTTTTATGAATAGTGAAACCACTAAGTGGTACTTAAAAAACAAATTTTTCATTTAAATGAAATTTTACCACCTCTGTGTTTTGAATTTCCAAAATCTAACATACATGGTTGTTATTAAGAAATAAAAAGTGGATCAATGGGATTAAAATAATTTTTTTTGGTGAATAGTAACTTTTAATTTTTAATCACGATTAGAGGTAATTAGTGTAGTTTAAGGTAAAAATAATGTTTTAATAAAATGAAATGACCTAGACACATGTCCTACCATAATTAGATGAGTAATGTACGACCAAGAAAATCCATGGGTCACCTTGGGGACCCCATGGAGCCACTTTTCTTTGAAAATGACATTAATACATTTTTATTTAAAGTTAAAATTAAAATGTCACAAACATGTGTTGTTTTACTAAAACAATTTTTAGATGGGGTTACACAAGTAGTATTTTTGACTATAAATATTCATTATAAATCTATAAATATTTCCTACATCATGATAATATTTTTATTATTTTTAGATATTAAATAAATTAATTTATTTATGACACCGTGATGATGCAGTGATTACCTCATAAATGAATGACTTAAATAAAATGAGAATTTAGCGTGAAATATAAGTCTTACACTTGTAACAAACCTATTTAATGGGTGGATTTCGAAACCTTATCACATTATCCTCAAAAAAATTCCTTTTTGGACCTTTTATATCCGAAAATCATTCTATAATAAAGTAATATTTTATAACTTTCCAAAAGTGCCCCTCCTCTCCTCTTATAAAAGGCGCCCACATCTACCAACTTACACACACATCTCAAGCCTTCTGCTCGGCCAACCCCTGCCCATTTCATCTCTCCACATCCCTCTATTCATCATTGAATCCTCACATTGGGCAGAATCCTTTCCAAGGAAGCCTTTGAGCTCAAATCAAAAAGAGTTACCCGATTTAATGTTAATGTCTTCCCTTGTGTTTTTTGTTTTATTTTTCATCTCCAAACCCCTAACCTCATTTTATTATTTTTTTTGTAACAAAACCAGTATATTAAATATACTATGATGTTGTTATAAGAAGTATTCGAGCTACACTTTGACACACCTTCGTCTAATGGTTAAAGAACATACTGTTTCTGTGGATGGAAATTACTGCCTCACAAAATGATGATTGTTCAATATTGTTTTAACACCATCAAAGGTGTCCATTAAGATGTCACAATATTTATATATGATATATAATATGTTTATGTTTTCCTTAATCTTCTGTATTTTTCATTTGTGGCATACCTTTATGGTTTCCATTATGGGTAAACGTGATATCATTATTTTAGGAAGTGCGGACTACCGCCCCCTCAAAGTGATTTGATTCGTTAATACCATATGTGGGACATATAAAGGATGGAATTAATGGTACTACTTATGATATCCTACTTGAATTATAATATGACTTTATATCATTATTATTTAATTCCATTGAATACAATCAAAAAAGAAATGAATGTAGCGTTCATGCGTACGTACGGCTTACCTTCTCCATGAACAGTACATTTCATTTCTTATCTCCAAATGTTATGTACTATTATAAGTACATATATATAATGGATATATATGTGTAATATATTACATCTTAAAGATGGATATCATTCTGGAATTATAATATATATATCTCTCATTTTGTTTTAATTCCATTAATATGACAAAAAATGAAAGTAGCGTTCATGCGTACGTACGGCCTACCATCTCCATAAACAGTGCTTTTAATTTTTTATCCCCAAATGCTATGGAATCGTATAAAATGAATATATACAGGATATATATGATATTTAAAACATCAATACTATTCTGGATATTATGTACCTATAACAACATGGAAAATTCTTTTCCAACATGTTTGATTTTAATCATGTACCGAACATCGACAAAAACATCTGATATGAACTCACTTTATTATACAATTATTATAACATTTTAATATTTGATATTATCTGAATAATAATCTATAAATTAGGTCCTTAAGAAATTATAAATTGACCTAATTTTATTATTCAGTAGATTAAATAACGATATAGTCATGTCGGACACGAGGTAAGGGATCCTACTCTTCTCTTTCTTATTAAGTACACTATTTTATGTCATTTCTTTTAAGATCATCTTTATTATGATTGGGATGTTCTTTTATATTAATCCTACTGTACTTATAATTTTAATATGATGAGATACCCTATTTTCTCTCATCAATCCATTTTTGGAAGTTTTAAGTGGCGTCGTTAGGCTGCTGAGTTTTCGTAAGGGATTTTTCTCTCACTTTTAGTCCCGTGAGATTTATTCAACATTTGCCATAATTTCCTTTGAGTGGTTTATGTAATTCCCATTATTATACTCTTTGTGTAATATAATTTAATTTATGGGTGTTTACATATTCATTTTATTACCCTTCCGCAATGGGGTATACGTTTCGAACGTTACCCAAGTCGGTAAGGGAACCTTTCACCCTCCTCTTTTTAAAAGACTTCTTTTGTTATGTATATTAATTCACATTCTGTTTTGTTGGGATATGTTTTTCTATATCCTTATTGATTTTAATTTTATGTCCAATTTATGAGATACCCTTTTTATCTCTCATCAACTATTTTTCTGAATTTTGAAGTGACGCCGTTAGGCTGTCGAATTTTTGCAAGGGAATATCTTAACCCAATTTTGATTCTTTGGGATAAACTTATACTCCTTGAATATGTCATTATATTTATATGTGTGAATGTACTCTGATTGTTTTACACTTAATATCCACTTATATTTGGTGTATTTGCTTTACACACATAATTATGTAATTGATTTATCGTTAATCCAAGGATATCGTCTTTGTATGGGACTTCGTCTCAATCTCCTTTCATTGAGGCATATTTTTTTTATACATAACCTACTTTTATAGGGTTTATAAACCCCTTTGAATTTTACGTTTATCCAAAAGGAATCTTTTTATGTGAAGAGTTTTACTAAATGACAATAGGGAATGTTTTTTTCGTACGTATGCGGCGACAACGACTTCTCCGCCGTTGTGACCATTATTTGAGTTTCAGATTACTCTACAAGCCATACCTTTTTTAAAAATGAAAAATAAATACCATGTTTTACTTTTATTTTATTTTTGTATCGAAAATGGTTTTTATAATGTTTTTATATCAATGTGTTGTATTGATATCTTGTGATTGAAAAGTGGAAATGTTATGTTTCCTTTATGCATGTTTTAAGTGATATGATTATATTATGGTTCTTAGGCATTATTATGAAGACGGGTCATTCCATGATAAACTAAGGGTGGGTGAGCCCGATATAGCTCTCCAATGCATTGGGTAACGCGAAGGTGTTAAACTTTGAGGTTTCTCTGAATAGATTTAGGGAATATATTTTGATGGGTATTCCAAACGTAACCAAGAGGCACTACTCTAAATATGACTTTTACCAATGGTTTTGGCCAAATCGTTGGTATTGTTCATTAATTTGGACCTATACCAACGGTTTTGGACAAACCGTTGGTATGGGGGGGACCTATAGGACCTATACCAACGGTTTTGTCCAAACTGTTTGTATAGGTCCATTATAGAGACCCTATACCAACGGTTTGTCCAAACTGTTGGTATAGGTCCCCCCTATACCAACGGTTTGTCCAAAACCGTTGGTATAGGTCTATACCAATGATTTTGAGAACCGTTAGTGTAGGTCCTTCGATTTTTAATCGAATCTTCTTACCAAGAACATCATATAAATCAAAATTTAAAATTATTAACACAATACATATATATATTTATGAAATTATGTTCACAAAAGTCATGTTAGGTTAGTGGTTATGTCATTCAATTATAAACTAGAGGTCCTGGGATCAAATCCCAACGAATGTTTTTTTTGAAAAACATATACCAACGGTTTTGAGAACCGTTTGTATAGGTCTTCATATTACTTATACCAATGGTTTTCAAAACCGTTGGTATAGACCTATTGTCATGGCTTACTTTCCAACGGTCCTCCAAACTGTTGGTATAGCCTATACCAATGGTTTGAGGGCCTATACCAACTGTTCCAAACCGTTGGTATAGGGTATTTTTCCAGTAGTGAGGGTTACTCCCAACGTAAGAATGTTATGAATGCCTCAAGTTACATTTATGTATTATGATTTCTATGATTTATTCTTGATTTGACGAGGTATGTTAAAATTCTTATGTTTTATGAGTAATGTATGTTTTCATACATGGACTAATGTTTTATTTTCATACTTTTATATCCCTTACTGAGTCTTTTATGCTCATCCCATGTTTTTGAAATTTTATTCACAGGTCAAAGGAAATGTGCATGATATGATGATTGTGTCAAGGAAGTGCCAAGAAAGAATCCATGTTTTATTTTAAATATGTTTTCGTTGATGGGAAAAACAAAAACTATCTTTTATGTAACCACTTTTTTTAAATGTGGAATGTAATTAATGATTTATGATCTAATTCTCTAAAACTATAAACCTTAATAGATATTTTGTGTGAATTATTCATTTAATTCAATATTAAGTAAGGTTTAAGTCCGGGTCCCTATAGTCATACTTCTTAGATCTTCCACTTTAGTTTCACCAGGTGCACTACAAATTCCACGTATCCCAACAGAGGAGATACCTGCACGACCCTTCCCACATCATCGACCATGGAGAGGTAGACATTGACAATGATTCATATTTTACGGAGGTTCCATTAGAGATTGAGGATTGAAAAGAGTAGGTCCTTCATGGAAATTTGATACCTCTGATGAAAGTTCATTGGCAGCATGAGAACCTCCAGGATAGCACATGAGAGAGGGAGGATCAGATGCATGCTTAGCACCCCCGCTTGTTCCCCTAGTTTTGAGTTGTGGCTTACGTGGATGTAGAGGCCTAAGGTGGGGTGAATGAAAAGTCCTAGAATTTATATTTATTTTTTTAAAATATATGTGAATTTTATGAGTCCGTGAAATCTAACAGCGCACGATTCCAAGGACCGAAGTGACCATAATGAACCTTCAAAGTTTTGTTATGCTTAAATTAACTTGCGTAAGCAGTTTTCATGAAAAAGTGGAATAACTCTTAAACGGAAACTTGGATCAAAAATATGAGGGCACCGTTGCACTCATGAAGTCTGGTTTTCCAATGTCATGACTTATGTTTAGTCAGTGTGGGCCTCCTGTGAGAAAACCCGAAAATGGAATAACATTAAATAAAATTTCTAAATAAATTATTTTATTTTTCAAATGCTTATAACTCATAAAAAGTAACTCAGATCAAAAATCTGAGACCACTACTGAACTCTTGAGGGTATGATTTCTTCAAGAAGATACTATCTTTGGCCGGCGTGGGCCACCAGATAATTTTTGTTTTTGGCTGAAAAAAGAATAATTAAGTGACAATTATTTTATTGTAAAATTCCTATCATCTAAACGGTAACTCAGATTGAAAATACGAGAGTACCGTTGGCTTCGTTTGGGTGTGTTTCACCTCGGTAGAGCCAAACATCGACTGACACAGGTCGAGGGTGTCTGATATTATTTTTTCAACCTTTTTTTCAGGTGTGTTAAATGAACGCCCAAGCAGCATTCTGTAACATTTGAACTGGTTCTCGGAATTGAAATCTGAGTGCACTGTTGAACTCGTTGTGCCGGTATACGCTTAAGAAGACTTTTACATCAACGACAGTGTGTCGAGAGTAAAATTAGTCTTTGGATTTTTATAAAAATATTATAAAATAATGTACAACACATTATTTTATTTTAAGAAAGCCTTGTGTTTAATGTGTTGGTTGAAACCTCCTCTTGGGAGTGAGTGGTGGGACCACCACACACTAACCTCTTATAAGAGGTTATGGTGGTGGGGCCCACCCGAGCATAACCTCCCTATTAATGATAGGGGTGGGGACCACTCGACCCCTATTGATAGTGCAGGGTGAAACCTCTCCACTCCCCCTCATTAATTAAGAAAGACCTCTTGACCTCCTCTTTGTAATTAATTGTGAAAATGCACGTTCCATGTAATTGTTTCAATGCACGTGCCAATTAAATGTGCCAATGAGTGTGAATTTATTAAGAGGAGTTTCTTTCTCCATTTGAATTGTGTGCCAACGAATGTCGCTTAACGAATGGTGATGCTTCTTCCTCGGTCTTCTACCTCGGGCACTTTATGATGTAGATAACCTTCCCTCCTCATCGTTGTCAATGAGTCGACACACGAGTTTGGATTGGAAGTGCATGACGAACGTGGTGATCGATGAACATCATTGTCTTCTTTTCGCAACACTGTCAACAAATGTCGATCAATGACTGACGAATCAAAGGTAGGGGGTTTTAATACTTGTTGATGTATTATCCTTTTATTTTACTCTTCATCAGATTTGAAAAGAATCGTTGCGTGGTTTATAAACAATTGATGATCATAACCTTCATGGAGACAATTATTACCACACTAAACGCGAAGGGTGAGGGCCAAACCAACATGGCCTGACTCCTCTATCATTATTGTTGTGTTGTTCTTTATAATAAAGAAAAGGAGACGATGATGAAGTCAGCAATGGAAAAGGCTGTGCTAGCCATGGCCTCCGCGAATAGTGCACCCCAGTGGAGCACTGAAGCTTCCTGCCAAACATCGCCCGCCCGAGCGGCGCGCAGCCCACCTGCCGGTGGCCTCCCCGCAGCCTGCCCACACACTGTCGTTCCCTATCCATCACAACTGTTCCCTTCCCGACACGCTGCCCAACACCATCGTGTCTTTCCAGACCCCTGTCGCGCACTTCCGGCGTCCCCGCGGCCTGCCCGACGCACCTGCGCACTGCCCGGCTCACCGACGCCCTCCCCAGGGACACTGTGCCACCTTCCCACATGCAGCCCGTAGACGCTGGTGCCCTTCCCGGCGCCCCGGTGCCTCCTGCCTGGTGCCCCTACGCCACTTGATCATGCACCCCATGTGCTACCTATCTCCGATGGTGCCATGCCCGGCACCCCTGTGCCACCTACCCACGTGCCCCGTGCGCTGCTCGTCTCCACCGGGGCTTTACCTGGCTCCCTTACGCAACCTACCCGAGTTCCCTGGGCACTTCCCAGCACTGCTAGCACCCCCCCCCCCTCGCACTTCCTGCGCGCCCTGCACGCTACCTGGATCTGCCAATCGCCCTACCTGATGCCCTAAAGGCTTACCTGGTGCACCCGCAGACAGCCCGGCGTCCAGTCATGCTGCCCGTGCCCCGCGCGGCCTGCCCGCCGACCTCCTGAAATCTAAAATCCTGAGATGCGCCCCATGTGGTGCTGGCCAATCCCGCCCCGGCCTTCGGGCGGAGCGGCTTGTGTGGCGGCTTTTGTGGCGGCGTCCAGGCCAAATCACCCTCGCAGTCCGTTGGCCTGGGCCCAATGGTCTGGGTTTAACATAGCGGGTTGGCCCGCCCAACATGCTGGGTCAGACCCATTAGATCTGTCTAGGTTGATCTAGACCGGGTCGGCCCAGACTGGGTTGGGCTGAGTCTGTCCGACCGGGTGGGACTAGACCCGGGCCCACTACCGACCCTTTGTTTACTTTGGACATATCTTTTTCACTGGATGTATGTTTGATAAACCGTCAATGGTGCTCGCAATCCCGATGAAAGAAATTCTCATAGATAATACCTCACTGGATTTCAAGCTATAGTTGATATACGGTCAGGTTGGTTAGTACATGAATCCTTAGGGCCCTCGTGAGTATATGAAAATAACTAACAGACTAGGAGTTTGATAGACACATTGTCTGTTGCGTTTCGACCCCTATGACAAGGAGTAACTTTGAGATACTTTTAGTGGGACTTATATACACTTAGAGTATCAACATGTATCTCATGGAGCGGACCCTCTGAGTGACGAGTGGGAAGATTGCAAAGACCTAGTAGCTAGCTGAGACGTGACGACTGGTGACCGATTAACTCTAATTGATTCGGATAGCCCAGTGGGGAGTGCTTGGCTATAGAAGTAGACCCACAACGAATGAGTGCTTGGTTATAGTGTCAGACCTGTGGTACTCGACAGAAGGAGTACCTCTGTAGGCTATGAGGGAGATCGCTTGGTTATAGCCGCAGACCCATAGTGGGGAGAAACTATGTGTGAGTGCGGCAGACCCACAATACTCGATAGGTGGAGTACCTCAGTAGTCCAAGGATAATGGGAAGCAATTGGTTGTAGCGGTAGGTCCATTGTACTCGATAGAGGATGATTTCTCTAGCAGCTGTGGTTTCGACAACGTGAATAAAAATCCTTGTTATTGCAGAGACTTTGACTTCTGTGTTTTCCTCATGATTGAGATGGGTTACTAGATAACATAGGTATATCTATGGTCATGTAAATAAGTAATAGTTATCCATTTATTTTATACAATGAAGTTTATAATTGTTAGATTTTGAGACAGCTTGAGGGTATCAAGGTCCCGACTAAGTATCATTATACTCACCCCTGCACAAGCTTTGACCGTACTTCGTTGTATTTGTTGCAGATGATAGACAACACTGACTGAGCCCGAGAGTAGTAGGACTGGACGACACACGTAGGTGGATCACATGGTGTGACGGTACATAGATGAGTCTGATGGATGGACATGGAGTGCCGATGAGGCCATATGTACCTACCCTTTAGGTAGGAACCCTGGGTGATGACCCAATAGCTTCTTTACATTTCTTTAGTAGTACATTATTTTCAGTTGTACTTGTACATTCCTGTTGGGTTTTATTTCTAGTCCCTTTTACATTCCATCACACTTTTTATATACAGTGATTACTTAGTGTTTTTATTCCAGTCGTGTACTCTGATGTGTTTTTTTATTGTTATAAAAGCAATTCCTTCCCAGTTTAGGGAAATATGCCTTTGGTGCTAGCCACTAGCCCCTGGCCTATGGAATGTGGTCATGGGGTAGTTAAGACACGGGCCCTGGGGGGACATGTCGTGACAAAAAGAAGAATAAGTTTTTCAATTTCATACTCTGATTCACCACAATCCATTGGTATTAAATTGAGTGAAGATAAAAATTTGTATTATAGTAATGTGTTAATATTAGTATTTTAATCTCTCATGGGTTTTAATGGAGGTTTTCAATGAAATAGAGATATATAATTTAAATGTAATTTTTTACCATTATATAAGAATTTGATGAAACAAAAATTCTATTTTTTAGGTATGGATTCCTTTACAACAAAAATTCACGGTATTTCATTTAATGTGGAAAGTGGTTAATTATTTTTAAGATAAAAGAATGTAATTGGGTACTGATTCCAGAGGAATAAATTCATTATGGTGAAAAATTTCTGATGAAATATTAAAAAGTCAATGTAACATAATTCATTTCATTTCATGTGGGAAAAATATATAAATATATATGATGGTGACTCAGAAGTAAGATACAAATAAATTATATTTTCTATGGGATAAAAAAGAGGACATGATAATGAACCCCAATGAGTCTATAGATTCCTTCTTTAACTGGGTTAATGTTGTTATAGAAGATATTCATGGACTTATATAATCTCTTGATGATATGATGTTCATTACGATCATTTTGAGAATAGTTTCACCATGGATTAATCATGATATCTATGTATTATAGGATAATTATCTAAAGGAGCTTACATTGGATAGTTTGAAGTGTACTTTGTCGAATATGAGATTATGAATGATGATATTGAGTTTTCTGAAGAAGGGAAGTTCAAAGATGTTACATTCAAGGCCATGAATAAAAATACTATTTGTTATTGATAGGATGAAGAAGATATAGATGAGTTCATTTCATTCTGTCTTAAAATATAAAAAGATGAAAATGAATGTTAAACGGAAAACTCCCACTAGTATTTTTAAGTGCAATGGTTGTAAATATTATAGAATGGTTCCCCAAAAAGATTCATGATGACGATGAGTATGATGGTAAAATTACCATAAAGAAGTATTTGGCTTGTGTGAATGTCAAGATAAATTATAACAATTTTTTCCAAATGAAGTGTATGATTTTCCAGAAAAATTTTACTTCATTATAGTTTATGATTGAAGATATAGTGAACTAAAATTATCATAGAGATAATTATATGGGGTCTTTTGTAGGTATATTCCATGCAAGGAATGAAAGTGCCAATGATGATGAATATGTCAAAGGAGCAGTAAATACACAAGTTGAATTTGAAGTAATTCATGAGGATATATATGTTCAGAGATCCAAAGCAATTAAAGAATACTGAGTTCTTTCTAATGATAGAAAATATATTAAGAAATTTGAAGAAGACATATTTGAGATTATGGAATAAATTAGTATTCCTAAGTCATCAATTCTATATAACATATAAAAGGTTGTTGAGTAGAAGTTCAAATTTGATGAAAAAAGTGGTGATAGATGGTTTGAATATATCATAATAAGATAATATAAAATTCCGAAATGAACGTGAAAAATAAATTCTTGGCATGGAATGAAAATTAAAAAACCAAGTCAGACTCTTGGCCCCCTATATGACATCAAGAAGGGTGATAAATTAGGATACAGAAAAGCTTCAATTATAGAATAGATGTACAAAAATATAGAAGTAATAGTAAGATACAAACTACAAGAATGGAATGGGTAATGATATCTAAAAAATATATGTTAATTGATACCAAGCCTCAATCACCCACTTCATTTTTGAAAACTGATTTTGGTAAAAATCAGATTTAGATGACTCGTAGAACCCATGAAGTCGCGGGTCCAAGAATATTGTATTAGAATTTAACACTTATTATTTTAATTTATTTTTTAATGATGATTAATTATATAAATTTTAGCAACAGAACTAAATGGAAATGATGGGAATAAGAGAAAAAAAGGAGGTCACATGGAGTTCAATATTATGAGATTGGTTTTAATGGTTAATATTTTTGGTTTGGAGGATTCAAAAACATTGCCATATATTTCAAATCAACAATGAAGGATAATTTGTAAAAGTTTACATAAAGTGGTTATAAGTCTTAGATCATTTAATAGTTTAATGAGTTAAAAAAATAATTCTGATTTATAGCTCTATATTATAATGTTGGACCATCATACTCTGAGGATGATCAAGATTATCAATACTTAATAGGTTTCAAGCCCTTTATATGGATAAAAAATAATTGTGCTTATCATGAAGTGGTCATAATGATTTTATTTAAGTTATTAAATATTTTCAGTTCATGGATTATTTTATTGAGGTTACACTGCCCATATGATAGGAAATAAGGATATTATTACAGGAATAAAATGATAATATGTCGGTGTTTTAAAATTGGGAAATGATGAATTTGTGGATATTGTTGGCTAAGGAAAAGCTATATATGGGGGTAAAATTAGGATACATTTTGATATCTTGGTTTTTAATGGTCTTTGTCAAAACATGTTGTATGTTAGACAACTGTGTGACATGGGTTATGCTATAATATTCACCATGAAATAGTGTATTTTGAAGGGAAATAATGGAATAATTTTTTATATAGAAAATATAGAAAGGGGATTATCATTCTTATGAGTGGAGAAGAAGATATGTTCATTATATCTATTGAGTAATAAAATAGAATGTGAAATTAAAATCATATCCATATATATGAACCATCCCTATAATATTTAGTCAAATGTTATGTAGCTATAAATATTATCAATCTATTATTTGATGATACAGACATTTGTGATTATTTTTATAATGGGAATATTATCATAATGACGTATAAGAAAAAACAACTAAATTCCATCATATTTATTGATTCAATTCATGATGATGTCAGTGGATATTTATCCCCATGTTCTATTAAAGGGAACATATATCATTTTCTATTCATTTATTCTTTTAGTATGATGTCCTGAGTATTTCTCATTTCCCAGAAGTCTAAAATTTTCAATTGAATAAAAATAAAATTGAAGGTAAAATTGAATGAAATCTGGGAAAAAATATGTTCTTGTGTCATACAGATCATGTTTTGAAATTTAAAAACACCTATGTGGAATATTATCTCATGGAACATGAGATAAGGAATCATATGTTGGAACTGAGAACTCATCAATAAAATGTAGTGGTTGAGAGGGGAAATATGATCATAAAAAATAAGGCCAGAATAATGCATACTGAAAAGGAACTACTTCATAAATTATGGAAGGAAGAAGTGTTTTCATCAGTCTATATATCAAATAGGGATTGGTTATCTCTGAAATAATAAATTACTATAAATGAACTATTGTACTTATAAAATCCAACATTTAAATAATTTTTATTCTCTGAACTTATTATATTTATTCTTAATAAGTAGAAACAAAGGACATTTGATTCTGACGAAGATAATATGATATCCCTAATATAATAAGGAAAACCAAAAATTAGATAAAGGCTTCAATAATATGTAGTGAAATGAAGTTGAATGAAATGATGTCACCTAAGTAGAGAGTTAATATAATCTACAACAACACAATGAATATTTCTCTAATGAAAGTGATGAGGAGGTAATAAATGCAGGGAAATTAAATTTAGACAATCATGATTTAGAAGAACATACTATTGAGGAGGAGGATGTCATATTTATATTTTAATAGAAGTTGATGAGTAAATCTGAAATTGATTGCAAAAATATTATTCGTAATCATGAACGAGTAGTCCAAACATGAGGAATGATTATTTATAGAAGGAATCATTCTATTCTCAATTATGTCCTAAATGTAATGAGTAAATTTAAAGAGATTAAAACTTGTTATAGTATATGAATGAATAGATTAAAATAATTGAGAAGATCTAGATATGAGAGGCATTTTTGAGACCGGCCGAAAATAATGTCATCTGGATCAAATGGGACTTCTAGATCAAAATAAACCAAAATTGTTCTATAATTAAAAAAAATCCTAACCTGTCTAAATGTTATAATCCCATATTAATGTAGTAGATGTTGATGAGTAATTTTCACCCATTGAATTCATCAAGGAAATTCAACTATTATTAGACCGTATAGTGAGAATGAAATTTATTATTTTCTAGTTGGATGTCAATATAACATTTTTTAATGGGTTTCAAGAATAAAGAGTCTCTATCAAACATATTCATGGTTTTATAATTTATTTATATGATAGTAGTATCTATCAGATGAGTAATGTGGTATGTGGGTTGATGAAACCATCATGACCATTGTATTTAAGGATTGATCGGTTTTTAAAGAAGTTTTATTTTTACAGATGGTGGATATAATTACAATATTTGTTTCAACATTGATAGTAATCAATTGATGATGGTGTTGGTGTATATAGAAGAAAAAATATTAGGTGGATCAGATGAAGTGAAGTTCCAATTGTATATATAATTCATGAATAGTTAGTCTGGAATGTTGATGACTGTTGAACTGTCATTTTCTTTGGTTTTCTTGTGACGTAAGGTAGGAATGGAATGTTCATTTTCAAAATACAAATATATCATGGAGGCTTTCTGAATAATTTTAATAGATAATACCAAGGAGATGGTTACTCCATTGGCTACCCAGATGAAACTATCATGAGATGATGAATAAATAGAGGTTATTTTCCTTGAAATATAAGAAAATTATTGGAAGTCTATTGTATGTGGAAATTATGTGACCGTATATTGTTTTGTCCACATTCCAAGTATCATGGTATCAAATTATTTTCAAATATCAACTTACAAGAAATTAAATTATAATATCGAATATTAAGGTTTGGTAGATTCTGGTTTTCATTACAATATAAAATATTAAGAAGGGTTATACAAAAATACAGATGTAGATCTTGAAAGTTCAAAAGATGATAGAAAATCAATGTTAGGTGGTGCATTATATCTTGATGAATTATGTATTTCTTTTTCGTATAAGATAATTTATTATATTTTATTAAGGACTGTAGATGTTTCATATATTGTATCTAATAATAATATTTCACATTTATTTGGGATAAACCAATTAATTGCAGATATGGGATTTGAAGTGATCTCTCTGATAAAAAACGATTAAGATAGTTCAAGTGATATAAATCATAGTAAAAATCTAGTACATCAATCACAGTTGAAGAACATTAATAATGGGTATCATTTTATCTAGGAGATGGTGTAAAAAGGTATTCTGATGTTGTAGTATATTCCTACCTAAATATAGGTTTTATATATTATATTTATGTCCTTATGATATGAAATAATTAAATTTCATATCTTTTCTCATAGTGTTTAGTTGACTCCCCACACTTGAATATTTTTGGATGTTGTACCCCATATCCATGAGGTATGGCATGTTTTTTCACTTATGTTCTAATATGTGTTATTTAAAATCTTTTTCATATAAAATCGCATCCTTAGAGTTCCTAGAAATAGGGGGAAAATATCTTGATCCTTATATAGGAGAATTTGGTATGGGGAGCAATGAAATAGGGTGAGTTTTAAATTTGATGATACTAAGAATTAATTTTCAATGGTGGTTCATGATAAATTGTTCATTTGTAATGGCTTTCATAATAGAATATATTTCCAAGAGAAAAAAGATTCTCTACATCTATTTAAGCTTATTGAATGTTTTAAGCATCACGAATGAAGCGAGAATCATGAATGTATTAAAACATTAATGAAATTAGCATAATGAATATTTGAATTTCATGAATGTAATGAGAGTCACAAAAGATGTGATATTCCCAAAGGTAGTGTGATTCATGAAAGTGGATAGCTTCATTAAACAAGGGATAATCAAGAAAAGAAGATTATCATGTAAATAATATGGAATTTTCACAAATGTATGAAATATGGTTTTTATAAAATTAATTCCTTTTCGAACCAGAAGAGATTACCTAGTAAATCTGTGCTAATGTGATATTAATCATGTGGAGGAATGTGGAACATAATGATGCAACAAATGAGGTGTAAAAAACTATTGATTTAATTGATTAAAAGATGATTCTTCTGATAAAATAGTGATCACACATTACTTTATAGATCGTTGATCATTTAAATTTTGATTGGTTGTGATCCAAGTAGAATGTTGAGTCCACTATGTGCATTTTAATAGTAGAAAACATCATTATATTTGGTATATAAGAACCATTATATTGTGTACTCGTTTTTAATATCCTAGTTGGGGAGAAAATTGTCAATTATTTATAATGAATTCATCAATTTATTTATGCTCATACATTTCAATGAGAATGGGTGAAAATGTGTTTTTTTATCAATGAAAAAACATCCTATGAAGAATTAGGTTTAGTCAATCATAGAATGATTCTATCCACCAATATTAGGTGATTTAAAATTATTGGGATAACATGTTGTGAGGAATTTTGATGCCATTGTTTATGTGTGACCTTTACTTTTTTTACATATGTTATTCAGGACCAAATTGTTTTCTAATATATTGATATTCTATAAGATGGGTTTTTGAAATTATTTGACTGAAACATGGTGTAATTATGTCAACCCTTGGGGATTTAGAAATCAATGGATTAAGGTAGTCAAGGAGGAATGGACTCATATTTTATATGATTTGTTTTATTAAGGAATGTTTTTTTGGTCGTTTTATTTAAGATATTTTATTTAACTATATATAATTTTTGATTGAGGATACCATGAACAACACTCATAGATTTAGTGATAGAAAAAAAACATTACACAATTTTCATGGATACAAAGTGTAAAAACTTGTGTAAAAATACTATTTATTTAACAACCTATCCCAAATTTAAAAATTTCATATGATAAATTAAAAAATTTCTAGAACCTAATAGTTTAGTGTCTTCTGATTTTATCTATATGATATTATTATAAAATAATAATTCAGAAATATTTATCATGAAATTATCCACACATAAAATCCATCTTTACATATCATACGTGATTATATTTTTTATTATAAAGGGATTGGAAATATGAGAATCATTAAATATCATTTTCTCAATATGGTTAATCATAACAGATAACCATCAGGGATTATTTGTGAGAAAAATATGAACATGAGGGTAGGATACATATTCATGATAAATTAACCAAATAGTATAATGTAATACATAATAAAATATAGATCAGAAGTAGTAAATTAGGATGTATAGATTTTTTATAAAGCATGAGTAACATGATTCAATAATATGTGAACATGATATATCATGATCCATAACATTTGAATATCCAATTGAAATGAGTACAGAAAATATGCCAAAGGGAACCCCTGGCACATTCATCTCATAGTGGAATAGTCACAAGATCACCCCATTATAAAGTATTCCAAGGATAACAATGCATGTAACATTTTGGGTTTGAGGATAAAAATACATATAAAACAATCTTTTGAGAATGGGTTAACCAAACATGTACCATATCAATTTGGGCCCTGGATGATAACCTATCATCCCATCTTTGATAAATGCATAAATATGGTGTCGGGAGAATCAATGTATTATGCTCTTAAAAGACACCCCTTTAATTATTTTCACAATTAAGAAAATAGGCATTTCACTTTTTCTCAATGAAATATTTATATTATAAAATAAAATCATGAAATAGACTAATAAATTTTAAAATTTTCAAAATAAATAGGATTTTATGAGGTGAATAAAAATAATATTTTTAGGTCTACTTGAATACACTTTTAAAAAATTGTATTATAATGTTATGAGTGGACTCAATATCCCTCCAAAATTAAAATTTTTCACACATCGAATTCTCAGCTCTATATATACTAACATGAATACCTAGTTCCTAAATAATATCATCATAATGATATGTTTTAGTTTTGTGTTGATTCATACTGAATTAGGTGTGACGTTAAGTTCCATTTTTATCTGAGAGATGATACCCACTATAGTATATACCCATTATTTAATTAATGTTAATTTTCATCATGAAATTCTCAACCATGAACATTAATTCAATGAAAATTGTCCAGCAAAAACTCCATCCTCACGGAATACTATTCATCATTAACTCCAAATCATAGGAAACTCTTCTATGAGCACACAATTCACACCATGTATTCATTCTTCCTGGATTACTCTACCTCAAACACTCTACAATAGAAAATCATAATCGAAATATCTAACTACATAAAATAATCCTATATAAGTCCCTAAAACACATACTCTAAACGTATAAAAACCCCTAGAAGTACTATTCATAGAACATTAACCTCATATATAGCCTTTCATATATTTCTCAATTTGCTCAATGGTTCTCTACTCTGTTGGAATTATCTTTTCCAAATGTCCTAAATACGGTTCCTTTTATTGGAAAAGTCCTATAAAAAATCCTCGAATCACAAATAAAATTTTTCTGTTAGCATTAAACTCAATGGAAAACTAATTAATCTTCACAATATCATATAATTTTTAAATATTATTGGCATTATGGATATATATTCAACCTCATTGTTTTAAAAAATTATCCATCATATGAATTCCATATATTGTCATTTCATCGTAGACTTACTTCGTGGTCTTTATAAACAACCCCAGGGTCCACTATTAAGAGTAATCCTTTATAGTTTTTGTAAAATCAATATCATGGTATATAAAAATGTTGGTACACTCTATGTACTCGACCTCATGGTATACATTGTGACATCATGAAAAACTTTCTCCCGCAAATATTTTTTACATCCAAATTATTTACAAAACATTGGGAAATTGAACTTATTTATTTAACTTATATTTCATGAGAGAAAAGTAATTATTCCATCCTACATTTTATATATACCCAATATCCCAATATCATCAACACACACCATCAATGGCCTTTTACCTATACTAGAAATATACCAAAACCAAATCTATTTAGATACAAAAACTACATACAATTCATAATAAGGATATATAAATTTTACCCATATTTATATACTTAAACTCATACATATATATGAAATATAAATAATAAAAAAATTCAAAATCCCATCATAATTTAAATAATACATTGATTGAAATGAGTTTCATGAAAAATTTGACAATATAGTAGCATAATTTTTAGGGAGTAAGAAGGTGGATTGTATTATTAAATCATCTATCCCATAAATCATAATAAACATTAAATTATGTTACCATATATTAAAAAAACATTAATTATAACATTACCAATTAAATTTGAAAAATAAGACGAAATACTCATTACTTTTTATAATATTTATTCTAAAATTATATTTCTAAAAAAATAAGCTGGAATAAGTACATTATAAAACCATTAAAACACAGAATGAATGTTTATTAATGAAAAAAATGATAACTATATGAAAAATAATTCTTAAATAAATTATTTAAAATTATATTATTTTTAAATTTTTTTAATAAAGTGAAACGTCAAAAATAAAAACCATAAAGAGAAAATATAAAAAAATTCTATTCAAACACGCATAATTAAATACAAAGATAATAAAATATAACCTTAAATTAATAAATTAATAGATAATTGAATACATGAAATAATATATTGAAGATGGAAATATATGGGAAATATTATTGTCCAAAAAATAGAAGATAACGTTGGTCCCATTTCAATGTATTGTTTTTGTAGAATAATGAACCAAAAGTGGTGAAATAGTAAGAATAAATATAACCATAATTGTTAAAAAATGATAATAAAATATATCAGGTATTATAGAGAAGTAATTTATAATTCCACCTATGTAAATTTTGTCATAAACACTCTTGATTTAAAATTGATTTTGGTTATAAAACCCATACGTTTTTTTAAATCTTTTAAATAAAAAACCCTTGTATGCAATAACATTATATAGATATGTAATCATATTGAAATGATACAAATTTATGATAGAAAACATCCATTAGTATGTATATAAATTATAATATAGAAGATATATTTTGAATTTGGAACTTATATAAATGAAAGAAAATTGTTACGAGAAACCCTTACCTCGGTCTTATGTATGGTCGAATTCATTTCAAAAACATATCTAGTTAATTTTGGGTAATTATTAATATTAATATTAACCATATTAATAGTTATTTAATTTAAATTTTCTCAATTAAATCCATATTTTCTTAATTTATTATTAGTTTATTATTAAAATCACTATATCGAAGTCACCTATTTTTTTATGCATGTTTCGGTTTGACGATTCGGGTCCTTGAAACATGGTAATGTTTTAATAATATATTTAAAAATCATAAATCTGTAACACATGGGTTTTATATCTTTATGGAGTCTTATAAACATATCATGGAGTATATTTTAATTGTTTTATTGGAATTATGAATTCTTTTATTAATTAATATAAAATAAAATCAATTGATTTTATTACATAATATAATGATAAATAAGATGAACATGGAATTATGATAATAGTTTAAATTAATATTTATTACATTATAATTCATTTATTTATGATTAATTTCCCCCAAACATTTCTTACATAGTTATTACATCTTATGAGATTAATATTTATATAATAACCTATCAATCCATGTCAGAAACATATTGCCCATGTTTTTTGAGAATATGTATGTAAAAACCTGGTTAATAAGTGAAATACATCATATTTCACTAATATAATGTTAAATTTCATCCTTATTAGACATATCATAAATGATATATTTCTTCATAACATGGGGAAATTAAACCCAAGAAAAAGTAATCTCAGATACTCAGTAAGAGAAAATAATAGAGATTTCATCCCAACGTGAGAATTAGGGTATGTGAACATGTGAATAAATATTTTAAACATTAAGCTACATATTATATATTATAAATATGAGGCATCTAAAAAATATTGTTATTTCCAAATACATGAATCATAATGGAATTATAGAACATAATCCATGATATCATAACATTGTTATATGTCATAGATTTGAGCCATAAACAAATTAATAAAACATAATTTCAATGTAATTCCTCGATCACTACCAAAAATATCCTAGTGGAATGGGATCAATATAATAACCATCATATTAGTCATGTTTTACTCTCAATAGAATCTTAGTGGATAAAGTTTCATAATGAATAGGGTAAACTCCCTATTATGGACATATTTTCCACATAACATATCCATTATTATCCAATAAAATTGAAGGATATATAATTCTTGCCCAAGCCATAGAATAATGAAAATCAAACATATTTTTACCCCAAGAATATAAACACATAATCATATTATGACACATGAAAAATAAATGGGTTTCATAATAATTTTATTATATCATAACCAATGTAAAATATATGAGTGTCATAAAAATTTCATTTTTTCATTATATCATAACATATATAAAAGAAAAATGATTCAAAAACTGCAGGTTACAATAATCATAAACCATATATAGAATGAATAATTATGTCATAAATGGATAATATCCCTAGTAAAAAATACATCTAATCATGTGATGTAATCGATGATGAATTTAAATACCATTAATATATCTTTAGAAGCAATCTGAATTAAAATATCATATCCACATTTATAATAAATTTTTAAAATTTAAAAAAAATTCCCAAATAAAAATGGAATCATTTTTTTGATCATAGAAAGAAAATAAATGTAATTTATACTTCATTAAATGGAGTTTCCATGATTGGGATCTTTTTTTATGTTGAATATGGTAAATCAAATATACCTTTCACATTTTTTGTAAAAAATTCAAATGTATTAGGTATTAGAAAGTGAAATGAATATTCTATTTAAACCATTTTGTAAAAGATTTAATCATGGGTAAAATTTACACAAGTAATAAGATAGTAATATTAAAAAGATTAATGATTGTTTTTGAAAACATGGGAATAGAAGATAAAAAATTTTAAACTAAAGATAGAAATAATGTTAATTTATTAAAATGTTCTTCCATTTTCTTGAGTACATAATGGGGGAAAATGAAATTAAAAAAATATAATTTATTTAAATGACCATAATATAAAATCATTGGTGCATTTATTTAGATATATATCATTATATTTAATCATTATAATTAGAATCATAAACATTCCATTTAAACAATTATGATAAATTGAATAAATTGTATAGTTAATTTATGTAATTACTGTATTTGTATAGTTATTTGATGAATAAGAAGTATTTTTAGGTTGGGGGAGAAAATAGAGGAGGTGTTCTTTTATAAGTGGATGAAATGACCTACGTTGAATGCATAATGGAATTATCAAATTATAAAAAATGATAAATTATTTATAATGAAAATAGATTCCAAATGACTATATGATAGATTTTGGGGTATAATATTATTGAAAACAACCATATTGTTGGATTTTTCAAGGCATAATTAGAAAACATACCTTTATATTTTGGTTTAACCCATGTTTATCTCGTTTTAAAGAATATATACAATTTTTAATGTTCGATATTTTTACAATTTATTATTGAAATAATTTCAGTTTGAAATAAATAAATAATATTAATTATTATTATTTCAAATATTTAATTATATTTTTCTTTTCAAAATTTATCCACATATATGCAAGAAATTAATTTCAAAAAATATATACAAATTCGATAAAAAAATGTATTTCTAAAGTAAAAGTTTTCATATGTTTTAACAGTTTCACATCAAAAAAATCATGAAATTGATTAAACAATTCTTTATTTGGACTAATAAAAATATAATTTATCTATGTTTTGTTTTAAACCTGTTTAAAATAATGTAAATTTACAATTTCAATAAAATTAAAGACAGTTTTTAATAGAAAACATAGTATTTAAATAACTATTCATAAAAGAATTATTATTCTATGAAGTTATAAAAAATATGTCTAATATAAATTTCACAAGTATTTTCAACAAATTAAAAAAATTATTTATAATAATGTTTTAATATTTTGGAAAAACAATTAATTTTAAATTTGGTGTAAAAAACATGATGAAACAACATTTTAGCAAAAAATACTGATTTTGAGGATAAATGTTTGTTTATAATTATACCATTCGTTGATAAAATATTAAACTAATGATATAAATTTATATAATATATATATATTCAAATTAACCAATTACCTCAATTATTACTAGGCTAATTTTATAAGATAAAAAACACTTCACATGCATAAAAACAATTTTAAAGAAATGTATTTATTTTATTTTAAAATGATTTTCATTTCAATTTATAATCAATTAACAAAAAATGAATTTATTTTATTCATGTTAATACTATATATTTTTAATAATTTAGTTTAGCTTATTCATAATCACCAATTTAACAACTACGATGAAATTTTATAACATGTTTTGGTTTGTTAAAACTTGGTGTTGTTTGTGACACAAGCTATTATAGAAATTAAAATAATTTGAGGAAAAAATATTTCCTAAAATACTATTGTGTTACATTCCACAAAAAATACTAATATTTCCCTCAAAATTCCATCACTCTAATTTATAAAATTAAAAATAATTCTACATCATCAAATCATTTGGTAACCGTGTATCTTTTTCAAATTGGTGGTTCTATCACAATCCTATGTCCTAGTGAGTGGCATGGTATCATAGAACATTATACATATGATATAGAATATCAATTGGGTTTCCCTTATAATAGAGATCTTGGTTTAGTGGTGTGACCCATGTATTCATTACATGTGATTGGTCTAGAATGCTCCTTTTCAAGAGAGATACAAGGAACACACTGAGGACGTTAGAGAGGTTCTGTGGGAGTTCCAATTAATATGGTTACACCAATTCTAAATCAATTATTTAGTAAAGGAAAATATAATTATATATTATATCCCATTCATTTTTAATACCATAATCTTTATCTAAGGGAATATTTATAGAAAAAAATCTCAGTAACTTATAATTCCAAATTTTGTTGATGATTATTCACATAAATTTTCTGCCAACTCTAACCTCCCTCGATGTGCTAATGAATGCATCAAGAATTTTCTACCACTTCATCCTCCAAATAAGGTCCTAATAGATTTATTTCACCATAATCATCCCAAAATTTATGGGTTATATACATATTTATATTGTGGGGTTTGAAATAATCCATCATAATTCTTGATTGATGTCTATTGTTGTAGGAAAACTCTACTAGTGGAAGGTATTGATCCAAACCAACATTGAAATAAACAAAAAAAATATATATTATAATAAAATATAGGGTTTAATTTTCACTATAATAATGAACATATAAATAAGGTTGTAATTTGATGTTGAGATATAACATTCAATATCTTACCTATTGATGTATAACATTGAGGTTATACTTTAAACTCCATCTGAAAAAAATTGAAATTGGTACTCCATGAATCATTTAATGTGTATTTATAAATATTCTAGAATGTTTCCACAAAGAGAAATATTTTCTATTATCAAAAATGTGTGTTTAATTTGTAAGGTTATTAACTATATCCCATATAATATTATGACCTTTATATGTTTTGGTAGAGTTAGATGGAAAAATTCATGGAGATATTTTCCCATTTCCTTTCGGATATGTGATGTTCTTGAAACATATCCTTTGAATTATTTCTCACAATATTAAATTTCTTATATACCATGAACTGAGATACGTAATATACGATATATATCATAATTTTTTTCCAACTATAAATACATGATCAAAAATATATACATCTTCTTACTTCTAGGATGAATCGATAATGATGAAATAAGAGTCTCATATAATGAATCCCTATCTAAATATGGTATGAATAGAACTCATACATGGTTCCTAAAACATATTATTCAATTATAATCATGGATAAACCATAAAACATTTCATACACTATTCGATTTGATCAGAAAATTCCTCATTTACCTCCTTAATCATCACATGGATTGATGGTTGAAGTGTCATTTGACAAAGATAAGATTTACCCACTTCACTCCAGGTTTCATTATCCATAATTTTTAAATACGTAAATATTTTTTATTCTTTAATCATTAGTATTGAAAAGATATCATGATACTTTCAACTCAAATCATCATCCATTTTGTTTAATTTCATATGGCGATAATTTATTAAGAAGTCATAATGTTAAATTAGTTCCAACCATAATCTCTGGTTAATAATAAACTATTTCTCTATGAACATATAATTTAAAATTTAATTATATGAACAAATATCATTCCTTTCTACAAAAATATAGTTCCACCATTTTTATATTAAAAGAAATAGAACAGATAACTCCAAATCATGATGTGGATAAATGTTCCCACGAACCTTACATTTTCATTATTCATAAGCTATAAACATATCACATTTCATGAGAACACATCCAAGTCAATTCTTATATGCATAAGTAGAGATTACACACCCTTATATACTATAGAGTAATATAACCATAGGTGCATTGAATAATCATCTATTTAGTTCCTTGAACCATTATTGACATTATATTTTCTAAAGGAAGATTTATCACTTATTGGATAACATGGTGTGTGAATTATATAGTTGTGATAAATTCTCAACTAATCATTGATAATATCCATCCAACCAAACAAATATCAATATCTATCACAATGCATGGATTGGTTGAACATTCCACAAAATTGGACCCTAATGGATATATATCCATACCCTCTATATTGACTATATTACCAAATAATGAATCCTTTTATGAAAAAAATAACACCTGGTAAATTTTTCATACGAAATATTCTTCCTCATGGTGTTCAGAATTATTACCAAGTGATGATAGTGCTCTTCAATACTCATTAAATATATATGAATCTATTCAATAAGGACTACAACAAATTTTTCAAGGTATTATATATCTAATCTATTTATAAAATCCCAAAATATATAAATTTAATTAGTAATAAAAATCAGATTAATTACATATTCATTTGGTCTATACAATCTAGGAAATGTTGTCTTCGTTGTATATTCCTCCTTGACCATCAATTGATAAAATCAAGAATAAAAGTCAATATTGGGAAGGTATTGAGATCATGAAATTTTATTAATAATTTCATAAATAAGGTGCATATGATACTCTCAATTGATCGGTATGTTTTTCATCTCTCCATAGTCAACGCAGAGACACATTGATACATCATTATTCATAATAAAATGAATAGGTTCACCCTAATGTGACACAATTATATGAATAAATCTATTGGCCAATATTGTAAAAAATTTCCATATTCCATTCATGAAACTAAATACAATATATTTTATGTTGAGCCTTTTAAATATTTATAACCCCATATATACGTACTATTTAAAAATCCACTTTATAATTTTGTGGATGAGTGTGAAACAATTATAGAAAAACATCAATTAATAATTTCACAATAGGTATCATCGATTTTGGGTTTCTCCCTAGACACTTGAGATGAACTAAATTTTTAAATGGGAATTAATATCTATTCAATGAATTATATTTAAATTTAATGTTCATATTTATAGTCATAATGATACACATTATATGGATGGATTCATTTTTAATGAAAAATATTACTTCTGTTCCTTAACAATTTATTTCAGATATATATAGAGAATGAAAAAAATACATATATAACATAAAATAAAACATGATGAAGAATAACATGGTTTTTGGGAAACACATTCCAAAAAAATTCAACAAGATAAAAATGATATTCTTGAAATGAGATCATCACACCATTTATGGTTTTCACTACTAATAAAATATATAATCATTATGGATAAGAATGAATATTCCAATAAACATTTCATGATATAATGTAATTTATATTTCGAAAATAAAATATGATACCTCGATATTTGAGAACATCCATAACCACCCAACTTCATGGCTTTATCTCTTATCCATTAACAAAAATAGAATTGTATGTATTAGTATCTAGAATCATTAATTAGAGTTATTAATCATGATAAATAATTCATCATATGTATAAATCATGACGTATTCTTTTTTAAGTATGAAACCATAGAAATAACCATGGACATTCACGATCATCATCTTTTATTATCCTTCAGGATGTTTTTTAAATAGGTTGTCAATTTTCTAAACATATCCCTTGGGAGTGTTAATATATGTGTGAAATAATGTCCTTTATCATTCTCTTGGTTATGATCGAGTCAATTCCCAATGTTTCCATTTTATATTCATTACCCCTAAACACATCATTTAAAGAGGCTCATCAACATGTAGTATCCATAATGAGATTAAATTTGATGGAAACCACTTAAATTACCCATCACCACAATTTCGGGATATTGTCATATATATAGGCATATCCTTTAGGTTCTAAAAAAATCATTCACATCCATGATTAAAAATTTTAGCTAAACTGTTTTAGGATACAAGAAATATAGACCCACTTATTTTATATATAGACATTACAAATTTTGTATGGAAATTCCAAGTATAACAAAATATTCAATTCATTAATTGTATTAGTAAAGTTTCTTTAGAGACATGGACACATAAAAAATTATTCATAAACTAAACAATATAATATATATATATATAAGTTCATCATAAATAGAACCCTTTTAAGAGTTATCATAAATTAAATATTTCTTCACCAGTTGGAGAAATGAATATAAAAATGGGTGATCATAGATTCTATTATGAATAAAATAAAAGGATATCAACATAACATGACCATAAGGGTATGAGAACCTGAAAATATCATATAAAAACTATACCCTATATATCATAGATTATAAATTATAGTAATTACATAAATTTTTATAGTTCATCAGAGTTAATCACAAAATTAAAAATAATATAATCCATGAGAGCATAACATTTCCATAATCAATATATTTGTTGAATAAGAGTAATAATTGGAAATCATTTTCAAAGTAATAAAATACCACTAGAAAAACTATCATATTGTAATTTGTTCACTCCTCAAACCATCATAGTAATCAAATATCATTTCCAAAAAATATCGTATTCGTTAGATTCCCATAATGAACATCGTTCACTTCCCATTACAGTATTATTTATATCATGAGATATCAATCAATACCTAATTCATTGTAGGGATGTATAATTCCTATTTTACCTCTAACATAAAAAAATTCTTATAGAAGTGTTCCATAAGAATATAAAATAATCATCATATCATATACTTGTAAAAATAAATTTATTCCACTATTAATTCATCATATTATAACTAATGGGAAATAAAGAGGTTTTATAAATAGTTCATGTTATCATAATATGATAACTTGTGAAAAATAAGAAGGTTTCTAATAAATAATAATATTAAAAAAATAACTAAATCAATGAAATGAAAAAGATTCATATAATTTCATAATATCCATTTTAGATAATATATAAAATAATTTTTATTGTTATTGATGAATAAAAATAAAAATAAAATGTTATTAAATAAATTATTTAAGAAAATTTCATTTCCAATTATAAAATAACATTTTAAAATATAAAAATGCATCAAATTTAAATGGAAATTTTTTTACCGAAAATAAATATGAATAAATATATATAATTTATCAAATAATTGAGTAACTATGATGATGGAAAATATATCTAATGATATAATTTAATACAATGATTCCCCTCACGTTTTTGTAAAATAATGATAAATATATTATATCTGAAAGAAGTAAGAACATTAATTTTAAACCATTTTGAAAAAAAAATTAATCATGGATAAAAATTTATTTAATAACTCAAATATTTATATTAGAAATATTCATTAATAAATTTTTATAACGGGAATGGAAGGGAAATGATTCTCAAATAAAGCGAGAAATAATTCCAATTTTTGTTTAATAACATTCTTTTAGTCTTATCACTCCATTAAAATTATGAACGGAAAACATGAATTCTCTAAATGTAACCACATGAGATGAAAATTCTCTAGTTTCAGGATATATATATCATAATATATTTTCATCTAAAATTTAATTATAATATAATCTCGTTAAACAATGATATTATAAAAGAAAACCATTATCTCTTTGATAAATTTTCAATTGTAAAGCCCTAGAAGGGAAAGAATATAATGATATTTATATATAAAAAACATTAATAATAAGAATAATAAAATAAATAAATGGATATTATATTCAATACATAAAATAAACATGTTTTGAATATGACTTGTGTGTCACATAGATAATTCTTAGAAGAAAATACATTACGTAAAGAATGAAATTCTTTCATTCATATTCCAAGCTCCTATTTAAAGAATATAAATTTATTATAAATATTTTATATATCCACAATAATATATATCATTCAATAAATTACTTACATTCAACTATATATCAACCGTTCATTAAATATTCTTCCTTAAAATAAATTTGATTGGTGATAGATTCATTGATTTTAAGGTTTGTTATAGTTCAATAGATTTGGTCATTATAATTAGATCATAGATAGATAAAAACTATTATGTTAATAATTTATCATATATAATATATTATATATATAGAAATATGATAATGTAACTTACATAAAATTAATTTAATCATTTATGGAGAAGGAAGGATGTGCGTAAGAATCAACATTGTATCCATTTTTGAAAAATAGAACAAAAAATGGTTTATAAAAATTCAGCCTAAAATAATAATTGACATATCAAAAATATAATATATATTTATTAACTATATCTTTATTAATATCTATTCTAAAATATTGTGAAATATATATCACTTGGTTTCATGGAGGAGATAGTCCAGACATATGTAAGAGCAACGTTAAGGTTTTTCTAAAAAAAATTATTGTTAAGAGGTAGTTATGAAAATATAATTAATGACGTATTATTATTTAATAAATATAACAAATATATTTATATATAAATTAAACTAATAATTATCTAAAACATCGAGTGTAATGGATGAAAAATTTATAACATCAGTTCCTCAGGTGAAAGTCTTCTATTAAGATTATTGATAATTTCATTTCCCATTTGATTGAATAGATAATATATGTAAGTTATTACATTATAATAAATAATTATAATAATATGTGATATACTAATATTGTTATATTATAATGTCTGGAAAATATTTTAATGAGGTGAATGAATAAATTAACTTAAAATCCTCAACTATTAAAGATGCCACTTTATTAGACACACTATTTAGGTTACAAGAAAAAAGAATTCATTGGAGGGTTTCCTAATCAATAAAATGACAATATGTCATGTTAAGGGAATAAAGTAATGGATTTTGAAATGTATTATCTAAAAAAATATTGTTATGTTTGGAAAATAGAGGATAATATGTTAGTTTTTATGAGATAGGGAAATACCCACATAGAAACTACATTGAAATTTATCAGAAAAATTAAAAATGATTTAGTAATTCCTCTGAAAAATGATTCAAAATTACAATATATTATCATATAGGTTATTATTAGGTTGAAATAATTCCTTAAAATCTTATTTGGACAATTTTATTTAGAAAACATACACTTCTCATTTGGGTTTACCCTGGGAAAACCCATTTTAACCATAATCATGAAAAATATATTTTATTGTTTTTACTATTTTATATAACCAAAAATTAATATTTCCTTTTAGAATTATATTTATTTTTAGTGTTCCAAATATTTAATATATATTTTCCAAATCCAATTCATTCAAATCTGTACATATATCTTAAAATTAAACCCATAGATACGATGAAGTTGTTGGTTTCCAAAGAAAATGGTGTTCTATGTACAAGATTTATATATAAAAATTAATTAGGGAATCGACTCCAATGAAGGAAGTTGGATTAATAATAACATAACTAGCATAATTTTACTTTTAAATTATTTTACAATGGAATAGATCTTTATTTATTCTTTTAATTAACTGGAAATTTTTAATAAATTATTAGTATATTCTTATTATAAATAAAAAAATATACTTTTATGATCATTATAAACAATTAAATACAAGATAATTTTCACATGTTGATAAAAAACTGAAGATATTTTTTCCATTAAAATTTCAATATTTTTCAAAAAATAAGCTTGATATAAGGCCACAAAACATGATGAATCATACTTTCCTAAAAAATATTTTTTTAAGGAGAAATATAAATATATTGTCATCGTATAATTAGAAAAAAATCTTATATTAATGATTATTTTTATAATTTATAATATATAATATTCATAAAAATCATTCAATAATGGTGGAAAATTTATTTAATTTAAATAATAATATTTTTTTCATTTAAAATGTGTTTTTAGAAAACATTTGTTTTACATTCAAACCATATTTATTTTAATATCTAATAAATTTTTAAGAACTGAATAATTATTTCTTCATTTATAAAATATATAGTTTAAAAAATTGGTTATTCATATTCATACACACTAATGTTTCATCATGGTTATAATCGTATAATATATTATGGTTTCTTAAAACACTATTTTGCATTTGAAATTAGAAAATTATGAAATAATATATTTTTAATGTTTTTTTTCATAAAAACACGAGGATTGGTAATGTTATATTAAACATTTATAATAAAAAATTTATAATATTAACCATGTAGGTGGTAAAACCGACTAAAAACATAGAATGAAAATTATATAAATAAAGAATATGATGTTTAGTAATAATATAAATATTATAGAATATTAATGGTTCTAAAAAATTTATGAAATTGATAAATAATATTTTATAATAGGTTGAAAAATAATATATAAAATAATTATTAATACGAACAAAAAACATAAACTGATGTATTGAATATCATAATAGAGACACTCATGGAAAAGAGTGTGTCGAGACTCCTTTTATATCTAGAGGTTCCCAAAAATATAGACAGAATTATTATGAATGGAATTCAGGTAGGGATTCATGTTAAAATCAATTTAAAGGTGTGACTTGGGTGTATAGGGGAGGGGTCCTTTTATATATGATATTTTTCTGATTTTCCATAAATACTTTTTAAATATTGTATATGGTCACCTTTTTACAATGTAAACAGGAAAAAATAGAAAAAATTATAGAGAAGTGAAAACGATAGGTCATAACATCCCAAATAACATTTTCAAAGATAATGATTTTTTTATGTCCTTATACCTAAGTTTACCCTTTTTACCTTATTTTAGCATTTACCTAGATGAATAAATTTTACCTTGGTAAAATATATTTTTATGTAAATATAAACTCGGTGTTATTACCACATTTCCCAATCTAATTAAAAATATACAAAAATATACTAAATTTTATTTACTTTTATTAATTATTTTTTAAATATTAAATATGTAACTAATAACAAAATATTTTTGGAAAATATATTTTTAAACAGAAAATTAAATTTAATCTTATTGAATATAGAATAATAATAATTATATAATAGTAATTTATTTAATTATACATTTTAATAAAAAATTAAGTTATAATAATTTTTTACCAGTAGTAAATTAAATTAATAAAATAGAAATTACAAAAAAAAATAATAACATTTCTGTAAAAACTATAAACTCTTAACATTAATTCAGTATAATTAAAAACCATTATTTTTATTCTTACCACTCAATTTTATGAATCCACCATGATTAGAATATTTCAATTAACACGTCAAATCCTTCATAAAAAATAACATTAATTGTATAAAAATACACAATTTTTTAATCAAATATAGCTATTAATTATTAAATTTTTATTTCCATAAAGAATTTAGAATTTAATTTTTTTGATTTTTTTTTTCAATATTTACACAACATCAACAGACCTATTACCTTAAATTAAATCTATATACAATATTTGTAATATATATATATATATATATATATATATATATTCAACCCCAATAAATCCAACATTCATATTTCCAACAACCATTCATATACCATTCATTTTATATTTTGATATATAGCCTTAAATTGATATATAAAATCATTTATAAAATTTATTTCAATCATTTTCTGCATTTAAATTTTATTTTAACGTTTTTTCAATTTATCCATAATTATAATTGGTGTTATCAACATCAATGAAAATCATTCAGACATGGATTTCATCTTTGTATTATTTTTAGTTACCAAGAGAATTATTCCCCTTATACATTTCATAAAGATGATTTATATTGTAATATCTTAAATAATTTTTGACAATAATTCAATTTATTATTTATCTCAAAAAAAATTTAACATTTCATATTAGTTTTTTCAATTTTTTGAATCACAATATTTATTTAGATGAAAAATTATAAATCAATTTCCTGGAATTATATTTTACCATCATTTAATAAATTCCATCATTGTAATTTAATTTATTTGTTGGTAAATAAATAAAATAGTGTGGAAAAAGGTAAACAAAACTGAATATTTGTTTTTCAAATGAGATATCAAAACACTAGATTTTGTATAATATAGAAATTCACATTATTCCACATGGTATATAAATCCATAAAATTGAACTTTACCCTAATTATTTATGATAAATAACCTCTCGTGATTGTGTATTATAAACCATATGATTGGGGTGATTCCCACAAAGATATCATCCATAGGAATGATCTTATAAATGATGATATATTTATCTAAGATATAAAGTGTGAATTCTCTATATGATTAAATTAATTTGAAATATATGATGTAAAAAGAAATATATACTAAAAATCACAAAAAATGACTTATGGATGCATTGTAAAATTTATAAGAAGTGTATTAACACAAATTTTATGGGACCGATGTAATTGAACTAGGAATCAATATAAATCCCAATAGGATTTGTAAATGAATTTTCAATATCAAATTATCAAATTTGTGTGTGGATTATCTAAGAAATCTTCCAAGATATGAACTTGTTGTTAAATCAAAGATCAAAGAATGTATTTTAATTTATATAGTGGATGATGAATATACCACACACCACTTGTTTTTTATAAACACCTAAAACTATGTAATTTCATAAGGTTCCCCATTCACTCTTTTTTTAGGATGCTTATGACATTGGTTGTCATCATTAATCAGTAGGTTGGTTCAGTTTTTCCCATGTTCCTAAATGCCAAAAATTTAATGATTTGAATTTTTCCTCGATTTTCAGGGTATCTATATCAACTAATATTGTTTTATTTGGAATATTTTTTTCCTTGGATGTTTATTTATCCCTTCCATTTGTTAAAAAAACAAATTAAATTATTTATATCCTTTGAGAAATTTCCCTATGTTATTTATTCATATTTTTAACACGTTAGAACAAGAATCTTCTTTCCACCATGGTCTTAATCAACTAAAATTAAATGAATCTTCATTTTCATATATTTGGTTTGTTTTGGAGGATAGAAATGATCATCTTGTCATTCCAAAATAGATATAAAAGGTAATGCATAATCATGACATTTTATACACCAGATCCCATATAACATGGTTTATTTCAAATAGAATCTTTGTTTATTTCACAACAACAGAATACTTGGTTGATACTTCTTCCATCCATTAAATAAATAATAAAATTTAATAGTGAGTATAAATAAAAAATTATAAATATTAGGAATGATTTTATAAATATCGTTAATCCATTGATTTCATATCTTATATCACCCTAATTTTAACCTCTATATTTTCTTATTCAAACCCCATCTCTTGTGGTACATCATAGGATTGATTAAGATCTATCAAATTATTATGAATATTATAATACATAAAACTATCTATAATATAAAATGATACAACCTGAGATTCCACATTCCCACACTCCTAGATCTGGTGTTCGAAATTCAAACCTTACATTTATTTACTACTGCAAAATATGGATATGATGATTGATATGTCCCATTGCTATAGGATACAACCATGGTATTAACACCCTTGGAGCCTATTTCCATTAATATAAACCAAATGGATATAACCCTGGTGACCATGTCTATATCCATGTGCATTGCCTATGGATATTTCCTCTTCCAAGGGGATTATATATCCATGATCTCTACATCCTTGGAAATAGGGTTAAACAATAATCAACATGCTTGGGATTAAAACATATTTATCACCCCAGAGGCCAAGAACCTATACCACTCATATAGAGACATTATGTGTAATATATATAACACACATATATATTTATTTTAATGAAAAATTTTAGAATAATTTATTATTATTTAGAAAATGAACATGACTCGAGGATAACTAACAACCACAGTTAGGGGAAGCCTAGGTAATATAGTATTTCCCACACCCTCCAGATGAAGAAAATGTTTCCTATATAGTTTGGAATAAAATTATACGCATAATCATTTTTTACCCGGTTTATTAGCCTTTTATTCTTAATATACAACCATAGTCAGGAAGTGACTATGGACACTGATGGAATGTATCCACTTTCATGATCTAAGAGTGGATATTGAACCTTGGTAATAGGTTAAATTTCTAGTAATTAGGCTTGATTTCATGTGGTATGACATGACAATAATTACCTTATATTATACATCATTTATAAAATTTAATCATTTTTTTATAAAAACGACAAAATAATATAACCCAATGAATTATTTTAATTAGAGATTAGATACATGATATTTCTATTTTAGAATATTTTTAAGATTTCCAATACAATTTCTTATAAGTAATATTATTCAAGACATATCATACCTAAAAAGAAACATTGTTACCAGTAGTATGGAAATATAAGAAAAGGGTGACCTCAAAATCATTTTAAGGGGAAATATATGAGATAACCATTAATGATCATATCTGATCATAATATTGAATTTTTTTTAGGAAATAATCAAGGTACATGTAAATAAAATTTAGAAATCATACCCAACAATAAATATGAAAAATTGTATAAACTGAAAATAATTTTTTTTCTAATAAAATGATTAACATGAGTCCAAATATATATATAGCTGAGACAACCAAAATAGACCACATAAAAATTTAATATTATTATGAGAACAAGGAATTTTTAAATGGTACTGACAAATAAATTATTCTTATAATAGTGTGGGATAATCACCTTCTCCTAATATAGTTGGATTAGGCTAACCCAAGATGCATGTTTTTGGGATTGGGACAACCACCCACATAAAATAACAACATATAACTAGATATAAAGCATTAAAAAATTAATTGGTGGGATATATAATTTTTTTACCTCCCATCAAATAATAAAATCCATACATATATGTTCCATATATACATGAAATATTTTGTAAACCCATCATATAATAATTAATCTATGGAAAGGGAACATGATTTATAAAAAATGAAAAATTTGTGATTATAAGTCTTCCAAATTAAAAAAAATAGATTATATTGTTAGATAATATCCCAAATGGTATATATGAAACAATAAAGGATGTTTTCAATTACGAAAAACACTTTTACAATGAAAATAAAAAATTTAATATAAAATAAGAAAACAAATACGTTACCATTTTTAATATATATTTTGATAGAACATTTAATTATAAAAAATAATAATAAAATTTTTATTTTAAAACCTTATAGAAAATGAGTGGAGTAGTTTTATAGATAATGGGGTTGATAATAGAAATATTAATCAATTATAAAAATGTTAAAAATCAATATTCATTCACACATATGTAAAGAAAGTCAAATCAATAAAAAACTCCAATATAGAAAACATTTAAAATATTTATTTCATACCATCATAAAGAATGTAAAATTTAGCAGAAATTACACTTAATAAATATTATAAATATTTACATAGACATATATAACAAATATAATTAATATGGATGTGGAAGAGAATGATTACTAGCCGAAAATAAGTTGTACGTTTAGTACCATTTAATTTTTTTGATAAATTGTCAGTGAAAGAAGGTTGATAGTAATAATATATGTAAAACCCAAAAATAATTATATCATAAGAAAATATTTTATTTTTTTTATAAAAAAATATATAATTTCCAAATATTAATATTTTATAATAAAAAATATTGATTTAAAAGTGAGAATAGAATTGAAAACATATAGCTTTAGTATCTTTTTAGTCGAAACCCCATGAAAAGTAGTGACATAATATATTTTACAATATACATAGTTTCAATTTTTGTTAATAAAATAAATCCATGGGTATTAATTCATATCACCCAAAATAAAATAGGTCGTGAATATTTATTATATCTCAACGTAAGTAAAATTGAGAAGATCTCCCTTACATTAGTATTCCTATTTTCCAAAAATGTCCTAACACCATGTATAATAAATTTTGGTTCATTATTTATATTAATGATAACAATATTTATAGTTATATTAATTAATAAATTTAAATTTTAAAACTTATTTATAAATTAATTAGTAGATTATAGTTTATATTAATATCCATATCTTAATTGTTCCATTTTTTTCATGCATGTTTCAATTTGTGGTTCTATTCCTTACTCATTTCTAATATCATAATAAACAATAGGATTTTCATGACTATGTAACATATGTTTTTTATTTAGTAATATATTACCATGTTTTTTGAATAGAACATGAGTGGATGGTTTGAATAGAACACTATAAAATAATTTTTTTAACATTTTGATTAAATGATGTTAATTAATTTATTTAGTGTATATAATTATCTATATTAGCGCATTATAATTAAATTAAGTCATAAACTATTAATTATTAAATCATATTACCATTATATTTTTTATAATATTTATTCATGTTGTAAACTTATAACATAATTTAGGTACCAGATTAGATTGACCTCAATAAGAACAAGTAATAACGATTGAATGAGTAAATACAATTTTTGTAATAATATCATTTTTAGAGATTAATAATGGTTTCAAAATTATAATGTTATTTTTATGAATCATTTTCATGAATAGGTAATATGAGAATATTTAAAATAATAATTATGAATATGATAACACATAAGTAGAAAGAATTTCTCTCCCCTTTGAGAACGTCTAGAAATTATGATTTTTTAATATCTTGAAATAATGGTTATATATTGTTAGATTTTTTATATTCGTTAGTGATATACTACTTTAATTTTTTATCATATACAAATATTTATTTATGAAATTATAGATATGGATTATTAAGTTATATGTAACGGTGAGAGTGTTATATAGTTCTTCGATGTCTCTTGAATAGAGTTACCGACTTTTTATATAGGGATAATTGGGTCAGTGGGTCACATAGGAATCTATATTGATCATGTATTATATTGTTTTGGGTTAAAACTGTTATGAATGATTTTTTATGTCTCATGTAATTATTTTTTTGTATTTGACATTATACATTATTTTTTTGTATCTTAATACTATATTATACAAAACTTTTTAAGGAATTGTGTCTGATCTTCGAAATTTATAGGTTATCTCGAGTGACAAGACACATATATTTTGTTGAGATTGTTACAATAATATTTCATGATTAATGAGTTATAGTTCAATTTTTTTGTGTGACACAAATTTAATTATTGATTTCTTCGTTGATGGAAATAACCCATGTCTACGATGTCTATCGGCCATTGGAAGAATTTTACTATATAATGAAATATTGAAAAGTTCCATCAAGACCAAGAATAAATTATCACACTCTTTTATTCTATATAAAATGAATGAGTAGATGAAAATTAAAGAGAACAACATAAAAATTCATTTTGAGAAAAACTTTTTAGAGATGTTTATATGATTTATCATGTACTAAATTTGGGATGGAACTCTTGATGATTAATAGATTTTTGGATATCATTATTATTATTTGGAGACAATGTCTATAAATCACAAGATTACCAATGAAAATTGAATTTTTTTTTAAAAAATACAATTTATAATTTATAAGAATTTGTCACCGTAATCTAATAAATTCCCCATTCTGTGTGAGATATATCCTCAAAAGAGAAAAATGTATCATCTTTTGGATTATGAAATTACTAGTAGTGTTATTGAAGTCCTCAAATATAGAATAGAAATTACATATATAATAATATAGAAACATGATAATTAAATATTTAGTTATATATAATCACCTTATTTAATATATTGGATGTTTTTTATAATATTAAAACGTCCCTAGATTCATTATTGATGGGTTCTTAGATAGTATACTAGGAAAATATCCAATCGCAACAAATGTTTTTGGTTGATTCCACTAGAATGAAACAATGTGAACTATTTGAAAACCTAATTTCTATAAAAATGGTTTAAAATGATGAAATATTTTGAAAAATTAAACAGATGAACATTATTCTAATAAAATACATTATGATATAATGACAGAGGAGAAAATCTATTGTTCTAGGAACATAAAACAAAATACAAACTTAAATAAAAAAGATTTTTTATTATTAAAACCAATGTTTTAATAAATTATAAAATCATAGCATTAATTTTTATAATTAAAAAGATTTAAATTATTTTTTTTCAAGATAGTAAAATGAATCATTCTAAAGAAATCACGTATAGTTAGTTATTTAATGTAGGTGAAGGGAAATTTAGTTTTCAATGTTATATATGTGAAATTCATTTGGGTTACTAATGATGAATACAATAATCAAAATTTCAAATACTAATGTTAAATTAAAATACAAATTGATTATAAATATTATGTTCTACATGGTCTATCCAATTACGAAATGATTCTTTTCTAAATAAAACACAGACCCGATGTCAATATAATTATTAATAACACTATCACCATTTTTCACTCGATTGGGTAAATTATAATGTGAGGATTTTATTTCTTTATATTAAATATAATTTAAATCCATTATTTTCTCCTTAGATATATCTACCATATAAGTGTAATAAAAATTCACTACATAGATTTATTTCAATATTAATAAAATATTCAATATATAGCCTTTATTATTTTGTATTTTGAATGTCTAAAAATAAATATGATCCATTTAGTTAATAATTTTATAGTGAATATAAATTTTCTAATGGAAATATAAATAGTAATGACATAATAAATGTAACAACCCAAGATTTTATGAAAAATATTCTTTTTAATTTCATTAACATCTTGTGTTGTATGCTACACCAAAAGAAGCTTTCACAACACGCATCCTTGACTTGCCTTCCATTACACGGAATCGCGACCTTCCTTGATAGCATGTGTAGTATGCAATAACGAGTTTCACTAAACATCAATATGCTATTAAAATATTATTAAAAACAACCGTTATGAATAGTAATAACCACTTTTAGAAATTTTGTAAATTTCATTTTTCAAAATGGACTTTATTTTTGGATTCGTAATATCGAAATTAGCTTAGGGTGAAGTTTTGGTACTTTTCGGATAACTTTCATTTTCTGATGAATAGTGAAAATTACTAAATTGTAATTAAAATCAACTATTTTAATCGAAATAATTAATAGTGATAAATTATTAATATGAGTGGTTTTAAAGTATATTTAGAATATATTTTTACAATTCAATACAATTTTGGTCATTGGATGTAATTTCATATTTAAACCAGACATAAACAAGTGTCAATCTTTTGATAGATATTGTTTTTTAAAAACACGCTATTTGTTTTAACAACGAGATATAATTATAAAATTAATTAATGCAACTTCTATGTTGTGAATTTGCTAAAATAGACTTCATTTTTGAATTCGGAATATTAAATATAGCTTAGGATGAAATTTTGGCATTGTTCTGAAAAACATAAATTTTTTATGAATAGTGAAACTACTAAGTGGTAGTTAAAAAACTATTTTTTTTTTCATAAATTTTAATTTTACCGCTTCTGTGATTGGAATTTAAAAAATCCGAGAGACACGGTTGATGTCAGTATGTAAAATGTGGTTCAATGAGATGAAAATAATTTTTGGTGAATAGTAACTTTTCACAAATATTTACCACGGTTTAAAGTAAATAGGGTAATTAAGGGTAAAAATGATATTAATATTACCCTAACACATGTCCTAATCCTATTGGACAAGTGTATCTCGACCAAAAACAACCATAAGTGTAAAATATTATCATTTAGGCCCACTTGGATTAGAGTAGGACATTTATTATTATTTAATTCAAAAAAAGAGTTAAAAGAGATAAAATCAAAGTTTATTTAATAAAACATTTTTTAATGTAGGTTTATACATAATATAAATTTGACTATAAATATTCATTAGAAATCTAAAAAGATTTCCTACATAATGATAGTTTATTTATAATTTTTAGACATCATATAATTTAATTTATTTATGACACAAAGATGATGCAGTAATTATCTTATTAATGAAATATTGACATAATTGATGTTATAAATACAAAAATAAATGTAATTTAAGACTTTTTATGAATTCCACTAATTTTCTAGGTTAATATGATATATTATTGTTGATTTAATCAACTTGGTTCAAACATATAATTCTGTTATGACTTTCACAAAAATCATATATCAAATAGTGTCAAAATTGACACAAAATAGTTTTCAAATCAACTATTATATTATTAATTGTTATTTTATACCTAAAAATATATGGTTCGGCCAAATGACTTAGATAAGGATATATATATTAATAATAAACAACTTGGGGTTCGTTTGGCATGTTATAGTAAGTGTATTAACCATATAGTGTAAGAAAACAAAAAGACACGGTAAAAGTTAAATTATTTAACTTAGAGTTAAATCTAATTGATAAGGTTAAAATAATAACCTAAACTTGTCTAAATCCTATTGGTTGATAGGATTTCGACCCATACCCACTTTAACTTCTAAATAATACCCTTTGGAAGCATTATAAACCGATTTTGACTATAATGTAAAATAATATTTTGAGATATTCCTAAGGTGCCCCTCTCATCCCTTATAAAAGGGCACCTCCTCCCCCTCCTCCTCACACCAATTTGAGAAATCAAGCTCGGCAAAAACCTGCCAAAATCCCTTCTCCACTTCCCTAGAATAATCCTAGAGGTCCTGGTCTTCTTCAAAGACCAATCTTAGTTCCCTAAGTGGAGGATTCAAAGAGGCGTTTAAAAGAAGAGGTAATATCCATTACCGATCTTTTCAATTTCTTTCTTCTTCAACTTCTTCTTCATTAGTTATTTCATGATAAATTAATAACATCAGTATTTCTTATATACTTATCTGTTATTATAAATATGAAAGAACTCTAATTAACCTTCTATCGATCCTACGGAAAAAGGAAATCACCGCGCGTTCGTACGTACGGAATACCGTCTCCACGCCGCGGTGTAATCTATTTTCCGTCACCACCTTAATTGGATGGGTATAATGGTGTAATGAGTAACTATATATGATTATTATAAAGTGATATTGATACTGAAATAGTATATATACACTTCAACACAATTCCACGACCATGGGAACGATATCATCGCTCGTGCGTCTCCACGACGCGATGAGATTCATTCTCAATGATTAACCATTCATGAATGATTATAAAGTATATATAATAAGTACTAATGAAATATATGACCTGATAATGATACTGGAAATATTTATATTTATATGTATGTCATCTACTTAATTCCAGTCAATTCAATAAGGAAACGAAAACATCGTTCATGCGTATGTACGGACTACCGTCTCCATGAACGGTGTATTTCTTTCCATTTACTAATTTATTATATATGTATATTATGAATATATATATATATATAAATCATGTTTTATATTATGGAATTAACTAATCATGCTCTAAGTAATCATATGAATAATTACAAGTTAAAAACACGAACGACAAATGAGACAATTTTACCCAAACTGCTCTTTAACATGGAATTTACAAAAGAACGGGTAATATAAAGTCATAAGTGAACCATATATGATATCATAACAATGAATATGATTCTGTAATATGTCAATGACATTATTTAAATCATTATACAGGAGTTTCGGACACTTACGAAGCAAATCGGACCTAAGGTAAGGGAAATATCACAATCTCATTTTTATCCGAGATTGTTTATACTTTGGCATTTACTGGGGTGTATTTTATCATCCACATCCATGTTTACTCAATATGTAATATTATTTCCATTCACCTACAATTGTTTAAATCCAATTTTACCCTTCGGTGAGTTTTTTAGTACACGATATGAAATGAATCTTTTGTTGTTTTTCGTACGAGGTACTTTTTTAACTATTCCGACAAAAGTACGAGAAGAATGTTTTTTTTGCTTATACGGCATGAATGGATTTTTAAAAAATTATTTCCAAGAAGTTTCCTTTACAAGTTTTCAAGTTTATTTTTAATCAACTTCTTTTAGTTTAATGTTGTATGACATGTTAAGAATGGAAAAAATGTTTTTGAAGAAGAAAGGATATTTTCCTCAAGAATGGAGTTCAAGTGTTTTATCAAAATTATTTTCCATATAAGATAATAAAGGGTTCTGTTTTTTATCCCTATTATTAAATGGATTTGATTATGTTGTGATGGAAATATTTTTATGAATTCCTTTATCTTATATGAATTGTTTTATGATGACATGTTGTTTAAGAATCCCATTTTTATTACATGGGTTATGCTATGATGTATGGTTTATGATTTTGTGGCACACATAAGAATGGTATCATTAAGATATGGGTGGGACCTATATCTCCCTCCAATGCATTGGGTAAAGATTTTATATCTCATGAGATAGACATGGCTGGAATGGTAGGTTATACCGGTTCAGTGAAACAGGACTGAAATGAGGGTGACTCGGTTCAGAAAGGGACTTTCTACACTAAGATAGTCATGGAAATGAGTCTTGAATAACAAGAAATGATGATTCTGTGTGTATGCCACAAAGTTTCATGTTTTAAGTTGTGATTATTGCGATTACATTTCACTACTATGATTTATCCCATGTTATGAAATTATGCTCTCTTTTGCAGGTTAAGATTTGCAAGAGTTATGTTCTTATGAATATGACGTGATTGATTTTTTTCTTTTGCTTACCCTTACTGAGCATTTTAGATCACCCTTTTATGTTTTCTTTTCCCCAAGATATAAATAATGGTTTTTGGTAAAAAAAAGGTAAGATCTTTATGGGTGATATTGAAGATCTTTCACCACGATTTGATGATTACGTTTCGAGTTTCCAAAGACACTAAACTATTACGATCCTTGTGTGTGTGTTTTTGTTATGTACTAAGTATTCCGGAAAAGTAATGTAATATTCATGAATGTTAAGCTTCAGGTCTCTACAGTTGGTATCGGAGGAAAAGTTTAGTCAACCTTTGGAAACTAGGATGCGATAACGTTAGTGAGATCCCTAGAGATATTTCTAAGGTATGTCTAGGGATGTCCCTAAGGATAAGTATACGTATAAGATATAGTCCTAGAACTATGGTAACGATATTAGATTAAACCTAAGATGTTAGATATTGAATTTACTCCCCCTTTATTATGATTTTTTCCTCTAACACTATTCTTTTTGGGTTTTAGAAAATGGCTGGAAACAAAATGATTCACGATAATAGACGATATTATGGACAATGGAATGATATTATTCATGAGAAACCAAATGAAATGGGATTTGGAAGTCCAACCATCATTATTATGCCGAATCCGCAATATCATAATATGATGAATAAACTCAAATTTGGTAAGTTTCCTGACTTGTCTAATAAGAGAAAGATGGATTTTCATGATGATGATAGAGAAATGAAAGTTCAATTTCTCCTATGTAAATTATGTGGGAAGAGGCATGAAGGAGAATGTTTCAAGGGAACTGGAAGATTCTTTGGGTGTGGAAAAGAAGGACACAAAGCAAGTAAGTGCAAAGGAAAAGGTTCAGTTAACACCATGGATGAGGATAATGGTATTGCTACGACATCAAAAATAGTTAAGTGTTTTAAATGTGGAATGTATGGGCATTATGAAATCCAATGTCCTAAGGGAAAGACTCATGAAGATAATCAGTATGGTCGTATGGGTAGTATTTATGTATATTATGATGAAGAGACTACAAATGATATGTGAGATGAAAGAATTGTTGAATCTCGGTTAATGGTTTAAGAATGCAGTGGAATGATTACATGTTTATCATGTGGAATGTTGTATAAGTAATCTCATGGTAATATGGAATAAAGAGACATATAAGGATTGTTACACTATTGTCTTTCCTTGAGTTTTGAAAGTGTATGATTAATGTTACCAGTATCCATGAAAGGTTATTCAGATATTTTTGGAATGTAGATGATATGAGCATAATGAAGGGATAAAAAGAAAATTAAATGTTTGATAGTATTCATGAGCTCATGGCTGATATAAGGAGAAGGTTTTCTTATGGTTTGAGTATATAGAGTTTTTGGATTTTAGTATGTGGAAAGAGTTAACTTTTGACAGTATTCATGTTTTCACTAAGGTTCAATGGATATTCATTCTTCAAGAGAATACATGATTAAGGCCTTTGAATGTTTGGAATGTGACCAACAAGACATATCTTATGATATATGGGGATCAACGATGGTATTAAATCTCTAGTAATCGTTTTCACTATATTATGAGAGTGGACTGCAGTATTATGGATAAGCCTAAATATTGGAATGGATTATGTTGTACATAAGTTAGTATTGTTTAGGGATAGAAGTTTTTTGATATTATTGGTGGGATGTTATAGTAATATATTTTTAGAAAAAGGACAACCTGCAGGATGGGCGACATCCCATCGCGTCAGACAAGGCTTTGGGAATCGAACCCACAACCGAAGTGCGACTGGCCTTTATCGCCTACCACTGGCCTACAGGAAGTCCCTGTTTAGTAGAAACTAGTTTTATTATATTAATCAGTATGATATATGAAGTATAAGTTCATTTTAGGAACCATATACGATTAATCTCACTATAAGATGGACTTATAACTTTTTCTAACCATTTGTTTGAAATATATGGAATGGCCAATCATATCACATGATCTGCTAACACTTCACGAATAAAAAATTCAACTTCATTTATTTAAGAGATGAAGTGGAAATTGTTCAAGGAACGAACAATAGTGAGATTGTACCAAAATAAAGTAAGTATTTATTCTAATTCAAATTTTCAACTTTTGGGAAATGATCTTGAAAACCAAAAATGTTGTCCTAGTGCCCTTATATCCGATGAATCAGATGGTACCCTAGATCGTAAAAAATTTATGGCTTTGTGATTGCTGGCTTTTCCATAGCCATGTTCTCTACCACTCTCCATCAGAACATGATGGTTAGATTTCTCTTCCATATCCATATTTTCACCTGTGTGGAAACCCAGTGATTAGTTTATTTGGGTAACCGTTACGTTTCATACTTTCATTTTTAAATATTGGTTTTGGTATTCGTTTTTACGATGTGGGTTTCTATTAAAGAAACTTTCGAATAGTAAACCATTTATAACCCCGACGAATTTTGAGGGAAAATTCATTTTAAGGGGGGTAGAATGTAACAACCCAAGATTTTATGAAAAATATTCTTTTTAATTTCATTATTGTCTTGTGTTGTATGCTACACCAAAAGATGCTTTCACAACACACATCTTTGACTTGCCTTCCATTACACGCAATCGTGACCTTCCTCGATAGCTTGTGTAGTACGCAATAACGAGTTTCACTAAACATCAATATGCTATTAAAATATTATTAAAACTAGCCGTTATGAATAGTAATAACCACTTTTTGAAATTTTATAAATTTTATTTTTCAAAATGTACTTTATTTTTGGATTCGTAATATCGAAATTAGCTTAGGGTAAAATTTTGGTACTTTTCGGATAACATTCATTTTCTGATGAATAGTGAAAATTACTAAATTTTAATTAAAAACAACTTTTTTAATCGAATTAATTAATAGTTTTAAATTATTAATTTGAGTGGTTTTAAAGTATATTTAGAATATATTTTTACAATTCAATACAATTTTGGTCATTGGATGTAATTTCACATTTAAACCAGACATAAACAAGTGTCAATCTTTTGATAGATATTGTTTCTTAAAAACACTCTATTTGTTTTAACAGCGAGATTTAATTATAAAATTAATTAATGCAACTTCTATGTTATGAATTTGGTAAAATAGACTTCATTTTTGAATTCGGAATATGAAATATAGATTAGGATGAAATTTTGGCATTGTTCTGAAAAACATAAATTTTTGATTAATAGTGAAACTACTAAGTGGTAGTTAAAAAACTATTTTTTTCATAAATCATAATTTTACCGCTTCTGTGATTGGAATTTCAAAAATCCGAGAGACAAGGTTGATGTCAGAATGTAAAATGTGGTTCAATGAGATGAAAATAATTTTTGGTGAAAAGTAACTTTTTACTTTTATTTACCACGGTTAAAAGTAAATAATGTAATTAAGGGTAAGAATGATATTAATATTACCCTAACACATGTCCTAATTCTAGTGGACAGGGGTATCTCGACCAAAAACAACCGTAATTGTAAAATATTATCATTTAGGCCCACTTGGATTAGATTAGGACATTTATTATTATTTAATTCAAAGAAGAGTTAAAAGAGTAAAAATCAAAGTTTATTTAATAAAACATTTTTTAATATAGGGTTATACATAAGATAAATTCGACTATAAATATTCATTAGAAATCTAAAAAGATTTCCTACATAATGGTAGTTTATTTATAAATTTTAGACATCATATAATTTAATTTATTTATGACACAAAGATGATGCAGTAATTATCTTATTAATGAAATATTGACATAATTGATGTTATAAATACCAAAATAAATGTAATTTAAGACTTTTTATGAATTCAACTAATTTTATAGGTTACTATGATATATTATTGTTTATTTAATCAACTTGTTTTGAACATATAATTCTGTTATGACTTTCACAAAAATCATATATCTAATAGTGTCAAAATTGACACAAAATAGTTTCTAAATCAAATATTATATTATTAATTGTTATTTTATACCTAAAAATCTAAGGTTCGGCCAAATGACTTTGATAAGGATATATATATTAATAATAAACAACTTGGGGTTCTTTTGAGGTTTTATAGTAAGTTTATTAACCATATAGTGTAAGAAAACAAAAAGACACGGTAAAAGTTAAATTATTTAACTTAGAGTTAAATCTAATTGATAAGGTTAAAATAATAAGCTAAACTTGTCTAAATCCTATTGGTTGATAGGATTTCGACCCATACCCACTTTTCCTTCGAAATAAAACCCTTTGTAACCATTATAAACCGATTTTGACTTTAATATAAAATAATATTTTGAGATATTCCTAAGGTGCCCCTCTCCTTCCTTATAAAAGGGAACCTCCTCCCCCTCCTCCTCACACCAATGTGAGCACTCAAGCCTGGAACACCCCTTCCAAAATCCATTCTCCACTTCCCTAGAATAATCCTAGAGGTCCTGGTCTTCTTCAATGACCAATCTTAGTTCCCTAAGTGGAGGATTCAAAGAGGCGTTTAAAAGAAGAGGTAATATCCATTACCGATCTTTTCAATTTTCTTCTTCTTCAACTTCTTCTTCATTAGTTGTTTCATGATAAAGTAATAACATCAGTATTTCTTATATACTGATATGTTATTATAATTATGAAACAACTCTAATTAACCTTCTATCTATCCTACAGAAAAAGGAAATCATCACGCGTGCGTACGTACAGAATACCGTCTCCACGTCGTGGTGTAATCTATTTTCCGTCACCACCTTAATTGGATGGGTATAATGGTGTAATGAGTAACTATATATTATTATTATAAAGTGATATTGATACTGAAATAGTATACATACACTTCAACACAATTCCATGACCATGGGAATGATATCATCGCTCGTGCGTACATACGGACTACCGTCTCCACGACGCGATGAGATTCATTCTCAATGATTAACCATTCATGAATGATTATAAAGTATATATAATAAGTACTAATGAAATATATGACCTGATAATGATACTGGATTTATTTATATTTATATGTATGTCATCTACTTAATTCCATTCAATTCAATAAGGAAACGAAAACAGCGTTCATGCGTACGTACGGACTACCGTCTCCATGAACGGTTTATTTCTTTCTATTTACTAATTTATTATATATGTATATTATGAATATATATATATAAATCATTTTTTATATTATGTAATTAATTAATCATGCTCTATGTAATCATATGAATAATTACAAGGTAAAAACACGAACGAAAATGAGACGATTTTACCCAAACCGCTCTTTAACAAGGAATTTACAAAAGAACGGGTAATATAAAGTCATAAGTGAACCATATATGATATCATAACAATGAATATGATTCTTTAATAAGTCAATGACATTATTTAAATCATTATACAGGAGTTTCGGACACTTACGAAGAAAATCACAACTAAGGTAAGGGAAATAGCACAATCACATTTTTATCCGAGATTGTTTATACTTTGGCATTTACTGGGGTGTATTTTATCATCCACATCTATGTTTACTCAATATGTAAAATTATTTCCACTCAACTACAATTTTTTAAATCCAATTTTACACATCGGTGAGTTTTTTAGTAAAAGATATGAAATGAATCTTTTGTAGTTTTTCGTACGAGGTACTTTTTTAACTTTTCCGAAAAAAGTACGAGAAGAATGCTTTTTTTAACTTATACGACATGAATTATTTTTAAAACATTATTTCCAAGAAGTATCCTTTCTAAGTTTTCATGTTTATTTTTAATCAACTTCTTTTAGTTTAAAGTTGTATGACATGTTAAAAAGGAAAAAACGTTTTTGAAGAAGAAAGGATATTTTCCTCAAGAATGGAGTTCAAGTGTTTTATCAAAATTAATTTCCATATAAGATAATAAAGGGTTCTATTTTTTATCCCAATTATTACATGGATTTTATTATGTTGTGATGGAAATATTTTTATGAATTCCTTTATCTTATATGAATTGTTTTATGATTTCATGATGTTTAAGAATCCCATTTTTATTACATGGGTTATGCTATGATGTATGGTTTATGATTTTGTGGCACACATAAGAATGGTATCATTAAGAGATGGGTGGGACCTATATCTCTCTCCAATGAATTTGGTAAAGATTTTATATCTCATGAGATAAACATGGCTGGAATGGGTGGTTATACCGGTTCAGTGAAACAGGACTGAAACGAGGGTGACTCGGTTCAGAAAGGGACTTTGTCCACTAAGATAGTCTTGGCAATGAGTCTTGAATAACAAGAAATGATGATTATGTGTGTATGACACAAAGTTTCATGTTTTATGTTGTGATTATTGGGATTACATTTCACTACTATGATTTATCCCATGTTATGAAATTATGCTCTCTTTTGCAGGTTAAGATTTCCAAGAGTTATTTTCTTATGAATATGATGTGATTGATTTTTTTATTTTGTTTACACTTACTGAGCATTTGAGCTCACCCTTTTATGTTTTCTTTTCCCCAGGATATAAAGAAAGGTTTTAGGTAAAAAAGGGGAAGATCATTATGGGAGATATTGAAGATCTTTCACTACGATTAGAAGATTACGTTCCAAGTTTCACAAGAGACTAAACTATTACGATCCTTGTGTGTGTGTTTTTGTTATGTACTAAGTATTCCGCAAAAGTAATGTAATATTCATGAACGTTAAGCTTCGGGTCTCTACAGTTGGTATCAGAGGAATGTTTAGTCAACCTTTGGAAACTAGGATTCGATAACGTTAGTGAGATCCCTAGAGATATTTCTAAGGTATGTCTAGGGATGTCCCTAAGGATAAGTATACGTATAGGATATAGTCCTAGAACTATGGTAACGATATTAGATTAAACCTAAGATGTTAGATATTGAAGTTACTTCCCATTTATTATGATTTCTACCTCTAACACTATTCTTTTTGGGTTTTAGAAAATGGCTGGAAACAAGACGATTCACGATAATAGAGGATATTATGGACAATGGAATGATATTATTCATGAGAAACCAAATGAAATGGGATTAGGAAGTCCAACCATCATTATTATGCCGAATTAGCAATCTCATAATATGATCGATAAACTCAAATTTGGTAAGTCTCCTGACTTGGCTAATAAGAGAAAGATGGAGTTTCATGATGATGATAGAGGAAAGAATGTTCAATTTCTCCTATGTAAATTATGTGGGAAGAGGAATCAAGGAGAATGTTTCAAGGGAACTGGAAGATGCTTTGGGTGTGGAAAAGAAGGACACAAAGCAAGTAAGTGCAAAGGAAAAGGTTCAGTTAACACCATGGATGAGGATAATGGTATTGCTACGACATCAAAAATGGTTAAGTGTTTTAAATGTGGAATGTATGGGCATTATGCAAACCAATGTCCTAAGGGAAAGACTCATGAAGAGAATCAGTATGGTCGTATGGGTAGTATTTATGTGGATGATGATGAAGAGACTACAAATGATATGTGAGATGAAAGAATTGTTGAAGCTTGGTTAATGGTTTAAGAATGTAGTGGAATGATTACATTTTTATCATGTGTAATGTTGTATAAGTAAACTCATGGTACTGCAGAATAAAGAGACATATAAGGATTGTTACACTATTGTATTTCCTTGAGTTTTGAAAGTGTATGATTAATGTTACTAGTATCCATGAAATGTAATTCAGATATTTTTGGAATGTAGATGATATGCGCATAATGAAGGGATAAGGAGAAAATTAAATGTTTGATACTATTCATGAGCTCATGACTGATATAAGGAGAAGGTTATATTATAGTCTGAGTATATAGAGTTTTTGGATTTTGGTATATGGAAAGAGTTAACTTTTGACAGTATTCATGTTTTCACTAAGGTTCAATGGATATTCATTCTTCAAGAGAATACATGATTAAGGCCTTTGAATGTTTGGAATGTGACCAACAAGACATATCTTATGATATATGGGGATCAACGATGGTATTAAATCTCTAGTAATCATTTTCACTATATTATGAGAGTGGACTGCAGTATTATGGATAAGCCTAAAGATTGGAATGGATTATGTTGCACATAAGCTAGTATTGTTTAGGGATAGAAGTTTTTCGATATTATTGATGGGATGTTATAGTAATATAGTTTTAGAAAAAGACAACCTGCAGGACAGGCGACATCCCATCACGTCGAACAAGGCTGTGGGAATCGAACCCACAACTGAAGTGCGACTGGCCTTTATCGCCTACCACTGGCCTACAGGAAGTCCCTGTTTAGTAGAAACTATATTTATTATATTATGCAGTATGATATATGAAGTATAAGTTCATTTTTGGAACCATATACGATTAATCTCACTATAAGATGGACTTATTACTTTTGCTAACCTTTTGTTTGAAATAGATGGAATGGCCCATTATATCACATGATCTGCTAACACTTCACAAATAACAAATTCAACTTCATTTATTTAAGAGTTGAAGTGGAAATTGTTCAAGGCACGAACAACAGTGAGATTGTACCAAAAAAAGTAAGTATTTATTCTAATTCAAATTTTCAACTTTAGAGAAATGATCTTGAAAACCAAAAATGTTGTCCTAGTGCCCTTATATCCGATGAATCAGATGGTACCCTAAACCGTCACAAATTTAAGGCTTTGTGATTGATGGATTTTCCATAGCCATGTTCTCTACCACTCTCCATTAGAACATGATGGTTAGATTTCTCTTCCATATCCATATTTTCACCTGTGTGGAAACTCAGGGATTAGTTTATTTAGGTAACCGTTAAATTTCATACTTTCATTTTTAAATATTGGTTTTGGTATTCCTTTTTACGATGTGGTTTTCTATTAAAGAAACTTTCTAATAGTAAACCATTTATAACCCCGAAGAATTTCGAGGGCAAAATTCATTTTAAGGGGGGTAGAATGTAACAACCCAGGATTTTATGAAAAATATTCTTTTTATTTTCATTAATGTCTTGTGTTGTATGCTACACCAAAAGATTCTTTCACAACACGCATCCTTGACTTGCCTTCCATTACACGCAATCGTGACCTTCCTCGATAGCGTGTGTAGTACGCAATAACGAGTTTCACTAATCATCAATATGCTATTAAAATATTATTAAAACTAGCCGTTATGAATAGTAATAACCACTTTTTGAAATTTTGTAAATTTTATTTTTCAAAATGGACTTTATTTTTGGATTCGTAATATCGAAATTAGCTTAGGGTGAAATTTTGGTACTTTTTGGATAACTTTCATTTTCTGATGAATAGTGAAAATTACGAAATTTTAATTAAAAACAACTTTTTTAATCGAAATAATTAATAGTGATAAATTATTAATTTGAGTGGATTTAAAGTATATTTAGAATATATTTTTACAATTCAATACAATTTTGGTCATTGGATGTAATTTCACATTTAAACCAGACATAAACAAGTGTCAATCTTTTGATAGATATTGTTTCTTAAAAACACGCTATTTGTTTTAACAGCGGGATTTAATTATAAAATTAATTAATGAAACTTATATGTTATGAATTTGGTAAAATATAATTCATTTTTGAATTCAGAATATGTAATATAGCTTAGGATAAAATTTTGGCATTGTTCTGAAAAACATAAATTTTTGATGAATAGTTCAACTACTAAGTGGTAGTTAAAAAACTATTTTTTTTCATAAATCTTAATTTTACCGCTTCTGTGATTGGAATTTCAAAAATCCGAGAGACACGGTTGATGTCAGTAAGTAAAATTTGGTTCAATGAGATGAAAATAATTTTTGGTGAATAGTAACTTTTTACTTTTATTTACCACGGTTAAAAGTAAATAGGGTAATTAAGGGTAAGAATGATATAAATATTACCCTAACACATGTCCTAATTCTATTGGACAGGTGTATCTCGACCAAAAACAACCTTAAGTGAAAAATATTATCATTTAGGCCCACTTGGATTAGATTAGTACATTTATTATTATTTAATTCAAAGAAGAGTTAAAAGAGTTAAAATCAAAGTTTATTGAATAAAACATTTTTTAATATAGGGTTATAAAAAAGATAAATTTGACTATAAATATTTGTTAGAAATATAAAAAGATTTCCTACATAATGGTAGTTTATTTATAAATTTTAGACATCATATAATTTTATTTATTTATGACACAAAGATGATGCAATAATTATCTTATTAATGAAATATTGACATAATTGATGTTATAAATACCCAAATAAATGTAATTTAAGACTTTTTATGAATTACACTAATTTTTTAGGTTATTATGATATATTAGTGTTTATTTAATCAACTTGGTTCGAACATATAATTATGTTATGTCTTTCACAAAAATCATATATCAAATAGCGTCAAAATTGACACAAAATAGTTTTTAAATAAAATATTATATTATAAATTGTTATTTTATACCATAAAATCTAAGGTTCGGCCAAATGACTTAGATAAGGATATATATATTAATAATAAACAACTTGGGGTTCTTTTGGCATGTTATAGTAAGTGTATAACCATATAGTGTAAGAAAACAAAAAGACACGGTAAAAGTTAAATTATTTAACATATAGTTAAATCTAATTGATAAGGTTAAAATAATAACCTAAACTTGTCTAAATACTATTGGTTAATAGGATTTAGACCCATACCCACTTTACCTTCGAAATAAGACCCTTTGGAACCATTATAAACCTATTTTGACTTTAATATAAAATAATATTTTGAGATATTCCTAAGGCGCCCCTCTCCTCCCTTATAAAAGGGAACCTCCTCCCCCTCCTCCTCACACCAATTTGAGCACTCAAGATCGGAAAACCCCTGTAAAAATCCCTTCTCCACTTCCCTAGAATAATTCTAGAGGTCCTGGTCTTCTTTAAAGACCAATCTTAGTTCCCTAAGTGGAGGATTCAAAGAGGCGTTTAAAAGAAGAGGTAATATCCATTACTGATCTTTTCAATTTCTTTCTTCTTCAAATTCTTCTTCTTTAGTTGTTTCATGATAAAGTAATAACATAAGTATTTATATTATACTGATATGTTATTATAAATATGAAACAACTCTAATTAACCTTCTATCCATCCTACGGAAAAAGGAAATCACCGCGCGTGCGTACGTACAGAATACCGTCTCCACGCCGTGGTGTAATCTATTTTCTGTCACCACCTTAATTGGATGGGTATAATGGTGTAATAAGTAACTATATATGATTATTATAAAGTGATATTGATACTGAAATAGTATACATACACTTCAACACAATTCCACGACCATGGGAACGATATCATCGCTCGTGCGTACGTACAGACTACCGCCTCCACGAGGCGATGAGATTCATTCTCAATGATTAACAATTCATGAATGATTATAAAGTATATATAATAAGTACTAATGAAATATATGCCCTGATAATGATACTGGAATTATTTATATTTATATGTATGTCATCTACTTAATTCCATTCAATTCAATAAGGAAACGAAAACAGCGTTCATGCGTACGTACGGACTACCGTCTCCATGAACGGTGTATTTATTTCCATTTACTAATTTATTATATATGTATATTCTGAATATATATATATATATATATATATATCATGTTTTATATTATGGAATTATTTAATCATGCTCTAAGTAACCATATGAATAATTACAAGTTAAAAACATGAACGACAAATGAGACGATTTTACCCAAACCGCTCTTTAACATGGAATTTACAAAATAACGGGTAATATAAAGTCATAAGTGAACCATATATGATATCATAACAATGAATATGATTCTGTAATAAGTCAATGACATTATTTAAATCATTATACAGGAGTTTCAGACACATATGAAACAAATCAGACCTAAGGTAAGGGAAATATCACAATCTGATTTTTATCCGAGATTGTTTATACTTTGGCATTTACTGGGGTGTATTTTATCATCCACATCCATTTTTACTCAATATGTAATATTATTTACATTCACCTACAATTGTTTAAATCCAATTTTACCCTTCGGTGAGTTTTTTAGTAAAATATATGAAATGAATCTTTTGTTGTTTTTCGTACGAGGTACTTTTTTAACTCTTCCGAAAAAAGTACGAGAAGAATGTTTTTTAACTTATACGGCATGAATGTATTTTTAAAACATTATTTGCAAGAAGTTTCCTTTACATGTTTTCATGTTTATTTTTAATCAACTTCTTTTAGTTTAAAGTTGTATGACATGTTAGGAAAGGAAAAAACGTTTTTGAAGAAGAAAGGATATTTTCCTCAAGAGTGGAGTTCAAGTGTTTTATCAAAATTATTTTCCATCTAAGATAATAAAGGGTTCTGTTTTTTATCCCTATTATTACATGGATTTTATTATGTTGTGAAGGAAATATTTTTATGAATTGCTTTATCTTATATGAATTGTTTTATGATGTCATGTTGTTTAAGAATCCCATTTTTATTACATGGGTTATGCTATGATGTATGGTTTATGATTTTGTGGCACACATAAGAATGGTATCATTAAGATATGAGTGGGACCTATATCTCCCTCCAATGAATTGGGTAAAGATTTTATATCTCGTGAGATAGACATGGCTGGAATGGTAGGTTATACCGGTTCAGTGAAACAGGACTGAAACGAGGGTGACTCGGTTCAGAAAGGGACTTTGTCCACTAAGATAGTCTTGGAAATGAGTCTTGACTAACAAGAAATGATGATTATGTGTGTATTCCAAAAAGTTTCATGTTTTAAGTTGTGATTTTTGGGATTACATTTCACTACTATGATTTATCCCATGTTATGAAATTATGCTCTGTTTTGCAGGTTAAGATTTCCAAGAGTTATGTTCTTATGAATATGATGCGATTGATTTTTTTCTATTGTTTACCCTTACTAAGAATTTGAGCTCACCCTTTTTTGTTTTCTTTTCCCCAGGATATAAAGAATGGTTTTAGGTAAAAAAAGGATGATCTTTATGGGAGATATTGAAGATCTTTCACCACGATTAGAAGATTACGTTCCGAGTTTCCAAAGACACTAAACTATTACGATCCTTGTGTGTGTGTTTTTGTTATGTACTAAGTATTCCGGAAAAGTAATGTAATATTCATGAACGTTAAGCTTCGGGTCTCTACAGTTGGTATCAGAGGAAAAGTTTAGTCATCCTTTGGAAACTAGGATGCGATAATGTTAGTGAGATCCCTAGAGATATTTCTAAGGTATGTCTAGGGATGTCCCTAAGGATAAGTATACGTATAGGATATAGTCCTAGAACTATGGTAACGATATTAGATTAAACCTAAGATGTTAGATATTGAAGTTACTCCCCCTTTATTATGATTTTTTCCTCTAACACTATTCTTTTTGGGTTTTAGAAAATGGCTGGAAACAAAATGATTCACGATAATAGAGGATATTATGGACAATGGAAAGTTATTATTCATGAGAAACCAAATGAAATGGGATTTGGAAGTCCAACCATCATTATTATGCCAAATCAGCAATCTCATAATATGATCAATAAACTCAAATTTGGTAAGTTTCCTGACTCGGCTAATAAGAGAAAGATGGAGTTTCATGATGATGATAGAGGAAAGAAAGTTCAATTTCTCCTATGTAAATTATGTGGGAAGAGGCATCAAGGAGAATGTTTCAAGGGAACTGGAAGATGCTTTGGGTGTGGAAAAGAAGGACACAAAGCAAGTAAGTGCAAAGGAAAAGGTTCAGTTAACACCATGGATGAGGATAATGGTATTGCTACGACATCAAAAATGGTTAAGTGTTTTAAATGTGGAATGTATGGGCATTATGAAATCCAATTTCCTAAGGGAAATACTCATGAAGAGAATCAGTATGGTCGTATGGGTAGTATTTATGTGGATGACGATGAAGAGACTACAAATGATATGTGAGATGAAAGAATTGTTGAATCTCGGTTAATGGTTTAAGAATGCAGTGGAATGATTACATGTTTATCATGTGTAATGTTGTATAAGTAATATCATGGTACTATGGAATAAAGAGACATATAAGGATTGGTACACTATTGTCTTTCCTTGAGTTTTGAAAGTGTATGATTAATGTTACCAGTATCCCTGAAAGGTTATTCAGATATTTTTGGAATGTAGATGATATGCGCATAATGAAGGGATAATGAGAAAATTAAATGTTTGATAGTATTCATGAGATCATGACTGATATAAGGAGAAGGTTATATTATGGTTTGAGTATATAGAGTTTTTGGATTTTGGTATGTGGAAAGAGTTAACTTTTGACAGTATTCATGTTTTCACTAAGGATCAATGGATATTAATTCTTCAAGAGAATACATGATTAAGGCCTTTGAATGTTTGGAATGTGACCAACAAGACATATCTTATGATATATGGGGATCAACGATGGTATTTAATCTCCAGTAATCGTTTTAACTATATTATGAGAGTGGACTGCTGTATTATGGATAAGCCTAAATATTGGAATGGATTATGTTGGACATAAGTTAGTATTGTTTAGGGATAGAAGTTTTTCGATATTATTGATGGGATGTTATAGTAATATAGATTTAGAAAAAGGAAAACCTGCAGGACGGGTGACAGCCCATCGCGTCAGACAAGGCTGTGGGAATCGAACCCTCAACCGAAGTGCGACTGGCCTTTATCGCCTACCACTGGCCTACAGGAAGTCCCTGTTTAGTAGAAACTAGATTTATTATATTAAGCAGTATGATATATGAAGTATAAGTTCATTTTTGGAACCATATACGATTAATCTCACTATAAGATGGACTTATTACTTTTTCTAACCTTTTTTTTGAAATAAATGGAATGGCCCATCATATCACATGATCTGCTAACACTTCATGAATAAAAAATTCAACTTAATTTATTTAAGAGTTGAAGTGGAAATTGTTCAAGGCACGAACAACAGTGAGATTGTACCAAAATAAAGTAAGTATTTATTCTAATTCAAATTTTCAACTTTAGGGAAATGATCTTGAAAACCAAAAATGTTGTCCTAGTGCCCTTATATCCGATGAATCAGATGGTACCCTAGATCGTCACAAATTTATGGATTTGTGATTGCTGGATTTTCCATAGCCATGTTCTCTACCACTCTCCATCAGAACATGATGGTTAGATTTCTTTTCCATATCCATATTTTCACCTGTGTGGAAACCCAGTGATTAGTTTATTTGGGTAACCGTTACGTTTCATACTTTCGTTTTTAAAGATTGGTTTTGGTATTCTTTTTTACGATGTGGGTTTCTATTAATGAAACTTTCGAATAGTAAACCATTTATAACCCCGACGAATTTCGAGGGAAAAACTCATTTTAAGTGGGGTAGAATGTAACAACCCAAGATTTCATGAAAAATATTCTTTTTAATTTCATTAATGTCTTGTGTTGTATGCTAGACCAAAAGATGCTTTCACAACACGTATCCTTGAATTTCCTTCCATTACACGCAATCGTGACCTTCCTCGATAGCATGTGTAGTACGCAATAACAAGTTTCACTAAACATCAATATGCTATTAAAATATTATTAAAACCAGCCGATATGAATAGTAATAACCACTTTTTTAAATTTTGTAAATTTTTTTTTTCAAAATGGACTTTATTTTTGTATTCGTAATATCGAAATTAGCTTAGGGTGAAATTTTGGTACTTTTCAGATAACTTTCATTTTCTGATGAATAGTGAAAATTACTTAATTTTAATTAAAAACAACTTTTTTAATCAAAATAATTAATAGTGATAAATTATTAATTTGAGTGGTTTTAAAGTATATTTAGAATATATTTTTACAATTCAATACAATTTTGGTCATTGGATGTAATTTCACATTTAAACCAGACATAAACAAGTGTCAATCTTTTGATAGATATTGTTTCTTAAAAACACGCTATTTGTTTTAACAATGGGATTTAATTATAAAATTAATTAATGCAACTTCTATTTTATTATTTTGGTAAAATAGACTTCATTTTTGAATTCGGAATATGAAATATAGCTTAGGATGAAATTTTGGCATCGTTCTGAAAAACATAAATTTTTGATGAATAGTGAAACTACTAAGTGGTAGTTAAAAAACTATTTTTTTTCATAAATCATAATTTTACCGCTTTTGCGATTGGAATTTCAAAAATCCGAGAGACACGGTTGATGTCAGTAAGTAAAATGTGGTTCAATGAGATGAAAATAATTTTTGGTGAATAGTAACTTTTTACTTTTATTTACCACGGGTAAAAGTAAATAAGGTAATTAAGGGTAAGAATGATATTAATATTACCCTAACACATGTCCTAATTCTATTGGACAAGTGTATCTCGACCAAAAACAATCTTAAGTGTAAAATATTATCATTTAGGCCCACTTAGATTAGATTAGGACATTTATTATTATTTAATTCAAAGAAGAGTTAAAAGAGTTAAAATCAAAGTTTATTTAATAAAACATTTTTTAATATAGGGTTATACATAAGATAAATTCGAATATAAATATTCATTATAAAGATAAAAATATTTCCTACAATATGGTAGTTTATTTATAATTTTTAGACATCATATAATTTAATTTATTTATGACACAAAGATGATGCAGTAATTATCTTATTAATGAAATATTGACATAATTGATGTTATAAATACCAAAATAAATGTAATTTAAGACTTTTTATGAATTACACTAATTTTCTAGGTTACTATGATATATTAGTGTTTATTTAATCAACATGGTTTGAACATATAATTTTTTTATGACTTTCACAAAAATCATACATCAAATAGTGTCAAAATTGACACAAAATAGTTTTTAAATCAAATATTATATTATTAATTGTTATTTTATACCTTAAAATCTATGGTTCGGACAAATGACTTAGATAATGATATATATATTAATAATAAACAACTTGGGGTTCGTTTGGCATGTTATTGTAAGTGTATTATCTATATAGTGTAAGAAAACAAAAAGACACGGTAAAAGTTAAATTATTTAACTTAGAGTTAAATATAATTGATAAGGTTAAAATAATAACATAAACTTGTCTAAATCCTATTGGTTGATAGGATTTCGACCCATACCCACTTTACCTTCGAAATAATACCCTTTGAAACCATTATAAACCGATTTTGACTTTAATATAAAATAATATTTTGAGATATTCCTAAGGTGCCCCTCTCCTCCCTTATAAAAGGGCACCTCCTCCCCCTCCTCCTCACACCAATTTGAGCACTCAAGCTCAGAAAAACCCTGCCCAAATCCCTTCTCCACTTACCTAGAATAATCCTAGAGGTCCTGGTCTTCTTCAAAGACCAATCTTAGTTCCCTAAGTGGAGGATTTAAAGAGGCGTTTAAAAGAAGAGGTAATATCCATTACCGATCTTTTCAATTTCTTTCTTCTTCAACTTCTTCTTATTTATTTGTTTCATGATAAAGTAATAACATCAGTATTTAATATATACTGATATGTTATTATAATAATTAAACAACTCTAATTAACCTTCTATCCATCCTACGGAAAAAGGAAATCACCGCGCGTGCGTACGTACGGAATACCGTCTCCACGCCATGGTGTAATCTATTTTCCGTCACCACCTTAATTGGATGGGTATAATGGTGTAATGAGTAACTATATATGATTATTATAAAGTGATATTGATAATGAAATAGTATACATACACTTCAACACAATTCCACGACCACGGGAACGATATCATCGCTCGTGCGTACGCACGGACTACCGTCTCCACGACGCGATGAGATTAATTCTCAATGATTAACCATTCATGAATGATTATAAAGTATATGTAATAAGTACTAATGAAATATATGACCTGATAATGATACTGGAATTATTTATATTTATATGTATGTCATCTACTTAATTCCATTCAACTCAATAAGGAAACGAAAAGAGCGTTTATGCGTACGTACGGACTAACGTCTCCATGAACGGTGTATTTCATTCAATTTACTAATTTATTATATATGTATATTCTGAATATATATATATATAAATCATGTTTTATATTATGGAATTAAGTAATCATGCTCTAAGTAATCATATGAATAATTACAAGTTAAAAACACGAACGACAAATGAGGCGATTTTACCCAAACCGCTCTTTAACATGGAATTTACAAATGAACGGGTAATATGAAGTCATAAGTGAAACATATATGATATCATAACAAAAAATATGATTCTGTAATAAGTCAATGACATTATTTAAATCATTATACAGGAGTTTCGGACACTTACGAAGCAAATCAGACCTAAGGTAAGGGAAATATCACAATCTCATTTTTATCCGAGATTGTTTATACTTTGGAATTTACTGGGGTTTATTTTATCATCCACATCCATGTTTACTCAATATTTAATATTATTTCCATTCCTCTACAATTGTATAAATCCAATTTTACCCTTCGGTGAGTTTTTTAGTAAAAGATATGAAATGAATCTTTTGTTGTTTTTCGTACGAGGTACTTTTTTAACTTTTCCGACAAAAGTACGAGAAGAATGTTTTATTAACTTATACGGCATGAATGGATTTTTAAAACATTATTTCCAAGAATTTTAATTTACAAGTTTTCATGTTTATTTTTAATCAACTTCTTTTAGTTTAAAGTTTTATGACATGTTAAGAAAGGAAAAAACGTTTTTAAAGAAGAAAGGATATTTTCCTCAAGAATGGAGTTCAAGTGTTTTATCAAAATTATTTTCCATCTAAGATAATAAAGGGTTCTGTTTTTTATCCCTATTATTACATGGATTTGATTATGTTGTGATGGAAATATTTTTATGAATTCCTTTATCTTATATGAATTGTTTTATGATGTCATGTTGTTTAAGAATCCCATTTTTATTACATGGGTTATGCTATGATGTATGGTTTATGATTTTGTGGCAAACATAAGAATGGTATCATAAAGAGATGGGTGGGACCTATATCTACCTCCAATGAATTGGGTAAAGATTTTATATCTCATGAGATAGACATGGCTGGAATGGTAGGTTATACCGATTCAGTGAAACAGGACTGAAACGAGGGTGACTCGGTTAAGAAAGGGACTTTGTCCACTAAGATAGTCTTGGCAATGAGTCTTGACTAACAATAAATGATGATTATGTGTGTATACCACAAAGTTTCATGTTTTAAGTTGTGATTATTGGGATTACATTTCACTATTATGATTTATCCCATGTTATGAAATTATGCTCTCTTTTGCAGGTTATGATTTCCAAGAGTTATGTTCTTATGAATATGATGTGATTGATTTTTTTCTTTTGTTTACCCTTACTGAGCATTTGAGCTCACCCTTTTATTTTTTCTTTTCCCCAGGATATAAAGAAAGGTTTTAGGTAAAAAAAAGGATGATCTTTATGGGAGATATTGAAGATCTTTCACCACGATTAGAAGATTACGTTCCGAGTTTCCAAAGACACTAAACTATTACGATTCTTGTGTGTGTGTTTTTGTTATGTACTAAGTATTCCGCAAAAGTAATGTAATATTCATGAACGTTAAGCTTAGGGTCTCTACAATAAAAACAGAAAAACAACATTATGACTTCATTTTAGTAAATTGGAAGAATATTTTCACAGTTATATTTTGAGGAATAAAAGTGTATAATTAAATTAAAAAATTTTCTTTTAAAAACTATATTATAGGAAATATTTAATTCATGTAATAATTTAATATACATTTAATATAAATATAATAAATTTATTTAAAGGATGATAAATAATTATAGTAATAATGACATTAATTTATCAAAATTTATAAGATTACTTATTTCATTAAAAAATTAATAGATCCGTAAATGCCTTCAAAATAATACATTTTTCGGTAAATTAATTTGGATTATATATGTTTTTACCCAGAATGGATTGAAGTTGGAGGTGGAATAAAAAATCATGCTCTACTAAAAATTTATTACGGAAAAGAGGTTGAAATGATTATATGAGGTGTAATAAGATTTCACCAACTAGAGAGTTAAAAAATATAACAAAGAGTATAATACCTTGTTAGAGAAATTTTTTTAAAATATGAAAACATAATATCAATATTATTTTATGAGTGGAGGATGAATACCTATAATGTCATATTTGATCATTAGAAAAAACATTTCAGACTACAAGTTATCACTAGAATCAACCTGTAGAACAAAAAAATGAATCATGGCCACACAAAAATATTTAGCAGTATCATTACATTAAATAAGGGAAATTTACCAAATTGATAGACTGAAACAATAGACTGAGCATAAATAGGTGAGTAATTTGGTAATGAAATCCATAAGTGTATCTATTATCATCATATTCATCATTTTCTAGATTGGAGAATGACTCTTCAAATTTAGAACGTTTACTTGACCTAACATAATGAAAATAAACATCAATGTTTACTATTGAAAAGAGTTTAAAAATAATTTTCATGCTTACTATCTTCTAAACTACTCTATATTTATGTTTTTAAGAACCACAGAAAAATCAAGGATATAAAAAAAAAGAAAAATATGATGAAATAAGAGGACTATAATCTCTTCCGTCATTAAAAGGGGTTCCATGAAAACAATAAAATCCTTTCATTCAAAACCATTCTATTAAACCACATCTCAATAAACAATCTAAAAAACAATTGATACGAGAAATTAACCATACGACACAAATACATAGAAATTTTATAATATATTATAAATTATAAATATTTTTTTAATAATATAAAACAAATATACTAGAAAATATATTATAAATATAGTATAATAGAAATAGTCATAAAACAAATACTTAAAAAATAAATGGTATTTATTATTGACAAATTTTACTATATGTATTATAAGAATTTACTGTGAAAATAAATATTTTATATTTAATGTTTAATGTTTGATTATAAAAAAATTATATTCATTTTATGGAATGAGATCATTAAAATTTGAATAGTCTAAAATTATAGTATTAATATATGAAAGTTTATGTTTTGATGAATAGTGAAAAATAAAGATTTTTATTTAGCATATGTCTTACAAAATCATCATTAAGTAACGATGAATAAATTTTTAATTATACATTTTCAATGAACAAAATGTAAATAATTTTATAAAAAATTAATATATAAATAATATAGATCATTTTCAAACGTCTAAATAAATTTTTAATACTGAAGTAAAATTTTATTATAGTAAAAAATATTATTGGATCATTACATTGACTAATGTATTGAAATAATGGGTTATTTTTGTTTTCGGAGAAATATAATTTCAATTGTACCTATATATTTTAATCAATGATAGATAATTTCAAATTAATTATAATTATTATTTGTCTTTATCATGAAAATTCCAATAAAAAATAAATTTTTCATTAAATTACCCTCCACTAGGGATTTATAAAAAACCCCACCTCTTTCCCTTTCTTGAAACAACACGAACATTTTCCATTGCCGAATATCTACTAAAATCCCACTCTAGTCCACTAGATCCATGTCTATGTTTCCAGGTTCATTCCACGAGACCCTTCTTCAATTTCCATGATCTCATTATAAAAGAGGCAATACCAAGTGACATATTAGGGTTTTGAGTCTTTATTTTAATTATTAATATTTTTATTTTATAATAAAATATGTTTTTATCACCATTTATTTTTCATTTAGTTTTATATTTAATTTTTTTTATTTGTTATTGAAGAGAGGGAACCCACAAAAACTAAAAAAACAATTTTCCTCAAACCATTAGTTTTTTTAAAATATATATTTATAAAAGACAAAAATGATTAATCATTAATGGTAAGGATTATAAAAGTATGTACAAGGATATTTTCTATCAATAGCTAACATACATAGGGATATAATTAAAAGGAATAACATTAACCTAAGTGAATCACCTTAAAATTACTTTTTTGGAATTGTTTTTGTAACATAATTATCCTCATTATATAAATGGATAAACATGTTATTGATGCCAAAATAGATAATTACTTAACTCAAAATAACTATCATTAATCTTCCATGAGAGGTGAAACATAAAATTTATAATATATATATAATTTTAGTATAGTATCTTTTAATACATATATTATTCCAACCTATAGATTTATAAAATGACACCAAATTAACGATGCCAAGCATCTCGTCATCAATAGGTTATTCCAATATACCTGAACCATGTCATGAACTGGCACATTTCAACCTGGGATTTGTCACCATAGCTGATTCGAGACAAGTCTTGAAAGGTGTTCTTGATCCTCCATGGCAGGAAATTAGTTCTCGACATCCACATAGAAACAAGGAGGAATGATTTCTCTCAATATAAATAAAATTAATCAATGGAAACAAATAGAGCATATGAAATATCAATTAATTATTACAAAAAGGAACATGGTTTTGACAAACTTGAAATACAACAATCGAAGCCAAAATATTAAAAACAAACAACAATAACACTATAATGGAAGGAATAAAAAATCAAGATAAACCTGATGACCACAATATCTCTATGTGACCTCAAGGGTCAGTCTCTGATAAAAAAACGAATCGTCTCCAATGGTAATCTGAATTGAGATGAACCTACACCAAAATATAACAACATGAAATATCTATAAGTGTGATTATTAAATCTTAGTAAGAATGCCCAAAAAAACTATAAAAAATTCAATTCATTTAAATAAATAAACTAAAAAATTAGGATTCAAATAAAATATAAAAAAGATAGATTTTCCACATATTTTCCAATGAAAACCAATCACTAAACATTTCCATTTTACCATATCAAATAAAACTATATTCCAAGAATAAACATTCATCATTAAAAGATTATTAAATTTCATTAAGAATGATTTAAATATTGAAAAACACTAACAAAACCATTTTACAAAAAACAAGACATCATTCTTCATTTTTAGGAAAAATCCACGATGATCAAATAACTAAGAACAGTAATCACATACCAAGGGAAATGATAATTATAGAACAAAAGAGTATCCAATCAACATTTTAAACTCAGTCATCGACCATAGGAAATTTATTGGTATAATACATTGGTGAACCTTGGAGATCGTGAATAATACAGAACATACATTACATCGTGACTCATACCAGAAAGCAAGCCACAATCTATCACATCAATGACTCCCAATTTATCGATCACAAAATAGATAGAACATATAGTGGGGAACTATCCCATATCATTAAAAACCAAATCACACCATATCATATCCTCTACTATCAACCACTAGCTTAGGAGAAACCATAATATAGTGTAGCAAATGTTCTGAAAAAAGTATCTTACTTTGCTATGTTTACATATATATAAGTATATAAATTGATATGATATAATAAATAAAATAAATAAAACAACACATACACATATATCACACACATAAGAATCTCACAAAATCATCACCCCAAATCACCCAAAAACAGATCTCTACCATACAACTCATATATCTCAACAAAGTCCACATTGAGTATCTCTCATTCCACTCAAAGTGAATGAGTCACAAGGAGTAAATAATGTTTTTTACAACCCATTCACATAAATAAATCATCAGTATTACACAGTGGTTTAATCCCTTCAATTTAACATAAATAAGACTAGATATTAATCTATGTCAAGTTATCATACAAAATAATTTCATAACGTTCAAAATGTGTGATCAATAACCATTTTAGAAACTATCATTTAAAAGAACCAAAAAAACATCTATAATGATATAAAAAACACTATTTTATATTCACATCTATTGATAATAAATTAAATCTAATTAATTGCTTCATATTTTCATGGTGAACCTAATTTCATAAAAAAATCCAAATGGGCAACGAATCATCCACACCAGCCAAACCATTTTCAAACGACAATTAGAAACATTATTCCTATACAAAAAACAATTTTAAAAGTAATTCAATATTCACAAACAATAATTTCATATTTCAGTACAAATATAATAATATAAAACTAGTATTACATAGAACATATTACTCACAAAATCCAAATGGGCATTTAATCGAACAATAGGGGTAACATCACTTGTATTTATAGAATAATACATTTTTATATCACTTAATATTTTCAAATATAATATAAATTTCGTTTAACTGGGACACAATGTGTGATCGTGTACCCATAACACTACAATGGGTTTCTCCGAAATCTTACATTGCACACAACACTGAGTTATACAGAAATATAATACAATGATAATATGATTATTTTAAATGGTAGTTAACGCATAGATATTGTATTTGAGGGAATTAAATGAATTTAATATGTTTAGATTTAAAATATTTTTTAATTTTTTTTAATATTATTCATATAATTATTAGGGGATTAAAATGATAATAAATCCAATTTCAAGCATAAAATACTCTATTATTTTTAAAACATCATTTTTTCGCCTTTCGGTGGGAAAAATTTTTAAATATAGTTTTTTACTTTTATATAATACATCTAAAAAAATAATATTCATCTTTAGGAGAGGGAAATCAATATTTACCATGGATGAAAGTTTTGTATTTTTTTGATGAAATTCAAATTTTAATGAGTAATGACAAATAATGTATTTTAATTCAAAACTACATTTTCATCTTTTTTATTTATGTAGTTCGATTGTCATTATAATTAGTTATTAGTTTAATTAGATTAGTTTTTTTATAATTTAATCTAATGTAGTTCATTGGACGTAAATTCACTTTTAAAATGGACATAAACACATGTCAATCTGTTGGTTGATTTTACTTCTTAAAAACCAGCTTTTTGGTTTTAATAAAAGAAATTAATTTTAAAATAATATGTAATATTTCTCTATTTTGAATTTGGATAAAATTATTCCAAATTTGGAATCCAAATATTATGATTGAGTAAATCTCTACCTTTTATTTTTAGTCATTTTGAATAGTTAGTTTAGTAATTTTTTATTTATCATTGTTAATTATAAATCGAGTAAATTCGGGTAACAATCAATATAATATGAATAATAAAATTACCCCAACACCGGAAAAAATCATCATAGATGAAAATTTTTTGACCCATTTAATGTAATGGTCATAATTGGTTCATTTAATGTGCTTTTTTCAATGGATAATATGTTATTATTACTAAAACAAAATAATGTGACAACATGTCACTTTCTTCTCTCTTATAATTGTAATAATTTTAATATACAGGTAAAATTGAAGAAACACAAAATATAAATATTATATAGATATATAATGAGATTATATACATAATGGTAATTTTTTTTACAAATTTATAGATTAAATAATTACCATAAATATTGACACAATAGTATTATAGTAATTATTTTATTAATAGAAATATCGAATAAATGAGGTTAAAAAAAATATCATAAATATTATAGGACATAATATTTTTCATAAATTAATTTTATAGATTACTATGACATGTTAGGATTTTTTTAATGAATTTTTTAGAAGTAATCCTATTTTTAATTTTAGAAAAAGTCAATAATGAATAGTGTCATATTTACATAATTCAAAACATAAAATATAAAATGGTTAATTAAATGATATTAAATTTCAAATCACATAATATCTGAAACAAGTGTTATGTTAAGTCCATATATATCATAAGTTTCTTTTTTGTGGGAATTTTCTCATGATATGATTATTAAATTAATCTACAATATGTAAAGAACATTATATCACGGTAAGATATAAAAGTGTAAAATAAGGGTTAAACCAAAACAATAAGGATAATAAAATAATAAAAAATAGTATAAAAATTACTGAAAAAGGTGTATTAGAAAAAAATAAATCATATATTATAATTAAATTAGTTTTAGACCATTTTTAATATAAATTGAATTTATAATAAATTAATATTTCATGACTTTCCTAAAGTGCCGCTCCTCTCTTTGATAAAAGGCCACCACATAAAACCACTTACGTCAAAATATAAATACACATTTATAGTCCAAAAGTTTCTCAAATAATCACCCAATATATATTCTTTCCACATGTAATCCTTTCCATGAACATAAGGAAATTTAAAAAATCTTTGGCTCAAATCAAAAGAAGTTACCTGATTTAGAGGTAAGTTCTTCTATCAAGTTCCTTTCCTTTATTTTACTTCTCAACTCCTTATGTTTTTCTTATTAATTGACTAAAAAAATAGTATCCTAAAAATACTAGTTTTTTTATGGGAATTATTTTTACTACACTTATACAAAAAATTTCTAATTAATACGAAGATATTTTTTCTATGTTCGGCGAACGACATCCTCACGAAACTACGACTGTTAAATTTTCTCATACCACCTCTCATTTGTCCATTATGATATAACTATATTTACATATGATATATATTATGTTTATATTATCCTTATTAGTATGTAATTTTTATTTATGACATAAGTTTAAACATTTTATACTATGTAAGCTTGATAAATTTCATTTGTGGAAACGTGGGCTACCACCCTCTAAAAGTGATATGACTCATTAATGTCATACATGGAATCTATAAATGATAGAGTTAATCAAATAATTTAACATATATAAAATAGATATTATAATTTAATCATAGCATACTTATGTATCATTAAGTTTTCATTCATTTAATATGATAAATAAATAAAAGTAGTATTCAAGTGCACGTACGACCTACCATCTCCATCAATGGAACTTTTCATTTTGTTATCTCAAAATGTAATGAATTATTATAAATACATACATACGGGATAGATATTATATTTAAATCATGAGTATCATTTTAGAGATAATGGCCTTATGACCACCTGGATAATTTACATAAAATCAAATTCAATTTTACTCAATTACCGAACATCGACAAAATGTTTGATACAAACTCAAATGATTAAATAATTGCTAGAAGATGGTAATAGCTGATATAAAATGAATAATAAAATTCAAAAACGTTCTATAACCAATATAATTTAACTTATGATTATTATTCAGCAAATTAAAGAATGAACTGGACATGTCATATTTAAAGTAAGTGGCTTCATATAAATGTCGTTTCATTAAGGCATACTTTGATTTATATAAGACCTTCTGTTATAAAATGTATAATAAACACATTTTACTTGTAATTTAATTAAATGGTTTTTAAAAGGAATATTTTTTTACATATCATTTAACAAAATGACAAAAGGAATGTATACGGGAACACCGACTTCTCCACCACCGTAACCATAATTGGATATTTATCTTCCTCTATAAGCCTTACTGTCATTAAATATGACTATAAAAATCTTATTCCTTTAATAGGGTATATTTGTATTGAAAATGGGTTCATAAATTAAAAGGGTATTTTTATAGAAAATAGTTTTTAATATGGGATTATAAAGGGATTTAAAAAAGGGGGTTTGTGATGAACATGTATTATTCAGAAAATGGTACATGAGGAATATGTGAAATAATTAAGGTAGATACATAATATATCCACGGGTTATCCCCATTATAGCTCACATGTAGGCCCAACATAGCTTATATAAAGAGTTGATCCACATTTGTTTTCACTGGTGAGCCCGTTATAGCTTATATGAAGGGTGATACAAATTATAGGTCACTAATTTGGAAGTAAACTATATGGTTATTACAATTATAAGGTGTTTGAAAGTGATTTATTTATTGTATTTTCAATGTCAAATAATGTTTTTTAATTTAATGCTATTGGTTATAGTGTTTTTCACTGAGAAAAATGTATTGGTGTTATTAATGTGAAATGTTTTTGTTTCATCCACTCAATAAACATTAAATAGGTAATATGGATTTAAATAGACTAATGGGTTTTAATTAATTTTATGTTCCTTACATAGGTTTTTTATTCTCGTCCCATGTTTGGAATGTTTTTCAAAGGATATATGAGATAATATAGTCAGGGATGGAATCAAGAAATGTTATGATGATTAAACATAAAAATAAACCAAGTTTCATTTTAAATGTTTTTATGCTATGATAGAAATAGATACTGTTAGAAGTTTCTGCTTTTTATTTCCTCTTTTTTGTTGTGAAATAGTTATGGACTAACTCTATATAGTTATTAACATGAAATTATCCTCAATATTAACTATAGACATAACTCTGGATTATGTAACATTTAATTTTAAAACCATATAAGAGGTTAAGAGGGAGGTTTATATAATATAAAAGGTTGTGATGGTGTTAATTTCCGTCCATTAAAGAATATTACGTTATTGTTAATTAAAAATGATGATTCATTTTAATATTACCATGTTGCTTATTCAAAACTATGTCTATTCAAAAAAAATTTCCATATAAAAATAGGAAACTAATAATGGGATGCAATCGAGAGGAAAACAACCATTCAAATCAACATCCATAGGTGTTGAGAATTGGAACTGATCATTTTCTTACAGTGATAGAGCAATTGAATCAGGAAATAAATTGTAGTTGTTTTCTTGCCTGATATCATCCCGATAAATCATAGATGAATTTGTAAATAGTAGAACATTTTTTTGGCAAGATCCCCCATCATTCAATGGATCATATGACCTAGTAGTTGATGAATGATAGAACAATACACTGGAGAATATATTTCAAGGCATGGGATGTTCAAAACGTCAAAAGGTTACTCTTTAAATATATAATTTTGAAGATGATGTTTATTGATGGGGTTCATTAGTTAAGAATACTAGTGATAAAAATGATCTTGATACCATGAAATGGGATGAATTTATGGATAATTTCCTTGAAAATTATTTTCCTATGGTTGTTTAGATTGGATAAACAATCAATTTAATAAATTTATGAAAAATAATGATGATTAGGTTGCCTCATAAGAATCAAACATCAAAATAATTTCTAGTTATATTCTAGATATTATTTTGGGCATTGATATTAAAATTTATATATTTACATAGGATTGAAACTAAGGCTACAAAGAGCATTGGCCTCCAGAGAGTTTAAACATTATGAATTTCTTTTGTTGTCATATGAAATTTGAAATGGAGTTTGCTTATAATTTTGATCCATGAGATTATAAGAGTATGAAACTGTTAATGAACTATGAAACGGTGATGCAACCAACTAAAAAATTTAGTGGTAAGCCCCAAACATGTTCCATGTGTGTTAAAATACATTTTCGGGAGTGTATGCTGGGATTTGGAAAGTGTAACACGTGTGGTGTGATTGGCCATAAGGCTTTTCAGAGCAAATTAAAGGGTCCTGAGTAGTCCAATAATGAGATGACAGATAGCTTTTCTATATTATGATTCTTTAGCTGCAATGAGATGGGTCATTATTAAAAAAAGTTTCTGAAGTTAATTTCCATGGGAGGAAATCAGTATTATCGGGAACAAAATGGTTTGGGAAAATCTTTTTCAAATACTACATTTGATGTGGAGACATCTAGTGATGTGATAAAAGCTCCTGAGAGAGAGGTATGTTTGGAATTATAACCATAATTTCAAGGAATCAGACACACCTTTTTATTATTTATGTAATGTGATAATAATTTGTTAATGAACTTTTTTCGAGATATTTTGTGGGGATATGTTTACGTATAGATTTTCTAATGTGTAAGTTTTCCATTACTTTTGGACCTCAGTTATAAGATATTTATATCCTTTATATTTTGTGTTATCTTTTTTACTTAATGTGATTCTTAGGGATGTACATCATATTCTATGAATATTATGATGATGAAATTGTGCTTATAAAATTGAAATACCTCAAGAAATTAAGTTTTCATATGTTCTTAATATAGAAAGTAAATTAACTCATCATAACTATCAAGAGGATCTGATAAAAAAATATTCATTTACATTTCTCATTGGTCTTTTGACCCATCAAGTAATTATGGTTTTCTAATGGATACCGTTCTAATGACTATGTTATCTATCATTCTATATTAGTTTCTGAGAGTTAGTTTTATCATCCATACCCATGTTTTTATACAAGGAACCCTATAATATGATGTCTCAATTGAAATTATTACTTCTCTTTATTTATATTTATGTGATAATTTTATTGACTCTTTTTTAAATGGGGGATTTTTAATGAATTTTTTAAGCCGAAATTTAAAATTACATAGATGTAATTTCTAAAAGGGGGAATGGGTTAACATCTTATGTATATATAGAATAATAAATTTTCATATGTACTAATATTTTTGAAAAATAATATTAATTTTAGTTTAAAAGGGACACTATGTATGATAGCGTACCCGACACGTAATAATGGGTTTCTCTAAAATCATTGGTTGCACACTACACTAATTTATACTAAAAGATAATACACCAATAATATGATTATTTTAAAATTTATATAATTCTTACCCCTTATATTCGAGGGAATGAATTGAATTAACTTTATTATGACTTTATGTATTTGTTACTATTTTTTACATTCAGCCACTGAATTTCATAAGATTAAAATGAGAATTAATCCAAATATAATCATAAATACTCTAATATTTTTAAAAGATCATATTACCTCCTTTTCATAGGGAACAATTTTTAAATATATATTTTTCACATTTATATGTTCTGCTTGAAAAATTAAACATCTTCTTTGTAATCAGAACATTAAAATTTAATATGTTTTAAATTTTTTAATTTTTCTGATTAATTTCATATTTCAATGAATAATGAAAAATATTGCATTTTAATTAAAAAATACATTTTATTCTAATTTTTGTAGAGTTAGATTATCCTTTTAATTGGTTTTAAAGTATAAATTGATTATGTTTTAATAATTTATTCCATTATTGGTAGTTGGTGGTAATTTAAATTTTAAATGTGACATTAACACATGTCAATCTTTTGACAGATTTTACATCTTTTAATCTGTTTTTTTTTGTTTTTACAATAGGAAATAATTTTTATTAATTTATAAAAATTCTATGTATTGAATTTTGGAAAATGGTTTCCATATTTCTAATTCTAAGGGAATAATTGAGTAAAAATAAACCTTTTCTTTTTTGATATTATGAATAGTATATTTGGAAATTTGACTTACCATAGTTAAAGAAAAATCAATAAAATTAGGTTTAAAAATAACAAAAAGGGTAATTTAATTACCCCAACACATGAAAAAATCCAATTAGATGGATAAAAAGTTGTTCCATTTCACAAAAGAGTCGTAATTTTTTCATTTAATAGAATTTTTAAATGAAAGTGATGTAATTATTATTAAAACAAATGAATGTGAAAACATGTCATTTTCTAATCAGTTATAAGTGTAATAATTTAAAAGTAGATATAAAATTGATCAATTTTTTTTTTAATTTTTAATAAATTAATATAATGAAATTATATACATAATGGGAATTTAATTTTACTTCTTATAGATAAATAATTACCATAAATATGGACACAATAAAGATATAATGATTAGTTTATAAAGAGAAATATCAAATAAATGTTTATATAAATATTAAAGTAATTATTATATGACATAATTTATGTCATTCAATAATTTTATGGATGACTATGACATTTTATGTCATGAACCGCCATCACCAAAAGGAGGGAAGGTACATTAGATTTCTAGGCCCTTCCTTTGTTATGTTGAAGGAGAGATAATGACCCATGAAACCTGCCTTCAATAGGTCCCGGAGTGGAGACCAGCACCAATGGTATAGAATCTCACACAAAATGGAAGGCATTAACCTTTTTAAATTTTTATAGGATCGAGAGATAATATATCAACCCCAATAAAACCGATATAGAAAGTAAAGGTAATTCCAAAAGTAACCCATTCCCATATGCATGTTCAACAGTAAATGATACAAGCCATAAAAACTCCAAAGGTAAAGTACCAAGAAAAAGGATAATGGTAATAGAAACATCCCCAAGTTCTGAGCTAGTATGGTCCCGCATGATCCATGAAGTCTTCCTTGTAACCGGAAAATAGTTTTATATACATAGGGTGAGCATACAGTTATACTCTGTAGGGAAAACCAATAGCTCTCGTACACAAGTGGAGAGGCATTCTAGTGCACTGTGAGAAAAGAGATAACTGAAGCATCTAGCAAGGTAAACTATCCACCAATGCCTCACCAAGGCACACTCCCCAAATAATTCAATGCATGTAAAGTATAGTAATGGCACATCGATATTTGGGTACTTCGCGCCACATTACCACTGGTTATTGAAGACATCCTACGCATCGAACCAATCCCGCCATTCTCACCACAGTCCCACTCCCAAACCCCACTCGCACACACATAGGCCATAATCTCACTGCAGTCCCACTACCAAACCCTACCTGCACCAATTTGGGCTATATTATCACCGCAGTCCCACTACCAAACCCTGCCCGCACATACCTGGCCAATAACCGCCACACGTAACCACACCCGCAATCACCTGGGTCATAACAACTACTTCCATGCCCAAAGACACCTGGGCCTCACCCCGAAGACACTTGGGAAACAACCTGCCCGAAAACACCTGGTCCAACCACCACAACTACACTACCCCAAGATTCTTGGGCCAATAATGGACTTTAGGCCATCACAGCATACCCGAAGATTATTTGGATATTCGGGAAAGGGATAAAAAAATGATATAATAACCAGCCACTCATAGGAGTGTTGGAAAAAAACACACTCCTAATGAAATGGGGTGTTCAGTACTAAGTGATCAACTTGGGTGGGGTGCGAATAAGAATCATAAAATCTATAGATATATGTATAGGTAACAAGCACTAATCCCATCCTAGGGTTTCCAAAACCTAAGCACAAACATCCTTGTTGATATTATTTCATAAAAGAAGCCACTACACTCACAACCAAGTCACAAATCATTCCCATACTATTTTCCCACTAAAAAATTATTGTTTTCAAGGGCATGTATTACCATTTAGGTGAATTTTGCACTACTGGGCAACTAACAGGCATAAACACAAGCCAGGAAAAAAGAAACCACCAAACATCAATTTAAGCATTCACACACGGTTATCATGTAAAGTTACAACATCAATAGGATAAGTGAGGTCCCTCAAAGTACTGAAACCAATGAAAACCTCACAAGAGGGATAAGTGAGTTCCCTCGAAGTACATGAGACAAAGCATACCCCGAGACGCAACCACATGTCCCCAAAACAGGGAACCAACCATTTCTCAACAATAGAGGATCCCACCCAAGTTCGTGTCATTGTAGAGAAACCACACAGCACCAGATACACAACCAAAAACCTTGCCACAACAATGGATCCCATCCTCGTTCACATCTTTTCATAAGGAGCAGGAAAAAAAACACAGCCACCACCAAAGAGAGTGGAAAACTTCTAGGTTCAAGCACATCATTCATTATGTTCTTCTTTCGGTTTGTTAACCGGGGTGGTCACATAGAGATTATTGTCTTACTGAAAAACCATTTAAACCAACTGAGATTACATGATTAACCAATTTCCAGGTTAATTTTTTTAATCATCACAGAATACAAAGGTTCATTAGTGCACAAGGAAAGACCACCAACGACCATGATTTTCCGTGAGCATAGGACCACACAAAATTGACAACACAAGTCAACATAAAAGAGAACAGCATAACATCGATCACACCCCCTTCATTCTTTAAATGTCCGTTCATTATCTTCATTAAGTTTGGATTAATCAATTCCCACAGAGAGAAATGCGTACCAACCCCGCATGATACATAGAAAAGAGAGGCGAAGGGAAATATTCCTACTTTATTGATCAAGGATCGAAGTTCTTCTCCACACACCAAGAATAGGGAACAACACGATTCACAAGGGAGGGACAAAAAGAACTCCAAACGAACTAAGAAGAAAAGGAAGCCAGCCAAGAGGAAGAAGAAGGATGAAGAAATTCTTGTGCGATATATATATAAGATCATGTTGTTATGGGATATGGAGATTTGAACAGCTTTAAATTCAGATAATGGTTCCCCACGTGGTTGGGTTGATACACAATATGGGATTAATTGTTATTTAATTCTCCATTGAGGAGGTTCCTCAGGATTTCATGGGTATTAATTATGGGATTTAAATGGATTTTAATTACATGAAAAAGGTTAAAAGACTAAATGAGGCTTTTACGGGGAAACTGTAAAAGAGAAACCGGACATGGCTGGGTGACACCGATTTGTCACACCAACTGGTCATTCCGACCGGTCTCCCCGATCGGTCACCCACTAAAATGATGTCCTACCACTGAGACGTCACCCTAGGATCCAGAATTTGGAAATGGGATGGACGGTGTGGGTCCGGGTCTTCACATCAGATACCTCTCAAAGCATTCTCACCCTTGAGAATTTAAAACCAGATTTGAAGAAAGGGGGGTCCGAACAACCACCCTGGAAGATACCTCTCAAGAGTGAACCCAAACAGTTACAATCATTATTAAATAAAAGATTAAACCATCCCATCATGAGGTGAGGGGTTTCCCTTCCTCCATGTTAAGATACTATCTGCATTGGGCGGCTCGGACTCGCCCACAAGGGTTTAGGCGCATCCACTCTAATGCATCTTAACCAATGATTAGGTTATCCCCTAACCACATTTCAAGATTCATCACACATATACACAGGAAAGGAAAACCACAGATTCCATAGTTATCAAGGTAAAGCGTTTTGTCACAAAAAAGTACAAAAATACAATAGCAAAAAAATCAAAACAACTCAGGGTACTGGGCGCGCATCTATGCATCACGTTACCAGGTACATTCCTCAAGCCCGCCATTCCTCCATAACAAACGATCCAATGAAACGGTTTGTCCACGAAGCACCTTCTCTTCAAGATTCTCTATCATCACTGGTCACTCCACGAACGTTGCATCGTCATCAATATCATGATATCCCCTATCAAGGACGTGTGAAATGTTGTGTAGATACTAACGGAGATGAGACACATGGAAGACGACATGTATTCGTAGTAGAGGCGGTGGTAACGCTTGCTGATAATCCACTTCTCGGACCCGCCACAACACTTCGAATGGTCTGATGAATCAAGGAGATAGCTTGCTCCTCCGACCCAACCTCTGTTGTCCACTCCGAGGGGGGACCTTCAAGAAAACGTATTCCTTGACCCCTAACTCCAAGGTTCTCCTCCTATTATCATCAAATCACTTCTGTTGGTCCTAAACTGCCATCATCCTTTCACGTATAAGTTGAACCTTATCTTTCGTGCTCTGCACTTCTTCCAGGCCAAGAACACTCGCTTCCCCGACCTCAGTCCAGCACATGGGTGAGTGACATGGCCTCCCATACAAGGCTTTAAATGGGTCCATGCCAATGGTATAGTGATAGATATTATTTTAGGCAAACTCTACCAAAGGAAAGTGTCTCACCCATGATCCTCCAGAGTCCAGAACAGATGCAAGAAACATATCCTCCTATGTCTGGATGGTTCGCTCTGTCTACCGATCTGTCTGGGGGTTCAAGGCTGTGATAAGACATAGCATGGTTCCAAAATCATGCTGCAATCCTCCCTAGATTTCTGAGGTAAACCATGCATCCCTATCCGAGACTATGGATCTCGTAACTCCACGAAACTGCACCACCTCATCCACGTACCTTCGTGCTAAAGCATCCACTACACCTGACACCTTGATCACCAGAAAGTGAGTTGATTTCGTCAACCAGTCCACCACTACCTAGATAGCATCGCATCCCCCTTGAACGTTGGGTACTCTCGTGAAATAATACATCAATATGTACTCCCACGTCCACTCGTGGAAATCTAGAGACTATAGCATACCTCCTGGAACACGGTGTTCAGCCTTCACCTGCTGACACATGAGGCACCATGCTACGAAATCTGTTACTTCCCATATTATCACGAGCCACCAAAACTCTCTCTTGAGACCCTGGAACATCTCTGAAACTCCTAGGTGCACTGCTAGGGGTGAGTTGTAAAACTTACTAAGAACAATGTCACACATCACCTCTATAGCATACAACATTCTTCGGAAAAGCATCTGGTTTTGATCATCCTCCATCCACCCAAACGGAGCATTGCCCTGTTCAACTGGGTCCTGAATCACTTCACTTTTTGAGTCCCCCCATTGAAAATATTCCACCTGCTGTAGTAGAGAAGACTCCACTTTAATCTGATACAGGAAACCTCTACACATTTCATCCTAGCATCCAGGTGCAGGGCGGCCAACTCCTCCATCACCTTCAAAGTATCTGCCGACTCTCAAACATCATCCCTATGTGACCTCCTTCTCAGGGAATTGGCCACCACGTTCCCTTTTCATGAGTTATAGTAAATATAAAAGTCATAGTACTGAATGAACTCCATCCACCTTCACTTCCATAAGTTCAGGTCCCACTAGGAGAAGATGTAATTCAAGCTTTTATGATCTATGAAGACCATGAAGCGCTCTGCAATGAGGTAGTGACACCACAACATTAGTGCGAATACGACCTCGACATTATCTAGATGATGGGTGGAATAGTTACACTAATGGGGGCATAACTACCTAGAACCATAGGAGATCACCCCGTTCCGCTACATCAACATACAATAGAGGCCTTCCCCTGAAGCATCACAGAACACCTCATATGCTGCCCCTTCCTCTGGCAACCTCAGCACTTGGGCACTAACCAACTTCTCCATAAAATAGGTGAAGGATTCCTCACATAGCTCATCCCATATGAAATCCTGGTCCTTTTTGGACAAGGCTGTCAAAGGTTTTGAAAAACGGGAGAAGTTGGGCATGAACCTCCAGTATTAACCCGCCCGACCAAGGAATCTACGAACCTATACCAAGTTCTTGGTTACTTCCCAAGAAACAACTACCTCGAACTTCGATGGGTCCACTGCTATCCCCTACTCAGAAAACACGTGCCTAAAGATTTTCACTTCTATGGTTCAGAACATGCACTTAGACAACTTCCCATAATGTTGGTGTTGTCGGAGGACCTCTAAAACCGTTTTCATGTGATCATCGCGATCCTCCTCTGATCATGAGTAGATCAAGATTTCATTAATGAAAATGACTACTAATCGGTCCAAATATTATAGGAAGACAGAGTTCATGAGCCCCATGAACGCAGTTGGAGCATTCAGGACACCGAACGACATGACTAAAAACTCGAAGTGTGCATATCTGTACCCGAAGGCAGTCATCGAGATGTCACCCCCCTCACCCTCAGATGGTGGTATCCTGACCTCAGGTCAATATTAGAGAACCAAACTTCTCCCTACAACTAGTCAAAGAATCCTCTATCATCGGGAGGGGGTAATGGTTCTTGATCGTTACCCGGTTCAGTCTCTGGTAGTCTATGAACATCATGAGACCACCATCCGCCTTCTTGGAGAATAAGACTGGAGCACCCCATGGTGACCCAATTGGTCAAACAAAACCCTTCTTAATCAGATCCTGAAATTGGATCTGCAACTTCCGTAGCTCCGAAGGTTCCATTCGGTAGGGTGCCATCAAAATCGGATGGGTACCAGGTTGCAAGTCTATCCAAAACTCGATGTCACGTCGAGGGGGTAGATTTTTCACCAAATCAGGGAAGACGTCCATAAACTCACTGACGACCCCTGGAACTTCTACCATCTCTACATCAACCGACTCCACTGATATCTTATCTAACAATGATAGGATTGGTTCCCCTCGCTTGCTACTCCCCTGGAAACTCTTCTCGCTGATGAAAGTCACATGTCGGCTACCCAAGTCTGAAAACACAACCCTTCCTCAAAAGCAGTCAATAACGGAACCTACAGAGAACATCTAGAAAATGACTAGTATGACATTGTATGGTCGAATATACAACAGTAGATGTTCCATGACTGACTGATGTGCCCCCATCATCAGTCTTCATCCTCAACAAATGTACAAAAAGTCAGTCTGACCTCTGACTGGTGTGCTCAGCACCAGGTGCACTGGAAGTGTCTCAATGTCTAAACCTAGAGCATGGGCCAGACTGGGTGTAATAAAGGAGTGTGAATCTCATGTATCGAACAAGGCATATGCAAGGGTACTAAACAAGATGATTGTACCTCGAACGACCTATGGACCTGTTGGAACTGCTACCTCCGTAGTGTGAAATAGCCCACACCCAGCTCCTATACCAATCGGTTGTCACCCACCTCCCCTACCACGCCTGGGTCGAGGTCCTTGAGTAGCACCCTGAGGTCGGCCTCCTCCTGCAATGTCTGCCCTCGGAGGGGCGGGAGCTCACTGCCTCTACTGTATCTGAAAGGGCCTAGTAAGAAACTACTGCTGTAGAGGTGGATGCTGGACCTTCCCAACCCCACCGTATTGTACTCTGTCCAGGAACTGGTTCTGATGGTTCCCATGGCTATCAGAGACGAAGAATCTTGTCCCTGTGCCTGAAGGAAAAGGGCAAGGACTGGGAGATCGGAACTGGAATAGTTGTGGCCTGCTCCCTGCTGGTCGGAACCTAGAGGGCCCTGATGCTGGAGGCCTGCTGCTGACAGCCTACCCCTTTGACAAGCCCAAATGGATCCCCTCACGTGACACACCTCCAAGAGTGTGCATCCTTTAAAACACTTCACCCTTCTTATTCAACTATAAGTAGGTCAGTAGGGTGAAGGGAGTTACAGCATACTGAAGAGATGGTCGGAGTGCCTCCCATAAAAATCTCGCCCGAGACTCCTCATCCGGAATGAGGCCTGGAGAGAAGCGAAGGAGAACCATGAACATGATCCCCAACTCTCTTACCGACATACTCCCCTGCTGGAGGGAGAGTATCTCTTGCCTCTTCTCAGCCTTCATCATGGAAGAGAGGAATTCTGCCCAGAACTCCTTCTCGATGTCAGCCCATGAAACCTCATTTCCCCTCTTCTATTAAAGATAAATCCCCCACCACTGAAGCGCTGCTCCCTACATCTGGCTGATGGCCAGAGGAACCGAGTACTTCGTCGGATCCCGAATCAGGAAGAAATCTTTCACTAGTTCTTCAAGCCAGCTCTCTGTCTCCATATCCGAGGTGCCACCCTCGTACTTCCCAAGGGTCTGTCGCTAAAAGGATCAAAGCATCTTCTTAACCTTATCATCATCCTCCTCTCGGTCGGTCCTCTACCGATCGGCCAAGTCAACCTCCTGGGCCTCGATCACCCACACAACTCATGGTCGCCTTACAAGTGCCCGAGCTGCAATGTAAACAAGGAGTTCCTAAGCCCGAGTAGTGTAGAATATTTTTCAAAAATAGTCTTAGACATCAATATTTATTCTGAATCCCCAAGACACTTGTAAAACATAAGAACACAAGTCATTATGATGCATGTACCTTTCCTAGGGTCTCTACCCTTCAATTAGTGTATCCTCGTTTGGTCGCTCGGTAGGTCTAGATTCCTTGCATTGTATCACGGGGGGCCCTAAAATCTTGTGTCCTAGTCAGTCTTCCATGGTCTAATTCGCACACCAAGGTCACCCAACACTGTTACCCTACCACCCCATGAAATCCTCAATATGAATAACTCCAGACTCCATACTACTTCTCATCCTTCTCCTCTGATACCACTCTGTCACGATCCGCCTTCACCAAAAGGAGGGAATGGACAACAGTTTGACATGCCCTTCCATCCTTATGTTTAAAGAGATATAATGACCCCTGAAACCCGCCTTCAATAAGTACCATATTGGCGTCCAACACCAAGGGTATAGAATCTCACACAAAATGGAAGGCATTGAACTTTTAATTTTTTTTATAGGATCGAGAGATAAGATAGATACCCCCACAATACCAAAGATGAAAGTAAAGTTAAAGCCAAAAGTAACGCATTCCAATATGCATAATCAATAGTAAATGATACGATCCACAAAAACTACCAAGGTAAAGTACCATGAAAAAATAAAATGAAAATAGTAACTGCCCCATGGTCCGAGCTAGTACGGTCCTACACGATCCCCGAAGTTTTCCTGGAATCTTGAAAACAGTTTTATGTACGTAGGGTGAGCATACAAGTACACTTAGTAGGGAAACTCAAAAGGTCTTGTGGATAAGTGGAGAGGAATTCTAGTGCCCTATGAGAAAAGAGATAACCGACCCTTCTAGCAAGGTAAACTATCCACTCAGGCCTCACCAAGGCACACTCCCCAAATAATGCAAGGAAAGTAATTTATAGTAATAACACATTGATATTTGGGTACCCCATGCCACTTTCAAACTGGTTATTGAGGACATCCTATGCATCGAACCAGTCCCGCAATTCTCACCACAGTCCCACTACCAAACCCCGCCCGCACACACCTGGGCCATAATCTCACCGCAGTCCCACTACCAAACCCCGCCCACACAGACCTAGGCCATAACAGCCACGCTTAACCACACCCGCAAACACCGGGGTCACAAAAACTACTGCCACGCCCGATGACACCTGGGCCTCATCCTAAAGACACTTGGGAAACAACCCGCCCGCAAACACCGGGGCCAACAACCACAATTACCCTGCCCGAAGATTCATGGGCTAATAATGGACTTTTAGCTATCAAAGCCTGCCCAAAGAGTCTTGGTCTATTCCGGAAAGGGAGCATAAAAATAGATAATAACCAGCCACTCATAGGAGTGTTGGGAAAAACACCCTCCCCATGAAATGGGGTGTTCAGCACTAAGTGCTCAACTTGGGTGGGGAGCGAATAAGAAACATAAAAGCTACAAATATATGTATAGGTAACAAACACTCATCCCATCCTAGGGGTTCCAAAACCTAAGCACAAACACAGTTGTTACTATTCATTCATAAAAGAAGCCACGACACTCACGAAAAAGTCACAACTCATTCCTAAACTAATTACACACACAACCATTCTTGTTTTCATGTTCAAGTATTCCCATTTTGGTGAATTTTGCATTACCTAGAAACTAAAAGAAATAAACACAATCCAGGAAAAGAGAAATAGCCAAGAAAAAATTTAAGAATTCACACCCGGCTCTCATGTAATGTTAAAACAACAAAAGGTTAAGTGAGATCCCTCAATGTACTGGAACCAATGAAAACCTCAAAAAAGGGATATGTGAGATCCCTCGAAGTAATAGAAACAAATCAGACTCTGAGAGGAAGCCCCATGTCCCCAAAACTAGGAACCAACCATTTCTAAACAATAGAGGATCCCACCCGATTTCGTGTCACAGTAGGGAAACCACAGAACTCCAGATACACAACCAACAACCACGCCACAATAGATGATCCCATCCCTGTTCACATCTTCCCATAAGCACCAGGTAGAACAACACACCCACCACCAAAAAGAGTGGAAAACTTCCAGGTTCAAGCACATCATTCTTTAGGTTCTTCTTTCAATTTGTTAACCGCGGTGTCACACATGGATTCTTGTTTCACTGAAAATCCATTTAAACCAATCGAGTTTATGTGATGAGCCAATTTCTAGGTTAAGTCATTTAGTCCTCACAGAAGACAAAGGTTTATTAGTGGACAAGGAAATTCCACCAACGACCATGATTTTCAGTGAGCATAGGCCCGCACAAAATTCACAACACATGTCAGCATAAAAGAGCACAACAGAACATCGATCACACCCCCTTAATTATTTAAAGGTTCGTTCATTATCTTCATTATGTTTGGTTTTCATCAATTCCCATAGAGATAAAATCATACCCACCACGCATGATACACAGATTGGAGAGGAAAAAGAAAACTCTCTACATGATAGATCAAGGATCGAAGTTCTTCTCCACATGCCTAGAATAGGGAAAAGCGCGACTCACAGGGGAGGGACGTCGAGAACTCCAAACACACTAAGAAGAAAAGGATGCTATCCAACAGGAAGAAGAAGGAAGAATAAATTCCCATCCGATATATAGATAAGATCCCATTGTTACAGGATATGGAGATTTGAACAACATAAAATTCCAGATCGTGGTTCCCCACCCGGTTGGGTGGTTACACTAGATGAGATTAATTGTTATGTAATTCCAAATTGAGGAGGTTACTCAGGTTTTATTGGGTATTAATTATTGGATTTAATGGATTTGAATAACTTGAAAAGGGATTAAAATCCCAAAAGAGGCGTTACAGGAAAAACTGTAGAAGAGAAACCTGACAAGGCTGTGTGACACCAATCGGTCTCCCCAATCGGTCGTGCCAATCGGCCCCCCCGATCAGGCGTGCCGATCGGTTGCGCCGAACAGTTTCCCCGATCCATCGCGCCGAATGGTTTCCCCGATCGGTCACGCCGATCGGTCGCCCCGATCTATCGCCTCGATCTGTCACATGCTGAAATGACGTCCTACCACTGAGACGTCACCCCTAGGATCCGTAATTTGGAAAAGGGATAGACCGTGAGGGTCTAGGTCATCACATGTTAGGATTTTGTTAATTTAATTTTATCAAATTAATAAAGTGTTTATAAATTTTTGAAAAATTCTTGTATGAATAGATTCAATATTGACATAACTCATAACATAAAATATAAAATAGTTTTCTAAATTATATTAAAATATAAAAAATCTACGGTACATCCAAATTGTTAAGATAAGTCCAAATGAGTCATAAAAAACTTTTTTAATGGTCGTTTGACATGATATGTTAACTACATTAACATATAATGTGTAAATAACATGAAATCACTATAAAATTAAAATAAGGTAAATTAAGAGTTAAACAAAAATAAAGAGGTTAAAAAAACTATTCAAAACTTATTTAAAATCTATTATATGATGTTTATTTGAAGAAAAATTATCTTATTATATAATTAAATAAATTTTGGGCCATCATTATTCGAAATTTAATTTATAAAAAATTATTATTTCACGACCTTCCTAATGATCCTCTCCTCCGTCTTATAAAATTCCACATCCTCTACCCACTTACTCACACCTCTCAATCCCCCTGTATTTTCCAAATTCTTCTTAAATAATCTTCCAATATCAATCAATTCCTATAAAATTCCTTACCTTTTCTAGATGTCAATTTATGAATGCCTCTTGTCTCACTATGATCCTTCTCCACTAAATAATATAATCCCCCAACATCCTCCACATACAACAAAAAATAACAACCCTAACCATAAATAGTTTACCATTATGAAGAATTATTTTACTAGTTTCAATACCTTTCATTAACAATTATATTAAAATAAATTCACCATTTAAATCTAATATTTAACAACAAACCATTTAATCCATCATTGATTTTTATTTTATCTATTACCCATTCATCTTAAAAATCAATATTTTATTTAAATCAAGGAATTTTATTCAATTTACATTAAACACATTTTTAAATTCATCATTAATATTTATATAAAAAATATTATAGGAAACTAAAAAATTTCCCATATCAACCAACCATACTATTTTTCAATGAAATCCATGTCATTCCATCATTCCGTACATGGAAAGAAATTCCAAAACAAAGAAAAATAACTCTAACATCACAATAATCCAACAATATTAACATTCGCCTACTATTCCAACCAAATGTATCCCACATGGAAATATATCCTATGGTAATACAACTAACCATTATAAATTCCCATACATGTCCTCATAATCACAATAATAATATATCAACCATGTTCATGGACAATATATTCAATAATTCAATATTTTGGAAGTAAAATCACCCGAGTATCAAATTTCATCAAATCAAATCAATTACTATCTTTATCATTATTAATATATTTTATATTATATTTTTCTAGGTAAATCATAATATCCCATCACAATTACACAAAATTATAATAAATTTAATCAATTAAAATGAACTTACATAAATAACTATACATGTATAATTGAAATATTTAAATACATAGTAAATATCCATTTCCCTATATTTTCATTAAATCTGCATATTCATATATTTAGGCTAATCCTATACATCCACACAATGAAAGAAAAAACATGATAATTCTATATTATGCACAATTTATAAAATATTTTCTAAATAACCAATATTAATCAATGACTCACAAGATTATGTGATGCTACACAAGATGTTGTAAATATAAAAAACAAGATAGGGTAACCCCTAATCAGCCTAAACTACATCAATTTATCTACAGAACCATGGACCAACACCTTAACCATCATTTTTACCTTGGAATATAAATATAAGATCGTGATGAAAATTATAGGAGAAGATAATAAACTAATCTGGGATTACCAAAAGTAAATATCTTGTAGCTGAGGATCAAATAAAAATTGAAGGGTTCTAAATTATCTCCAAAAATCACATTAGAATATCCCATGGTTCATGATAAAAAATGATAAATTATGAAATCAATATTTTATTCAATATTTTTATTGAAATTATAATAGATTGGACCATGAAAAAAATCATTTTTCCATGATGAAACCCTGGGTATTTTCAATAAATCAGGATAAAACACATAACTTCATACCACCAAAAAACGTCTTAGTAAACATTTATACTTAAACTCCAATATGCTTTCTCTGAAACTCCATCAAAATCATCAACACTCATAACACAATGTAATGGGATATGAAAAAATAAAAAGATAAACTACATTCCTCTCAAATGATTGAAATCCACAATAAATTAAACCAACTACAAAAAAATCACACACACTACCAAAAAATATTTCCATAAGCGACAACAATCTAATTAAATGATTTAATGAATTTTACATAATAAATATTTAAAATGAAATGAAATTAAATAAACAAAAATTAAAACCATACAGAATAGTTAAAAATCAAGATTCAGTTTTTGTTGGGGTACTAAAGAAAAAATATAAATCAAATGTTCCTTAGACCCTCCTCTATAATAATATACCTCTGTAGATTTTTTCACAATAGAAAAACATTTCCAAAAAATACTTATTTATGAGCATACAAGATATCAAACTTCAACTCTATCAATGTTACATCTCCCTCAACATCCATCTCTCTCTGATTGATGAAATTTATGTCGTTGTGAATTAAATGATGATGTTTTGATACATAGAACACACTGAAAACACTAAATAATTGGGAAAGGAGTACAAAATAACATGCCTCGTTCCCAATATGTTGTAATGTATTGAAATGAAAAAAATAATTGGAGATAGATCTAACTTTATCATACACAACACTATTAGAGAATAGTAGTGGAAACACTCAATACTACCTGTTATCTGACATTAAAATATTAAGGTCATTTCATCCCATCAATATATGTTTTATCTCATTCCTATATGGTAATAAAAATGATTCCAATAACATATAATTACTGTTTATTTTATTACATTGGTATAAGATATAATTGATGAAACCATGATGTATTGATTAATTTATTAGTCTTGTAATCGTGGATATATAAATTAATTACACATTATATTGTAATATAAAAATATAACATCAAAATATTTCCTTAAGAATTAAACATCATTCAATTAATCATTAATTATATCATATGGAATGAAAAACAATTATAGGGTGAGGTCATATTTTCAATAATGGAATGCGTATAATATAAGCTATCATATAATAAAAAAACTTGAATAATATAGTACATGTAAAAAGTAATCTAATATGTAATATTATTAATATTTATAATGGTTAATATATCAAATTATAACACGTGAACATAAATAATATCATATAAAAAAATAATAGTTTCATAATGATGGATTTTATAATGTAGAATTTCCTAATCCTCCAATTATTAAATTTTGAAAACAAATATGTATATGGTAATAGTATATTCTAAATAGAAAATCTATATTTCCTCATGAGACATAAAAATTTATTAATTTATATTGTAATCGAGACCTATATAACTTCACTTGGTTTGGCCAATTCGTTCATCCTAGGGAATAAATTAATAACAATATAATTGATAATCAACATAAATAATCATATTAAAAAATTATCATATGAAATGATAATATTTTATTCGGTGGGTAAATGGAACAACATGATCATTAGTAATCCAAATAAATAATTTTGATGGTTTAATTATATAATAATCCCACTAAATCAAAATATTACCCTACAAAAATTTATATACATGAAATTACCTTTAAAATAATTTTAGAACATATTTTTTAAATTGGAGAAAATTATTATTTTATTCTGATAACATTTTATATAGAAATATAAAGAATATTGAAAAAATTATTTTATTTAAAAATAAATCTACAAACTTTTAAAGTAATATTTAACGAAAATGAATATATATGATGATGAGAAATACTTATCATTATTTCAACATTAAAATAAATATTTTTTTTAAAATTTTGTTAAAAAGAATGCAGAATGTTTTTAGAAACTATGAATAACATTCCATTAAATCATTTGAAAATAATGAATATAATGAAAATATAATTGAAAATTAATTTAAATATTAAATGATTCTAATATTTTAAAATTCCTAAATCATTTTAAAAACATTAAAACAGATAAAAAGGGTTTAATATATTTTAAACATCATTTTAAAGAAAAAACCCTTAACAATTTGGTTACATTTGAATAAAAAATTATTTAAAGCGGTTAAATTGAAAATTATTTTTTATCAAGTTTAATTAAAGTATATATAAGATGAAATTTTTATATATGGTAGTACATAAACCACATGAAATAAAACGTGTGGGGAACAAGGCATGAGTCACAATTATGTTAAATTGAGATTTGAAATCCCGTACTTAATATTTCATCATAGTCAATCATGCTAAAATATGATATATAATATATTTATGCATATTTTTAATCTATATAAAAACCATAGTTGTATATAATATAAACTATAATCTAAATTAAAAAAATCATAACCTTTTATGGATTTTTTTATTAAAAACAATATTTGTGTGTTAACAATTCCAGTTCACATAAATGTTTCAGTCTTATGGTTCAAATACATGTAACATAGTAATGGTTTCATCACCATTAAATTATTAAAAATGTTATTTTTGTAATTTTTATATAATAAATATAACTTATGAACTAAACATTTCAAATGGTCATACAAAATTAATTACAACATCGCATCAGGACAGTTGTCCATAGACACACATGTGTGATGGTTCCATTTTTCTAATAGATTAATATAAAATGAAATTGATGATGGTTTTATTTTATATAGCAATTAAAATAATATATATAAAATAATAATTCATTAATTCCATATTTTTCAATATATTTAATTTATAAATGTGAAAACAATCATATCACTTCGTAGAGGTGGTAGTAAACATATACACCGGAGCCACACTATCATTTTTTACTAGTTAGAAGGGTAATAATGTTTGTCATAAATAATACTTCTATAATCATAATTTCTTCATAAATAATATATTTATAATCATTAGATATACCTTTATTACCATCTAGGAAAATCGATGAATATAAATGAATTACAATGCTCTTTGGATAATATATCTTCTACGTATGCACACATGATTATTTAATCAACATTGGATGGAAGAGGATATGTTAAAATATTATTAAATATATATAATAATATTTACCTATAAGGTATATAATAATGCTATATTATCCTAAAAGTCAAATAATATTTTATAGATGTTAAAGAAGAAATAAATATAAAAATTCTTAGTTAAGAGTTATATCTCCTCTTGGATAACCCTTCTTTGGATTATGACATAATACTTTTTGATGTGGTATTTTTGTGAGATCAATACTTATAGGACATTGGGAGGGATTTTTAGAATGTTTTTGGGAATAGAATAGTCATGCTAAATTACTTATGTCGTGTAAGGAAATCAAAGGATGTTCCTTTTTTAATGTGAGGTGAGGGGAACACTTTTTATTATTCATAACTATAAAATATTATAGTGTCTTACTTATGTATTGTGGAAAAATAATAATTAAAATTAGAAGACAAGGTGAAAATAGTTGAAGTAAAATAATCAAATAAGAATTAACGTGATAATCTATAACCTTATTTATTGGGTTTTTACATGAAAATAGAAATATTCCCTCTTTACCATGGGTATTTGGTATACAAAAAATTATTAATTTAATATATAATGATAAAAGTTTATTTCCCACAGAAAAATTGTTTTTATGAAAATAACACTTTCTATCATTATATTATGTTAAAATAATTTCTAAACATTATAATATTAAATGTATTAATTATAATTAATTTTATTAAAATATTAAATATTTATGAAATATGTTTAATAGCATAAGTATAGTGAAATTATGTTTAAATAAATTATATATACGGAAAAAATTTGATGAAAATGATTTATGATTAAAAAATAATAATTAATGTAGTAACATCTAGTTGATTTTAAAAAGTTCATTTTCTTTTATTATGTCGTAACATGCTTTTTAGTGTAATAATTGATTATTCACTTTTTTTGGGTGTATATACAGAAAAATATACTCAATATTTTATTTATTTAAATGAAAAAGGTAATTCAATCTTGTGGGTTTTATTCTACACCCCCTAAATAATTATATCCTCAATATTTAAATTATTAATTACAAATGATTATATGAATCAATGTATAATTTTTACAAAGATGTCATTCTATCTATATAAGTCGATACAATAAAATTTTTCACACTCTATATTTTTTTTGTATGTAAGACTTATAATTGTGAATGATTTTTTAAATATTCAAAATTGGGTTTAATTTTAGACATAATAAATTTATCATCCCACTAAATTTATATAATATTTGATAAACATAGACATTTTAAATTTATAAATTATAAGTGAAATTTTCCTATTTGATTAATTATTTTAATTTGATTAAAATAATTATGCTAACAAATTACTGAATAGTCATATCGTTCCCAAAGCATGAAAATCAATATGTATAGAATCATATGATTCATAAAAGAAAGAAAAATTATTCAAGCTATCTATACAAAAGAGGGTAGTATAGGATAATACAATAATCAAACGGAATAAAATATCTTCAAATAAAATAAAACATTAATTTTATAAAATCAATAATAACTCCCAAAGGAAAGAAATATTACTGTACTCTAAAAGTCATTATAAATAATAAAAATAGTTCAACATATATTATTTGATTCATCATATACTAATTGTTTATGATTTACAACATATTAAACCTAATAAAATAGTATAATTCTTTCATAAAAATATGTATAACAAACATTTTTTCTAATGAAGAGTATCTATGAATCATATTATAGGATTCCAAATATATTCACTTTGAATCCAGAGTTTGAATTTGTATTTATATTAAAAAATTATTCTTTATATTGTGAGGAGATGAATCAATATTCTAAATATATATCAATGTTTATATAGATTAGAAATCAAATGAATAATTATCCAACATTGTTTTTATGATCAAACTACGTTTTATATCATTGCTTAAGACCTCAACTTTAGTTTTAGTGATTATGTTGGCATATAATTTCTCAATTATCCTTTATTGAGGTAAACTCCCTTGATTCATGGGGAATTCACCTGATTAGAGCCCAATATCCATATATTTGAAGCATTGAATATTTCTTTTATCATTAATTATATTTATGGACATTATGTCATCAAGTATAATAATATCCTATTCCATTCCAGAAGGACACAATGTGCTTCATTCTACAATTATTACAAGTTAGTAATTCAAATCCCCCTGTTTTGATCTTTCCACATTTCCATTTATATAATTATTACCAATTATCTTTTCCCTTTCATTACATTAAAAATAGAATAATATGTCAATTCCATAATATCCATGATGGAACCTGACACCATATCATCATATGTTTAATTACATTAACAGTGTACCACCATTCAAAGGATTTTCATTAACCCACTAAATTTAAAATTAATCTAACTTTCTAGATTTCATATTTTGTAAAAGACATTCCGTATTAATAATATTTTTACGTTATTTTCATACATATAAATATTTTCATCTCCCCTTTTCTCAAATTTTTAAAACTACCTTTCTAGATATACTCATTACTCCAAGTGAATTTATTTTCCAAATAATATCTCCATGAAAGTCTCCCATGGAGACCAAATATTTCGTTAGACACATTAATATTTTTATTAATGTACATATTTTATTAGAATTTAAATTAAAAAAATACTCATAATATAACATTTCCCATTAATTATATATCGATTCAAGAAAAATAATTTCTATGGACTGAATACATTGTTAATATACTAATATATTAGAAATTTGATTAAATGATATATGTTTATACTATATGATGTCTTCAACATCATGGTCTCATGATCTGATGAATTTTTTCTCTCCACTTTTCCAATATTACTATTCATAACATACATTGAAATATTAATAATATTCATTGTTCAAACTCCAATATTCTATAATTTAATAGGAGTCTTATCCTTTCATTTTTTAGGCATTGATAATCTTTAAATTCCTTCCACTGGGAACTATATCTAAACAATATTATACAATGAATTGGATTATGAAATTACTAATTTTAAGTCATAGTATATTACTCAGAATAAAATGTAAAACATTATATAAATTGAAAAATTATTCAATAGAAATATTTGAATTATATACATAATGACTTTATATATATTCACAAATAATTGAAATATTTTCAAATCTATCAAAATGGTTAATAATGATTTTTATAATCAAAAAAATATTAACCCTCGGGAGTGTAAAACTATTTGTGTTTCCATTACACATTCTCTTTCATCAGGTAATGATTATTTAAATATCAACCCATCAATTTCCAGGTTATTTCTCATATGTGCATTTATTCTTAATCATGTATCCACTTGTTTTTATCCAAAAACGGGGGTGATTTCTGTGAAAACACACACTCTATGATTAAAATATTATAATATTTTTCCTATTCATTTACTTATACATTATGTCATTCATAGGGATATGTTATCAAATCTACATTTTCCTAAATCCATTTCCCAAGGGTATAACGTAAATTACATTCATACCAAAAATGCCCACCTTCTATCCAATAAGTTATATACTATGTTTACTTTATTACATTAGTACATGATTCAATTGATCACAACAAGAAGAATCAAATAGTTAATATGTATTAGAAAATGAGATAAATTCATGTATGCAATATTAAATTAGATATTTAAAGAGGTAGATGATGAAATTTATTAAATCATTGAAATTTCATTAGTGATTCCGTGGTCTTATTCTAGGGAAAGGAAAAATAATAAAGGGTGAGAACAAATTCATAGTGAGGGAAAGCATTTAATCGAAGCTAACCAAGAATATATTAAACAATAATAATATGATAATGATAAAGAATAATAAAATATGACATATAAATAATAGAATAAAATTTAAATATATATATTGATGAAATAATAAAATGAATAATCAGAAGGAAATCAATATCTAGTTTTATAACGATTGAGTGCATATTTATGGACACAAAAATATTTCAATCATGTACTTGTACAAATGAATAATATATAAATAGGTTAGGAATATACCAAATAAAAAATCTAGTTAATCCCTTGATTTCTACTGATATATCTAGAAGATATTCAATAGTAGGACCCACACAATCACATTTTATTCCTAGTCCATGAGATATATGAAAAAAATTAACAACAATACTATAAGAAATCTAAAAATCAATCATATTGATAATCTAGAATTTCAAATGTAAATATATTATATTGTAAAAAATATATCAACATGATACAAAAGTTATAAAGAGACATAATATGGAAGGTGTTTTTAAATTATATCCCAAGTAAATTTTTTAATCAATTTTCTTTTCACCTTGACGAACATACCATTGAATTAGAATTTGAACCATTATTGGAAAACATAAGTGTAAAAAAAAATTATTTAGATATCATTTGAAAAAAATATTCCTAAAATATTAATAAAATTATATTATTTTAATATAACCATGTAAACATGTACTGCATTAGTGTATAGAATTGTTATGATGGATGGAATGTGTTTTCATTCACTAAATATTGAAACAGTGATTATTTCCATAAATAATGGAAAAAAATTAGAAGTATCGCTTCAAAAAAAGAAAAGAATATTTCTTTTGAACCACTCAAAATAACATCAACTATAATTGGAAGTGAAAATAAAAAAAACATTATGTATTAGATATAACATTAATGAATCATTTATAAAAACATAGAAACAAATTGAAAAGAGTTTGCAAACATTTAAATCAATATTGAAATGAAAAGTATCTTACCACATTGGTAATATTTAAATTTAAAAAATAATATGAGTGAATATATAATTGATTATTAAATCACATGTATTTATTAACTCAAAATAAATTTAATCAACATGGAAGTACATACAGATCATGAAAGAAAACATGTGGTTAAGTAGGTGTGAGTCTAAATGAAAGAATATTGATACAATAAATCATTTCCATTTGAATTACACATAGTAATAGAGAAAATAATATCTTATATAATGAATATATACAGATTTAAAATTTATATTGGAAATTATTTGAATTTATTATTACTCTAAAATATTAAAAATAATTTCTTATGCTCAATTTAATAATATTTACTTGTTAAAAAATTATCTAAGTGTTAACTGTTTTGTTTTTAAAACATATTTATGTTCGATGGATAAAATGATTATAAAATATTCATTGTTCCATAATATAATAAATATTTAAAAAACTATATTTATCACATAAAAAATAAATATTCTAATAGAAAAATCCATGAAAAATGGTGATGAATAATTAAATACAATGTCTTATTGAGACAATAGTTCGTACAAAAACATGAGTGATGACTTTATTTATCTATTGGATTAAAATAAAATGGTATGTATAAATTTTTTATTTTTTAAAATGATAATAGTAATTTAAATTTAATATTATTAATTAAATCCATCCTTTGGTATATATATGTTGGTAATAAAATAAAAGTGAATCACATCACTTTGTGATGGTGGTAGTCCATAGGTATGTATGAGAGACATCTTGATTTTTTTATGATACAAAGAGTAAGAAGGTATATAATATAATATATTTATAGAATAATAATTTTATCATAAATATAATACATATTAATTGGTGTACTTTTTATAATCATCAATATATTTTGGCGATGGAAAATGAATTACAAGGGTACAAGGAAAAGGTAGGTCACGTGTGCGGAAGAGAAAAGTATCAATTTTTTATTTGTAGAAAATGGAAATGATAATGTGCTTTTACATAGGCATTATAAATTTATGTATATGTTTTATATTTATGTTATCATTTAATAATAATTATAAATTATTTTAATGTGGAAGAAAATGAATTAGACATGACAACACCCGATTAAGAGATATTTCTATTCATTGTGAGGACTCCTTTGGATTGCACATTAAGCGATATTGAAGTGGTGTTTTCTTGAGAGAATAAACTATAAGACAAGTAAATGGGTATTTTTAAGTTATTTTTTTTAAATCATAATCTATATATATTTCTTACATTATGTGAATTCTACAACAAGGGAGGTGAAATTTTAAAATTGGGGTGTGTGGCACACTTGAAATTATTCACATCGATTAAATATTATAAGTGTCTTAATCATCGCTAAGTGGAACTAATAAAATTAATTTGTAAATATACAATAATAGCTATAATAATTAAATGATAAAATATCAACTAAGATGATATTTTATTACTTTATAACATGGTTATGAACATAATTATCCCATTTAATCCATCTATTGTGATGGAATCATTTTTACAGATTTCACTATTCATAATGACCAAAAATGAAATCAAGGTAATTAATAAATTTAAACCAATATATTTAAAATAAAATATCCAATTATCAATATCACATTTTTATATTAATGAAATTTTAATTTTAAACATGTGTCTAGAATAAATTAAAATATCATTTTTTTATAAATCATTTTCGGAAAAAATATAACCTTATATGAAAATCAAATATAAAAAATTATTACTATGGAAGTAATTATATTATGTTTCATTAAATTATATTATTTTTAATCAAAAAAAAATATAGAGTGACTTTTATATTACATGTATAATTAAAAGAAATCTAAGATTCACAAAATAATTAGTATTTTTTACTATTTATAAAAAAAATTAAATCTATTGTAAAAAATCAAAACAATTCACCCTAACATAGTTATAAAATTCCAAATTTTTAAATGAATATTACTTATTAAAAGAAAATTTCAAATATTTTATGAAATTAATTTTAATTTACGCATATGGAAACCATATAATCATAAATAAAATGACTTATTGTAAAAGAGTAAACTAAATTTATTCCCATTCTTTTTATAATAATAACCATTAGTTTAATTTTAAATAATATATTTTAATATATTATATAAAATTTTAAATGATATAATTTCAAAATATTTATTGGATTAAATTATTTTATTAAAATAAAATATAAAATAAAATTAGTTTTTAAGATAATCATTTATTGTATCATCAATAGACTTTATCATTATTTATTTGTATTTGAAAAAATATTCTTATGAATAATTATTTATTTTTTAGATATATATAATATATCATTCCAAAAGCATTATTCACTAAATAAGGGAAATTTACTTTGAAATAATAAATATATAATAAAACAATGTTTGAAAATAATTTATTTTACTATAAGAAATAATATATATAGAAAAAATCATTAATTTTTTTAAATATTATGTTTTTTTCTTTGTATTTTAATATGTTCCATTTTGTAGAGTAATTTCAAATACCCAATATAAGAATACATGGATATTACATTTTTTGCGGAATATTTAATATATGAAACATACAGACACCCAATGATCGTTTTAGTCTAGTGTATTTGGATTCTTAGAACAAAATATTGTAATCATGGCGATTGATCTTCAACATCTCCCATAAATATATTTCCCCTTTTATCCTACATAAAATGTTTCATTATATCATAGAGAAAATAAAATATATAAAGGGTGAGCTCAATTTCGCAGTAATGTTAAACATTGAGAATATTAAACATTCCATAAAAAATTGAATGTAAAAACATGAACCTAATGTTTAAACATCAAAATCACGAGTCATGAAATAAACATTGGAAGTACGTAGGACATGGATCATAAAGAAATGTTAAAAATGATTGAATAGCATTGGTATAAACCATGTAATTGTGTAAAATTAATAAGTACATAATATTATTTCTATATTAACCATGAAATTTTACCCAAGACCATCATAGTGGACTTAGTCCATTACTGAATCGGGTTTATTTTTCATTCCATCCATGTATTATTGATCTGGAAATACACGTCGTTCCATCCGTACATTACTAAAACTGATTTAATTTTCATTCTAGTAATGAATATCTCATGAAATATAAATCATTCACCAATGAATTTGAGGGAGATACAGGTCCACCCTTATCAGAATGAAAGAGTTATTATGTGTTCAACAAAAACATAAAAAAATTACCCATAGAATAACCCCTGAAATAAAATCGGTTTCATAATCATCAAACCATCATTGCTTAATCCACAAATGGATTTCATAAAAATAATTTCATGATTTACATAATAAATTCAATATAATAATAGTGATTGAAACATGAACCTATGTAACCATAAATAGAAAATAATTCTGATAAAATACATGAACTTAGTTCTTGAGGAATATATCTTTTCTTATTAATTTTTTTTCTTTTCTCAAAATTCAATGAAAATTTAAATGAAATGAATTTAGCTGAAAATAAAATGAGATAGTGTGAAGGATTATTCAAGGAAATAAGGCATCATGAAACTATAAATATATATTCATAACGTATAATTTTAAAAAACAATCTCCCTGTACCATTTCCAGAAAAGTCAAATCGTATCATGATTGGTAAACCAAAGAATGATTCTCTCCATACCATGTACTAAATGTAAAAAAATTATAAATAATAAATTAAAAAAATATAATAATTATGAAAATTTTATGAAATTTTTTTAGATAACATGTGTAACTCCCCGACCCCAGTTACCCAGAGTCGGTGCATTATTATATAACATTGGCATGATCATAAGAAAGATCATATCTTGAAAGACCGATTAGTTTAGTAGCCTTGGAAACAATTGATATATTCATAAAGTATTACATTACATAATAAAATGAAAACTACAACAATATAGTCTCCATAGTCCACACTCTTACCCCCTCATACTATCCCTACAGGTCATTCAAATATTACTTCTTCACATCATGGGAAAAATAAAACATAGAAAAGGGGTGAGATCAAATGACCAGTAAGGATAAAAATATAGTGGAAACTTTCATTAATAAGAATAATCATTCAAGGAATTGTATAACTAAATCAAAATCCTTTTAAACATGAACTTCAATATATTATGGAGAAAATGAAATCAAATAATTTCATTTAATTATTTACATAGATGTTATACTAATCGAATAATCACATGCAATATCAAATAACAACTTTCATAATAATGGAATGCATAATACCAGACTATCATAACCACATAGCCAAGGCATCCTGCCAAGACTACAAATATGATTTTGTCAATGGCTTGTGGAAAGACACTAGATTGTGTCATGAAACCTACTAATGCATCGAGGAGCTATAACGAGCTCCATCCGTCACATATTAAGTCCAATGCAATCCCATATGAAAAAGATTAAACATAACATAAACATTCTTATTAAACCTATCATATGAAATGTAAATACTTCATCTATAAACCATGAATGGTATAAAAATAACACATCCACAGTCAAACATATCAAAAAACATTCAATACAACATAGAAATTTTGTATCATAAAAAATCAACTTCAAATAAGCATAAAATCCATCAATGGGTTTTAACTTAGATGAAATCAAAACTCTTTTTAGAGAAATATCTCTTTCTATTTTGAAATAATTTAAGAGTAATACATTTATAAAATAAAAAATTTTGTTTGAAATTATTATTATAGGCTTGTAAGGGAAGCTTCGACGATTTTATAACGGCGGAAAATAGCCGCACCTACCATATAAGTTGAAAACAACATTCTTACCTTAATTCTGTAGAAAATGCTAAAAAGGACCTTGTTTGGAAAATGATAGAAAGATTCCTTTATAAAGCACTTATAAATTTCAACAAGGGTATAAACAACATTAACCCAAATTATAGTAAAAAGTAAAAATGTTTTGAAACACATTTTTAAGAAACGTGGATGTGGATGATAAAGAAGTCCAAGTATATTATTACTTATAAAAAACCTCAGATAATGAAGAGATTGCGAAATAAACCCTTACCTTTTACTTTTACTTGGTTGGGGTAGTTTAAACACCTGTATAATGGTGAAATAATTGTTATTAAATTATAAAATAATCATATATATTAATATGATATCATATATGATCTTTTAACATTGCTTTGTTAATTATATCTTAGTATTATCGTTGTTTCGGTTGTTAACTTAATTGTTTTCTTTTATATGTTTTGTTATGTAAGACATGTTTGTTATAGATATATTGTATCATATTCATATCTAGAATTATATTAAGTCCTTAATCATTGTTATTAATCTTCAAATGAGAATTAGACATGAATGGATTACAATGGAGAATGTATCTCATCGCGTTCGTGGAGACGGTAGTCCGTAAGTACGCATGAGTGACAATATAATTCTTTTGATATTAAAATAATATATAATTGGATGGTATATCATATATACAGAATCATTATCATGTTATATTTATTATTTACATGAATTACCAATCATTATTATACCCATCCAAATAAAAATATATTGAATAACAATTACACCACGACATGGAGACGGTAAGACGTACGTACGCATGTATGGTGACATGTCATTCAAAGGATGGAAAGAATACTGAATATAATTGTACCATATTTATAATAATATTACAGTATATAGGAGATATTGTATTCATTATTTTATAATGGGAATAACAAATAAAAAAGAAGTGGAAGAAGAAACAAACTTGAAAAGCGGTGGTGAAATGATTACCTTTTCTTCGGTTCTTCATTTTGTTTTGATCAAAAGGGATCCATAGGTTGGATTTCTGACTAAAGTAAGGAATCTAGGATGAATTGAGGGACGTTTAAAGTGTATTTGGGTAGAGTTTAGCTGAGCCAAATGGCTTTGAAGAAGTGAATTAATGATAAGGGAGAGTTCCCTTTTATAAGAGGGGTGAGGGACACCTTTGGAAAAGCTAGAAATATTATTTTATAATAAATTCATATTCGTTTTATAATGGCTCAAAAGAGTAATATTAAAAGGTTAAGGTGGTTATGGGTCGAAAACCACTCATCCAATAGAATTTAGACAGGTTTGGGTTACTATATTAACATTATCTTTTAGTATTAACTCTTAGTTAATTAGTTTGACACTTACCTTGTCACTTTTTATTTTTATATTATATAGTTAATAAACTTACTATATACCTCCAAGAGACCACTAAGTGGTCCATTAATGATACAACTATCATGATATAAGTCTCTTGGCCAATCTGTAGATTTTTAGTAATTGAATATCAATTAATAATATAATATTTTAAAAAAAACTCTTTTATGTCAATTTTAACACTATTTGGAAAATTGATTTTTGTGAAAATCATAACAGAATTATTACTTCGAACAAAGTTAATTAAATCAATCCTAACATGTCATATTAACCTATAAAATTAGTTTAATTCATAAAAAGTCTCAAATTATATTTATTGGGGTATTTATAATATCATTTATTTTAATTTTTCACTATTATGGTAATTACTGCATCATCAAAGGGTCAGAAATAAAATAAAATATTTAATGTCTAAAAATTGTAAATAAAATATCATTATGTATGAAATATGTTTATCTTTCTAATAAAAGTTTATAATCGAATTTATCTTATGTGTAACCCTATATTAAAAATGTTTTAGTAAATAAACATTTATTTTAACTCTTTTAACTCTTCTTTGAATTAAATAACAATAAATGTCCTAATCTAATCCTAGTGGACCTAAATGATAATATTTTATTCCTATGGTTTTTTTGGTCGAGATACACTTGTCCAATAGAATTAGGACATGTGTTAGAGTAATATTAATATCATTTTTACCCTTAATTACCCTATTTAATTTTAACCGTTGTAAATAATAGTAAAAAGGTACTATTCACCAAAAAGTATATTCATCTCATTGAACCACATTTTACTCCTTGCTTTTAACTGTGTCTCTCAGATTTCCAAAATTCCACTCACAAAAGTGGTAAAATTATGTTTTATGAAAAATTCAGTTTTTTTAACTACCACTTAGTGGTTTCACTAATCATTAAAAAAATGATGTTTTTCAGAAAAATACCAAAAATTCATCCTAGGCTAATTTCGATATTCCGAATCCAAAAATGAAGTCCATTTTGAGAAATATATTTAATAAAATTTCAAAAAGTTAGTATTACTATTCATAACAGCTAGATTGATTGGTTGTGGTGTGTTAGAACTCGATGTTGCGTACAACACACACTATTGCATTATTCAAAGAGAATAGTATCATAGAAGATTGGGGTGTTACATTATATCCTCCAACAAATAATTTTGTCCTAGAAATATCTAGAATACTACCCCATGAAAAGAATCGAGTGGTTCTTCATCATAAGTTCCTTAGGTTCCCACATTGCCTCTTCCATTTTATGGTTTCTCCACAAGACTTTTACAAGACGAGTCGTCCATTTTCTCAGTACTTGTTCTCTCGTATCAAGAATCTTGATGGGCTCCTCACAATAAGACAGATCGGGTTCCAGTTCTAATTTCTCATAGGTGAGTACATGCATTGGGTCAGGCATGTATTTCCTCAATATTGATACGTGGAACACATCTTGAACTTTAGAGAGATTTGGAGGCATTGCCAAATGGTAATCTACAGCCCCAATTCGTTCTAGAATATCGAAAGGTCTGATGTACCTGGGACTCAATTTACCTTTCTTACCAAAACGTATGACTCCCTTCCATGGAGATACCTTCAGGAAAACATGTTCACTGACTTGAAATTCCAAATCCTTCCTTCGATTATCTACCTAGCTCTTCTACATACTTTGAGCTGCTTGGATATGGTTTTGGATTTCCTTCACCTTTTAAATCGTTTCCTCCACGAGTTCTGGGCCAACAAGGGTACTTTCACCAACATCATCTCAACAGGTTGCGGTGCGACATCTCTTTCCTTATAACGCTTTATATGGTGACATCTGAATACTCAAATGGAAGCTATTATTATAGGAAAATTCTACCAGAGGTAAATATTTATCCCACAAACCCTAAAAGTCATGAGGGAAGGAACTCAACATGTCTTCTAAGGTTTGAATAGTTCATTCTAATTGTCCATCTGTTTTAGGGTGGTAAGATGTGCTCAAACAAAGTTCAGTATCCAAGGCTTTCTAAATACTTTTCCATAATCGTGAAGTAAAATTGGGATCCCGATCAGAAACAATTGATAGGGATACTCCATGAATTCTCACAAATTCATCAATATATAGTCTTGTTGGACGTTCAAGTTGTAAATCTTCCCTTATAGCAAGAAAATGTGCTGACTTGGTAAGACGATCAACAATGACCCATATTTCATCATTCCTTCTAGGAGTCTTTGGTAGCCCCATGAAAACGTTCATCGTAATATTGTCCCATTTCCACTCTGGTGTGGGAAGAGGTTTCATGACTCCTCTAGGCTATTGCCTTCCAACATTCACTTGTTGATAACCCATACATCTTGACACTAAATCAGAAATCTCCCACTTCATGTTGTCCCATAAAAAATGTTCCTTCAAGTCTCTATAAATTTTGGTGCTCCCAAGGTGTATAGAGAAATTGGAACTATGAGAATCATCTATAAATTCCCTTTTTAGTTCAGGTATATCGGGAACTCAAAGTCTCTTCCCGAATTTCAAAATTCCATCTTCATACACAAAGTCAATCAGTCCCCCATCATTCACATATTTAACCTTCTTTTGAAATTCTTCATCATCGGTCTGAGAACTCTTAATCTTTTCTAGTAAAGATGGTTTGGAAACCATTTGAAAAAGTATTGATGTTTCACCTTCCCTGGTTATTCCCATGTCCATCTTCACTAGATCCATGAAAATTGGATCCCTTTCAATTCTCATATTGTTCAAAACCCCATGATATTATCTAATCAAATCATCTTCCACCTTATTTGTCTTCCCCGTTTGGTAGTGTATCGTACAATCATAATCTTCGAGTAATTCATTCAATCTCCTTTGCCTCATGTTGAGTTCATTTTCTAGAAAATATACTTCAAACTATTGTGATTAGTATAAATCTCACATTTTTCACGATAGAGGTAGTTTCTCCATATCTTCAAAGTAAAGATCACAGCTGCTAACTCGAGATCATGAGTAGGATAGTTTTGTTCATGAATTTTCAACTGTCGTGATGCATATGCAATAACCCTATCATTCTGCATAAGGACACAACCAAGTCCTTTCTTCGATGCATCACTATAAATAATGATCCCATCATTCCCCGATGGTAGAGTCAATATATGATAATTGACTAATCTTCTCATTAGTTCTCCAAAAAATTATCCACACTCTTTTGTCCAAACAAATTTAACCCCTTTACGTGTGAGCTTCATTAATGGGTTTGTCAATCGGGAAAATTTCTGGACGAAATGTCGATAATAACCTTCCAAACCAGTAAACCTGCGCACCTCAGTTATACTCATAGGTGCTGGCCATTCTTGGATTGCGTTGGTTTTAGAAGGATCAACATAGATTCCATATTTAGAGACAATATAGCCATGAAAAGAAATCTCCTGACTCCATAATTCACACTTGGTAAACATCCCTTATAATTCATGTCTTCTCAGAGTCTTCAGGATAATGCGCAAGAGATTTTCATGATTTTCATAGCTTTTGGATTATACAAAGATATCATCAATAAATACCACCACAAATTCATCTAGATATTCCTTGAAAACTATATTCATCAGATCCATGAATACAGAGGGTGCATTAGTCAATCCAAAAGGCATTACTGTAAAATCGTAATGCCCATACCTGGTTCAAAATGCTGTCTTCGGAATGTCTTCCTTCTTCACACACAACTGATGGTATCTAGATTGAAGGTCAATCATTGAAAAGTATTGATCTCCATGGAGTTGGACAAATAAATCATCAATACAATGTAGGGGATACTTGTTCTTTATTGTTATAGCATTGATCTCCCTATAGTCAATATATAACCTCATAGATCGATCATTGTTTTTAACAAAAAGAACAGGGGATCTCCATCGAGAAACACTAGGGAGAATAAATCCATTATTACTCAATTCCTCCAGTTGTTTCTTTAGTTCAACTAATTCTTCAATGGCCATTCTATAAGGGGTCTTCGATGTGGACCTTGATTTAGGAATTAAATCAATATAAACTCAACTTCTCGTTCTAGAGGATGTCCAGGTAAATCTTCCAGAAACACATCAACATATTTATTCAAAATAGGTAAATCCTCTATTTGAACATTCCTTTCATCAGCCACAGTCATTTCATTATCATTCTCCCTAATAATTGAATTTAGTTGAGCTATTGGGGGTGGATCTAGATAAGAATTAGGTGGTGATGATTCTCCTCTAAAGATAAGGTGTTTTTTATCATCATCATCTAAAATTGTATCCTCCTTCTTCTTAAAATAAATATTCGCATCATGGTCTGAAATAAAATCCATACTAAGGATTATATCAAACTCAGTCATCGGTATGAAGATGAGATCAGTAGATAAAGAACACTTATGTGCTTTAATGGGGAATGATTCACAAACCTTTGTTGAAATGATACTTCCCTTAAGAGTTTTAACTGACAAATCCCTTGTTAAATAATATTGGAAATATCTAATTTTCTTCGCAAACTGGGAAGATATGAAACAATACGATGATCCAGAATCAAATAATGCATTTTCTAAACTTGATGAAACCATTAAATTACCTACCACCACGTCTTTCGGAGTTTCTACCTCAGTAGCAGTGATAGTATAAGCTTAGCCTTGATCTCTTGGCCTTCTCTGAGGTAAGCTCCCCTAACACATAGGATATTCATTTTCATAATGTCACATCACCCTTTAATTGTAGAATTGGACATCGGTAGCTTCCTTCTTCCCCTTGAAATCACGAGCTTGGTGGCCTTTTTCACCACACTTATAACAGACTCCCGTTCTTTTTAAGTAAGTACCGAGGTGTTTCTTCCCACATTTATTGCTGGATGGATATTAAACTTTTCCATTCTTCATTTTATTTCCATTCCCAGATTGATCATCAGATCTTTTCTTCTCTTGCTTTTCTTTAAAGTCATATTACTTGGAGAATTCTTTCTCTGTCTTGATATCACATGAGACAATGTCTTCGTACGATGAGAAGGATTATGAGACTAATGCTCGACAGTGAAATGGTTTTAACCCATCAAAGAAACGATCAATCTTACTTCTTGGGTTATGTATATAATCTCCAACATACCTTGCTAACCTTGTAAAGTTAGCCTCATACTTTTTGACATTCTCATACTCATTTTTTCTAAGACTCAGAAATTTCCATTCCATCTATGCTCGATGGTCGCGAGGAATGTATTTGTCTGAAAACAGATCTTTGAACTACCTCCATTCCATATTTGATACTTCATCATCTTCCTTCATGTTTTGAATCAATGACCAACATTGTTCAGCTTCTCCAGTGAGGCGATAAACTGTCATGAAAACGTTTTCCCTTTCACTACTCCCCAAAGCCTGAAATATTTTCTCTAGGGAACTTATCCATTGCTCAGCTACTAAGGGATTTGTACTCCCATTGATCATTTTTGGTTGATGCCTCATGAAGCGATCTAACATTGATCCTCCAAGGTGCGGATCAGGGTGCTCCATACTAGTAAGGTTATTATTCATAACCTGAGTGAGTTGTCCCAATATGGTGATTAGTTGATCAACACCAGTTGCATCAACAGCTCCACTATAACTATCTTGAGCAGGATGGAAATCCCTACATGGAGTGTGTGCATTGATATAGTTTCCATTTCTTCCACAAGGCGCCATTTCTAAACAATGGCATGTACTAGATCAGTTTATGAATCTAAATACATAATTTCATACTTATAAATCACTTAACATAAATTGAACTATTTATGGATATAATCCATAATCATAACAATGTTTTCATTGAGGAAGTATATACTCATAAACCCTTCATAATGATTTGATGTGAAAATGAGAGTTATCCTAAGAATGTTCTCCGGGAGTGTCGTAACCAAGAGTGAAACAAGGCTTATTGGTGTGCACCAGTTCTCATTTGAGTCTTGCTCAATGCGGTGTTTTCGATTTTACCCCCAGGTATATCTGTCCGAGAGCCACATCTACCAACTCGTATCCAGACAGAGATGTATTGCTTGTAAACCTCACAAAATCTCTACAGTACCAAAATTCTAGGATGTTATTCTATACTAATCCTCAAAGTCAATCTTAAATCTATGTGCTCTAATCATAGTTTATCTAAATATATCTTCCAAGGTTTGTACTAAACTTCCTCTGATAACAACTGTAACGCCCTGACCCCAGATACCCGGAGTCGGTGCATTATTACATAAAATTGTCATCATCACAAGAAAGATCAAATCTCCAAAGAACGATTAGTTTAGTAGCCTTGGAAACACTAGATATATTCATAAAGTTTTAAATTACATAATAAAATGAAAACTACAACAATATAGTCTCCATAGTCCACACTTGTATCCCATCATACTATCCCTACAGGTTATTCATAAATTACTTCTTCACATCCTGGGAATAATAAAACATAGAAAAGGGGTGACCTCAAATGCCCAGTAAGGATAACAATATAGCGGAAACATTCATAAATAAGAATAAGCATTCAAGCAAATGTATAACTAAAACAAAATCCTTTTAAACATGATCTTCAACATAGTATGGCAAAAATAAAATGAAATAATTCCATTTACTTATTCACATTGATATTCTACTAACCGAATAATCACGTGCAATATCAATAACCATATTCAAAAAAATGGAATGCATAATGCCAGACTATCATGACCACATAGCCAAGGCCTCGTGCCAAGACTACAAATAATATTTTGTCAAGGATTTGTGACAAGACACTAGTTTGTCACATGAGACCTACCGATGCATCGAGAAGCTATAGAGGGCTCCACCCGTCACATATTAAGTCCAATTCATTTCCATATGAAAAGGTTTAAACATAACATAAACATTTGTATTAAAAATATCATATGAAATGTAAATATTTCATCCATAAACCATGAATGATATAATATAACACATCCACAGTAAAACATATCAAAAAACCTTCAATACAATATAGAAGTTTTGTTTCATAATAAATCAACTTAAAATAAGCGTAAAATCCATCAAAAGATGTTGACATAGTTGAAATCAAATCTCTTTTTAGAGAAATATCTCTTTCTATTTTGAAATCATTTAAGTGTCTTATACTTATAAAATAAAAAAATTTCTTTGAAAATATTCTTATAATATTGTAAGGGAAGCTTTGACAATTTTATAACGGCAGAAAATAGCAGCACCCGCCGTATAAGATAAAAAATAATTCTTACCTTAATTATGTCGAAAAGATTAAAAAGGACCTTGTTTGGAAAACGATGGAAATATTCCTTTATAAAACACTTATAAAAGTAAAAAATGGTATAAATTACTTTCACCAATAATCTAGTAAATATTAATAATGTTTCTAAACACATTTTTAGGAAACATGGATTTGGATGATAAATAACTCTCAGAAGATTATTACGTATAAACAACCTCAGATAATGAAGAGATTGCGAAATAAACCCTTAACTTGTACTTTAAAATGATTTGGGTAGGTTAACCTCTTGTATAATGGTGAAATAATTGTTATTAAATTATAAAATATTCATATATATTAATATGATATCATATATTATCTTTTAACATTGCTTTGTTAATAATATCTTAGTATTATCGTTGTCTGGGTGTTAACTTACTCGTTTTATTTTATATGTTTTGTTATGTAAGACTTGTTTGTTATTGATAGATTGTATCTTATTCATAGCCATAATGATATTAAATCTTCAATAATTATTATTAATCTTAAAATGAGAATTAGACTTGAATGTATTACGATGGAGAATGAATCTCATCGCGTTCGTGGAGACGATAGTCCGTACGTATGCACGAGCGACAATATCATTCTTTTGATATTAAAATAATATATAATTGGATATTGTATCATATATACTGAATCAATATCATGTTATATTTTTTATTTACATGAATTAAAAATTATTATTATACACATCCAAATAATAATATATTGAATAAAAATTACACCACGATGTGGAGACGGTAAGCCGTACGTTTGCACTTATGGTGAAATGACATTCAAAGGATGGATAGAATATAGAATATGGTTGTACCAAATTTATAATAATACTAAATTATATAGGAGATACTAGATTTATTATTTTAGAATGGGAATAACAAAGAAAGAAGATGTTGAAGAAGAAAGGAACTTGAAAAAGGGTGGTGAAATCATTATCTCTTCTTCGGGTTCTTCCTTTTGATTTGATCAAAAGGGCTCATTAGGATGGATTTTTTACAAAAGGAAGACCTCTAAGACGAAGTGAGGGAAATTTAGAGAGTATTTTGGTAGAGTTCTGCCAACCCTAATGGCTTTTAAGGTGTGAATTAATGAGAAAGGGGAGTGCCCTTTTATAAGAGGAGTGAGGGGCATCTTTGGAAAATCTAGAAATATTGTTTTATAATAAATTCATATTTGGTTTCTAATGGATCCAAAGTGGATTATTTAATGGTTAAGGTGGGGATGGGTCAAATTACACTCATCCAATATGATTTATAAAGGTTTGGGATACTATATTAACCTTATCATTAAGTATTAACTCTTTGTTAATTAGTTTGACACTTACCATGTCACTTTGAATGTTTATATTATATAGTTAATAAACAAACTATATACCTACAAGGGACTCCCAAGTGGTCCATTAATGATATAAATTTCATGATATAAGTCTCTTGGCCGAGGCTTAGTTTTTTAGGAATTGAATATCAATTAATAATATAATATTTGTTTTAAAAACTCTTTTATGTCAATTTTGACACTATTTGGAAAATTGATTTTTGTGAAAATCACAACAGAATGATTACTTCAAAAAAAGTTAATTAAATCAATAATAACATGTCATATTAACCTATAAAATTAGTTTAATTCATAAAAAGGCTCAAATTATATTTATTGGGCTATTTATAATATCAATTATTTTAATTTTTCATCATTAAGGTAATTAATGCATCATCATTGGGTCATAAATAAATTATCATATATAATGTCTAAAAATTATAAATAAAATATTATTATGTAGAAAATCTTTTTAGCTTTATAATTAATATTTATAATTGAATTTATCTTATATGTAACACTATATAAAAATGTGTTAGTAAATAAATTTGACTTTAACTCTTCTAACTCTTCTTTGAATTAAATAATAATAAATGTCCTAATCTAATCCATGTGGACCTAAATGGTAATATTTTATTACTAAGGTTGTTTTTGGTCGAGATACACTTGTCCAACAGAATTAGGACTTCTGTTAGGGTAATATTAATATCATTTTTACCCTTAATTACCCTATTTACATTTAACCTTGGTAAATAAAAGTAAAAAGTTACTATTCACCAAAATTATTTTCATCTCATTGAACCACATTTTACTCCTTGATATTAACCGTGACTCTCAGAATTTCAAAATTCCACTCACAGAAGTGGTAAAATTAAGTTTTATGAAAAATTTAGTTTTTTTAACTACCACTTAGTGGTTTCACTATTCATCAAAAAATGATGTTTTTAGAAAAATACCAAAAATTCACCCTAGGAAAATTTTGATATTCTGAATCCAAAAATGAAGATCATTTTGAAACATAAATTTTATAAATTTTCAAAATGTGGGTATTACTATTCATAACGGCTAGTTTGATTAGTTGTGGTGTGTTAGAACTCGATGTTGCATACAACACATGATATAGCATTATTCAAAGAGAAGAGTACAATAGAAGCTTGGGGTGTTACAACATTGACATGGATGATAAATATTTCCATATTAAATATTAATGAATAAACAATCTCAGATAAAATTGAGATTCAAAAAGTTATCCCTTACCTTATGTCCAATTTCTTTTATATGTGTCAAAAACACATGTATAGTAGGTTTAAACATATTTTTAACTTGTAACATAACAATAATAAAAATTATGATTTCATATTTGATTCATTTATGAATTTATATTTCCTATTAATTTGTCAATTTCATGTTAAAATGACATTTTGGCTAATAATTGTATTATTTATCTTACGAGTTTTGAATTGTTATTCATGATATTATTAAATATATCATGATTTATAGAACTCTATAATTTAAACATGATTTATATATTCTATATATTCTATATATATATAAAGTTATAATACAGAGATAATTGAAATGGAATACACCATTAATTGAGATGGTAGGTTGTACGTACGCATGAATGTTGTTTTCATTACATTATTAAATTTAACGAAAGTAATTAAATGACATATATATATAAATAAATACATTTGTATTATTAGTTCACATATTTAATTATGATTTATTATATACACTATATAATCATTCTTTGATGGAGAAGGTGGATATAGAATCTAATCGAGTTGTAGAGATGATAAGCCGAACATACGCACGTGTGAAAATATTGTTCCTATAATTGTTGAATAGAATAAAAGTGGATGGTTTATAATATCTAGAAATTAATATCATGTTATAATAATAATAATATATAGTATTTATTTCCACCACTATACCCATTCATGTAAGGTAGTGGTGAAAAATAGAACACCCCACACTGTGGAGATTGTTTGTCATACGTACGCACACGCAGTGATTTCATTTTTCGTAGGATGGATAGAATATGAAATAAGGTTTTTTCTTATTAATTAAAACATATCAGTACATTATTGATACTAATTCAATTACTTTATTATGAATCAACTAAAGAAAAGGAAGTAGAAGAATAAATACATTTGAATGAATCAGTAGAAGGGATTATCTCTTCCTCGACGTGCCTCTTTTAAATTTACAATTTTGGAACTTAAGATGGACTTTTGAGAAGACCAGATCCTCTTGAATATAAAAAGGGAATTTTAGAAGTTAAATTTTTAGAGGGTGGATGAGCAAGAATTCAGAAAATGAAGGGAAGCGTAGATGGAGGAAGTGCCATTTTAAAAGAGAGGAGAGGGGCACTTTAAGAAGGTCCTAAAATATTTTTTATTTGTAAATAAAATTTCGATTTAAAATTGTCCAAAACATATTTATTTTGAATTTAATATGATTTTTCATCTAATAACAATCATCAAATAATTTTTAGACATGTCTGGAATATTTATTTATCCTTATCTTTATTGCAGATCCCTTATTTTACCCTTTTTAATCATACTGTGACATCCTTTTATTCACACATTGTTGGGTAATGTAATTTTCATATCATTTAAAATGACCCTAAAAAGATAGTTATTACATATTTGGACTTATATTAACCATCATATTGAATCCAAAATTTTTAGGAATTTAATATAATTTAATAAACTCTTTTATGTTTTAAGTTATTAATTAGGTAAAGTTTGGACAATATTCAAACTTGTCTTTTTAAAAAATTCATAAAAACTATATCCTTTCAATAAAAATGAATTACCTCACCCATAATATTTCAATTGAATCCCAAAAATTTGTGGATGTCATAAAAAATTTAAAATTAAATTTATTTTGATATTTATAAATTCATTTATTTGAATTTTTCATTTATGAGGTAATCACTACAACATAATTGTTTATTAAATAAATATATTTATCTAATGTCTACAAAAATATAAGTAAAATATCACGATATAGGAAATATTTTTATCTTTATAAT